>OX465543.1:5975000-7175000 GCA_950022985.1 Udea ferrugalis
ATTAAGAAAGTTAACGTGGACTTGAATGACATCGTAGTCATTGCCTCTATAGTCCGTTCGCGTTATGAATGCAGTAATTTCATACTCGTCCTTCGTTCTGGCACGCCCCCTAACCTATTAAATCGTTCCTAATTAGAAACTCAAGTCCACAGTGGCCAGTTGAACGCATACTTTGGAACGCAAAGGTTGTGGCTCTGAGTTTTTTTGTGTGCAACAGATATAAATTTAAAACTCACTGCATTCTTACGCGATCGGACTATAGTGGCCGGTAGACGTGACCATTTTTACTCGTAACTAAGGCAAACGTTAAATCTGAATACGTTTGTAATTAACATCAAAATGTTCTTACTCAGCCTACTTACCTTCACTTTGTCTAGCTAGGTAGGTAGTCATTATTAGCTAACACTACATTCATTTATAAAATGTAACACTAAAACAGTAAAGAATTATGAACTATAAATAAATATTATGCATACGTTAGCTTACTCGTACTTTTTGGACCTAATTCTCTAAATTCTCCAAAATAGCTTTTTATTTACATCTAATCGTGAATTTAGCAAAATGGACGCCAGGTTGTTGGTACAAAGCTTTTATTTTCTATTTTAAAAGTGCAATCGGAAAGCACTATTAGTGAAACAATAGGTCGTCGCCAAAGCTGTAGGGGGTTTATCGTGTTTTGACTAATACAGACCACTTGCACTACATGAAAAATCTATATTTGATTCTAGGTTTCAACTTTGCGATTCTCTAAAAAATACTACAAGGCTGCCAATTTGTCATTTTGATGGTTTTTAATCATTTTGACGTTTCTTAGTCACCTTTAAGTTTGTTGTCATTGTGACGGCTTATTACCATAATGACAAAAGTGGCAAAATACGTCAGTTAAAATGATATTGAACGAACAGTGTGAACATAACAAGGTGAAATCACTGTATTTTGTTGTGCAAGGGCCATGCACAACACGTTTTCTAGTTTGTCTCTTAAATTTAAGTTAATATTCGATTTTATGTGAGATGATAGCGTGTTAGACATGATATAAACAAATTATTAAAATAGTTAAAACATTTAGCAGTTAGATATGGTCAAATTCTGTATTGTAGTCAGACTCTAGCATGGTTATTAAATGAAATAAATCGGAATACAAGTAGGTTAATGCTTTTATGTCAACAATTTAATAGATCATTATACGGATTTCTAATAAAACTCTTCGCTATCACTTGCTTGACATTTTGACAGCTTCCTGTCAATGATCGCAACAATAATCATTCTGTCACCGAACGAAATCCACAAAATGTCCTATAGTCTGGTGAACTCATTGACTAGCAGCTGTCAAAATGTAATTAAATGAATATTTAACAATTCGATTTTCTGTTGCAATTTAGTTAATTTGCTATTTGATCTGTGACTAGTGACACCGTAAAAAAACGGATAATGTGAACCCCCAGATTTGTCTGTTTCACTATGATTTAGCTTAGTTTGGATTCACATGGCAGTAGGTAGGTACTCAAGTAAATTCTTCCGGAGAATCACTAATTTGGCATAGCCTACGCCGCATAGTGTCGCGATCACATTCAAAGTATGTTTCTGTATCAAATTAGGTTACATTAAAACCATTCTTATTAATAGTGCCTAACTCGAGTTATATTAAAATATACTCATTTAGGTTGGTTCCACTGTCTTTTATAAAAAGAAGAGCTGTTATAACTAAAATTGTGGTTTTAAAACAAATATTTTTGATTTAACATACATAGTCCAAAATCTTAAACCTACTTAATAAAATAGGAGTTGATATTCTTTTAAATCTCATACAAAAGTTTATAGATAAGTGTATACAGGTATAGGTAACAGAAAAATTCAAACCACGGCAGCAAATACAAACCTCAAAAATAGTGCGATTCCTTACTTAAACAATGAACTCGTTGAAACCATCTATTGATTTTTTGCATTTACTTTATATATTTGACACACAGACACAATTACATTTAACGTAAGCCGTGGTTACTTGCCATTTTATACACACATAATATAGGACTACTACCATATCTAATGTAATTTACATCTGAAATTGTACGTTTAAGAATGAATTACCTAACCATTTCAATTCGTTTTTTCACTTGAGACTCTGTTGTGTGCACTGCAGAATCAAATTCAATATTGATCCAAGAACACTAGCTCGATTGAACGCACTCTGAAAAAGCCTATGATTCGGTTCAAGGACTTACCGACGTGATAGGACAGAACGCTAAGTTAAGCATTCGTCGCACACTATCAATAAACAAAACCATCTAATTTTAGCATTAACTTATAAAACCATTTGTATTTGGCGTTTCTAGATTTCTTTGTGCCCCAAGTGTTACATCGCGCAAACATCTCTGGTGCAAATGTTTTTCACGCAAGTCTCTCTCGCGCAATTATTGCAAATTGTCTTAAGCGCAAAAGTACGAATAAAACTTATTCAAATAAGTATCGCTTGAAGGCGCACATGATACTTAGAAAAAATAGTGCGTTCATTAAATCCTGCGTTCAATCAAGCTCGCGTTCACATTTTGTTTCCACGGCTTACCAATGATTTCTTCGAAAGCACATTTTGAGGTTTGTGCCCGATGTATAAGGTCCTTATAAATTATATATTTATAGCAACGATAACAATAATAACATATAAATCATTGGTTCAACATAATATATTAATTGCCTCGGCAATGCAGAGTTAAGGTCGTAGCTCACTAAGCAAGAACGGCAACTGCACAGACCTAGCAATTATCTTGCCATTCAAATTTGAACCTTGAGTTGTGCGTGGAACAACATATTTTTCAATATTACTATGAGTAAGCCAACGGCGAGCTATACCACTCAACTCACAGCTCCTCACAACTTAAAGTTAAAATTTGAATGGCAATATTATTACTAGGTCGGAGCCTTTCAGTTACTGTGCTTGCCTAGTGAGCTATGACCTTTATTCTGTTGCGTAACTATTAAATAAACATTTAAATAAAACAGTATGCAGTTTAAAACTGTAGAAATGTATTAATTGGTGTAGGTTTTTTAAACCAGCTTGCCGAGACAATTCTCACAATGCATGTCTACCCACCAACTGCGGGCAGGTTAACAAAAGGGGAATAGTTTGAAGATTCCCCTACTCTTCTCCTGGGCTGGCCCCATCAGCATCGGGACTTGATTCTTGTGGGTTATCGTTATCTGTGACAAAAACAACTAAATTAGTATTTCTGTCATAAAAATAATAACATAAGACAATGAAGTGGTTCTGAGCCATACATTCAACACGAGTACTCAATTTTCACCCCCACCTAAATGTAGTGATGTATATTGCTGGTATTTCCGGGACGTTGTACGACGTAGCTTTTGGACTCGACTGACCTCGCTAGATGTCTGTCGTTAAGCCTAGTTGGAAGCCCTAGAGCCGCTTGCTAACATCGAACAGCAAATTTTTTCACTAAACTCAAACCCCTTCAATAATCCGCACCCGTGCTCAGCAGTGGGACTTATAAGGACTGTTCTTTGTCCTCAATTTAAGAACGCTCGCTGTTGTAAAGCAACACACGTCTGGTCGGAAATGAGAGGGGTGACCACCCCGACCGAAATTTAGTGATGAGTATTTCGGGCGTCTCCGTCCTTCGCTAGGCACGTTAAGCAGTTGGTCCCGGTGAAGTCGCTAGATGTCAGTCGTTAAGCCTAGGCCTTAGGGCGGCTTGATAACATCTGACATTAAGGTTGCTCACTAACCTTACACCCCTCCAACAATCCGCACTGAGCCCACGTGTTGGAGTATGGCTTGTTCCACCTCATAATTGAGGTGAGGCCTGTGCCCAGCAGTGGGATGTATATAGGGCGTTTATGTATTACCTTGCTAGGCGGTTGCATCCATGGCTCTCCATCTATCTGCATGGGGAATGTTCTCTTCGTGGTGATGATCACCGAGCTGCACTGAGCCAGCCGCCGGCCGGACGCGCGAAGACCTACAGTGGATCATATTTATTAGAAAATTAATGAAATGAAATGTAAAGCGTTTGTAGGTCAAAGTGTAAATTTTTCAGTAAAGTGCCTCAAAGTTTTTGTTTAAGGTTATGACAGTATACGTCCTTCTTTCTGTACTAACATAATGTCAATTGACATTGACATATCTACTTTAAGTGTTCGGACCTTGTTGCCGAACACTGTGCTTCCTTTTTGGGCCAACAGATGGCGTTAGTAAATGGCCAAATTGTTAAATGCTGAATCGCGGTATTAAGACTTCTCTGGAGGTATAACCCCCAGCCAAATTTTTTTTAGGAGTTCTCTTTGATCACAAAGTCTGTACAATTTGGTTAGGTTTTTTTATTTCCTTTACGAGTACGTGTTCAAGTCCTCAACCGTGCAGCGTGTGTTATACAGTTTTGTTGAACTTCCTTTGCACAAATATAAGTTGGAAATGAAATCACAATTAATAAAGCAATTAATTTTATTTTGTTAAATATTCATTAAATGACAAGAAATAGCTCTCCTTTGCACATTTTGTCATTTGTAAGGAGTAACAATCAAGTTTGTTGTCGAATTCTTCTTGATAGAAACAACGTCAAATACAAATACATACCTACAAATGTCTTCCTTACACCAGTGTTACAATATTCTAAATAAAATGGACCTCACTTAGCAATAAATGTCTAGGTCTGAAACTAACCTGTTCTCACTTGCCCCATGTGTAGACAATTTTCTAGGCCTATCACCTCGATCAGTTTGTCACCAATATCTGCAAAAAATCGTTTATATACTAAATGATGTGAATTATTCGGCCTCAATTAATAGGAGTATTTTAGTCACATATTTACGATATCCGAAAAATACAGAACGTATTACAAAAACCTCTTGAACATGGTTAGCTAAATGTATCCCTTTTTAGAATTTAATTGTAGGTTATATTTAATTTATGTATGTATAATAATTGATTTATGTATGAAAGTAGGTGTATTATAAAAGTATGTAGGTACTTCATTATTATGTATTTTGTGTATGTTTATGGTTATTAAAATTTAATATGTCCAAGACACGGCCAACAAGTTTTCTGGATGGTTGACTGGTAGACGTAAAAGTACAATTGGCGGACTTAATGGCAAAAGGCATTCTTTAGGCATTAAGTTCGCCAATTATACTTTTATTTCATTGTGAAATAATGAATAAATAAATTAATACTAAATAAACAAACCCTGTTGGGCAGTAGGCAGCCTCCCACTGCGATGTGCATGCGGAGCCCCCCACAAATTGGACCCCCCGTGTGCATACGGTATGTTCAGTAGAGCTACTCCCTGCAACGCTGGGCCTTTGTTTAGCTCGAGAGAAGACCCATCACACTATAGATAAGAACACAAAGATGGTTAAAAATAAATTCAATTCAATTCAAAACGTTTATTTCAGACAATTAAGGAAGTCCATACAGTTATTTAAAAATACACTTAAACTTAATACAGTCAGAATCATTGTAACATAATACCACATAAAACCTAGCCTCAAATATTTGGTGCTATGCTTCTAGTAGTAACGAGTTCACACGTTTACACGCTTAAAATCACACCTAGGTAACTTATGACATCATCCATGTAAGCTAAGACATGGTTCAGCAAATAAAGAAAGAAAGAAAATACGTTTATTTGGTACAGTAGGTATAAAAAGTAACAACATTATGTAATCATATGTAAATCATATGTTATATTTCTTCATTGTAAACTATTGACTGTATTCATTGTAACTAATAACTTGTTTATACACCGCTGAAAATTAAATTTGCTAAATGAAATCCAAACAGCCTGCCCAAACTTTTTTAAAACCTTCCCAGACGATGAACGTGGTTCGATAGTGAATATTTTTGTGCTACACTTATCTGACGGTAGCCATGGGTTAAGTCTATCAATACGGGTTCCCTCTATCTGGCAGAATTTTTTTTCGCAGAATTTCATTTTGCAGAACACACTTGGCATAATCTTCTTCGGCCGAATATGTTTAAGGCAGAAAAAATACTTAGCATAATCATCATTTGGCAGAAAGTTTGTATGGCCGAATTTTCAATGGCATACTTTGAAGATAGCAGAATTTTATTTGGCAGAATTTTATTTGGCAAAATTCCATGATGCATAATTACTTTTTGCATAATGCTTATTTGGTAAAATTTCACTTGGCATACTATTGTCATTCCATTTCTCTCGTGGTTTCGTGGTATTTGTTTTGGGATACTTGTCTGCCCTACACTAGAGTCAGGGCGAAACCGACACGGATAGATTAGGTATTAAGCGTTTTTTTTTTTTAAACCCAAAAAACGACTTGCCTGATTAGCTTACTGCTTCATTACATCTTTTAATTGGATATGAAAAAGTATGCCAAAAGATAATTCTGCATATTAACTTTCTGCTATGTGATGTTTCTGCATGTTAACTTTCTGCGTTACCATGGTTCTGCTTTTTGATTATTATGGTTATTCAAATTATGCCAAAAGATGATTCTGCCATGCAAAATTATGCTTTTTGAATGTATGCTAAATGAGTGTATGCGAAATGATTTTCTGCGAAATGAAAGGAGAACAACCACGTCTCGAACGAAAAATACCCAAAAATGAAAGTGCCGACCAGACAAAAATAATACTGGATTCTTATTAGAAATGACGCCCTGAAGATTTCTTACTAGTACAGCAACCGTCTACAATAAACCCTAGGACTGCTATTGTAACGGAGGTTACCAATTTAATAAGTGAAAGATAAATATACATACATAAATAAATACATTTACTTAAGTCTTAATTATAAACCTACGTTAAAATAATAAAACAATAAAAAATAAAATAATTAAAAGTAACTAATTTATTTAATGCTACAGACAGCGCGACACAAATTTTTAATAGCGAGTTAAAATGGCGCGCGGCTCGCGACCGCAGTATTATGAACCGGTCGCCGCTGTGACGTAGGAGCCGAGCGCGCCGGGCTGCGCGCGCAGACTGGTCCGCACGCTTGATGCCTATCGGCTGCGTAATAAACATTTAATATTTGAACGGACGGACGTCTCCTATGTCCTGGATGCTTAAGTTTGCGTAAGAAGTTGCATTGAACTGAAATTAGTGTTGTAATATTTCTACAAGTGTTTTTATAAGATTTCCCGTACTGGGTAAGTTGTGCACAAATTAGCTTTATGTATTTAGATCCTAGGTACCTACATGTAGGTCATATAATGAATAGTATAAGTATAGAATTAACGTACTACTTAGCGTAATTGTAGTTTTGTATTGAAATCTAAATCACTGTCTTCGTGAGATATAGTTTTAACGTAATTCTGCCACTAGCTAAATACTCCCGCTTCTGCTATCCATGTAATGAATAATGTTAAATGCCATATTTTCTCAGATTAACGCAAAGAATAAAGTAATGCTTCCCCTTTCGCGCTAGTAACTCTGACCCTGCTTTGCCTGTCTGAAATATTAAATGTCTAAAGAACACTAGTGGCAGTACACGGGTTTGCTTATGCGAGTGTTAAGTTTACGTGTACTTCGACAGGATCACCTTACGGGTTGAAGACTTTCCCTTAAGCCGGAAGACAGGCTAACGAAGAGTGTGGAAGAAGAAGGACTGGGGTGGTCACCACGCTAGTTGGACAACCGAGGGGAGTGCGCTGGTGTATAAACTTTTGCGGCTTACTACTATTAAGACCAAACCCTGCCCTGAGATCTTAGTTTCTAATTTTTTTATTATTAAACTTTATTTACTTTCTAATTGCTCCGTTTTATTATGACCTTCTATAATAAAAACGTGACACTATTTCAGTTTGAAATTACAAAAATAACATTATTTCCCTGAATAAATGGATGAATGGATTTCAGCTTGTGAGGTGTCGTTAGATTTGACATCACTGTGAGAGTAACACTGGGTATATCAAAATAAAAAAAAACAAAAAGGCTGTTTTTTGGCGATAAATTCAATGTTTTCACGCTCTGCAGCCTGAACGACTAGGCGGATTTTGGCTGGAGGGGTGTTGTTATTTTCGTATTTACTGTGAGAGTGTAACCCACCAGCAATGGAATTGAAAATTACACCAGGAATGTAATTTTTTTTATTTTCATAATATTTTCTTAATTTTATGTACCCAGTGTTACTCTTACAGTAAATCCAAATCAGACGACACCTCTCCAGCTAAAATCCGCCAAGCCGTTCAGGCTGCAGAGCGTGAAAACATTGAATTTGGCGCCAAAAATCCGCCATTTTGTTTTTTTTTATTTTGATATACCCAGTGTTACTCTCACAGTGATGACGAATCTAACGACACCTCACAAGGTGAAATCCGTGGGTTCCCTCTATCTGGCAGATTTTTTTTTCGCAGAATTTCATTTTGCAGAACACACTTGGCATAATCTTCTTTGGCCGAATATGTTTAAGGCAGAAAAAATACTTAGCATAATCATCATTTGGCAGAAAGTTTGTATGGCCGAATTTTCAATGGCATACTTTGAAGATAGCAGAATTTTGTTTGGCAGAATTTTATTTGGCTAAATTCCATGATGCATAATTACTTTTTGCATAATGCTTATTTGGTAGAATTTCACTTGGCATACTTTTGTCATTCCATTTCTCCCGTGGTTTTGTGGTATTTGCTATAACAACAAATTGGGATACTTGTCTGCCCTACACTAGAGTCGGGGCGAAACCGACACGGATAGATTAGGTTAGAATTGTGGTTATTTTTTTGTTAAACCCAAAAAACGACTTGCCTGATTAGCTTGCTGCTTCATTTCATTTATTTATATGGATATAAAAAAGTATGCCAAAAGATAATTCTGCATATTACCTTTCTGCTATGTGATGTTTCTGCATGTTAACTTTCTGCGTTACCATGGTTCTGCTTTTTGATTATTATGCTTATTAAAATTATGCCAAAAGATGATTCTGCCATGCAAAATTATGCTTTTTGAATGTATGCTAAATGAGTGTATGCGAAATGATTTTCTGCGAAATGAAATTTCTGCCATCCGTTGTTATGCATTATAAAATTATGACAAAAAAAGTTCTGCGATAAAGGGTAGACCCGAAATCCGTTCGTCCATTAATCCTAGGAAATAATTATATATTTTTAATTTCAAACTCAAGTAGCAGCCTAAGGGTTAATTGTAGACGGTTCTTATGCTAAATAGAATCTTCCAGGGCGTCATTTCCAATAGAATGCCAGTATTATTTTTGTCTGGTCGGCACTTCCATTTTTGGGTACGAAATGGTTGTTCTCCTTTCTGCCATCCGTTGTTATGCATTATAAAATTATGACAAAAAAAGTTCTGCCATAAAGGGTAGACCCCTATCAATACAAAGTATTGACCGTCAGTCTACTGACTTCTATAATCTATGTATTCCATGGTTGGTATGGTAAAAAATATTAACAACTAACGGCCGCCAGTGACTTCATCCGCGTGGACTTAAGTTGAAAAACTAATAGTAATATTTCTTCATAAATTGTAGCCAATGTGCGATTCAGGTTATTGTTAAGTTTCATTAAAACCCATTCAGTAGTTTCTAGTTTTCAGTAGTTGAAAGAGCAACACGGCACATCCACACATACAAACTTTCGCCTTTATAATATAAGTAGGTAGGATGGAGTACTCACCACAATATCAATATGCTCATGTAGGTTCTTGCAGCTTGCAGCGAACTGTTCGGACGTGGCGTACTCAAAGTACCAAAGTTTGTTCTTCATTCGGGAACTGAACTTGTCCGGGTTACGTTCCCTCTCTGTGTGGAACTTCACGCATATCGCTGCATCCTTGGAAATTGAACAGATTTTATGACTTCCTGAATTGAAATGCACGAAAGTGATAAAAATGGCTATAAAAAAATAAAAAGCAAGGCTTTCAAAATTCCAAAGAAACATTCATAGCTAGCTAATGACACACGTGTCATTGAACATTTTTCAAAACTAACGCTGTTTTTGATAAACTTTTTGCTGAGATACGACGTAAAAAACGCTTCCTGTTTTTTTTAACTCAAGTCTTTGTTCATTAAAATGTGTTCCTACGAGTATCTCGATTCTGAACCTTCCTTGATTTGCCAGATTTTGAAATCAACATCTTATAAATTACCTTCCAATGTTACGGTGTACACTTTTTAAGAAGTCAAAATACTTACGACCCCAATAGAAAAATAGTTGTTGATTATGTTGTAAGGAACACTGGTTGGATGGTTAACTGTAGCTGGTAGTTGCAAATCGCACTGAAACAAAAAAGGTAAGTGTCAAAGGCATTGAGAACTCCTTATTTCAAGGCTTTTTGTTCATTTCTAAAAGAATGGTGTGATTGAAAGCTTCAAATGAAAATCCTGTTCATTAAATTTACTACATCCTTTTATTTGTTTTTCTAGTTAGATCTAGTTTTAAATTGTAATTTTAACTAACTCACAACTGGTTGTCCAAGATACAGGCATAGCGTAGTTTGGTGACCTCTGTCTAAATGTCTAACATGACGCATTATTCAAATGCACTCATTTTTTACTTTTAAATGTTTGTATTTTATTGTTGTTTGTATTGTGCAATAAATGAATATATTATTATGAAAATGCATCTCCAAAAAGAACATAAACTTGAGGAAAAAGACCGCAAAAAACAATAGACCGCGAGAATATTTTTATAACGAAATTATGAGAACTTTTGATCCATAAAAATTATTACAGTTTAAAAATGATGTTGACGATAAATTTCAAAAATGTGATAATGGTCCTCCCCATGCCTTATTTTTTGCTGTGCCTTTCAAGGTCTATAATGGCTGCTCAGCTCATAAGCCTTAAATAAAACCTTTTTGTACATTATAGATGCAATAAGGTATTGAAATATAGCTGGTATACCTCCATGGACGAGTTCTCGACGAGGATCTGCCAGCGGTCCATCATGACGGTGCTGGCGTCTGAAATCTTGTCCAGAATCTTGTGGATTGATTCGCCTTCGTAACTGTAACCACACAAACATACAGAAATCGTTATGAAACTCACTTTTTGTAGACATAGTTTAACGTGCCAGCAGAGTCTATAATTTTGGGATAGGCATCCAGTAACAAAATTTATACAACAAGCTAACATAATAATGACCATTTCAAGGGATAATTAACTACATTTTGAGCAATGAACGGCCCTTACAATCTCCAGTCAAATCGGGCAAGAACACCTAGTTTGTAGTTCAATGAATTTACCACGTTGTGTTTCAAATTCACTTAGAGAAATTATGGCACAAGGTAAAGTCAGCTACGGTATCCCTCCACTTCCCTCGTGGTGAGTTATCTTTAAAATTCAGTTCTTTTTGAATTATTTTCATACAAAATGAGAGAAAATACTAATTCAAAGTGAAGCAGTGATTTGAAGTAAGCGTGAAGCACCGAGATGTGAAGTGACGCTAGCCGGAATGCCACCCAAGGTGAGACGTCAAAAAAGCCCTATGACATATTTAATTACGCAAAACAGTGAGGTGTCATCATAGCACTAACGTAGCTAATTCGTCAATGATGTTCCTGTTCAATTAACCTTAATTAGCCTAATCACTTTTCACAAAAGTTTTTTTAAGCATTCAGTTTAATTGGCATTACTCACCCCCCTCCCCACTGCAAACATCTTGCTAAATCGTTGCCTGTACCTAGGGGTATCACTCCAACGGCTGGCTGCGTTTCCATTTGTACTTTATCTAGAAATAAATAAATAATTCAAATATCTTTGACATCTGTCTGACCCCAAAATAAAGCAGAGTTTGTGCTATGGGACTCAGAAAGAGAGAGACAATTATTGTTCGTCAGGCCCCACCTCAACTATGAGGTGAGCCATACTCCAACACGCGGGCTCAGTTCGGATTTAGTGATAAATCATGCAGTCGGTTCTTATCAAGCCGCACGAGGGCCGCCGACGTGCATCGACTGACTTCTAGCGACGTCAGATCGGACCACATGCTTAATGTGCCTTTTAAACACATCATATCAGCCGAACCACGCCCATTGCTGGGCATAGGCCTCCCCCAAAGATCTCCACAACGATCGGTCCTGAGCTGTCCGCAACCAGCGGCTTCCCGCGACCTCGACCAGATCGTCGGTCCACCTTGTGGAGGGCCTGCCCACGGAACGTCGTCCGGTCCTTTTAAACACGGGGTTAACAATGGATTCATACATGAAAAGTAAATAACAAAAAGAACTTACCCATAGTTTCTAACACCCATCCAACGGTACCATCCCCTCCGCAGCAAATCACTCGGTAACGCTTCACGTCTTTAAACATCTGCAGACCTGGAAAGCGAAGGAAAATGAGCTTTAAAGATATATTCAGAAATAAGACACATCACTAGCGATGTGCACCTTTCGACAAAGTCGGAAAAGACTTGTAGCATCTATAAGTACCAATCATTCATTTAAGTAGTCGAGTCGGGTCAAGCGTACGCACCGAGTCCCGAGTCGAGCCGATTAGGGGCCGAATTAAGCAGAGTTTGACCGAGTGGAGCCGAACATGTCGAGTCGAGTAAATTCGGAAAAATAGTACTTTGGTATTGTGCAAACATGGTTAGATTTTAAATATTACTAGTAAGTAAGTAGTGATCGTTCAAATATGGATATTAGTTAGTCACTAATCTGGCGTTCGAACAACATAGTTATACATACTTGTAGGAAACACCCAGACCAATACAATCAGACATGTTTATACACACAATGTTTGTACTGTGCGGGGATCGAACCCGCGAATACCTACTTGCTAGCAAAATGAAATATGACAGATTATGGAACAAGCAAAATAAAACATTTTGTGTTCATACCTTGCATAGGACCTCCTTTAGCTATATCAAGTACTTGTCGAGGGTTCAGAATGTATTGCAACGTCCTCAAAACTTTCGCCCCCTGTCTGCCGCCGGACTTAGGGTTGATAAAGACCAGTAAGGGGCAGCTGCCGGCTGGAGGGGTGATTTGGAATGATATTGGGGGCGCACGGTGCTCTTTCTTCTCTTCTGGGGTGATTGAGATGCATATAGGTAAAGAAGTTGAGTTCGGAATGGGCACCTGGAAAACGAAAATGTTTAATGTTAGTCAAGAATGACAAAAGTGTCGTTTCGCAGATATTGATACTCGAAAATAATTCGTAATTCGGACTTAACCACGGAACAGAAAAAACAGTGGAAGTGCGAAGTAGGCGTGGCACGCGTGCCACAATTTAGCACTGCTGTGCTTACTTGGTCCCAGTCGTGTTCTAACGTCGCATCGAGTTGCTCGTCTCGCGACAACTTCATATTTCCGTAGTTATGCCGTATTGCTCCATTTTGGAGTGCAAAAATGATAGTAGTATAAAAAAACTTGAAAATGTAGGTCTTTCCTACCATCGCTAAGTGCCATTTTATTTGTTTTCTAATAAAATCTTGTTAATTTCAATAGACAGATAGATATCGCCCTATAACGCAAATTTCAATCTTAATGCTTAAACTTAACTTAACTTCTTATGTTGCTAATAAAGTAGTGTGGGGTGATAGGCAAACTGAACAGGTAACCGAATATCATGCTTTATGTCACGAAGGTCTAAGAAATATTGATTTTCCGCAAGAATTCAGTTCATGTGCTCATAGATTTTGTGATAATCCTGATCATAAAAGTAGGCTTGACGAAATGTATTCGGATTTGGTAGGTATTTTAGAAAAAGCTGCTGAGTCATCTTACAGACGAAAATGTCGTAAACGCGGGGGATACATTGCCGGGTGGAATAAACATGTAGCAGGGGCTCACAGGCACGCTAGAGATAAGTTTCAACTTTGGGTCTTAGCAAATAAGCCGAAGCGTGGCCTCGTATATGATGAAATGCGCGAAAGCCGGAAACGTTTTAAGTCAAAACTGAAATGGTGTCAAGACCAGCAAGAACGAATTAAAATGGACATTCTTGCTTCAAATCACTCAGCTAAAGATTTTAAATCATTCTGGAAAAACACCAAGAAATTCAACGTTAAGCCTAGCGTGCCTGTGAGTGTCGACGGTCTGAATGACCACAAAAATATCGCCAACAATTTTAAAGATTTTTTCACCTTGGAAAAAGCTCCCACGCATTTGGTATCTGCAGAACCGTTCAATGCTGAGCCCGTCACTACTGAGAGGAGCATAATTTTCAGAGCTAAAGAAGTAGCGGCTATAATTAAAAGCATGAAACGAGGAAAATCCCCTGGTCACGATGGACTCAGCATTGAACATCTGTTGTGTGCAGGAGTTCATTTGCCTCGTGTGTTGGCGATGTTCTTTAATTTATGCTTAGGGCACACATACTTACCCGAACCTTTGTTGAAAACAATTGTTGTACCAATTCTTAAAAATAGAACCGGTGATGTATCAGACAAGCTAAATTACAGACCCATTTCTCTTGCGACAGTAATAGCTAAAGTGCTTGACAGCTTACTCAATGGTTATCTTGGAAAACATATTACATTACATGATGCTCAATTTGGGTTTAGATCTGGCCTATCAACCGAAAGTGCTATATTGTGCCTTAAGCATGCTGTTAGGTACTACACCGATAGAAAAACACCGGTATATGCGTGCTTCCTTGACTTATCAAAGGACTTTGATTTGGTTAGGTATAACATACTTTGGAACAAACTGGGTCGCACGGGTATGCCGGTAGAGTGTCTTTCATTGTTGAAACATTGGTATGGCAACCAAATCAATCAGGTCAGATGGGCAGAAACTTTGTCAGACGAATTTAAGTTACATTGTGGAGTCAGACAAGGGGGGCTAACGTCACCTAATCTATTTAATTTATATGTGAATGACCTCATCGGCGAACTCAGCAACATTCATGTCGGTTGCTATATTGACGGTACATGTGTTAATAATATTAGTTATGCTGACGACATGGTGTTGCTGAGCCCGTCGATAAAAGGAATAAGAGAGCTGATTCAGGTATGCGAAAGATTTGCAAATATACATGGGCTTAAGTACAACGCTAAAAAGAGCGAGCTGTTAGTTTTTAAGTCAGGTAGACTCAAACCCGAAGATGTTCCTTCTGTTACTCTTGATGGAACCCAGCTTAAACTTGTTAAGAGTGTCAAGTATTTAGGACATTTTATTGCTGATGACCTGAAAGATGACAGTGATGTAGAGAGGGAGCGTAGGGCATTGGCGGTGAGAAGCAATATGTTGGCTCGCATGTTCGCTAGATGCACTGAGGTAGTAAAAATCACTCTGTTTAGGGCCTTCTGCCAGTCTTTTTACTCGAGCAGCCTGTGGATCCAATATACTAAACGAGCCTTCAATGTCTTACGCGTCCATACAATAATGGACTTAGGATGCTGTTAGGACTACCGCGTTTTTGTAGCGCTTCAAATATGTTTGCACAACTAAGTGTAGATGGTTTTCACGCTATAATGCGTAAGAAAGTTGCATCGCTGATGCAAAGGGTTCGCGTCAGTGGAAACAGCATCCTAAAAACAATAGCAGCCCGATTTGATTGTCCTATTCAGGCACATTGGGTTGGTGTTGTCACTGGATTAGCATAGCTTACTAAGATTTTTTGTTGATTTGTTTTTATGTTTCGTATTTGTGTTTGTCTTCTTTTATTTTTACTAGTAATATGGATGTATGTCTGAAATAAAGATTTATTATTATTATTATGTTGGTACATGTTCAATTCACGGGTCCATGGGGACCCGGTCCTTTGAAGCTTGCGTGGGGCCGAAGCCAACACGTAGAGGCTTTTTGGTACCATATACTCTAATTTGAAATGTGTACATCTGCCGGGTTTTGTCTCTTGATATATAATAAATATCTACCCAAAGACAACACCCGGCAAATGCAAGGACTATTGTACAGATAGTAAAAAAGCAAAAAGCCAGGCTATGGATGGGAATTTTTGGTGGACTGGTTACCTGGTCTATTGCCTGAGACAACGGACGTCTGCCATGCAAATTGTCTCAATATTTACTCTCCTGGCAGGCGGTGACTAGCCGCTCACTAAATGGGCCACCCAAACGTGCTGACGCGTAAGGCCAGCAAAGGCGGCAACATGGCCGTGAGCGGCTCAGGGTGTCGAGAGGTGTGCACCGCTTTCTGCTCGGTGGTTTCCCACCTCACCAACTCGCGACTTAGGCATCTTTCACTTCCACCCTGCGAGCATTCAGCTCTAACGCCCCACTCCGGACGGCCTGTTAAGGCAAGCCAGAGGTGAGAGTCCTGCGGCCCCCGCTGGGGTCCACTCCAGCCGGCCAGTGAAGGCAAGCGGAGATGGAGGGCCTGACCGACTCTCGGGGGAACTCGGGTCCGTGGTGTCGCTACACACCAACAGCTCACCACAAGCTGCCCTGCGGTAACGTCGGGTTAACCCGTGGTGTCGTAACGCACCAACAACTCATAAGAGCCGCCCCTGAATTATTATTATTATAAACAATTAAATGTATAATTGCTACCAATAGAGAATACCGCCATCTATGGGCGATCAACAGAATCAACTCGTCAATCGAAACTAAATTGACATTAGATTAGAAAAAGTCGTAAATACTGTCAGCAGTGAAGCACAACAAATATTATCTGTAGAGTGTGAAGGTTTATTTCCGGATGTACGATCTGGGAATTAAGCTTATTTGGACTAGAATTGAAACGACCCATCAAACGGCTTTTTTCTTTGTAGTTCATTATATGACTTTCAATATATTTGTGTGAGTTTGGCGACGGCGGTTCCTTCACTAATGTTGTTGCATTGCACTTCCACTGTTTTTTCTGTTCCGTGGACTTAACGGTTTGACGAGGGAGGCCTGGTTTTCACCGCTAGGGAGTGGAACCCTGCGTCTGATCAAGGCAAAAGTAAAAATGTATTTTCAGGGTAAGCGTGTTCCGCTTTCTCTCGCGCAAACCTCGATTGCCTTTTGGCATCGACCACACAGCCAATAGACGCCTGATGTTTTGATTTCTTATATCAAATTAAGCCTGTCTGAGGGGGGGGGGGGGGCAACTTCACTGATTGGTCAGTACGCTTAATGTCCAATCAGTAACGTTGTCGCTTGGTAGCTTCCAAATAAGCTAGATGACTGTCTTTTTTTTATTTATTATCGAAAGACCTTTTATCTATGTAAACAATCCTAAAATAATCACTTCATTAGGATCGATACTACCACATTACTACACATTTTTGGGCTTTCCCAAAAACGCTTTATACAAACGTGACGTCACGTCCACTGTTTTTGTAAGGAGCGCGTAAGACATTTGTTCGGCAGCTATATTTTTGAAAATGGTCCCCTAACATAATTGCTTCATAATGGTATGGGTTAAAAAATAGTGATATTGTTTTACAATTATATTTCGGGAATCGTCCTCGATATTAGTATTTTATACACTTGTAGTATCGCTCATATGTGTTACCACTTAGCACAAAATTTTAGAGAATAATAAAATAATCTAAAACTATTTTAATAATAAAATCGTTACTTCCGGTTTGAAATAAAAATTAATTTTTCTGCTGACATTTCCGCTTCCGTCTGACGTCTGCCCCCACGCCATGCCGTCCATTACCTTCATTCGCTTTTGTGCTTCACCACGGTTAGCACGCTTCGTTACAATACAGACCTTAGTTTCCAAAGTGTTTATTTTAATAAAATGCCTAAACGCAAAAGTGAAGATAAGTTAAATTATATTGTGAAAAAATTAAAATATTTAGAAAAAGAAGTGAAACGAGGTAGACATCGTTCGCGACAACGCGGAGTTTCTTCTTCTTCGTCATCGAGTGTTTCGTCGAGCTCACGGTCCAGCTCCGAACCTTCCCTTGATCGGGAAAAGGAGAAAAGTGGTTAGTACCTCACCTTATGACCTAAACTTCGGATTAATTAATGGGATTAATCCATCGCTTATTGTTCAAGAACGCATTCGAATCAGTTTGTGGGACTGTTTCACAGCGTAAAATAAAAGGTTACGTGCACTCGAAATAGTTATTAGGACTATTTCACCGCCGTAGCTATGTTGTTAACAAGGTTCTTACGTGCACTCGAAATAGTTATTAGGACTATTTCACCGCCGTATCTATGTTGTTAACAAAGTTCGTGTCTGTTTCAGACCGAGCATTAACCGAACATGGCGAATGGTCACAGGCATTCGCGAGTAATGCTGAAATACCCCCTCAGCGACAGTCGCCGCCAAGGGCAGAAATTCCATTGCCGTGTAACTCCCACGCGGAGCCCACACAGCTACCGGCTACATCGCCGCAACCGTCTACGTCGCGAGGGCTCACCTCAGCCCTACCACGGCAGCAGCCAGCCCAAGAAAGCACTGGCATCATGCATCTGGAATCTCAACCAGAGACAATTACGGCTGAGGCAGGTTTGAACCCAGAAATATTAAACATCCTCGGCATCGATCCGAATGCAATAGTCGAATATGGTCCAGCTATAAATGCTGAGCTTGCCAGTAGACTGACTTATATTGTGACGTCTGGGCTCAAGAAAGAGGAACGGAAAGACATATCAAGTAAATACTTGATACCCGAGAACTGCCAAACTATAACACCCCCGCAAATGAATGCGGAAATAAAGGCAGCATTGGCTGAGGGTTTAATAAAACGGGATAAGGCCCTAAAGACGCGACAAAAGTGCATTGCTACAGTAATTTCCTGTTTAAGTAAGGCTATTACCACACAAATCGTGTCAACACAGCCCGATCATGAAATGATCCAGCATTTAGTCGATGCTGCACGACTCCTCTGTGATATACAGTATAACGATTCGACAGCCCGCAAGTTCTTTGCTCTTAGCACACTTAAAAAGGAACTTAAAGACCAACTAGCTCACACAAAAATTGGTAAACACCTTTTCGGTGACAGTCTTGGTGAAACGTTGAAAACAGCAAAAGCAGTTAACAAATCAGGCGCTGAGTTGAAAGAACCAGTGAAGAAGGCTAACACTTCTACTGCCAGAAATTTAAACTGGAAGACGACGGGCGGCCCGCGCAGGCAGGCAGCCGGCCCGTCGTCCTCACGTCGTCAGCCGCCACTAGCTCCAGTTACAGCGACGAGCACCTACCAGCACCATCGGCAGCTGCCACCACCGCCGCCAGGGAACTTCCCAAGCGCGTCGGTTCAACGGCCACGACACAACAACCGCAAACGTTGACGGTTGAGCACGAGGTACGTTACGCAGGTAGATTAACCAACTTCATAGAACAATGGTCAATCATAACGACTGATTCTACGCTTCTATCTTGGGTGAATGGTTATAAAATAACATTTAATGCTCCGGTAATTCAGTCTAGACCAAATGTTACGGTAGTTCATTCTGTTGCGGAGCAAGTGCAATTTGACATTGCTTTAAAAAAGCTGTTGACCATTGGTGCTATTGCAGAATGTGACCCTTGCCCAGGCCAGTTTGTATCACGAGTTTTCCTCATTCCTAAGTCCAACGGTAGTATGAGATTCATATTAAATCTAAAGGAACTAAATAAGTTCATATCTACAAATCACTTCAAAATGGAAGATATTCGAACTGTTTTAAGATTGATCTCGAAGGATTGCTTTATGGCCACTATCGACCTGAAGGATGCTTACATGCTCATTAAAATGGACCCTAGTTCTTGTAAATACTTGAGGTTTTGCATAGCCTATGAAAGTGACCTAAATTCACAAAGAATGTATGAATTCAAAGTTTTACCGTTTGGCCTGTGTACGGCCCCATATATTTTCACCAAATTACTGAAACCTGCATTTAAAATGTTGAGAACCAGTGGTTATTTATCTTCATGCTATTTGGATGACATTTACATAATAGGAAAAACATATAGCGATTGCCAACGCAATGTCAGAGCAACTAAAAGTTTACTACAATCTCTGGGTTTTATAATAAATATTGAAAAAAGCTGTACCACTCCTTCTCAAAATTGTAAATACCTAGGTGTCATAATAAATTCCAAATATTGGCATGTAAGTCTCCCACAGGAAAAGAGGACTCGTATTAAAACTGAGCTTATCTCCTTTTTACAAATAACACGTTGTAAAATTAGAAAGTTTGCACAACTCGTGGGCTTACTAGTATCTGCCTGCCCGGCAATTGAATATGGTTGGATGCATACTAAAGAACTAGAAAGATGTAAATTTTTAAATTTAAAGAATCACGACGATTATGACCAGTACATGAATTTACCAAGTCATATACTTTTTTTTTTTTTTTTTTTTTTATAGTAGGGGAAATGCACTTACGCATACCCGCCAACCGGGGGGTTGGACGGGTTATGTCGGACTCTCCACGGGCTACCCCAGTGGCTCTACCGACTAAAAACCCTACTACTCCCTCTCATCGTCCATGGTGGGGGAATACGTTGTGTAAGCACGTGCCTTTTACGCGTTCCCCCGGACGGTGCCCGCCTACACGGCGGGCCGGAAGCGACCCCCCCTTCGAGAGGGGGGGCCAGTAGGGACAGCCGAGGGTGTCGAGCCGTCCCTACCAGGCAGTGGTGGAGGCCTGTGCAATGCCGGCAACGGTACCCCCGTACCGCGCGCCGGCTGGCCTCCTCCACGGAGGGGTGCGACGTGGCGCGCAGATGCGCGCGGTCTTCCCCACCTCCTCGCCCTGCGGAGCCTATTGGACGCGGGATCCATATCCCGCAACCGCTCCGCGGCTTCCTTGGCGGTCACCACCTCCTCACAGAAGGTGGCGAACGCTTGCCAGGCCTCTTTGTCTGCCAGCATTGCAAGGACAATGCTGGGCAGAGAGAGGTCCTGGCCCACTCTGGCGACTAGCGCCATGCGCTGTGGGGCCCACGTTTGGCACACCGCCAGTGTGTGGTGTGCCGTGTCCTCCACAGCGCCACACTCGTGGCAGATTGGGGCTCCCTCTCGTTGGATGCGGTGCAAGTATGACCCGAAGCACCCGTGCCCGGTCATAACTTGCGTCATACGATATGAGAGGGACCCATGCTGCCTGGAGAGCCACCGGTCAAGCACTGGAGCGAGTGCCTCCAGTGTTCGCTGACCGGAGTCTGCCTTTCGCAGGTCCGCCATCCACAGCCGGACCAGGCTCTCCTGTGCCTCCTTGCGGACGGCCGCCCGCTCTTCAGGGCAGAAAGGGTCGCCCGCGGCCCTCTTGGCGGCCGTCCAGCGGTACATGGCCGCCAACACGTCCGCCTCTAGCTCCCAGGGAGCGTTTCCCGCCAGCGCGCAGGCCGCAGGGAAACCGACGGTGCGGTATGCCCTTACGCTGCGCTGCGCTATCGCCCGCTGGGGCGCTCGGAGGAGGCGGACGTTCGTCGCCTTCGATAAGGCCGCCGCCCAGATCGGGGCCCCGTAAAGGGCCATGCTCTTCAGAATGCCGGAGTAGAGCCTCCGGCATTTGGAGCCCGGGCCGCCGATGTTCGGCAACAGCCAGTTGAGGCTGTTTGCCGCCTTCATCAGCCTCGGTGACAGAGCCTGGAAGTGGGGCAGGAATTGCCACCTGCTGTCCAGGATGAGACCGAGATACCTGATCTCGGTCTTCACCGGCGTCCTGACGCCCCCGAGCACTATGTGTGCGTCAGGTGGCGCTGGAGGCTGACGGGGCCCCCGAAACCAAATGGCCTCGGTTTTCTCGAGGGCCACCGTGAGTCCGAGGCGACCGATTCGGTCGGCTACGAGGTCTCCTCCGACTTCCGCTAGCGGAGCGGCGTCCCTGAAGTTCTTCCCCCGGGCAGTGACGAGCGTGTCGTCTGCGTAGCAGATTACGCTCATACCCGGGAGAAGGGCGCCGCGGAGGAGCCAATCGTAGCCTATGTTCCACAGGAGCGGCCCCAGTACCGACCCCTGTGGAACCCCGGACTCCACACTGTAGCGCCGAATGGCGCCAGTGCGGTCTGTATAGACCACAGCCCTTTCCCTGAGGTAACTCTCGACGAGTCCCTGTAAATACAGGGGTACTCGGAAGTATCTCAGGGCCTCCAATATTGTGGCGTGGGGAAGGGAGTTGAACGCGTTCTTAATATCGAACGATATTGCAATCACCCCCTCCCCACACCCCTCCGCCTCCAGAATGAGTTCCCGGAGGTGGGCCAGGGCGTCGATAGTGGAACGCCGTGGCCGGAACCCAAACTGGGCGTCCGCCAGGTCCGGACCCACCTGATGTAGGTGCTCGAGAAGGCGGCAAGAGACCACCTTCTCGAACATTTTCCCCACCTCATCCAGCAGGATGATGGGTCGGTAGGCCGAAGGTGAGTCGGCTGGGCGCCCTGCCTTTTGAATAAGGCAGAGCTGACCCACCTTCCAAATCGCAGGGAACCTCGACTCCCGGAAACACCGGTCGAATAGGTCCCTGAAATTGTCCCCCATTTGGCCCGCCGCTATGGCCACGACCTTAGCTGGCAGACCATCTGGGCCTGGCGCCGTCTTCTTTCCCCGCAGCCGGAGCTCCACCGCTCCGAACTCCTCCGCGGAGACTGCGGGAATCTCCTCAGGCAGGCGGGGAGTGCCGCTGCGAGGGGGCATCGCCGGAGGGACAAAGTCCTCGCGGCGGGCCGGGAACAGAACCCGGACCACCTGCTCCAGGAGAGTCGAGTCGAGAGTCTCGGTCAGGGGGGGGCCAATGGGACGCAGCTTAGCGCGTGCCGCTTTGTATGGCCTCCCCCACGGGTCTTGATCGAGACTCTCGAGCATTTCTGCCCGGGCCCGATCCTTGGCCTGGCGGATGGCATATTTCATTGTGCCCCGCGCCGCCCTGTATGCCTCGTAGAGGTCGGCCTCTTCGTTAGGGTCAGCCCTCCTCCGCCGGCGTTTACAATATGTAAACGCTCTCCGGGCCGCAATGCAGGCAGCCCGGAGACCCGCGATCTCCTCCGACCACCAATAAACGGCGTGTCGGGGATCGGGGCGGCGGGACCGAGGCATGGAGAAGTCACACACCTCGGTCAGGGAGTCCCTAAGCTGGGACGCGGCCGCCTCTACGTCGACGTCGGGACGGGGTGGACAGAACCACCCCTGCACAAACGCGGCCTCTCTCGCCATTCCCCGGTCTAGGCGCGTTAGGGCCCAGCGTGGGAACGGGGAATCCGGCTTCGGAGCCCTGCCTTGCGGACCCCGGTTGGAGACTTCGAACCTGATGTATTTGTGGTCCGAAAGAGTCTCCACCGGGTCCACACGCCAGTCCGCAATGACGGCGGCCAATGCGGGGGTGGCGAAGGTGATGTCCACCACCGACCCACCATTGTGGCGGACACACGTGTGCACCGTGCCCCTATTCAATAGGGACAGGCCACACGACACCGCCCACGCCTGCAGGGCCCGACCACGAGGTTTCGTGGCTGGGTTCCCCCACGCCGCCGACTTGGCGTTGAAGTCCCCGGCGAGGAGCACCTGCCTTGGGGCCAGCCGACCCAGGACAGCAGACAGGGAGACGAGGAAGTCCTCAAACTCCCTGTACGACCGGGTGGGGGAGAAATACACTCCCACCACAGCGAAGTCCCCGCCGGAGACGGCGACATAGCCAGACCCTCTTTCCAACAAGGAAAGAGGGGGAAAGTCCGGAGCAGGCCGGGTAAGGACGGCCACTACTCCATCCAGATCGCCGAACCAGCGATCTAGGATGTAGTACGGCTCGGCCACGACGGCGATATTCACCTGCCACTCGGCCAGGGTCTGGGCCATCAGGTCCTGGGCCGAACGGCAGTGGTTCAGGTTGCCCTGTAGAAATTTGCAATGTCCGACTTGATACATTATTCGGACATTGCACCATCTTGCGCCGACGAAGGGCCGGCACCAACAGCAGCGGCGGCCTTAGGCGGCGCCGGCTGTTTTCCCTTCTTGGGAGGGGGGGAGCACTTGCTCCCCCTCATGACATGCCCGGCTGGGCGGCCACTGGCTGCGCAGACCGCGCACTTAGGCTCGGCCGCCTTGCAGCCGCTCGCCTTGTGCCCCTCGGCTCCGCACCGGAAGCAGAGCTCCGAGCGGTCTACCGCGGAGGGGCAGTGCGGCTTGGTGTGGCCGGTGCCCAGGCACTTAAAGCACCTGAGCGGCTCGTCCTCAACGGCGCAGACAGATGCCGTGCTCAGGCCGATCGCTAGACGGCCAGCCTTCAGCACGGCTTTGGCGGCTGCGATGGGGCACTGAACGCGCAGTGTCCCAGCGCCTCTGCGGCCGGTGCGGATTGCACCGACCTTCACCTGCTCTACCGAGCAGCCCCCGACATTGGCCACCTTAGTGGCGACCTCCTGCACGGTTGCGGACGCATCTAGGTCCCCAACTTGCAGAGAGGCGCACTTCACTGGGCGGGCCACATTGGCCGCGCCCGCCATCACCTGCCGGAGTTTGTCGGCGAAGGTGTCCGCCTGGGAGCCGCTCTGCGCTCCCGGGAACTCAAACAGGCGAGCGCCCGTTTGAGTGGTGCGGCACCTTCTCGGCGTGGCCCCTATGGCAGAGACGTCGCCGATGGCCTCTTTAGCCCGTTTGAGCACGGACTCATAGGTCTCCCCCTTTTTGACCGCCTCGTCTGTCAGGGTCACAATGACAGC
Organism: Udea ferrugalis; assembly: GCA_950022985.1. Lineage (NCBI taxonomy): Eukaryota > Metazoa > Arthropoda > Insecta > Lepidoptera > Crambidae > Udea > Udea ferrugalis. Next base: position 5,999,440 of record OX465543.1, read on the forward strand.
GGAGGATCGGGGGGAGACCAGCCTCTTTTTAGCGGCTTGGTTGGCCGCTGGTGCAGGGGAGGGCTTGCCCGCCGCCTTCTTCCCCTGCCTCTTCTTGCTAGCCGCGGAAGTGGACGCGGGAGCCGCCTTTTTGGGGGCCTCAGCCTTCTTGGCCTTGGCCTTGGCCTTTCGGCCGACGACCTTATTCCAGCCTTCGTTGGCTGGGGTCGTCGACGGGAGGAGCACGTCCTCCTCCATCGGCATCGACGGTGCCGGTACGGCCTTCGGGGCCTCAGCGACGGCGAGGGGCAGAACCTCTGCGCTGGGTGTCACTGAGGTGGGGGCCTTGGTCTTCTTGCCCTTGCCCTTGCCCTTAGGCGGTGGGGGAGGCTTGAAGACCTCTGGCACGACTGACACGGGCTCAGCAGCCTTCTGCCTGAGCTCGTGTGCGAGCGGCGGGCGCAGCCTCTTCTCCGGGAGGAGGCGTTCCTCGATGCCCTCAAAGCGGGAACGAGTATAGAAGCGCTCCTCCGCGAACTTCTTTTCGAGGAGGGCCTCCAACCTGGCCTCCAAGCCCATTGAGGCCGGAACCGGTATGATCGGCTCCGGGATGGGTGGAGGCGCCTTACGCGTCGCCGCTTTTGCGCTGCCGCTCTGGGCGGCTCGCAGGGCGGCCAGCTCTTTGGCCATGGTAGCGAGCTCCTCTGAGAGCCGCTTGACCGTGGCCTTCAAGGAAGCAGTCTCATCTGAGACGCTCCTCTTGGCCATTTCGGCGGTGATGCCAAGGAACGACAGCGCGTGTTCCTTCAGCGCCTTGGTGAGCGAGACCTTGCCGGCTTGGTTGGCAATTCCGATGATGTCTTCCGCGTCCACCTTCGCGAAAGACTCAAGGTCTTGCACCGACATCGAGGAGTAGTCCACCTTACTCCTCTTTTCTCGCAGCTCCTTTGCGGCGGCGGTCTGCTCCTTGAGCTCGGCCGCCTGTAAAGAGCGCTTTTCCGCTAGCTTGGCCTTGCTAGCGGCTACGGCCTTTCTGTCGTCACCCGACTTTGGTGGGCGGCCACGGCCACGCTTGGCCGACGACACTTTCGACGAGGAGGACTTAGCAGAAGCTGAGTCGTCCTCACTTGCCACGCGTTTGCGCGGCCTCAGAAACTTTGAGCGCATGCCATCGGCATCGCTCACTACAGAGTCCGCGTCGGACATGGCACTCAGGGTGTCGTCCGAGTCGGACATCTCGATGTCCTCCGGGCAAAAGAATTTGCTGCCGGAGACAACGGGGACAGGCTTGCTGGATGAGCCAGCTGGGCGGGTGCCGAAGTCTTTGGCAAGGGCAACGACCAAACGGGCCGACGCTCCTACCGACAGTTCGTCACTGTGAACCGAGGTACACTTGGTCGCACCGGGTGACCTATCCTGACAAGGACCAGCCACACCGGAAGCGGGTGACTTATCCTTAAAAGGACTAGCCACACCGCAGGTGGGTGACCTATCCTTAGAAGGACCGGCCACACCAGGAAGAGCTGCTGCTGCAGCCAAGTCCTGAGAAGGACTCGGCCCGCGCGCTAGGGACGATTGGGGAATCGTCAAATCCGACATTGTGATAACAGGCGAGGTTAGGGTCACAATGAAGGCCACAAGTTGTTGCCGCTGTCCAGTGCCACTCCGTTACGGTGGTCACTGGAACAACGTTGCCCGGGGTATACTGCGCGGAAGTCACTTGTGGGGCATACCCCAACCAAGTCATATACTGCCTGATATTCGTTGGTGGATAGGTGTAATCGATAATCCGGTACATAGAATTAAAGATGACGTCTATTGCTGTGAAATATTTTCTGACGCCTCAACAACGGGGTGGGGTGCGGCTTGTGGCGATAAATCAGCAAGCGGTCAGTGGTCACAGCTCGAAAAACAACAACACATTAATTATCTAGAGTTGTTGGCAGCATATTTCTCATTAAAAATATTTGCTAATGAGTGTCATCATTATCAAATACTATTGAGGGTAGATAATACAACTGCGGTCAGTTATATCAACCGTATGGGTGGCATACAATTTCCTCACCTTACCAAAGTTACAAGGGATATATGGAGTTGGTGTGAACAACGAGAAATATATATTACGGCATCTTACATAAAGTCAGCTGATAATATTATTGCTGATAGGGAGTCCAGGCGCAGCCATCCTGATACTGAATGGCAGATGTCAGACACAGGATTTCAGTTAATAGTGAATTATTTTGGTTTACCTGAAATAGATTTGTTTGCAAACCGCATCAATAAAAGATGTGCCAAATATGCATCTTGGCATTTAGATCCAGATGCATTTGTGATAGATGCATTTACAATAAGTTGGTCTGAACTGTATTTTTACGCTTTTCCTCCAGTCTCTTGTGTACTTAAAGCCTTAAGAAAAATAATTAACGATAAGGCAAAGGGCATAATGATTGTTCCAGCCTGGCCATCACAGCCATGGTATCCCCTCTTCACAAGTCTTTTGATAACTGACGTGTTACAATTAAACTCATCCCATTTTTTAATTCCAAATTCTAGCAACCGGAATATCAACAAAACAACTACCCTGGTGGCCGCAGTATTATCCGGACGGCCATGCTAAACAAAGGCGTCCCGCCATCAGCAGTAGATATAATGATAGCTTCACTGTCCAATAATACCTTAAAACAGTATGAAGGTTGTATAAAAAAGTGGTTTGACTACTCTAACAACCAAAATTTAACTTGTATCAACCTACAGTTTCGTCAATTTTGAATTTCTTAACGCAGGTATTTAATAATGGGAGTCAGTATGGCACCATTAACAGCTATAGGTCAGCATTATCATTAATTTTAGGACAAATTATGGAAAATAAATTAATATCAAGATTTTGTAAAGGAGTTTACAGGCTACGGCCATCGTTGCCAAAGTACAATATCACTTGGGATGTCAGTGTGGTTTTAGAACACCTAGGATCATTATTTCCCCATGAACAAATATCATTGGAAGAAATGACCAAAAAATGTTCAACACTTATGGCTTTGGTAACGGCACATAGGGTGCAAACCATATCAAAGGTTACTTTGAAAAATATTATGATTTCTGATCAGCAAATTATGATTAAAATAACAGATTTGATTAAGACATCACGACCAGGTGCAACACAGCCAATGTTACATTTACCATTCTTTGTAGAAAAGCCTCAGATATGTCCGGCGAAAGCCTTAATTGCCTACATGGATAGGACTAACAACCTTAGACACTCTGATAACTTGTTTATTTCATTTAAAAGACCATACAATTCTGTTACATCTCAGACCATAAGTAGATGGATCAAGTGTGCGCTACAAGATAGTGGAGTTGACGTGTCCATGTTTACTGCTCATAGCACTAGACATGCATCGACGTCATTGGCTTACAATCGCGGTGTTAACATTGACGTGATTCGTAATACGGCAGGTTGGAGTGGCAACTCCACTACCTTTGCGCGTTTTTACAATAGAGTGATTGTTAACAATACAAATTGTGTTGAATTTGCCAGATCAATTTGTACTTTAGAAGGAGAGGATTAATTATTATTAATTGCAGATGATTTTCATCATTCTTTCAATAAATGATTTACTGTAATGATATTTCCTTTTTATTAATTGCTCTAAACATCTACAAGTGTATAAAATACTAATATCGAGGACGATTCCCGAAATATAATTAATGATTAAACGAACTTACCTGTACGTGAAGTTCTATCATAATTATATGAGGGAATCGTCCGAAGATATTAGTAGGGAGTCCCACCCACCCTTCAGTTTAGTCGGGACTAAACAAACCCTTAAAGGAAATATCATACCTATTATCTCTAAACTAAATGAAGGTAATGGACGGCATGGCGTGGGGGCAGACGTCAGACGGAAGCGGAAATGTCAGCAGAAAAATTAATTTTTATTTCAAACCGGAAGTAACGATTTTATTATTAAAATAGTTTTAGATTATTTTATTATTCTCTAAAATTTTGTGCTAAGTGGTAACACATATGAGCGATACTACAAGTGTATAAAATACTAATATCTTCGGACGATTCCCTCATATAATTATGATAGAACTTCACGTACAGGTAAGTTCGTTTAATCATTAAAAATTTTACACTTTTGAAATGGACTTGCCCACCCAAGTTTGCAGGAATATTGCAGCACATTTTGAAACAAATTTCGATTGTGGTTTCACAATAACATTTGAAATAAATTATTATTTTTAGCTTAGGGAACATATAAAACCATGCAAAATGACTTATAGTCATCTACCCTATTGCGGCGTATTTATCTGACTTTGTGACCAAGGCTTTTCACCTCTCATAAGGAGTCTATTGGCTTTGAGGTCGATGATTCGTAGTCCTTTTGTGTACTGTACCTACCGGGTCCTGTGACCTGTGGAGGATGTGTGTCTGGTAGTGTGTGCTGTACATGTTGTGTACTGTACCTACCGGGTCCTGTGGCGGCCGGTGTGGCAGCGACCTCTGGCGGTCGAGCACCAGCGGCCGGATGGCGGTGGGCGGTAGAATGTGTCGTGCATGACGGCCTAGAGTGCAAGCGCCGCCAGCGCCGCTCACGCAGCGGTTGTGCAACTAAGAACAAAGGTTACATCAATAATCAGTACTCAATCATTAATTTAATTTCATAATTTATTTATATACTAGCGACCCGCCCAAGCTTCGCACGGGTGCAATAGGATGTTATTATACATATAAACCTTCCTCTTGAATCACTCTATCTATTAAAAAAAACCGCATCAAAATCCGTTGCGTAGTTTCAAAGATTTAAGCATTCAAAGGGACATAGTAGTGATATTAGAAATATGCTCCTTGCCATTGAAGTAATAACCACTGTGTACATGGTTCCACTGAGAATCAGCGTTAGTGCATATTATGCTTAACATAATATGCTGAGTGGTCACCATTTTGGTTATTGCACAATGCTTCACACATGTAGAAGTAGATGTTACAAACTTGATACCTATGTTCATTACAGTACTACTAATAACAGAAACCATCAAATACTAGTTAAACAAAACAAACATATCATTTATTCGCCAAGAATAAAATGGAGTGAAAAGATGGTAAAATCTAACTAGACTTCGTAATCTGCCTGCTGGCAGGCGTGCAAATATTAATTTTATATAGGGACAAAATACACTGCTCAAAAGTGTATCTCAAGCATTTTCATACAAAGTATAGGTACTTACCTATTTGGGAGGCAGTAAAAATTAAAATACTGATACCAACGTAGAAATTTTTAGAACACAGAAACTGCTATATCTGCCTTTTCAGATTGTATAAAGTAATTCATTGTAGTAGCATTATTGTACAATCGTAAGGACGTTAAAAAAAGACAAGTTTTTCTTTTAAAAGGTGTCAAATTTTTAGCAAAATCAAACGTTTTTTTTTGTAATATTCTTAACCTTTATCTTATGCCTCTGTCCTCGCGTTATTCTAAGATAATGCTCAACTTGTAAACAAACTTAACTTTATGAAATATTTGAAAAATGATATCCCTATGAAATCCCTAGACAGTTTTGATGTGTGTAGTAAAAAAGAATCAAATTTGAAAACTGAAACATAACTCAACAGGCAAACAAAAACAATAATAATAACAAGCACTCACAGTGATGTGACACCACCGGCAGTGCAGGCCCGTGATTCCATTGTAGCCTTTTATTTGTTTCCGACACCTCGCACACTTGCCGTTGCAGTTTCCTGAAACGAAACAGTTTAATTTAATTTTAAAGAATTAATAGATATACTTTCTACATATATCTAATCATAAACGTTTTCATGGTACAAAAGTTATAGTATTTCATTTAATTGCGAGACATTAACACCCCTTTCACACGGCAGTCCAGTTTTGCAGGATCGGCTTTTTACGGTATCCTGCTAAACTGGACGCTGTGTTCACATGGCAGTTTTTTGCAGGATACAGTAAAAAGCCGGATCCTGCAAAAAACTGGGTGCCGTATGAACACGGTTGCATCCTGTTTTTTACTATTCCTACGCCGGTTATTAGGCCACCACTCTACTATCCACCAAAAAACCGGACGCAGGAAGCCGTCTGAACACTGCTATTGAAATATTTGTGTGATTAAACGGGATCCCGCATTTTACTGGACTACGGATCCAGTTTCTAGTGACAAAACCGAATGGCACAATTCGACCGGATCGGTTTTTTGCAGGATCCCGCATGCGGCATGCTCGTGTGAACGCTAGCATATAAACACTGTTCCGTCATCGTACTTACGAGTATTTCTCATTATATTCTGTTCGTTATTTGTATTGTTAAAATAAATCGATATTGCCGTACGGGTGATTGCTCAGGTGTCAAGGACTACCTAAAATGTCGGTAGTTATGCGCTTCCTTCCTAGCGAAAATTATCCCTCTTTGTGAAGGGTAGTTACAAAACTTAAGCGCGTCCAGCGTCGATGACTATCGGCGATCCGCGGGAGCGACACACCAGTACAAGAGAAACCGCGACCGCGCGCACTGCTAAAAAGGACGTGCGATCTCCAATCAACGAATCATCCAGAACAAATGTACAGAGCCTATTGACCCCAGCTGGAGGTGGATTCATCGAATTCAAAGGTAAGGAAAGTGCATTATACTTGTTCACCTGACCTACGACCCCGTAACAACCATCGATTTATCGACAAGTAAAAGCATTATTTTATTTGACCCGAAGTTGCAAGGCCGGCAATCGTTTTTTTATTATCTGGCGTGACGCGAATGCAACAAACACATTCGCCATCAAACGGGATCCTGCAGAAAAAGGGATCCCGCAAAAAACTGGACTGCCGTGTGAAAGGGTTGTAACTATTTGCGACTTGGGCATTTTGCAAATTGGACAATATTATGCAACTAGAAGATTTGTTGTCATGAGCATTTTTTTCCATGAGCGTTAAGAATTAGTTACCAGTTCAGAAACATTAGTGTAGAAATATGTGATGTTGTCTAGTTACATGCCCATCACAGCATCAACAGCATGGATAATCTCACTTTCCGAACATGAGGTAATCGCCCTACACTGTCTGACCCACCTCAAAACCACAAAAAAAACACGCGTGATATAAATGTTTACTGTCGACATTGGATTGAGAGTCCAACGCTGTGTGGAATAATGTACAGTGATACCTATTTTATTTGTTATATTAGATCGCTACAGAACGCTGACAGAATAGGGAATATGCACTTGAAACAGATGAGCGTCATATATTTTTTTAGCTCTATTGAATTATCATTACGTCTCTATCAATATTTCCTAATTTTATTTCTTTGTAGATGTAAAAATAATTATTGAAAAATGCGAAAAAATGTGGGAAATTCAAAGCGGTTGAAACAGAGTGGGTCGAGTGTGACGTCACAGTCTGACAAGAAGAAGAATTGAACAGTTGTAGGTTACATTTTGTGTTGTCATAGACTCGCGTGACGTCCAAGTCTATAACAACCGAGCACGCCATAATGGCGGCGTTTGAAACCCTTGAAAGAGTTTAAGGTTTAACACTTTATAAATATGCTATATTTTGGTTTTTGGTAATGAATATTATTGATCAGTCATAAAACGATATAAGTTATCTTAAAAAAAATAAAAAAGAACAGTGCATGTTCCCTATTAGAAACACAAGCATGATGATAGCTCCCTTATACATATACCCCCAACACAAATTTGAGTGTAAAAAAACTGTTTCCACGTTCTTAAAAACAATGAATTACGAAGACACTGAAAAACTCCTCTGCCCACTTAGATAATGCCCAGATTCCGTAACCAACCTCTCACTGTTGATCACTCACACCCCAAATTCACACTTACACACTCACATACACTCCACGCACTCACTCACTCACATACACTCCACTCTCATCCTTGCACTCACTCACTCACACACCTCTGTGATTTTATTTTATTTTATCCTTGCTTATAATATCTATGTTGGTCCCAGTTTTATCTTTTATTTTTCTCTTATTTTTTGTAATTTGACAACTAAGCTCTCGATTCATTATTGTTTTCCTTCTTTGAAACACACCACCACGACAAATAGCAATGTATAATTCCGCGGGTAGGGAGGCCTGGTGACCTGTAGACCAGGTTTTTTTTCAGAAACCCATTTCAGGCACCAGCCCCTCACATAATGCAGGTTTACTCAATGTTATAGTGCTAAGTTTAGCCTTAAGAACCGATTTTGTGAAGGGAAAATAAATAAATATTATTATTATTATTCTCTTTATTTAATCTCAAACTTAGGTATAACATTTTTACAGTACAATTATAAAAACAAAGGATCATAACAATTAAAAAACACTTAAGAATTATAATTATAAAAATTAAATAATTACAATTATAAAATTTAAGTCAGCTATGAAACAAAGTCTACAAAAATACTATAAAAACCTTAACCTAGGATGCCACCGGCAACGGGGCGGGCAGGGCTCAAATTGCCGGTGGTTAGGGCTGCAGAGGAAGAAACCTCCTGACGATACGTGCCGTATCCAGGAGAACCGCCTTCTGTATCTGACCCTTGATCCAACCTTTTAGCGAGAGCCTCTCAAGGTGTCGGTCGAGGCTCTTCGCTATTAGGCCATTAGCCGAAACAACTATCGGAACAATGATCGTCGAATCAACATTCCACATGGCGGTCACCTCGTGAGCCAAGTCAAGGTACTTGCTGAGTTTGTCCTTCTCAGCCTTCACAAGGTTATCGTCATGCGGAATGGTGATGTCAACGAGCACTGCCCGGCGCTGGGACCGGTCTACCAGAACGATATCAGGCTTATTGGCTACAATAGTCCTGTCCGTGATGATAGAGCGGTCCCAATAGAGCAATGCACGACCATTTTCGAGAACTGGCACCGGTGCGTACTTATAGTACGGCACCTCCGACTCGACAAGGGCATATTGAAGAGCAAGTTGCTGGTGAATAATCCTGGCTACTAGGTTGTGTCTATGCAAATACTCGCCATTAGCAAGGTGAGAACAACCGGAAATAACATGGCGAATGGATTCGCCAGGACGGCGGCATGCCCGACAAATGTCTACCGTACCGTCCTTCATAATATATTTCCGGTAGTTATTCACCTTGATAACCTCATCAGCAATTGCACAGACAAAACCCTCGGTTTCCCCAAAGAGGTCCCCGAAACGTAGCCAGTTCACCGATGCAGAGAGATCCACATCAGGCCCTGTTAAGGCCCGATAGAATCTCCCGTGCAGCTCCTTGCTCTTCCATATGTCCCTGCGATCATCGGTGCTGAGCACCAGTAGTTGTCGCCAGTTCTCGTTTGCTAAGGAGAGCGGCGTGAGGCCTTTATCAACTGCCACAACGTCGCGGTGCATCCCACACTCGTTGTTTAGGAAAAATCTCCTAAGACTGCACACTTCGCGGTTGTGGAGGTTCTTAGCATTCAAAAAGCCACGACCCCCCACCTTCCGCGGAATGTACAGTCTCATAACAGACGACCGTGGGTGTAACATGCGGTACGTTGTGAGCAGTTTTCGGACTCGTATATCCAGGGCGTCCAGCTCGGTCTGAGTCCATCTTAGTATGCCAAAGGAGTACATTAGTAAGGGCATCACCCAACCGTTAAAGGCGCGGACCTTATTGCCACCCGACAAAGAACTCCTAAGTACCTTTGTCAAGCGACTAAAGAACCGTTCCTTCACCAATTGTTTGACGTCCCCTACTGATATACCTAACGCCTCCGACATACCAAGATATTTGTAGGTTTCGGTTTCAGAGAGGGAATGGAGTGTCACTATATCAGAGAGTTGTAGGCTCGGAGAATCTACAACCCTCCCCTCTTGTACATGCATGACCGCACACTTATCTACACCAAACTCCATCTTGATGGCATTACTAAAAACCTCTGTGACTTTTAGCAATTCCACCAAAACCTGGCGCTTTGGTGCAAATAGCTTCAGATCATCCATGTACAAGAGATGAGAAATGACCTCACCCCCTCTACGAAGCCGATAGCCCAGCCTTGAATCCCTTAGCAAGGTACTAAGAGGATTCAAAGCTAAGCAAAACCACAATGGACTCAGACTATCACCCTGGAAGATACCTCGCTCAATCCTTATTAAGTCCTGCGGGGCAGGGGGACCGCCTCCACTACCTGGTTGACAGAGGCCTGTGATCCACTGCCTCATGCATGTGCCTAGAAAAGATCTCAAAGTTGTATCTACTTTATACAACTCTAAAATCCTCTCAAGCCATGAATGAGGCACCGAATCATAGGCCTTCTTATAGTCAATCCAGGCAGTAGAAAGAGTTTTTCTGCTCCGCCGGACTTGTTGGCAAATGGTCGTGTCTATGAGGAGGAGTTCTTTAGTACCTCGGGACCCAGCCCTACATCCGTTTTGAGCAGCGGCCAAAATTTTGTTCGCAACAATGTGTGCGTTGATTTTTGTTGCTAAAATGGATGTAAGGAGCTTGTAGATGGTAGGCAAGCACGTGATGGGTCTATAATTTTTAGCCTCCGAGGTACTACCTGATTTGAATAAAAGGAAGGTGACACCAGTAGTCATGAAACTAGGAAGTGAACCGGTTTCAAGAGCTTCTTGGAATTGCATGGCCAAGCATGAGTGCGAACACCGAAACCACTTAATCCAGAAGTTGTGCAAACCATCCGGGCCAGGACTTTTCCAGTTCTGAGCCGTTTGGATTGCACAACTAACGTCTTCAGGATCAATAATGACTGACCCCATGGTTTCAATGGACTCGCACTCATGCTCAACAATGCGCATCCAATCGCCCTCCGTGTGCTCGACAGGCACCGACCAGATGCTGCGCCAGAAGTCAATCATGTCACTAGCATCAGGTCGTTGACCATCATTCACACGTTGATCGGTTCTATCCCAGTTTCGGTACACCTTCCTTTGGTCACTTTGGAAGAGGCGATTCTGTGAGTACCTATCCACACGCGCCTTGTAGCGACGGATACGGTTTGCCCACGCATAGACCTTCTGCTTCAGAAAATCAATTCGTTCCGTGACACAAGCCAAATATTGCTGGGGCCGAATACCGGTTCCAGCAAAGGCTTGGTTCACGTAACGCATGACCCGGGGACGATTATTTCCCCGGCTGAAGCAGACCAGCTTTGCAATGAGAGTCCTAAACGTGTTGATACGCCGCTCGATTCTCATTTGCCATGCGGGTACATTTGTGACGGGGCGTGCCACACGGTCAGAGTCCGGGAACTTGACACGAGCAACACGACACGCCGCAATGGCCCCGCAGTACAAAATCGAGTGAGTATCAACTAAATCTTCACTAGTCCGTAAGTACGGAGCTAGCAAAGCGTCTAAGGCTCCCATTAACGCTAGGTTGCGTCTATTAGTGGGCAAACAAGGTAACCGCGGCCTCGAGACAATAGCCAAAGTTGGTTCAAGGGCCTGAAACAGAGGCAGCAACCGGTCACGATACGCAGACATGAAAGTTTCTCCCTCTGTAGCCCCATAATAGGCGCGCATGCAGTTGAGATTTATATCTCTCGTCCATCGCATGCGGCGCACTACACCACCGGTAGCGGGAGCCCCGCGTGGAGCAGACTGCCCCACAGGCTCCAAGCGTGCCGGCAGCGGACGTCGACCACGTCGCGCAGGTGGTCGCGGCGGTCGTGGTGGCGACTGTTGTCCATCTTCGTCACTACTTGTCACGGCGTATTATTATTATTATTATAGTCCCACGTACCTTCAACCCAGTGATGAGCCAGAGCTACCGTCGACCGTTTAGACTTGGAGTAGGTCGCGATACAAGACGCGGGCGCACGCTGCACGCACCGCTCGTGGACGGTGAACTTGCAGACTGGAAACACGAGAAAATACATTCAAATATAATACTAAAACAGGTATAATAATAAGTATTTTGATACGAGGGGCCCGTGGCGCAGTTGTGACAGTGATCGACGAAGATCGCTGTTGTAAAGCAACACACGCCGGGTCGGAAATGAATGGTGACCACCCCGACCGAAATTTAGTGATGTGTATTTCGGGCTTCTCCGTGCTTCGGAAGGCACGTGAAGCAGTTGGTCTCGGCTGATGTCGTAGATATCAGTCGTTAAGCCCAATCAGAGGCCTTAGGGCGGCTTGATAACATCTGACATTAAGGTTGCTCCCTAACTTTACACCCCTCCAACAATCCATACTGAGTATCTCATTTGTCTGTATACAGTAGCTCATTTGAAATGCTTCTCGCATGCTGAACATACGTTTGCAAATGAGTCTTACGTACATAGTTAACAGAGTCCTTTCTTGCCCAGAAAGTTTTAGCATAATTTTTAGACTACTCGCTCTGACAGTACTTTCGAAAAAAACCTTACGTACATATACAACAGAGTCCCTTCTTGCCAAGCTCGACAAGCATGCTCAAGCACAAATTGCAGTATCGCGTTTGAGATGCTTGTCTTCTCGCATGCTGAACATACGTTTGAAAATGAGCCTTACGTACATATCCAACAGAGTCCCTTCTTGCCCCGACGAGCATGCTCAAGCACTATTTGCAGTACGCTGGCCGTTTGAAATGCTTCATACTCATACGCTGATCTTACGTCTAAAAAAGAACCTTACGTACATATACAACAGAGTCCCTTCTTGCCCAGTCCGACGAGCATGCTCAAGCACAAATTGCAGTACGCTGGTCTTTTGAAATGCTTCAGTCTCCAGGCATGCTCGCCGTCTTCCTTCACGTTCGTGTCCAGGCCTAGCAGTACTAGGAGGGGGATTGTGGTCATGCTGTGGACAAACAGGGAACATTAGATGTACATAGGATTTATATCAACCAGTGGCGCCTTTTGGTACACACTGTTCAGGTTTTTGTTTTCACGTTCGAAATACCCTATTAAAAATCTATTATGACAAACTATGAAGCAGTCCGAATCAAGAGACAGGAGTTCTAAACAGGAGTTCTTTAAACTTTTGACACCTTGTAGGTACCTCAGTTCAAACTGCGTTTAAAAGTATAGTTAAACATAAAAGATTTGTTGGATGGATCATTATGATCATAAAAAAAAGTTTTAGTCTATCTAAGAGCGAAAGAAGCAACAAATTTAGACATTGCCTTTAGCTGGATTGCTGCTTGCTTAACTAAAAACTTACTGCTGTTAAGCATACATTTTCTTTAAAATGATAAACTTCACCCATTTATAGAAACACAGCATTACGGTACGAGGGAGACGAATCGCCGAATTTACAAACGCAAATTAAAGTTGAGCAGCTCTTACAAGTATTTGCCACTTACAGCTCTTCAGACAATTTTCGGTACATGATTTTGAAGGCTTCCTTAATCTTAATTAAAATTTGTGAATCGGAGGTATGACGCAAGATAATGTTATGTAGTCAAATTAACGCCCTCCTAAAAATAATATGATTAAGACTTAAGTTTAGCTACATACCCTCCTCTTTTCCACTCTTCCAAGGACACCGTCCCATCTGCATCGTAGTCTATTTCCACCATCATGTCTTGTAAGATCTGTAAGAAACATTTTGCGTCTTATAAAAGTCGTGACTCAGTGGTAAAGGACTCTAGTTTGACGCTCGATTGGTTCTGAGTTCAAATCCAGGCTACTTTAAGTTCAATAAACTTATCCGCTGATGAAAAACAACTAAAATCCCTTTAATAGAAAAGTATTTGATCAGTGAGGAAGAATATGACAGTTGCGCAAGACTTGGCGCGCATGGTATTGCTTTTATGGACTTTTGTGCCCATAGACATTAGCATCCTAACTTTCACGATAGGACATTCACACACAAAAAATAATTTCTAATTTTAGCATACCATTCAAAAAACAACAAAAGTTGAATGTTGACTTTTCTAGTCTTTTTTTGACTTCAAATGTTTTGCGCCCAAGTTTCTCTCCCGCAAATTTCCATGAGCGAAAATGGTTTCGCGCAAATGTGAATGGTTTCGCGCAATGTGAATGGTTTCGCGCAAATGTTTTTCGCGCAGATGTCTTCGGCGTAAGTGTCCCACTATAAGTAATGGACAAATAAAATGTAAGGCTTACAGGTTTCAGCTCCGAGGTCTCCCAGCCCAGGTACTCAGCCACTGTCATCATCTGGTTGACGATACAGTCCATCTCGTTGGTGTCCAATACTCCGTTGCCATCGGTGTCGTACAAGCGGAACATGACTGCAAACGCAATGTATGGTAAATTAATAAATAGGTAAAGTCGCGGAATGAAGAGGTTGACCAGTTTTCAAATAAATTTATTTACGCGTTGCAAGCACATGTTACCTTTAAAACTGTACATAGGCTGTACATAGGCATAGCATGTCGAAAAGTATGCTTTATTGTTTGACAATAAAATTAAAATTCGATTAGACGTATGTTACTTCACGATTGACAGTTGAACCAATACTTTTTATTGGTTTGATCTTGTCAATGTCATCATTGAGCAAGCAAAAACAGATCTTAGGGTGGTCAACCCTTTCATTCCTCGACTGTGTATAATCGCCACTCTTGTCTTGTCACGGGGTAGGCTGGCGGTGGTCAGTCTCATCTTGAAGGTCTGCATAAATGCCTTTTCACGCCCCACTTCAAAAACCCAGGATTAGGCTGCGTTTCCACCAGAGATGCGTTGCGAGGAATGTGTTTTTAAGAACCAATAAACTTGCTTCATTAAGCTAAGCTAGGTAAATAGGAATAATTCTATTGGTTCTTGAAAAGATTTTATGGTGGTAAGAAGGAAACAGATGCGCGGGAAGAGCGTTCTAGCGGCCGCCCGCAACTTCGTCCGCGTGGACTTGAGTTAGAAAAAAAAGGTGTAATTTTTCATAGCATATGCCCTATTACGAGCACGTACAAACTTTCACATTTATAGTATTAGTACTCATAGTATTAATAGGATTGTTTATAACAAACAATAAATTGGTACAAATGGCGGACTTAATGCCGACAAGCCATTCTCTACCAGTTAACATGTTATAAGGACATGTACTTACATTCTAGTTTGTCTTCCGGCCTGCCAGCTTCTAGGAGTGAGAGATAGCAGACAATGTCTTTGAGAGACACCCTGGCTGTGTGGACCTCGAGCGCGGACTGGCGACGCATCAGGATCCTGAAGTCTGAAATATGCCAAAATGCCTTTTAACAAAAACTAAATAAATATAAAGATGAACAACGTAGAGGACTAGCGACTTGGTCCGCGTGGACTCAAGTTTTTTGCTACACAGTTTAATACTCTTCAACCCCTATTTTAAGCCCTTAAGGGTGGAATACTACTATGTACTAAGAGGAATAAGTTCCAAGCTCAGCATGATGTCATCGTTCCCTGGGTGGACAGAAACACTCGTTTTCAGTGAGCACTCGTTTTCATTGCTCAACGGTTTCACGGATACACACACTGACACTGCCTTCTCCAATGATATTAAAATAAAAAAGACGTAGATAGGTAATAGGTTATGTCGGTACAGACGCAAAGTCAAAAAAAATCCCCTGGCATACGTACGGTGAACGGCACATCACTCTACCCATTTCCGGTCAGTCCTCCTTGCTCTATTGCAAAGAAATGACATTTGGCAAGAGCGAGAGAAAAAACGGAAATGGGGTAACCTGATGTGCTGTTGACTGTACCTACAATTTGACCCTGTGTACAAGATAGCATGATTATTAACTAGAGCGTAAACGAGACAGATACATGTTGCGCAGTGTTGTCTCAAACTGTAAATGCTTTGCTCAGGTGGTCGAAGTCCTGATTTCGGGTGCCACTTTTTTACCACAACTAACCTATTTATCTACGTCTTTTTATTATAATATCATTGGCGGAGACAGAAGAACTAACTTCTTTATGTCTTTGTGGTGTAAGATTATCTTAGCCAATCTCACCTTCAATCTTAGTAGACTGGTTGACCCTCAAAGAGTTGCTGCTCTTCCGACTGGAGTTCCTTGACATCTGACTGTGGCTGGGGCTGGTCTCGTGTCTCCTGTCGAGGCACAGCTCGTGGGAGGAGTACGAGGGGTGAGTGGTCACTGTGAACATCGGGTGGACGCTGCCTGTGGGACGAGAGAGTAAATACAGAGTTTAGTCGGAAGTAAGTAATATTTGTTTTTGATTCAAGGGTTAGGTTTCAGAAGAAAAGCCTTTTTTATAAGATAGGCAGCAAAGGTCAGCTGATGGAAAGTAATTCACTCTGTCCATGAACAACAGCAAAACCATAGGTTTCACAGAAAACATGATCACTTCATAGGAATACGGTCCTGAAGACCTGATTCCCCAGCTCTACCGCTGTGGATGTTTCCATGCTGCACGGTAACGCTTGACTTAACGGTAAGTGACGCTTGAATCGTACAGTCGAAAATCGCTAACTATCCAGGTTTTGGTGAGTGGTGTAACAGGTCACGAAAACCCACCGTTTTCTTTCAAGTTGTTACTTACAAAAGTTGACTAGCTAGCGCCCATAAACCTGTATGTACAGTCAGCAGCACATCAGGTTACCCCATTTACATTGCCAAATGTAATTTCTTTGCAATAGAACAAGGAGGACTATCCGGAAATGGGTAGAGTGATGAGCCCTCCACCAAACATTGTATGAATGAGTAGTATGTCGTAAGACCTACCAGTTCTGCTCCTGGATCCCTTGTCACCATCGACGGAGTCCCCGGAGGCCCTCCCCAGCTGCTGCAGGCGTTCGGCCAGGCCATGGATCTTGGACGCTAAGCTCAGCTTGCCCTGAAATTTTATTGAAATATCAGTATCACCATCTTTGGTCACTAGGTGTTCGTTTTTCAGTCATTAAATCTCGCACAAAATTATGCGGCAACGGCCTATATCACCACTTGAGCTGCTTTCAGTTCGGTGTCCTATGAGTCGAGTGGGATCCGCTGAAACCCAAACACCTTTGTAACACAGGAGAGTGAGGGCAGAGTGAGCTAGGAACCCCCCTGAATATGTCTTCACCTTGTCGTGGTAGGGGGGACTTAGAAACCGGAGCACCAGGTGCTCCGGGTAAGCGAAGAAAAACAGCCCGCGCGGCGGGGTCTTCAGTGTGACTCACGTGCACCACTGTAGAACCAAAAGAGGAAGGGGCACTTGAGTTGCCGTCATGGTGAACGGAACATTATTGGTTTGAATCTTTCACGGACGAACTATGGCAAAAGATATATTACATATTCCAGATCGTCGGTCTACCTTGTGGAATCACATATCGCGTGACGAAAACATTCTTAGCACCTGAGATCACTTGGGCTCATTCTAGATAGTTCACACCCCCAACCCCAATTAAATACAAGGTATTAATTATGATATTCGACATAATAGAAGATAAGTGAACCTTACATGGTCAGCATGCGCCGTCACGGCTGCGCAGGCGGCGGCCGAGCTCGCTTCCGCCATCTGGCGGAGAGCCGGGCGGCGATCGCGACGGACGAACGACAGGAAAAGGTGCCTGAAATTGATGAAAACAGTGTATTTAACATTACAACAACAACAAAACTACAGACTAGCTTTCCACCCCTACGTTGTTGACAACCTAGTGATTCGAACCAAACGTTTTGGTAACACATTCATAATGCGAAGGGAGTTTAATGAGCTTCCTGCTGAATGTGTTCCCACAGCAATACAACTTGGGCCTCTTCAAGAAAAGAGTGAACAGCCATTAGTCAGGCCGGCATGTACTAACATAGGCCACAGCATCACCTAAGATCAGGTGAGATTGTGGTGAAACCAAGCTATAAAAAAAGCCTTTATACCCGCATCACTAACGACTCGTTCACAATTAGACGATACGACGTCGTGTCACATCGTGCTACGTCAAGGCATCGTGAGAATGTCTCTAGTTCGCAGTAGATTCCCACGATACGACGTCGTACTTCTCGGTCGGGTGGCTCCAACAAACGCCACCACCTCTGCGGGGACCTTACCTAGGCAACCGTGTATTCCGTGCTTTAAGGCCTTTTAAATAGCTAACGCTAGAACTTGAGGTCCAAAAAACTTTAGTCAGCTTACTTGGAGAGTTCTTCCGGAGTGGATACCTCCAAATAGGTGTCCAGGAACCACCGGAAGCCCTCATAGTCGATGTCCTGCAACAAAACAAATAATGTTTATTATTATACTAGCTCACCCGGTGAACTTTGTTCCACCTTAAGGGCAATAAATAAAAAAGTAAAAAAAAAAATTTAAAAAAAAAAAAGAAAGAAAGAAAGAAAATATTTATTTGGTACATAACAAAGAAAAAAACAAAACAGGTAGAACAGCAGAAAAATAAAATAAAAAAGATACAAGTTAATAAAGTATTCTATGTCCTTCTCCTGGCCCTAAACTACCTCCATGCCAATTTTCAGCTAAATCGGTTCAGCCATTCTTGAGTTATAAGTGGAGTAACTAACACGACTTTCTTTTATATACAGTGTGTTTGGGAACCGGTGTCCGACCCGTTAAGGTGAAGTAATATGATCTATTTTATGAATAAATCCACCATAATTAAGCACTTTGCCCCAGTTGTTTTAAAATGGCCGCCATTTTAAATTTTTTTTCTCGGGTGTGCTCACCCGTACTGGGTGGGTTATTTTAGTTTGCAATATCTGCCGATTTAGAGGTCCTACAGTCACAAAAGTGGTATCGTTAGACAGCTACAAAAGTAGGCAATAAGCTGACAAAAAAGCATTTTTTCATAACTCCCTTAAAATGCCTCAAAAAAATGTTTGAACTTGAAAATTGTGATAGAATTTGTTAGTTTTTTTTACATTTATTTTTTTTTCAGAAAAACTAAACTGTCAACATACATTTATTTTTAACTTTTTGGATACCCAAAGACATCACCTAAACACTGAAGCAAAAATCAAAGTTCCAAGTAAAATAGTTTAGAAGTTGTGACAAATTGAATATCACCCTGTCATCAGAAACCCTTTGAAACGCAGGTAAAATTTACCTGAAATAAATAAAAAAATTTTTTTAAAAAATTAATTAAAAGTGCTTAACTATGGTGGATTTATTCATAAAATAGATCATATTACTTCACCTTAACGGGTCGGACATCGGTGACCAGACACACTGTATATAGATAGGAGTAGTTGTGATAGTGGTCGCCAACGATCACTGCTGAAAAGCAACACACAAATGGTCGGAAATGGGATGTATTTATGTTAAAGCAGTTGGTTGACGTCGCTAGATGTCAGTCGTTAAGCCTAGTCGGAGGCCTTAGGGCGGCTTGATGCCATCTGACTTTAAGGTTGCTCACTAACCACCTTACATACCTCCTACATTCCGCACTGTTGGATTATGGCTCGTTCCACGTCATAGGTGAGGTGAGGCCTGTGCCCAGCAGTGGGACGTATATAGGCCGTTTATCTATAAGAGCATTTTGTTTCAAAAAAGGCAAGAAAGCGATCAAGATTAGCCGGAACACTTAGATACCTACTTGTGTTAATTGTACAATTTGCGGCTTTTCTCCGGTGACGGAAAACGCTAATAAAAAACCAAACCCGGATAACGGCGGTAGGCTCGCCTCTAACCACGTGGGTTCCAACTCATTCGGCAAAATGTGGGCTTCTAAATTTTCCGTTTACCATGACGGCAAGAATCAGTGTGCCTCTGAATACCCTGACTTTGGGATACGCTTATTGACGCTTCTAACGACTTAAGACTGTTTCATTGTAGTATTATAATTGCCTTTGTCAAACCAATTACCCTTTTGACCACTCTGTACACACGTACACATCATATTGAAGCTGACTGTACTCTCATGGTTGTGGTTGTGTGTACGATTCTACCCTTTGCAAATTCCAGTTAGATTTGTCCTTTATTTCAAGGCCATACCGTGAGGGTAGTGATGTGCCGAATGACGAACCGGGATACGTAATTTGGCCGAAACGCAAGCCGAACGTTCGGTGAAAATGAAATAATAGATAGATAGATAGATATATTCTTTATTGTACACAAAAACAACAGAAATCAACAGCAAATAAACACAGATTAACGTAAATATACAATTTGGTCGGCTTTATCGCTAAAAAGCGATCTCTCCCAAACCACCTACAATGATTGGCCAGGGTTTTGCTATTTTCACTGCGCTCTAACTAACGAAATAATCTATATATATAAAAGAAAGTCGTGTTAGTTACTCCACTTATAACTCAAGAACGGCTGAACCGATTTAGCTGAAAATTGGCGTGGAGGTAGTTTAGAGCCAGGAGAAGGACATAGGATACTTTTATTTATTTTACTTTCTAATTTTTTTTTTACTTTTTTTTATTTATTGCCCTTAAGGCGGAACAAAGTTCGCCGGGAGAGCTAGTTAATCATAATCCTAAGATTGATTATTCCGAGAATCCATTACCTATTATTTTCGGAAGTCTACTTTAAAATCAAAATTTTGTTACAAGTCTACACTACCCGATTTTGCGCGCTACATAAACATAAACTGCCTTTATCCGTCCCTGTTGGGCACAAGCCTCCCCTCAGCTATGAGGTGAGGTAACACGCGAACACTGCGTATTGTTCAAGGGGTGTAAAGTTAGTGAGGAACCTTGATGTTAGAAGTTATCAAGCCTCCCAAAGGCTGCCGACGGGGCTTAACTGACTCCTAGCGACGTCAATCGTATAACTGAGTGCTTACTATGTAGTCCATCACTACATAGTATAAAACAAAGTTGCTTTCTCTGTCCCTATGTCCCTTTGTATGCTTATTTATTTATTTATTTATTGGTTTGTACACAAATTGATACGTTTTACAGTAAGCAAAAGGAATAAACATAGTACAGGTGAGCTTATCTCTAATGAGAGATTTCTTCCAGCAGACCATGGTGACAGGAGAAATTTCATGAAACGAAAGAGACAGACATACAGCGGTGTACAGTAAGATCAATTAAAAAAAAAAAGATATATATTAAGAGGATTACATAAAAAGAAAACAATGATACTTAAGTAATAAATACATACAATATACTATGCTACCCTAATAATAATATAGATACTTATCTAATAACATAAATGTAATTACATATATTTTTTATATAAATTAATAAATATTCAAAAATAATACATATATCTACTAAATATAATACTTCTGAAACAGAAACAGAAGAGGGAGAGAACCGGAGATGAAATAAAAGTAAATAATAACAATAATAAAAGTGTACAATTACGTCGCAGTGTAACTTAGGCGCAGTAAATGTTCCTTAAGGCGTCTTTTAAAGGTACCTACAGTGCTGCAATCGCGAAGCGAACAAGGCAGCTTATTCCAGAGCTTTACCGCTTGGACCGTATATGAGTCTGCAAACATGTTTGTCTTGCAAGATGGTGTCAGTAATTGCAGGTGGTAAGCTGCAATTACTGACACCATCTTAAATTTTCTTAAATCTTTGAAACTACGCAACGGATTTTGATGCGGTTTTAATAGATAAGAGTGATTCAAGAGAAAGGTTTATATGTATAATAACATCCTATTGCACTCGTGCGAAGCGGGGGCGGGTCGCTAGTTGTATTATAATTTTCACTGCATTTCGGCCAAATGCCGAGAAGCTTTTCGATTCGGCGAAATTCTATGAAACGTAATCGTCCCACCCCTTCATCAAAGTCATTACTCGTTTGACGCGGTTTCCCCTGAAAATTAAATACTTAATTAATCCGGGGAATCCTTTGGTGGCTCAATAAAATTAAATAAAGAGGGTCTTTCGAGCATAAATCTTAAGGACCGTAGTCAATGGGTACTTAATTTGGTTTTGGGGCTTTCGCTACTTGAGTGCTGGTTACGCAAACGCATATTCGAGCAACACGTTGTTTTCACCGAAAACATCGGTGTTTATAAATATAGTCGATCTAAGATAATATAGTCTTGCTTTAATGTATGTTATGGTATGAACAATGAGCCTACTAATATTATAAATGCGAAAGTTTGTATGTTTGGATGTCCCGTGTTGCTCTTTCACGGAAAAACTACTGAATGGATTTAATGAAACTTTACAATAACGTTGCTTATACATCTGAATAGCACATAAGCTACAATTTATAAAAAAAAATTGGTTGTTTGTAAAGTAGGTTTACGATCGAGATGTTTACGTGATAACGACATTTCACGGAATGACTGGCAGCGCTCGAGATGAGACGGGAGATTTGTCCGTCTCTCTCTCGTTATACCTGCGATCGCGCTCGTGAGGTTTTGGTGTGACACAAGTTTCTGAACATGTCACACGACTAAAACGATTTTAAAGACGTTATCACGTCAAAAATACGACATATATTTTTTTAATTTAGTCCATACGGACGAAGTCGCGGGCGCTCGCTAGTACCTATTATAATAAAAAAGAGGTAGATATGTTACTAGTGCTAACAATGTGACACCCGAAATCAGAACTATATAGCGCACCTGAGCAAAGCATTGACTCTGTTGACAGTCTGAGACGAAACTTCACAACATGTATCTGTCTCGTTTACATAATATAAACGGCCTATATACGTCCCACTGCTGGGCACAGGCCTCACCTCAACTATGAGGTGGAATGAGCCATACTCCAACACGCGGACTCAGTGCGGTTTGTTGGAGGGGTGTAAGGTTAGTGAGCAACCTTAATGTCAGATGTTATTAAGCCGCCCTAGGGCCTCTGACTAGGCTTAACGACTGACATCTAGCGACGTCAACCGGGACCAACTGCTTAACGTGCCTTCCGAAGCACAGAGATGCCCGAAATACACATCACTAAATTTCGGTTAGAATGGTCACCCATCCCATTTCCGACCCGGCGTGTGTTGCTTTACAACAGCGATCGTCGCCGATCACTGTCACAACTGCGCCACGGGCACCTCCCTGGGTACTGTCTCATTCACACGTTATAACACGGTCAAATAATAACGTCGTAGGTACCCGTGGACAGTTTTTGACTTAGCGTCAGTACTGACATAACTTACGTCTTTTCATTGTAATATCATTGAGGTTAAAGGCATGGATAACCCGTTTAGTAAGTCATTTTCAATTTTGGACTTCAACCCTCCTTTGCACAGTTAATGAAGAGTGCTAGTCTTTTATTTCCTTCCCCCTACCTAAGCGTGGGGGGGACCCTTGACAGCTGCCGTGAGCTGGGTAGGATCTATTTTTAGTATCACATTGAAGTTTTAGATCGATTTTGCAGGTGCGTCCTTTTATCTCTAATCTTTGATAGATATTGTAATGCTTGAAAGAGCGTAGGAAGGTGATATAAATAAAAAATAATCGGTAAATGTCTTGCTAACCCCACAACTCTAGATACAACGGCTGAACAGTAGGTCTAGCACGAACCGCTAACCACTGACGTAAAAGAAAGACGGACAAAACATCACCATGTTGAGGAATTACTGTAAACGTTAGTTATTAAATTAACATAATTATGTTACTGGGTTAAGCCCGTTTAATTGTGTTTGATAAATAAATAAATAAATAAATAATAAATAATCACACTAAAAAAACTGAAGCATGCAAGGTGCTACAATTTCGTTTGTTGTACACGACCTGCTACACTCACTCAGACACAGTAGGTGCTACAAACTACGCCATTTTACTCCGAGTGACAGCGCCAATGACACGTGCTAGTCACGCACGCACCTAAACTGGCAGCTGATAATATGCTTCACTCATGATTAGACGAGGTGACGTCCGTCTTTCTTTTACGTCCGTGCCGCTAACGTTTTGGTCATGGACAAGTGAACGATACTTTTTTTTTCCCATGTTATTAAAAAAAAGAAGTCACGTTTAGTTTTCGATTATCAAAATGTTAGCAGCGGTTCGTGCTAGGCCTACTGAACGAATTTATTTTCTTTGATTTGTTTGATGAAGTCAAAGGTTGGCAGGTAACCACTTAAATATGAGGAAAATAAGAAAATAAAACAACCAATCTGACATTACTTCCTGTTTTAGTACCTGTCAAACGGAATAATATCGACATTTGTTTCCTGTCAGATTTTGTTTTTATTAAACTGGCACCATACTGTCACAGTTCAACAGTATCAGACATTTGAGGGATGTAAGGAACAGAGTGTAAAGTTTCATCCAACATTAAAATGGGGTCCAGCCGCTGCGTACCGGGACGCCCTCGAGTTTTAAAACTTGTTTGTCCGCCCACGCGGCCACGACCGCGACACTCACGATTTTCATTCATTAATTCTTTATTGCACAAAATTCAAGACAAATAGGAAAATTGGCGGACTTAATGCCTGGAGGCATTCTCTACCAGTCAACCGCAAGGCATAACAGAGAATTCAGGAAGTTTGGACTGATAATTGATTGATTGATAATGATGGTATTTTTATTTATTTGTTGCAAACTTAACAAAGTACTTTTTGAGATTAAAATCATGAGAGTCGAGGGCGTTTTGTATTTTTAAAATAAACGAGGGCGTCCCGGCCGAGGGCTTCGCGGGTCGAGGGCGTCCCGGCCCAAGGCTTCGCGGATAGAGGGCGTCCCGGCCGGACCCCAAAAAATGGAGGTTCCTCCTAACGGAAGACTGTTGTGTCCGGTGGGCTACGGCCCAACTGTTGTTGTCGGGTTCTGGGTAGCGATTCACAACCGAGTTATCGTACGATTCGGTATCTTTCATTTGAAACATAAACGGCCTATATCGTCCCATTGCTGGGCACAGGCCTCACCTCAACCATGAGGTGGAGCGAGCCATACTCCAACACGGGCTCAGTGCAGATTGTTGAAGGGGTATGGGGTATGGGGGGTAAACACATCACTAAATTTCGGTCGGGGTGGTCACCCATCCCATTTCCGAGCCTGCGTTTGTGGCTTTACAACGGTAATCGTCACTGTTACAACTGCGCCGCGGGCACCTCAACTTTCATTCAATATTATTAAATCGCTTGTTCAGCCAAAGCGCTTGAATTTTGTGTCTGTTAAAGCCAATGGCATCTAGTATTTATTGAAAGAATAATGCAGACACCTACAATATCAAAAAACGATTAGAAATTTAATGAAAATTACCGAATCGCATGATAACTCTGTTTCGAATCGCCCTCCGAATATTTGTATAATCGCTCGGATGACTTGGATATCGCGGCGTGGGATACGTCAGTTCGTATGTGGCGAGATAGATGTCGCTACAGACAAAACGACGTATAACGGAACAGCTAAGTAGGCAGTTAGTAATTATTTTATTCAACCATGATAATCATTGCTTAAGCCACAGAGGGAGTTTCCACGGATACCGGGATAAAATTGAGTTTGAAACTAATCTCCCCAAGTAGTATTCGTTCCCAAGAAATAACCGAATAAATATTTTTACGGGTTTTAGATGGCGTCGTGGCAAGTTAGATAACGGCAGTATGACCTTTCCCACGTTGTGTACAAAAATCATTAGGCTAAATGTGGGCTTCTGAATGTCCTGTTCCTCTGATTACCATGTGTGGGCTATATATAGCCCACTATGGTCGTGTATGTTACGTACGTAAAGCTGACCATTAAAGACCTTACGTCTAATAATATAAATAAACTAACTATTAACAAGGTAAATTCTAATTTATTATTTTGTACCGAACCCCAGAACCGCCCTTACATTAATGCCTTTCTATTTCTGATTCCCGCCCGCCCACACACAAGGTCTGCCCGGCTCTAAGCGGTTGCTAGGCAACGGACGCCATTGTAGACGCGAGAACTGTCAATATTGACATTTCTTGGAACTCAGACCTTTTTGAATCCTACGAGTTGAAGTGTGATTATGAGGTGCCCGTAGCGCAGTTGTGACAGTGATCGGCGACGATCGCTGTTGTAAAGCAACACACGCCGCGTCGGAAATGGGATGGGTGACCACCCCGACCGAAATTTAGTGATATGTATTTCAGGCATCTTCGTGCTTCGGAAGGCACGCTAAGCAGTTGGTCCCGGCTGACGTCGTAGATGTCAGTCGTTAAGCCTATTCGGAGGCCTTAAGGCGGCTTGATAACATCTGACATTAAGGTTGCTCACTAACCTTACACCCCTCCCATAATCCGCACTGAGCCCGCGTGTTGGAGTATGGCTCAATCCACCTAATAGTTGAGGTGGGGCCTGTGCCCAGCAGTGAGACGTATATAGGCCGTATATTGAAGTGTGATTCTGAATATTGCTAATGATGGTATACTTGGTAGAAGAGGTACTTTGTATCTCATTATAGTTCGTTCGCGTTAAGAATGCAGTAATTTCATACTTGTCCTCCAATCTAGCACGTCCCCTAACCAATCAAATCGTTCCTAATTATAAAGCCAAGTTACAGTGACCAGTTGAACGCAAATGTTGTGGATCTAGTTTTTTTTGTGTGCGAAAGAATTAAATTTAAATATCACTGCATTCATAACGCGAACGAACTATAGTTTACGTTTTTCATGTAACTTGCAATTTATACCGCTTACTGTTACTTATATAGGAGTTTTTCTAAGATAATTTAGGACGTGTGAAGGCAAACAATAAAAAAATTAGAAACCCGACAGCGTTTCTGTGTAATGTTATGGGTTTTTTTAATTACCCTTAAGTATTTAATTATTTAGTTACTCTTTATTGCACAACAATGAGATTGTTAGAAATGGCGGACCTAATGACGAAAAGGCATTCTCTACCAGTCAACTATATGGCTAAACATAAAAAAATATAGTAGGCAGGGCGAGTATTTAAAAAAAAATACAATATAGAAAATATAAAAAAACAATTGAACAAAATAATTGAAACCAGAACAAACTTTTTTCACCTTTTTTGAATTAAATTCAAATGTCTTTTTCTATTTTGATGTTACACACAGTGTCACTTTAGCAGTAATAACGTATTTAACGACACCTCTCAAGCCAAAACACATACATAGATACAATCAAGAAACCTAGCAGCAGCAGATTATTATATTAAAATAAAATGGATGGTGATCAGAAAATCTTGCATATTCCTTACCTTAGTTAGCTAATATTTTTGTATATTACTTAAGTGAAGTTAGCAATAATTGTATGGCTAGAAATAAATCTCTCTCTCTTTCTCTCTGGGGTCGGGGTGGTCACCCATCCCATTTCCGACCCGGCGTGTGTTGCTTGACAACAGCGATCAATGCCGATGTACTGTCACAACTGCGCCACGGACACCTCTAAACGATGTTTTTTCATTTTGTCCCGAATTACAACTGACATAATTTTAATTATACTCGTTTTATTATGCAGCGCACATTTTAGGCAAATCAGGCTCTAATTATACATACAAGAGTCACTTACTTTAATGCTGGGGTAGCGTTACCCCAAAAAAAAATATTTCTTAACTTTATTCAAGTGAAACCATTACACAGTACATCGAACAAAGATAACCTAATTTATAACCACTTATTAAACTTAAATAATGATTTATTTATTTATTTAATAATGATACGATACATAAACAATACAATATGTAAATGGATAGATATATTTTTACTGAACACCTAAACAACAGATAGGTATTCAAAGTCAAGATAGGTATATAGGTTAATGTTAATTATCGTTAATGTACAGAGGCGTTCACATCAACCTATACAAAACCATTGCAAAATGGGTGTCATATCAGCAGTATGAGGTGCCTTTATGTGAAGGTGAACGCCTATGTATATTATGTGACTCTACCACTTTCGATGGAAGGCTGTTTCTCCCGAAAAGACTCTGCAAGAAAATAAGCAGGTAATTTTTAAAAAATCAGAGCATCTTTACAGTACAAGATAAATGCATAAATCCACCAACAGAACCATAGAGTTGAGATAATATTTAAATAGTCCGACTGTTTTTACAGTACGAAGTAAATCACTACATAGTATAAAACAAAGTCGCTTTCTCTGTCCCTATGTCCCTTTGTATGCTTAAATCTTTGAAACTACGCAACGGATTTTGATGCGGTTTTTTTTAATAGATAGAGTGATTCAAGAGGAAGGTTTATATGTATAATAACATCCCATTGCGCACGTGCGAAACGAGGGCGGGTCGCTAGTAAATAATTAAAAAAAACCTTAACCTTGTTCTTCTTCTATTTTGATTGTGAATGCTGTATGCACCTGTAAAGGCATATCTTTCAAGATCCAATTGTAATTCTTATTTATTTATTTAAGTGTTTAATGATATTTTCGCTGGTGTATCTTATTAGTCAATAAAATAAAATAAATAAATCAATAAATTCATGAATGAATACATCTACAGAGCCATATAGTTTGGACATGAAATACTACTCAAGTGAACTGAGTACACCTCAGCAGACCAGATACCGAAGGTGGCACTCTGTTCACAAGTTGACGTGTGTAACATTAGTTTTTCGCTATGGTAACGTGGTGAGTGAACTTTAAAATTCAATTTTGTTTGCAACCGTGGTCGTTTGAGAGAAAATAACTGAGCCAAATTACATTTTGTAATTATTTACATACAAAATGAGAGAAAATACTAATTCCGAGTGTGAAGCGTATTGATGATATAAGTAAGCATGAAGCACCTAGTTGTGAAGATGTCCGTTGGAATAGCACCCCTGATCTGGGAACTAAGCGCTGTAAATACATTACTACCCTTACTGATTGAAAAATGCGCTTCAATGCGCTTGGTTCGGATCAGTAGTATCACAAAGCACTAAAGTCAAAGTTGGCTAAGCACAAATAAGTTTTTCAATATACCAACTTTAATTTCACAGCGCAATATCCTCGAAACTGTTTAAGTGTTGTAGACATTCGAGTCCAAGAACTTCAAACAAACTTAACGAGTCTTATCGTCTAACCCTCTTATTCATAAAAAGGCACGCAACGCTAAAGCATAGTTTAAGCAATTGACGTGTTTTGTCACTCACTCGCAAATGGCGGCAGCAACAAGAATGAAAGAGACAAAGCGATGCAAAAGTTAACGTGTTGTTGAAGCGCTGTTTAGGTTTTTATGAATAAGGGGGTAATTCACGAAAGCAAACCAAAATTGGGTATCCCTCCAAGTTAAGCTGACCCTTTTAATTCCATAGACAATTACGGGACATGTTTAGTTTGACGGCGTATTCAACATTGATTGACGTTTCACAATTCGGGAGGTACCGAGATCATGCTTAACGTCCTCCAGGTTACTGCAAGATATTAATTACTGCTTCTTCTTCAGTTCTCATTTACTCGTATCAAACTTTTGACACTTGTACCGCGGTTTCATCCGTTAGATTGTCATGATAATATCATGTGCCTAAAGGTGAGACAATGGGGGGCAGAACCTCGGCTAGGAGCTGGTCCAGGTGAAGTGTTTGACGCGCGAGTTGAAAACGCGTTATCTGTGGGCCTAGCACGAACCGGTTATGTAAATGGAAATACATCTGCTGGAAGAGTTCGGGGTTGTGAGCCTTGCGCTCACCCCATTGCTTGGCAAAGCAGCAGCTCCGAAAGGCACACCTCGGACTAACAGCTTGTCAATTAAAAAAACGCTGAAAGAGCGCACCACGACTGGATAGTGCGTTCCATTTTTACTGGATTATTGTACAGAACATATTGAAAAGAGTAACTGCTGAGTTTCTTGCCGGTTCTTCTCAGTACAGAAACAACTTTCCGACACCGGTGGTTGAGTCACATTATGTTTGTATACTGTGTATTTATTTATTATTTCTATTATAGTATTTAAGTCTATTATTAAAGTGTATTTTTGTTTGTTTGATTAAGTTTTTGACGATTTGAAAGCACTTGTAACAGGTCTATTTAAATAAAGATATTTCTGATTCTGATTCTGATTCTGATTCTGATTCAAAAGCTCTTCTTTAATCTAAGTTCGTTTTATTTATTGCTTTCAGTGACACTTTGTTTTCTGAGACGCTGTTTTTTGTTAGTAGAGTCCTGTAGGCCTAGCACGAACTGCTAACATTTTGGTAATCGAATAGTAAACGATACTTCTTTTTCTTAAAGACATTAGAAAAAGAAATAAAAGTATCGTTTACTTTTCGAATACCAAATGTTATCGGTTCGTGCTAGGCCTACTGGATTAGAATCGAAATCAACGTGCGGGCTAAGATGGTCACAATGTCAAATTTTTCTCACGCGATGGGTCGTGAAATTCGTATGGTCTCGGCACAAGAAAAGGGTATGTTGTGTTGCGCATTTAAGTCCCGCAGGACTCGAGTTCAGTACAACACTACTCAGAATAATCTGTCTGAAATGAATAGCATTGTTTGTCTTTCCTCGAAACGAAATGGATTCGGTTCAACAGATAGATTCTCTCATTGGAGGGTTTCTGTCGATTTTAGTAGTTCAATTTTCTGTCGCGAAATTCGGCGAAAATGATTTCGCTTTTTGAAAAGCTGTGTAAGTTTGCAAATACCAGTCTGTTTTGATAAAATAAGTCATGCGTTAATTTGTTCGAGTTTTCATATTTTTATTTCATTAGTGATTTTTTCTATAGTTTTGTGGTAGTTGTAAAAAATATCAATGAAAGCCTACCCAGTAAAGAAAGAATCGTAATGCTTTATGTGTGTAGGTATGTATGTTGAAAAGAATATCCTGGAATTCAACAATAGTCTTTTTATATGTCCCACTGCTGGGTCTAACCTCAAACATGAGGTGGCGGATTGTTGGGGGGGTTTAAGGTTGATGATGCTGTCAGTTGTTATCGAGCCGCTCCAAGGCCTGCGACTAGGCTTAATGACTGACATCTAGCGACGTGTCAGCCGGGACCAACTGCTTAACGTGCCTTCCAAAGCACGGAGATGCCTGAAAAACACATCACTGAATTTCGGTCGGTATGGTCACCCATCCCATTCCTGACCTGGCATGGCGTTGCTTTACAACCTCAAAATCCTCGGCTTTAATACCTATATTCTTTAAGTACTTACAATTATTTGTTTGAAAAGAAGCAAAGATGATAAAAAACTTAGTATCTAAGTACTCCAGCGGAAAAACTTTCATTTCAAAGTCTAACGAGAAAGTAATTTTAAATTTCATTAGTACAGTCGAGTGGAAAAGCAATTCAAGCGAGAAATTGCGCCTTTTTCTAACTATGCAGTTTTTATTGTGTATAATGGACTTATTTATTTATTCTTTACTAGCATTACTAAAATTGGAATTTGGTTATTTTCGTTACTAAATAAAAATTACTGACAGATGTTATCAAGCCGCCCTAAGGCCTCGGATTAGGCTTAGCGTGCTCAAAGTCAGTTCCAAAGCACGGATATGCCCGAAAGACTCATCACAAGATTTCGGTCAAAGTGGTCACCCATCCAATACCCGACCTAGCGTGAGTAGCTTAACAAAGGTGATCCCTGTCACCACTGACCAACGGGCACTATGAAAGCTAGTCCATTTAATATCACCATAACTACACCATCAAAACGATTTCTCATCAATGTACAGAAAACACAAGACAAATGTGTCTACAGTTAACACCTTATCCCAATGCCTTAAAGATCAATTTCCAACTCCTATGTTACACTTCACATGTTTCCCACTGTACCATACCTTCCATAAAATAATCCTAAAGTAGGTCGCTTAAATATCACTAGGTCGCCTCACCGCATCGGAAAATGAACTCTGTCTGATGGGAATAACGGTGCAAGTGCGTTGCTAGGCGAATTACATGGAGTCAGTTCAAATTTTATGTTAGAGATAACGGCCTGATTAGTGTTGTCTAACCATCGATGGATACCTGTCGATAATAAACCAAGTGAGGAGGCTCACTTGGTTTTCTTCTTTGCATGTCGATGGTTATTTTAAATTTGATGAGACCAGTATTCGGCAACCCTTACGGCATTTGTACTAGCGCTCATCAAGTCATACCGTGTGTAGCCGTTAGGACACATCAGGCACGATATTAAATGGCTCATGGTTTAAGTGTTGGCACCACCACATTCACACACATTGCCTGCTGGATCGATGTACCCCCAACTGCTCAGACATCTATGCATCTGCTAACCTGGGACCACAGTCGGTTGAGGGTTGTCTAGGTCAGCCATGGAGGTCATGGCCTGCGGGAGGACT
Source organism: Udea ferrugalis (assembly GCA_950022985.1). NCBI lineage: Eukaryota > Metazoa > Arthropoda > Insecta > Lepidoptera > Crambidae > Udea > Udea ferrugalis. The sequence goes on from OX465543.1 coordinate 6,031,289, forward strand.
TTCGGAGGATGCGACAAATAGTGTAGTGGGTTGTGAAGGATTGCCAGATAGAGGTCGAGTGGACTTGGCAAAACTTCGTCGACTCTTTAAACCTCTGGGGGACGGCTTCATAGCCATGCATAGGATGACGGGGTCCAGTTCCATTTCGGCTTTTTCTGCGGGGCCCGGATCGATTCGGGGTTTTCGCTTGTTGTTGTTGTAGCTGCTAAAATACAATTGAGTGAAAAGTTGGTAAAATTGTAACTATAAAATTATAACAGCTTTAGGATAGCACTCAGTCAGAAAACCGTCACTGACATTGGGAAATAGCAATAGTATCAGTTATAGCCAGCTTTCCGTTTCGCCCGTGTGGAATTCGGATATATCGCCTTTCATACCACGTTTTCTGGTGAAATCCTCATGGATACCTCTCCGGAACGACGTTGAGAGTACTCCTTGAAGTTAAAATAAAAACTTTAATTTCTCTGGTACTACCTAGAAACTGTCGGGTGGCAGGAAATCGCTTGAAATTCACTGTCATACGTTCTGACCCACGTTCTGTCACAAGTTCCGTCACACGTTCTGTCACGTACGGTCGCGTTTATATCAATCTTTACAAAACCATTGCGAAATGGCTCTTATGTCAGCAGCATAAGATGTGCTATGTAAAAATTGATTTTATCGCGTCTCCACATTTCTTATATTTTATATCGCTCATAATGTCACTTATCCGTCGCTCTTATCGATACTATTCATAGTTTATCCATAAGTCACAACACTAGCCTGAATGGCCGGACAATCGTAAGGATATCGGGATATCAATGGACTCAACTTTTGCCATTTTCAGAATGAATTGTAGGCAACTGTTATATTTGTTTCGGGACTGGGTGTTTGTGTTTGTTTACATGAGTTATCTATTAACTGGTGGACTTTGAAGCTTCAACTTTTCGCCATTCGGGCGACTGCTTTTCTTATTGAGCTTCCAATATCTTAATGTGCAGTTATTATGACGAAATCATAGTACCTTACTATCTGATAATGAGAGCGTCGTGGCCCAGTGGTTAAACACTCTCCCTCGGAACCCGATGGTCCCGAGATCAAATCTGCCGGAACACACCTACTTTGTGTTCATAACACAATTTGAAGAATTACACATTTGTTCATTACACAAGATAGGAAAACCAGAAAAAGACAATCGGTCTACCTGGGATCAGGCGGGACTCGGACCCGCATCTTTCGCAAACCGGGCGACTGCAACCTCAACATCCTTTTTGAGGACATATAGTTCATATACCTCTCACGCAAAAAGTTGACTAAAAAAAGGAGTTACAGTTCCAAGAATGGGGAACCCCCGAAAATGTATTATTTTATTTGTGTGAAAATCTTCCGCGGTCCTCAGACTACATCTACTTACAAAGTTTCGACCAATGATATTATAATAAAAGAGAGGTAGATAGGTTATGTCAGTACTGATGCGAAGTCGAAAATTGACCACAGCCTACGTACCATGATTTGACCGTGAGTACGAGATAGCGTGAATATTTACTAGAGCGTTAACGAGACAGATACATATTGCACAGTGTCGTTTCAAACTGTCAACACTGTCAATACTTCGCTCAGGTGCACTAATAGTTCTGATTTCGGGTGCTAAAACAGTGTTTAGCACAAAAATGACCTTTTCTGGTTTTCAGATCTTTAGTAAAGATACTACATGGAAAATGCTAAAAACAATAATAACTATAGTAGGTAATAGCTTTTTCAACTTAATCGAAAGTTAAATATTTGTAAAAATATTTCTTCTGATTGTTGAAGGTGGATGCCTTTAACAATGATGAAATCATCCTGCCTCGTAGGGTAAATATACCAGAAAGTTTCGACCGGTCTGTTAATGGTCTCGGTAGCACAGTGGTTAGTGCAGACGCCCGGTTTGCGAAAGATGCGCTTTCGATTCCCGCCTGATGCAAAGACGACTAATTGTCTTTTTCTGGTTTTCAGACCTTTAGTAAAGATACTGCATAGAAAATGCTAAAAACAATAATAACCATAACCTATCTCCCTCTTTTTTATTATAATAGATATCATCGGTTTCAACAGCATACTTCTTATAGTTTCGGAACAACTTCAAGAACTGTTGTGCCTGTAACATACGGATAGACAGACAGACAGACGAATCTATGTTCCGTTTTTCGCCACAGAACCCTAAAAACTCCATACTACCAGTAGTAGGTTTTTTACTGCAAAACTTCGCCCATCCTGCCCACTAACAAAACTTGAGGAAAAGTATCCTTCCTCGTAGATAATTGAAACGGATGGTCCACGGAACATAGACGGACACAAATTTTCATTATCCCTGTGTTACTTTAAGAGAACTCGGCTGTTGTTATTTTGGGGTGTTTAAAGTCTTTCCGCCTTTTTAAGAAACTGTAACATCACTTTAACTACTTTAAAGTCTTGTGTATTTTTTGCGAGTAAGACATAGTCCAGTCATTATAGTAAGTTCACCTCGGAATTCGAGATACCCAGCTGTAAGTCTGTAAATACTTGTATATTGACACCCTAAAAGTTGTCTCAAAACCTACATATGGTAGGGTGTACGCAACTATCAAATTTCAAGGTCAAATGTCACAAAAATCGATTTTTTGTAAATATCTCATTTCCTTTGGGTTTTTTGCTATTTGTATGTATTTTCAATATTGTAGAATACAAAATTCTCTACAAATTTTGTTACAATTTTTTTTTCATACGGTGAACCGCGCGGTCACAGCATCACTTCAGGTCAACCGGTGCCTCCGGTCAAAAACTTAAAAAGTGAAAAAATGTGAAAAGGCTTGATCATCTTCGTTATCTGCATTACGTCAAGTCTACATAACTTAATAAAGCTGTGCATCTTTAAAATATTCCACCAACAAGTGCAGCTGCTCATCAACATTGTAGAAACAACAACGTTGTCGAAAATCGTTTCGCATTGCCCAATCCCATACCTGGGGTTCCAAATCATGCCCTAACCAAGTTTGAACTTGATAATATACTCGTTGTGGTTTTTACAATGTTGATGAGCAGCTGCACTTGTTGGTGGAATATTTGAAAGCTGCACAGCTTTATTAAGTTATGTAGACTTGACGTAATGCAGATAACGAAGATGATCAAGACTTTTCACATTTTTTCACTTTTTAAGTTTTTGACCGGAGGCACCGGTTGACCTGAAGTGATGCTGTGACCGCGCGCTCTCCGCCCTCTATCTCGAAAACGGTTCACCGTATGAAAAAAAAATTGTAACAAAATTTGTAGAGAATTTTGTATTCTACAATATTGAAAATACATACAAATAGCAAAAAACCCAAAGGAAATGAGATATTTACAAAAAATCGATTTTTGTGACATTTGACCTTGAAATTTGATAGTTGCGTACACCCTACCATATGTAGGTTTTGAGACAACTTTTAGGGTGTCAATATACAAGTATTTACAGACTTACAGCTGGGTATCTCGAATTCCGAGATTCTTACCTAATTTAAGCTTAAATGACTGGACTAACACAGGACCTTTTCATCGCCAAGCTAATGCTGCGACTAAGGTAATATTCAAAAAAATCGTTTAAATATGACCATTTGAGTTTCGTGGCTTGTAGTAGAACACATTCCCACGATCAATAACCTCAAAAACTTCACAAAGCATTAAAATATGTACAGGGTAACTGTATTTCCATGTTCACATGCTACACACGAGTATTACTACCTACTTGGGATTGGCAGGATACCCTCGTCTCACTTTGTGGAGCTCAAATTTCTAGTTATGACTATTATTTACATACACGAGATATGCTTACTTGCTAAATTCCGTAAATAACTAGTATTTAGTAACTTCTTCAATGGGGAAGGTTAAGAAATACTTTACTATAATACCAAATATTAGCATAGAATATAGGCATAGAAATACATTTCACCGATTTTATTTGATTGACATTTGGTAAGAGGCGCCTACTGCCGTTATCCGAATTATTTCTTTTTGTCTTTTCCATCACGCAAATCCTGCTTACGATGATCAAAAAGTAGTGTCAGCAGTATTAAATTCGGGATCACCGAGTTCCGTGCCGATTTTGAGCTGAAAGTAGCAGACTGTAAATGTCCCTATACTGGCTTTAAGCCTTTCAACTGACTATCCCCTTTGGCGTAATTTTTCTGAGTCATCGTGAGTGTCCCCTTGCTCGTTAGCATCTAGTTGCCGCCAACGAGCCAATCCCGAGCCATGACAAGCAATTTTAAATGGCAAGGATTTTTTTAGCAATCCGTATCCACTAGATTGTCCTCAGTTCAAGATGAGGCGAACAGTGAACGGCTAAATGTGCGCAGACTCAGTCTTACCCCCTTATTCATAAAACGAACGCAACGCTGAAGCATAGTTTAAGCATTTGACGTGCTATGTCACTTACTCACAAATGGCGGCAGCTGCAAGAATGGAAGACACAGAGCGATACAGAAGTGAACGAGTTATTGAAGCGCTGTTTAAGATTTTATGAATAAGGTGATAAGTACTGAGTCGAAACTCTGAAAAGGATTCGGAACATTCCCAGATACTTACATTTTTTATATTTACATTTTTGTTATTATTGGTATTTAATCAAATTATTATTGTTGTATCTTTCCGTAAAATTACTTGAAAGTTATTTAATTTTTGTCGCACCGCCTACTGTACTTCTCTGCTTAGCCTTATGGTTGACTGGTAGAGAATGCCTCATTGGCATTAAGTCCGCCTTTTGTACCATTCATTGTTGTGCAATAAAGAATAAATAAATAAATACTTTGGTTCGGGACTATGAAATCTAGCTCACACGATTTTGAGGTAGGATGGGAGGAAGGTAGAAAACTTCTTGATTGGCGTGCGGATTGTTGGAGGGGTGTTAGCTTAGAGAGCAACCTTAATGTCAGATGTTATCAAGCCGCCCTAATGCTTCTAACTAGGCTTAACGACTGCCGCTAACCGGGACCAACTGCTTAACGTGCCTTCTGAACCACGGAGATGCCCGAAATACACATCACTAAATTTCGGTCGGGTGGTCACCCATCCCATTTCAGACCCGGCGTGTGTTGCTATACAGCAGCGATCGTCGCCGATCACTGGCACAACTGCGCCACGGGCACCTCGAGTCGAAACTTTGAAAAGGACTCGGAAACAGTGGTATTATTTCTAGATACTTATGTTCAGGACTAGGAAATCAAGATTACACGATTTTGAGGTAGTCAGGAGGAAGGTAGAAAACTTCTTGATTGGAGTTTGTTCATTCCATTCAAATTGATGATTCTCCTAAACTAACGAGGTTACTCATTTTAGCGAAAGATTTGATTAGCGTTTGTGAATTCGGCTGAAGGGTTCACGATTTTTCACACTGACACTTTTCTCACCCCCTCCGAGGGTTCTTAGTAAACAACGTTCGATGCAAATAGCACGAACTATACTTATCTACTATACTCTGATATATTAGGCAGTAATTTGCATGTCAAAGGGGTTGGTGGGTGAGAGGGTAACCATGCATGCGTTCGGAATTACGATTAATGTACTTTCAAGTAGAGTTGTTGAAGTTACGATAAAATGTTTATGTAGGCAATTATATTTTAAAGAGATACGTTGGCGTACTTGGCGTACGTACCTATAATTTGACCGTTTGTACGGTGTGTGTGATAGTATGATTATTTACTAGAGCATAAACGAGACAGATACATGTTGCTACATGTTGGTGTTCAAAGTTCAGGTGTTGCGCCTTTTTTGTTGTAATATCATTGGATTTAGGTATGTATACAAATACCTATCACGGATGTAGGTATATTCCGTTTTATATAACAAGTCGCTACAAAAAATTTGGCGAATAATTGCAAAATCAGGTTGTATCAGGTAATAAACAATTGCAACAACGGCTGCTCTGGTATGAGGTAGGTCCAATGATAAAAAAGACGTAGATAGGTTATGTTAGTACTGACGCGAAGCCAAAAATTGCCCACGGGGTACGAAGTAGTTAATTTGACCGTGTTAAAAAGTTTGGAGAAGGACAGTACGATTATTTACTAGAACGTAAACGAGACAGATACATGTTGCGCAGTGTCGTCTCAAACTATTAACACTGTCAATGCTTTTCGTGTACTACGAAAAGTTCTGATTTCGGATGCCACGTTTTTTTAGCCGAAGTAACCTATCTAATCTAAATCAGCCATGAGGATCCCACTGCTGGGCAAAGGCCTCTCTTCCCCTCCTCCTTTTTCGACCAGTCCCCTGCAAAGGCGTCCAGCTCGTCACGCCATCTGCGCCTTGGTCTGCCAGGTAACCTATCAACCTATTTTTATTTTAATATCATTGGGTAGGTCTATGTTTTAGATGATGCTCCGGAACCCCTTAGTGCGAGAGTCCAACATGCACTTGGTTTTTTTTAAAGTTTTTAGTTAAAAAGTTTGTTGTTCAACGTCTACCCATGTTTTTGTTACCTCACGTGTATAACAAAGTCAGTAGACTGTTTACAAATATGAGGTTCCTCCCAACCAGTAAATTGAGAAGCACAATGACGAAATGGCTGTTGGATCTATCATATGATGAGACTGAATTACTGATAACTCCCCTTAACTAACTCTTATTGAAACACACATACACACACAACACAATTTTACACACACACCACACTTTTACACACACACACCACACAGTACACACACATGACACACATATTATAGTCATCACTCACAGAAATACACGCACCCTTAAAACACAACACAATGCATAAGTATTTATAAAATTTTAAGGCTGTTTGTTATTTTCTTTTTTATTTTCATAATTTGTTATTTTAGTTTGTTTTCTTTTAAATATTATTTTGTATACAATTTGTTGACTCTGAACCGGTGTCTTCGAATTAGTTCTAAGGTAAAGATCTTTTATAATTTTTGGTTTGCTGCGAGGTAAGCCTCAAGCTTAGTGCAGAGACCACCATTATTGTAATTCCTGTCTAATATGTTTTATGGTCAATAAATTTATTCTATTCTAAATTCTTTAATCATAGCTACCCTAGTGATGGTGGTGGGCGGCGTTACGTCAGCCAGACCGCAATTATTAGGCGGCTAGATAGCGTACTATTTGCAATCTCATCATTTCGGAAGCTTCACTACTGATAGTTTTTAGCTGTGGCTATTTCTGGAACTTCTGATTTGTTGTGTGTTTGTTTATCACAAACTTCTTGGGGTGCTGGCCTGCCTATAGTAAAACGCCATTTAGTTTAACAATACAGGGTGATTTTGCAAGTAGTTGACAAATTTTTAGGAGTGACTTAGTACTTAAGTATCAGTAAGTTAGTAAGTTTCGTGAAGTTTTTTTTTGTGATTTTTATCAAAATAATAATTTTGTTAATTTACTTCATTAGTGGAAAAAACACGCCCGCGCACATTACGATATTAACACACGAGTTGAAAACTACAAGAGTCATTTTTGTGTGCGATAAAGAGGCTTCTCCTTTATTGACTTAACTTTAAGGATAATTTGAAACATAATTTCATTAAAAAAACACTAAGTACGTTGAAAGATAATGACGATTAAATCGTAGTTTTATATAATTCTGAATATACTCAATTTAAAAATTTGGTCACTCATTGCCCAGTCACTCTATATATTCTCAAGTTTTTGACAATGTATTATTATAACTAGGTACTTAAACTACGGAGAGCTTGACTGCGAAAATTAATAATGTATAGATAGGTATTTCCTGAAATAATAAAAGGCTACTTTATCGAAAATTAAACAACAACAAAAAACAAACAAGTCAAAGCTAAATTGTCACTTCACAACTCGACAACTTTAGCATTAAAAGGTAATCCTTATAAATAATAAAACGGCATACTTCTAACGAAATCTTCGTTCCTCTAACCCCGGGTTTAACAGAGTTAAAGTGCCAAAGAAACTCCTTTACAAGTCTTCCGCAAGTCATTATTATTTCAATTTTTTAAAGAAAACGTAGGCTGAAGACGAAATTGTTCGCCACATTTTGTTAGAAGATTTTTGTACAATAATGAGTAGTTAACGAGCTTTTGTGTTTACCGACAATGCATACGGAGCGCTATTTTTATTAAATTATTTTTATTTCCTGACGAATTTACTTTCTTATACAGGGTGTCCCATTACAGTCATCAAGATGAAAGGTTCCTGTAATCGGCAACCGATTGTTTCATATTAAATAACATAACATGGTCAATTTTAACTAACGAAAGCTTTCATATACAGGGTGTCCCATTAGAGTCATCAATATGAAAGGTTCCTGTAATCGGCAACCGATTGTTTCACATTAAATAACATAAAACAGTCAATCTTAACCAACGATAGGTAGATAAGTCAAAAGTACAGACAGCATGTCCCGTGGCATGTCTGTTCGTCCAGTATAATTCAAGTTCTGAATGACCCGTTATGGTTCATATTTATCATGGAAACAACACAAGTTAATAGTAAGCATTTTACCCATTTCGAAATCTTGATTAAATGGGCTATTTTTCTAGACAACTTGCCAAGTAATATTTTTTAAAGAAAATAAGGGATGGACATGTAGTTAATTGACATAAAAATACTTTAACCATGGCTCAGTCGAACTATTTGTTTGTTGTTTGACTATCACTCAAGTGACCACAGTCGACAGCATAGATTTCAAGGATGACATAAAAAAACGCTGCGTGGGAATTTGTGAACACAATAGGTACATGAAACCTTGATTGATTTCTACCTTATTTTTCCAAGAACCGGTCCTAGCCTATCAACCCGTGCACGCTTGACGTCGAGTTTTGGGACACCCTGTATGTATGAACAGAAAATACACTACTAAACCTGAACGGGGTAGTCAGAGGCATAGTGATTGTTGCCGCCATGGTGAACGGAACATTCAGAAGCCCACAATTCGCCGAGGGAATTTCAACCCAACGTGTAAGGGACGAGCCTACCGCCGTTATCCGGGTTGCTTGGGTTTTTATCGGCGTTTTCCATCACCGGAGAGTTAGCTGCAAATTGTGCAATGAACACAAAATACGTGTTCCGGTAAGATTTGAACTCGAGACTAGAGTGTTTAACCTCTGGGCCACAACACTCTATTATACAAGTATATTTGTTATCTTGGCCTTTCAAGAACTTTGCCTCAAAAACATGAAGATAAAACAAAAAGCTATTTGAATAACAAACACAGCACCCTATTTTCGTCCATAATCGGTTAAACGCAAACAAAGAACTTTCTTCCTACAATAGGTCCTAACATTAAAACTAGCATAATATACTATATTTAGAACTCGTCTCAAATGTTCTATTTCCATAACAATAGAGTTGAAAATAGTTCAGCTATTTTCGGTCTTCCATCAACGACTGTTCCTCGTGACGTCATTGCTGTGATTCAGCGGATATTGCAAGCTATCTCAAGGAGATAAAGATCAAAGTTGAATGCATACAGGAAAGGTCATCATCGATTATCGAGATGAATGACGTCAGCAAGAGCGAGATAGCGTATATGATGTCATATAGTGCTGTTTCGTGTTTGTTACGCATCCTCTTTGTCCTAATTTTAGGTTAGAACGTCACAGTGCAAGTGTAAAAAAAACCTTATAATTATATTTGCCATATTATGTTACTTCCCAGAATATGATCCCTTTAAGCGACACTACAAAATGATACTATTGTACAGGTGACCTTTTTTTCAAAATCATCAGGTTCTATTCCCGCCCAAGTCAAAAAGTGGTTTAAGTAGCGTGATTGATCCTAGACGTAAATACCTACGAGTAATTTACAAAACTTAATCGGTTTCATTATCTTGATGGTGTTTTAAAAGGTAGGTAGGCACCTATTCATGACTTTCAACATAAATGACGTTATAACTGTTGAAGAGCGTCGTGGCCCAGTGGTTAAACACTCTGTCTTGGAACCCGATGGTCCCGAGATCAAATCTGGCCGGAACACACCTACTTTGTGTTCATTGTACAATTTGCGGCTAAGTCTCCGTTGACGGAAAACACCGATATAAAACCCAAGCAACCCGGACAACAGCGGTAGGCTCGCCCCTTGCCTCGTTGGGTTGAAATTCCGTAGGCGAAATGTGGGCTTCTGAATGTTCCGTCCACCATGACGGCAACAGTCAGTGTGCCTCTGACTAACTCATTAGGAATATGGTCGTAAGCAAGGATATTATAATAAGAAAAGGTAGATAGGTTACTTGTGCTAAAAATGTGGCATCCGAAATCACCGTGTACAGCTGAGCAAAGCATAGACGGTGTTGACAGTTTGAGACGACACTGCGCAACATGTATCGTCTCGTTTACGCTCTAGTAAATAATCGTACTGTCTGTACAAGAGTACCCACGTTATAACACGGTCAAATCAGCTATGTCGTACCCGTGCACATTTTTTGACTTCGCGTCAGTACTTACATAACCTATCTACGTCTCTTTTATTGTAATATCATTGGTCGTGGGGGTATGTATGTTATGTTAGTCAGTGCTCATCAAAACTGGCCTCGAGATGCCTTTGAGCATTTTCCATACTCTTCGTAGTTTAGGCTCTGGAGGCTGGCCTACCACGCCCATTTGAAAAATTCACCCTGTATTATGATTCTGGGCAAGTGCTATTTCCTAAAAATTAAATCTTCCGTTACAATTACAATAAAAAAGACGTAAATAGGTTCTTTTTTTTATAGTGGTCTTCAAGATGACCTCACTCCACCTGATGGGAAGCAGCCGTGAGGTCCAGATATGGGGTTTACAAGCACAGCAATTGAGAACTATGTACTTTGCTGGTCAATCTCATTTTGAAGACCTGCATAAATGCCTTTCACGCCCCGCTTAAAAAACCCGGGATTGTAGGAAGAAGGAAACACATGCGCTGGAAGAGCGTTCCACGTCTGGATAGCACGACACAGGAACGAATCACCGAACCTTTTGGTGCGGGCCCACAGTAGCAGGATCGTGTGTGGATGTTGTCTGTCAGTACTGACGCGAAATCAAAAATTGTCCCCTGGCGTACTACCTATAATTTGACCGTGTGTACAATATAGCATGATTATTTACTAGAGCGTGAACGAGACAGATACATGTTGCGCAGTGTTGTCTTGATTTCGGATGCCACTTTTTTGGCACAAGTAACCTATCTACGTCTTTTTATTATAATATCATTGTTCCGTTATATTCAAACAGCACTGCACTCATTTGTGTTGGAAACAACACGTCGGAAACATATATGAAACGCGAACTTTTCACATTAGAATATGAAACTATTCTATAATCAACTTTCGAAGTGAGTTGGATAGAGTTAGCCAGTTTTAATTGAATAATTAAGGCCTCAATGTTATCTCGGTGCTAAAGGGAAACTTTTTTGACCTTTAACACTTTGAATGGGGTATTGTAGATTAGGTAGCATTTCAGAGCCTTGGAATGAATATAATATAAATGTCACTGGACATTATTCCACACAGTGCCATCTAGCTCCAAACTAAGCAACTAAATTATTATGCTATGGGATACTAGACAACAACGGATAATTATACTCAAATACTATTTTCTGTAAATACATACTTGATATACATACACCCATACAGGTACACAGGTACACCCAGCCCAGTACAAACAGACATTTTCATGCACACAAATGTTTGTACTATGCGGGGATCGAAACCGCGACCACTGGTGTAACAGCCCACTGCTGAACCATTACACCAAATAGGTCGTTAAAAATTAACAGATTTTCTTTCAATTTTAGGTAATCGCTCGTTCAGCAGAACAGTAGTTTTTTTTAAATGTACAAGTAAAATGCCAGTGGCGAACAGGCTAAATTCAAAACCAAAATAAAAGACATCGCCTAAAATGAAAATCGCTTAAAATTAAAAAGTAAAAGTATAAACGCAGTTCAGAATCGCCGTCCTAGTCAGATTGTTACATAACTGGGCCCCAAGTCTGCTAATATTAGAATGCTTCAATTGAATCGTGGTTGAGTCTTCATCGGCTAATTTGACACATTTTCCATGAACAATATGTCAAAATTTTTATTTGGCTATTGAGACCCAATTACGATTCAATTGAAGAGTTCTGGAATTAGCAGACCTGGGGCCCTGGTATTTTTTTGTACTTGCCAAACATTCAAAATAAGGGGGTGATGGAACTCCAAACGAATTATTTCGAATCACGGCAATTTGAGCTCGATTCGAATCAGCTATGCTATTCCGGCGGACGCCAAAACTCCCTTCGCTCGTGTGAGTGAACTTAAAAATTCAATTTCTTTGCAACTGTGGTCGTTTGAAAAAACGGACTAAGCCAAATAACATTTTTAAATTATTAACATACAAAATGAGAGAAAATACTAATTGAGAGTGAAGCGTATTGATGATATAAGTAAGCGTGAAGCACCGAGATGTGAAGTGATGTCCGATGTGCACCGCCGGAATAGCACGGCAGCTCCTGATTCATCATCATAGTGATTCAAATCATCAGTGTATTCGAATTCGACCAGAGTGATTCGAATTCCATGTTTGATTCCAGTCCCATAACTAATTCAAATCATTCCATGATAAATACATGTATCCAAGGTCGTCACAGTCACTAAAGATAGGAAAACCAGAAAAATACATTCGGTCTTGGCTTCAGGCGGGAATCGAACCCGCGTCTTTCGCAAACCGACTGCACTAACCATTGTGCTACCGAGACCATTAACAGACCGGCCGATTTTTTCTGGTATATTTCACACACAAATCGAATATCATTCATCGTCACAGTTCTTTGTTTTATATCCTTTCTGCAAAAAGAACTGTCAGTCGGGAAGCCACTTACTTGAGAACCCTCTGAGGTACCGAGTTCACATAAAGCCTAAAAAAACATACGGGGAATTTATTACAAAAAAGGGTGTGCTGAGTTAATGCTTCTTTGTGTGATAAGTTACTGAAAACTCCTCGACGAGCGAAGGATGAGCGGTTTTAAGCAAGGATTCATCATCATCATCATCAGCAGCAGCCACATGATGTCCACTGCTGAACATAGGCCTCCCCCATAGATTTCCAGAGCTGCCGGTTGGAGGCGGCCTGCATCCACCGAGACCCTGCGACCTTTATGAGGTCATTCGTCCACCTTGCGGGCGGGCGTCCCACGCTGCGCTTGGCCTCGAATGGTCTCCACTCGAGGACTTTCCAGCCCCAGCGGCCATCAGTCCTTCGAGCTATGTGCCCCGCCCACTGCCACTTCAACCTGCTAACACGCTGGGCTACGTCGGCGACCTTCGTTCTCCTACGGATCTCCTCATTTCTGATTCGATCTCATAGGGAAACACCAAGCATAGCCCTCTCCATAGTCCGTTGGGTGACCTTGAACCTTCTTATGAGGCCCATAATGAGTGACCATGTCTCAAATCCATATGTCATCACTGGCAACACACACTGGTTGTAGACCATCGTCTTGAGGCACTGAGGTATGTCAGAAGAAGCCGAGTTGGATTCGACGACTGGAAAAGAAAGGATTCCCCGAAAGCATTGAAAAAACTGCACTTGGAAAAAGTGGCAGGGGCGTTAGAATACTGCCACGGTTCCTCTCGCCTGTCGTAAGAATCGACTAAGGGAGAGCCTTCGGGCTTTCAAGAGGTTCTGGAGTAGGAGGGCCGTCTGAGGTCAGCTCTCACCGGCCTAAACACCAGACGGTGTTAGAGGGGAGGCTCACGCTTTAAGCAGGGCTGCGCTGGGGCGTACGGCGCAGAGGGTCCACCGGTTGAGTTCCTTATTATGGAACCTTGGATTCGTGGAGAAGATGACCACAGCTGGGTTTTGTGTGCGGCATTCCCACCACTCTCTGAGCGGTGAGAAATGGATTTCAAAAAAAGGACACAACAGACTCAACGTGAGTTCTCCGTTGTTTTGTACCACTAGTAGGAAGAACCGAAGGAGAGTCAAGTGAACTCAGGCGTTGCAATTCGGTGGACTCTCAGCCCACTCGCCGCTTGCCACCGGTAGTACCAGCGGTGCTAGTGCACGCGATTGCCGGTCCAGCTATGCGCCGAATCCCATCTCGGTGGTGGTGGGTTATCTTTACCATTCAATTTCTTCGCGACTGTAATCGTTGGAGAGCGCACTGATTGAAGTAAGCGTGAAGAAGCAGCAGACCTTCCAGCTAGCTCGTGGTTGTGAGACCAGTTAGACCTGTAAGCGCCTTGTGGCTTATAGTGGGGCCCGCAACGCTCAATGGTTGGGAGAAGTAATCCGAGGCTTATCCACTCTGTGTATGCGGCAGCGAATCAGGCTAGTAAGGCCCAGTGGAGGTACAGTGGAGGGGCGAGAGACGGGCCTCTAACTCGCATTGTACGGCGTCCACCGAGACGGTGGAAGTACCTGCGTACTCCAAGCGCTTCCACGGTCCCCTTCACTAGGGGCCTTTATTATTAACTTTGCGAAGGGGCATTACTGAATCAAGGTGCCCGTCGCGCAGTTATGACAGTGATCGGCGACGATCGCTGTTGTAAAGCAACGCACGCCGGGTCGGGAATGGGATGGGTGACCGAAATTTAGTGATGTGTATTTCGGGCATCTACTTGCTTCGGAAGGCACGTTAAGCAGTTGGTCCCGGTTGACGCCGCTAGATGGCAGTCGTTAAGCCTAGTCAGAGGCCTTAGGGTGGCTTGATAACATCTGACATTAGGGTTGCTCACTGACCTTACTCCCCTCCAACAATCCGCACTGAGCCCGCGTGTATGGCTCGTTCCACCTCATAGTTGAGCTGAGCCCTGTGCCCAGCTGTGGGACGTATATAGGCCATTTATATTATTGCTGAATCCATGTTATCCACTTTCACTGTAAAAGTGCCTCAGCCGAGTACCGAGGGGAAACCTTCATTGGGTGGTAAAAAATTGAGTTGATAATTGTATCAACTCACTTTTTTGCGTAAACAATTAAAACTTAAATACCTACCAAAGGTTTTGTCATCAATTCTACTGCTCCATGTGCACTCGCCCTGCTAACTATAATATTGATGAAGTACCACTCAAAGATAATCTGATTGCGATATAATATTGTCCTCGCTGAGTGGGTATGACGCGGTATTTCGATACTCCCAATTAAAACCATCGTGAGGTTTTTGAATTAAGTGCTGATTATTTATAATTGGATCTTATTTTTTTACTTTTTGATTACTGACTATTTTTAGTTTTAAAATCGACGTCCAGGGTACTCGATGTTATTTACGTACTGGGTAGAATGGAAATGGAATGGAATATAGAAATGGAATATTTGCAGAATTTGACGTTGACCTGATGACGTCATTAAGCCTAGTCAGAGGCCTTAGGGCGGCTTGATAACATCTGTCATTAAGGTCGCTTATTCCAACGATCAGGACTGAGCACTGAATACACGCATTTCAACAGCTGGGCTGAGTGCGGATTGTTATTTTGACCGTGAACTGCCATAGAGTATGATAAAACTCGTATAAGTACTTAATATTCTAAGATCAATTTGAAATATTATTGAGTATTTGTATTCACGTAAAAGATTAACCCCCGAATTCACAAACATCAATCAACGCTAAGCACGCGCTCAAACTGATGCTGTCCCGTAAAATCGAACAGAAAGGGACAGCTATACTCCTGAGGTATGGTCAACCTTGATTTGCGTTTGTTGGCTACAGTGGTTGCCGTTATTCGGGTTGCTTAGGTTTTTATTGGTGTTTTAAAATAATAATGAAAAAATCCCTAGGCGAACAGGTAAAATATTCTGAGAGACATTAAATTAACTACATCATAAGCCTTAAAATTAAGATCAACTCACCCCATCTGGACTTTGTTTCTTAACTTCACAGAATTCGTTGAGTACATCTTGTAGCTTTTTGGTTGAATCTGAAAATAAATTGAGAAAATGAACAACACAATTTTATAAATTTTCAAAATACCTACCTACGTAAGACTCCATTGAATATAATTTAGGACATTAATTCACATAGCGCCAGTCAGATCTAAATAAACATAGCTTGCACATACTATGAATTCTTCAATCTTTGTTTTCTTATACATGGTGATTTTGCCAAGTAGTGGATTTGTAAGATTTAAAATATCCCAAAATGTGCAGTACGTCGATAAAGGATTGGACTTATTTTGCTGTTAATGAAAATAAAAAGAATACCACTTGTCATGTTAAAAAAAAAACACTACTAATTTGGCAAGTACTTGCAAAATCACTTTATTTGATGATTTTCATTCAACAAAGGCTCCATTGAATATAATTTGAGACATTAATTCACACAGCGCCATCTAGCTCTGAATAAACAAAGGTTGCACATACCACGAATTTTGTATCTTTGTTTTCTATTATACAGGGCGATTTAGTCAAATTTTTTCTCAGTATTATTTTTAAAGGTAGTGGATTTTTAAAGGTTTAAAATAACCTAAAATGTGCAGTAAGTCAATCAAGGATTGGACTTATTTTTCCATGAATGAAGTAAAATAAAAGAATACCACTTCTCATGATAAAAAAAAAACAAAAAAAACGCTACTAATTTGGCAAATACTTGCAAAATCACTTTTCATTACTCATACTCTGAAAGTAGGTCATTACTGACCTGAGAAGCGGGCTGAAAGTAATACTTTTCATCCCTAGGGAGAATCACTTTCAACTGACATCTGCCAAATTATTAAAAAAAAACTTAGTTATTTTTCACATATCTATTGAACCATGTTCCAACTTTCTATACAGCCACGATGTAAAATTGAAATAACTTAAAGTTAAGTATTGATTAGAGAATGTATATTTTATAAATAACTTTATTATAATTCAGTTTCAACAATTTCTTCAAAATAACTAAGCTTAGAGCAAAATATTTACCATTTTTCCAATGAAAAAAATAAAAAATAATGGCTGAATAGTGGGCCCGCCACAGAAAAAAAAACAAACAAAATAGGCGGGATAGCACCAATTCGATCTTCATTTATTTTTAAATCTTTTTCTTTGGCTAATTCATGTTTTATTTTTACTTTCCTTGTATTCGTAATGAAAAGCACAGTGTTTACCTCGGGTGAAAGACTTATTTAGTCCCTCGAACTATTGGCGCCCTCACTTCGTTCCGGGCGCCAAACCCCGTCTCGGGACTAAATAAGTTACTTTCAGCCCTAGGATAACAATGTACTATTATTGAAGATTTTTATAACGAAGACGCCTTTAGGAGTCATATGGGATTTAATTTTGCAATGTTTCACAGACACCAAACTCACCATCCCCTATCCTACAATCAGTAAAGTGAGTTTGCCAGTAAATCGATTTCGCAAAACGATTAGCTATTGAGGTCGGCTTTCACATCTATTAGTAAATTGAAAGAGATACCTATAAATATACGTCGATATATCTAGGATGTACGGATTACATTGTTATGGGATCTCGTAGCGGCCAAGTGTTGAGTCATGACAAAAAAACATTAAAGATCGGGAAACCAGAAAAAGACATTCGGGCTACTTGGCTGTCCGGTGAAAATATGTTTGCTTTTCTATTGTTTTTTATTTAGTGTAACAATTTTGTTTTGTTTGTATTTATCTTTTATGATGCGATATCCAGAGTCAATAAACGTTTTTTCTTCTTCTTCTTTCGCAAAGCGGAGCGGTGATACACCGGAGTTGTTTTAGTGCGGTATTCCCACTTCTTACAGAGGTGGGCGAGTCCCACACTCCCCTGCCGTTTTAATTCAAATGTTTACCATTAGCATTAGGGTACAGATGTATATTTGTATATTTGATAATACTTACATGATGCTAGGTCTTGCAACTGCTGAAACTCGGCCGGGGAGAGCTTATCCCATTGAAATCCAGGGGCCGGCGCCGTATCAGTCATCCCACTGAAACAATGAAGAAAATATATTAAATATTATGAAAATAAAACAAGATAACGAAAGACAATGACAAAACAAAAGTGCGTGGTCACAATTCGATTTCGTGTACTTGAAGGCGTAAGTTGCAAACGGTACTGAGCGTTGTTGTTATGTCTAAACATACGTCACAAAAATGGCGGCCAGGCGCATTAGCATTGGCGGGGATCTAACTGTTTCGCTACGCCCTCGATCCGTGAGGCCCTCGGCTGGGACACCCTAAGTTTCAAAATTCTAGGGCGTCCCGGCCAAGGGGCTCAAGCATCGAAGGCGTAGCGGCCCGACCTACTTACTGTTTCAACGTTGAATGTTGGCTAAAATCCTTCACAGTAAATTTTTTCATTGTTATAATAGAACACAATATCTTCGACTTTCACGATATTATCCAAAAGCACCAAACTGAGCTGCTGTTGACCCGAATTAGTGATGTTTGTTGTTTTAAAAAAAGCGCTTTTAGGTATCTACAACGCAATATCACCCTGTATAAAGTTCTCGCAGAAAGTCAGGAATGAAGAAATGAAGGAATTTGAAATAACATAACCTACGCTCACCACTACATCCCAAACTTAGCAGATGTAAGCACACTAATTATTGCCATTAGGCTGAACGGACCATTCAGAAGCCCACATTTAATTTTCACCGACCGATTTCCAAACCAGGATGGTTATGGGCGTGTCTACCGCCGTTATGAGTCGATGTTAATTTCTTTAGAAATTCTAGTCATATCAGACTATTTTAAAGTCTATGCAGTCGGTTAGAATTCAATTACTAAGGGGTATCGGTAAAGATGGGTAAACTTGATCAGTAACGAGACATAATGAACTGTAAACGTATTACGATAGGAACTATATCACACCGAAGAGACCAAGGATCTTATAAATATATTAAAAAAGAGGTAGATAGGTTACTTGTGCCAATAATGTGGCACACGTAATCAGAACTATTGTGCAACTGAGCAAAGCATTGATAGTGTTGACAGTTTGAGACGACACTGCGCAATAAGTATCTGTCTCGTTTACGCTCTAGTAAATAATCATACTATCTTGTTCACACGTTTATATCATTAAAGGTACGTACGCAGTGGCCAATTTTCGACTTTGGACCGACATAACGTATCTGCCTCTTTTAAATATAAACTTAAACGGCCTAACGTCCCACTGCTGGGCACAGGCCTCACCTCAACTATGAGTTCGAACGAGCCATACTCCAACACGCGAGCTCAGTGCGGATTGTTGGAGGGGTGTAAGGTTAGTGAGCAACTTTAATCATCATCATCATCATCAGCAGCCACATGTTGTCCACTGCTGAACATAGGCCTCCCCCATAGATTTCCAGAGCTGCCGGTTGGAGGCGGCCTGCATCCACCGAGACCCTGCGACCTTTATGAGGTCATCCGTCCACCTTGCGGGCGGGCGTCCCACGCTGCGCTTGGCCTCGAATGGTCTCCACTCGAGGACTTTCCGGCCCCAACGGCCATCAGTCCTTCGAGCTATGTGCCCCGCCCACTGCCACTTCAACCTGCTAACACGCTGGGCTACGTCGGCGACCTTCGTTCTCCTACGGATCTCCTCATTTCTGATTCGATCTCGTAGGGAAACACCAAGCATAGCCCTCTCCATAGCCCGTTGGGTGACCTTGAGCCTTCTTATGAGGCCCATAGTGAGTGACCATGTCTCAGATCCATATGTCATCACTGGCAACACACACTGGTTGTAGACCTTTGTCTTGAGGCACTGAGGTATGTCGGAAGAGAAGACGTTACGCAGTTTCCCGAACGCTGCCCAGCCGAGTTGGATTCGACGATTTACCTCTTTCTCGAAGTTGGACCTACCTACTTGGACCACTTGTCCTAAGTACACATACTCGTCGACAACTTCGAGAATCGAGCCTCCAACAGATACTGGAGTGGGCGTAACACGGGCGTTAGACATGACCTTCGTCTTGTCCATGTTCATTTTTAGGCCCACTTGTTGAGAGACTCGATTGAGGTCCTCGAGCATGCTGCCGAGCTCTTCCAGCGATTCTGCCATGACCACTATGTCGTCGGCAAACCGAAGGTGAGTCATATACTCGCCATTTATGTTGATGCCGAGTCCTTGCCATTCCAGGAGCTTGAAGGCGTCTTCCAATGCGGCCGTAAACAGTTTCGGAGAAATGACGTCTCCCTGTCTTACGCCCCTTTGCAAAGGAATCGCCCTCGTGCTCTGCTCCTGTACTCGGACTGACATGGTGGCGTTCGCATATAAGCACTTCAGCACTTCGATGTACCGATAGTCAATGTGGCATCGCTGGAGAGACTGCAGCACCGCCCAAGTCTCGATCGAATCGAAGGCTTTTTCATAGTCCACGAACGCTAAGCAGAGTGGCAGATTGTACTCCTCGCTCTTCTGTACAATCTGCCGCAGCGTATGAATGTGGTCTATGGTACTAAAGCCTTTTCGGAATCCGGCTTGTTCGGGAGGCTGGAAGTCATCGAACCTGCGCACGAGACTGTTCGTGATGACCTTCGAAAACAGCTTGTAGACATGGCTCAGAAGCGAGATGGGTCTATAGTTCTTCAACAAGGTGTTGTCTCCTTTTTTGAAGAACAGCACCACCTCACCTCTGCTCCATGCCTCAGGCGTTGTGCCCTCGAACAACACGGAATTAAATAGCCGCTGAAGGACTTTAAGAGCCGGCTTTCCACCTACCTTCAGAAGCTCAGCAGTAATTCCATCGTCGCCCGGTGCCTTGTTGTTCTTGAGCTGTTTGAGAGCCATCCTAATCTCGTACAGGCTGATGTCCGGGATGTCCTCAGTGTAGTGCCGGGTTAGCTTAGCTCTGGGATCTCTGGCCGTGCTATTAACGGATTTGGCGACAGAGGTATAAAGCTGCCCGTAGAAGCTTTCAACCTCCCTCAACACCGCTTCCTCCGTCGACGCCACACCGCCATCCTCCGTCTTCAGCTTTGTCAACCGACTCTGCCCAATAGACTTGTCTCTTGCGAACACTTTGGAACCTTTATTCCGCTCGATTGTCTCTTTAACACGGTTTGTGTTAAAGACACGAATGTCGCGTCGCAAGGACTTCCAAATGCGTCTATTAAGCAGGCGATAGTGAACAGCGTCATCAGAGGACTGCAGTGTCAGAGACCGACGTTCTGCCATGAGGTCGAGGGTGTGGGTCGAAAGTTTCTGCGGTTTATTCCGTCGGCCAGGCTTGAAAAACCTAGATCCGACCGCATGGACAGCTTCTACAAATCCGTTATTTATCTCGTCCACTGAAACGCAATCATCCAGACATGAGAAGCGATTGGCCAACTCGAGTTGAAAGCTTTCGGGGTTTTCGATATGGGCGCGAGTAGGTCGGAGCGTAGACTTCATCAGACGCGTTCTTTCTAGTTTGACGTTCAGATTCAATGTGCCTCTTACCATTCGGTGATCGCTACCGGTTTTCACCCTGTTGATCACTGAGACATCATTGAATATGCGCCTCTTTGTCGTCATGATGAAGTCAATCTCATTTCTCGTGGAACCATCGGGACTCAACCAGGTCCATTTCCGGTGAGGCGCCTTCTGGAAAAAGGAGTTCATCGCAAAGAGTCCCTCTTTCTCCAGAAATTCGGCCAGCCTCTGGCCCCGGGGGTTCCGCCGCCCATATCCAAATTGCCCCACCTTCAGCTCACAATCGCCTCTCCTGCCCAGCTTTGCGTTGAAATCCCCCATAACAACACTGAAATGGGTCTTCGAGGCATGCATGGCTGCACTGATGTCTTCATACATAGCCTCTACCTCATCATCTGGGTGTGTCGAGGTCGGCGCGTAAACCTGTATGACCTTCAGCGAATATCTTTTGGATATTCTGAGTATAAGGAATACCACCCTGCTAGACACACTCCCGATGGTCTCAATGTTGTTGACGAGGGACTTGTGGACGAGAAACCCAACACCACCTTGGGACTTTTGGTCGCCTTCCCGGTAGTACAGCAGGTTACCAGACTTCAGGGTTATCGAGTCCTCGCCCTCTCTACGGACTTCAGATAGACCCATGATGTCCCAGCGTAACCCACTGATCTCTTCTTCCAGCTCTAAAATCCTCTCTTCGGTCCTCAATGTGCGGACATTGTGTGTCACCAGGGCCAGTTGTCGGTGGGGGTGGTAGCACGATCCACTCCGGGGATTCTTAGCACCCCCCGCCCCGCCGTGACCATGGCTGCTACCAGGGCCAGGAATAGCGGGGCTGCCGGAGACTAGGGGCCTGGGCTTTCTTGCGACTATCATAAGCAACTTTAATGTCAGATGTTATCAAGCCGCCCTAAGGCCTCTGACTAGGATTAACGACTGACTTCTAGCGACGTCAACCGCGACCAACTGCTTAACGTGCCTCCCGAAGCACGGAGATGCCCGAAATACACATCACAAAATTTCGGTCAGAGTGGTCACCTATCCCATTTCCGACCCGGCGTGTGTTGCTTTACAACAGCGATCGTCGCCGATCACTGTCACAACTGCGCCACGTGCGCCTCAAATGAATATAATCTTTTAAATATGATTAGGCAAATAATATGCTTTTATGAATACGTGCTTATGAACGGTGTGACAGAAGGCCGGTAGGCCGTAACATCATTAAATTTTCGTATCGCTGCTAGATCATTGGCTTGTCGGTGTATCGGTTTCATGTTACGACGAGGTATTTTCAAAGTGGCTGATTTAAGGGTTACTGTAGGCACGGTGGGTGTTAGAGGGGACGCAGTAACCTCGAGGAGAACCGGAAAGGTCTACCGGTAGATTCCCTCACGGAATCCCAATATATCCCCTCGGTTTAGTACCGGTGGAAGGAGGAACCGCCGGGAAACTTGAATAAAGGAGCAACTACCAGGAAGCTATGAGAACTCAGGCGTGGCAGTGTGGGGAAATGGCTGCCACCCACCCGATGCAGATGGGCGAGGTGTGGTTGCTAGTGGGGCTCGCGTCCGCCTTGTGACGTGTGGTGGGGGCCGCAGCGCACAACCGTTTTGTGGGGGTCCGGAATCCTTGGCTTAACCCCTTTGTGTGTCCGTGATACCGGTTACGGCAGCTGAGCCGTCCTGACGGTGGCTCGTGGTTGCGGGCTGATTAGGGTCCACGTACGATGGGAGCCAGCGGAGCGGAGCCAGCTCAGGCCAGCATTGCACGGTGTAAACCGAAATGGCGGTAGTCATTTCTGCACTTTGGTGCCCTTCGTTAAAAAAACAACAATAAAAAAACCCAATCAGCCCGGATAAAGGCAGGTTAGCCAGTCAAATTACCAAGGTTAAGTGTGGGCTCCTAAATGTTCCGTTGACCAAGACAGCAACAATGAGTGTTCCACTGACCACCCCGTTTGGGATATAATTGTAAGTTGCTGTCAAAATGGATTCCTTTAAAATGTCAAGTGGAGGGTGTCGTGGCCCAATGGAACACTCTGGCTCGGAACCCGATGTTCCCGAATTGACTGGCCAGAACACCTACTATATTAATCGATGTTCATTTTCATCCCTACATTTCTAGATGCTTCGAAACCTAAATCGCTCATCCTGTATGAAACTGAGTATGATCCCATTTCCAATCCTGCTTCCAACACTAGATGAGCGATACTACCCATCAAAACACCGAGACAGTGATCGATGCGCGGTTTCGCAACCCGATATGATTTGTCACTGTGATTTCGTATCTGATACGTGGGACCTAGTATTTTGTGCACTAGTATTTTTGATCGTCATGCTGTTTTTAGGTGGAGGCCGTGCCCTTAAACGTCTAAGTGCCGTTACCTATAATGTACTCTTGAACGATACAGATAAACTACCATTACGTAATTTATCATTTTTGGTTCGGCAATCACTAATAAATTAAATCTTTTTACGTACATTTTGACATTTATTAATAGAAATTTATTCTATTATTAGAAAGAAAACTGCGTCGCTTTTTCATCGCCTCAGAAACAGCTGTAACACCATCCTGAACACAATTGCCGCCAGGATGGATTGTCCCATTCAAAAGCACTGGGTGCACACTATAATAGGGCTGAAGCCTTAAATGTAACTAAACTACCTCCTAAACTAACGAAATATTAACACCACTTTTTTTTTTTTTTTTTTTTTTTTCGAGGGGAATCCGTTTGCGGACTTCCCGCCCTCCGGGGGTAGGGCGAGGGTGTGTCAGACTCACCCACCCCGGGTAGGGGTGGGAATACTGACTAAACCCCCCGGTGCTCCAACGTTGCCATCTGTTGTTCGGATTTGTGGGAACAAAAGTCTTCCATAAATCCGGCAACGGCCGTCCGGTTTCGGACCCATCCTTGTTTTGTGCACGTGGTGCCACATGGTGGTCAGGGCGTGCGAGGAGCACTCAGCACGCCCTCCAACCTTCGGACTCTTGCGGGTGGCAAGCAACCCCCGTTGTCGTCACCCGCAGAAATCCTTTTTAGGGCAGCGTCTGGCGATCGAAATCACGCCTTCTGCGCCCGACCCGCCTGCGGCGGAGTGGATGGGACATGGGGTCCTCCTCACGTGCTCGCTCCGCCGCTTCTTTCTCTAAGAGGACCTCCTCGCAAAATGCAGAGAAGGCTTCCCAGGATTGCTCATTGCCAGTGATGGCCTGGACAATTGCCGACAGGGACAAATCATGTCCGACTTCTTGTCTTAATCGTGCCCTCTGTTCTAGCCATTTTGGACATTGCGCCAAGGTATGTTCAGCCGTGTCTTCAGTATGACCGCATTGATGGCATACGGTCGTCGGCTCACGCTTCGCCACGTTGCACAGATACCTCCCGAAACACCCAAGTCCAGTTAGGACTTGGGTGATCCGGAAGGACAGCGCCCCGTGCTTCCGCAGAATCCATTCGTCCAGAGATGGACGTATTGCCTCTATGGCCCTGTGGCCGTACGATGGTCTTTCTAATCGTCCTCGCCAGAGCTCTAGGAGAGCTGTTTGAGAATCGTCTCTCCACTTCTGTACTTCCTCAGCGGCAGGATGTTCACCACGAGCTCTTGCCTCAGCGCGCTGATGATACACGTCCGCCAGGACGGCAGCATCTAGGTCCCATGGAGGGATAGCTGCCAGCATGCACGCCGCCTCCCAGGCTATGGTGCGGTAACCCCGTATGACGCGGATGGCCAGCACCCTCTGAGGTCTTCGTAAGAGGGCCTGGTTTTGGGGACCAAGCGCGTCAACCCAAATTGGCGCGCCATAAAGGGCCATAGACCGCACCACACCGGTATACAGGCGGCGGCAAGCCACGTCCGGTCCGCCAATGTTGGGCAGCAACCGTGAGAGACCACCAGCCGCTTTAATCAGTTTCGGAGCCAGTTGGCTGAAGTGCGCCTTGAAGGTCCATCGGCTATCGAGGACGATGCCAAGGTAACGCATCGTCGACCCGATGCCAATGGTCACCCCTCCGATCACGAGGTGCGCTCCTTCCGGTGGTGATTTTCTTGGGCCGTGAAAGCAAATCGCCTCTGTCTTGTTCAGGGCCACCTCCAATCCCAGCATCTTTATCCGATGCACTATATGAGCCACACCAGCCGTAGCCAGAATTTTGGCTTGTCTGAAAGAGGTGCTGCGTGCGGTCACAAGGGTGTCGTCTGCGTAACATGTCACGTCGATCCCATGGAGATTTGCACCTCGCAGCACCCAATCATAGCCGATATTCCACAGGAGCGGTCCGAGGACCGACCCCTGCGGAACACCACACGTCATAGACCGCTTTTCCCAGCCTCGTCGCGTTGGGTAGGTTACTACCCTCCCTTCAAAGTAAGCGGCCACAATTCTCCGCAAATAAGGTGGGACGTTGTGGTACGTCAACGCTGCCTTAATGCATTCCCAGGGGAGGGTGTTGAATGCATTGGCAATATCTAAAGATACCGCCAACACCACATCACCCTGGGATACCGCCTCTTGTGCCGCAGCCTTCACTCGCTGTATGGCGTCTATTGTAGACCGCCTACTTCTAAAACCATACTGGTTTTCGCTGAGACCCGGTCCATCGCCCTCCAAGTGCTCGATGAGACGAGCAGCTATAAGCCGCTCAAATAGCTTATTGGCCTCGTCAAGTAGGACGATGGGTCGGTATGCTGAAGGCGAGTCTGGTGGACGGCTATCTTTCCGCAGCAGGACAAGTTTGCCGGTTTTCCACTGTTGTGGATACCGGCCCTGTTCCAAGCAGGCTGCGAAAAGGTGCCGGACCCGCGGCTCCCAGCCACCGTGCCTCAGCGCTAACACCCAGGCTTTTCCCGGGATGTTGTCGGGTCCTGGTGCGGTGTTCTTCGCTTGCAGCCTCAGCACTGCCGCTCCCAGTTCCTCTTCCGTCACTGCAGGCACACTCACACCGTGCTCTACATAAGGGCCAGTCGAGGGAGCCATCGGTGGAGGCACGTGGTCCCCCCTAGATGGAAATAGGGTTTCCACTACCCGCTGCAGGAGCTGGGGCTCAAGCGTTGTCGTCAGTGGAGGAGCCCAAGGACGCAGCTTCTGCCGAACCATCCTGTAGGGCCGGCCCCAGGGATCTCTGTCAAGGGTCTCTATAAGTTGTTCCCATGCTTCCGCCTTTGCCTTCGCTATTTCCACCTGCAGAGATTTGGCGCAGGCTCTGTATGCAGCGTACAACTCCGCCTCCCTGGCCTCGTCCCGGCGGCGTCTTCTACGCGATCTAGTGTACAGGCGTCTGGCAGATACGCAAGCGGTGCGTAGTTGTGTAAGATTTGCTGACCACCAGTATACTTGACGCTTTGGCGGAAACGGTCGTGCCCGAGGCATTGCCGAGTCACATGTCACGCTCATGGCCCTGTAGAGCAACTCCACCTCAGCATCGACATCGATTCGTCCTTCTGGGATGGGCAACCAGGTTTGGACAATTGCCGCCTCAACAAAGAGATCCCTATCCAGGCGTTTTAACGCCCACCTGGGACGCTCGCAATCGATAGGCTGGATCGGTCCGGTCTGAGTATTTGGAGAGGTGGAGACCTGGTACCGGATGTACCTGTGATCCGAAAGCGTCTCCACTCCCTCCAGGACCCTCCAGTCTATAACACGGCGCGCCAGGGCGGGATGGGCGAACGTTAGGTCCACGATCGAACCGCCCTGTTGCCGCACGCACGTGAGCACCGACCCCTGGTTCAGCAAAGTGAGTCCCGATGCAGTTGCCCAATCCTCCAGTACTTCTCCGCGAGGGTCCGTGATTGGTGAGCCCCACGACGTCGATTTGGCGTTTAGATCTCCTGCCACTATTACAGGGTATGCGCTGGCATTTATTAGCGCGGTAATTACCAAAAGGAACTGCTCGAAATCTGCCAGAGGGCGATTCGGCGAGAAGTAAACAGCGACTATCGTCACCCCTTTAAAGGACACCGCCACGCATCCTTGACTCTTCGCTACTTTTTCGAAGGACGGGGAGCCTGCGGATGTCTGGGCGACGACAGCTACATCGCCAGCTAAATCTCCCACCCAATTCTCCCTTTGAGGGATCGTGTACGGCTCCGATATGATGCCTACATGCATCAGCCACTCCGCCATGCTCTGGGCCAGAAGATCTTGGGCTCTGGCGCAGTGATTGAGGTTGGCCTGTAAGATTCTAAGGGCCATCACTCGGTCGCCATCAGTTCCTCCGTGGCCTCTGGTGGGCAGTTCGACTGTGAGGGGACCCTGGGGCCATCACTAGTGTTACTCTTCGTCTTTGTCCATGTCTTTTTCAGTGTTGAAACAGGTTTGGGTGCCTTACAAGCCTTGCTCCCCATCCTATGGCCAGCTGGTTTGTTTGCCGCCGAACACAAAGAGCACTTTGGTGGCTCAGTGCATGACGCAGCTTTGTGACCAGTTTGGCCACATCTGTAGCACAGCCCACTGCGATCTGTGTCCGACGGGCAACACGCACTAACGTGCCCCACCTCCATACAACGATAGCAGCGCAGGGGCCTTGGCTCGGAAACCTTCACCTGTGCCACTGCCCAGCCCACTAACAGTCGACCGCACTCGGCGATCTTTTTTGCGGCCGCAACAGGGCACCGCAACCATATAACACCCAACCCGCTTGTCGGACTGCGGCGGATGTCTCCGGCCTTTATAAATTCGACAGGGCATTGCCCAGATCGAGCCACTGCCTCAGCGACCTCGTTTGCCGTCACAGAGTCGTCTAAACCCGCCACTCTCATGTCAACCGTTTTGACGGGTCTGGAGACTTTTACATCTTCGTCATTAAATATTTCTTGGAGCTTTCTGGCAAGAACATCAGCCTTCTCTCCATTAGCTTCCCCGGTCACTTCCAGGATTCTGCCACCCGTTGCCGCACATTTGACGCGCAGCGGTGGAAGTCCGAGGCTAGCAATGTCAATTTTATTTTTCGCCTCCTTAAGTACTTTCTCATAAGTTAGGCCCTTCGCTTCTACCCCCGGTCGCAGAGTAATTGTTACTGCTGCCGAGTGTGGGGCCCGCATTGTCCTCTTTTTTGGGGCCTTCTTGTTTCTGGCCACAACTTTTTGGGCAGCCGTCACTGCTGGTTTGTCAGTGGTCCCTGCAGCCTTGGCCTTTTTCCCCCCTTTTGCAGCCACAACGTTCCATGCCTCATTCATAGCCAGTGGGGGCCGCAGCATACGCGGCTCCTTCGGCAAACCCTTTACTGATAGAACCGGAGCAGGGTCTACTTGGTCCGTAGGTTTCCACTTCTTCTTCCTTTTTCCCTTCTCCTCCTTTGTTGAGGGTATGGTGGGGACACTAGACTTCCCTACTGCAACCTTGGCCTGGGTGACTACAGGTTCCGGGGCCTGGCTGGGTTGGGTACGTGCGGCAACCATAGTCTCTTGCCTCGCTTCATGGGCCAGTGGTGGTCTTAACCGAACCTCAGGCTTCTTTTCGTAGCTCTCCAGCCTGGCTTCGAGTTTGATATCCATCCAGGTCATGATCTGTTGGACCACAACCCCCGACACTTTCTCCACGACAACATTTATTAGTCCTTTCAAAAACTCTTCGGAGACCAACTGTTTTTCCGCATCGCTAGACGCCGTTGCATGTAAAGGCTGTCCGACAGATACGTCACGAGAAGCTGGTATCTCCTCACCGTCCACCCTTATTGATGAGGGTGCGCTCTCTGCGTGTTCATCACATTGGCATGTGTGAGTGGTTTTCAATTGCAATCGAATTTTATCTATCTCCGCCTTAAGCCAGGCATTCTCCACTTCTAACGCCGTGGCTTTTTCAACCAGAGGAATCTTCTTAATCTCTGCTACTCCTTCTGAGATGTTCGCTTTTGCGAGATTGAGTGCCCCCTTGAAAGTCGTCTTGAGGTTTTTCGAGCGCTTACCTACCCCCTCAACGATGTTTGCACTGTCCACAATATCTTTCAATACGTCATTCAAGGTCTTCTCTCCCTCTTCTGTGCCACTTTCGCAGGGGGATGTGTCTGAGAGACGTGAGACCAGTCTCCTGGCTCTTGTCTCCCTGGCCTCCCGCACCTGCTCAGCCATCTCTCTTTCGGCTTGAAGTTCCAATTCCAGCTTCTCAGCAGCCGCTAACCGCTCTTTTGCCGCAGCAAGTCCAACAAATTGGCCGGTGGTCGGGGGCCGCCCTCTTCCCCTCCTGGCTGTGGAAACTTTGGCCGCTGGTATCGACTTCTGCGTGTCTATGTCCATAACGTCCCCAGATCTCTTTAGTCTATTATCCGGGGCAGCCCGGATAATAGAGAGAGGAGAGACTGCAGAGTCTCTCCTGCTTTCGTCTGACTCGATCTCAGTGACGGACATTGAGCAATCGGATTCTGACGACGAGCCGGTCTCTGATACTTCCTTTACTTCAACGACAGTATTCAGTGATTTGTCCAACTTATCTTCACAGTTTTGTCTCTCGCGTCTCTTGCTAGCCCGCTCCTCTCTCTTCGAAACTTTCTTCTCCGCTTTTTCTTGTTTGGCCTTGAGCCATTTGGATAGTTTCTTATTCTCTACAACTCCTAACACATCTTCCTCAACGTTACACAGCGATATGTCTCCTAAGCAATATTTGCCCCCTCCCAGAATACGTTGAGGGCTGCCCGCCGGAGCGGAGAGGGATTCCCCATTGCCTGAGGCAACAGGACCCTCCTGGGTAGTTTCTTTAACATTGCCAGAATACATATTTGTTTTTGGGCCACTTAGGGTGGACCCGACCCATCTCCTCCCCCGCCTCCGCTAACATTTACCCACCCTTGGCACGGGAGACCGCAGGCTTCGTGATTTTTATAGTGGTTTGCTCCACGCAGTCACCGTTTCAGTAACGGTAACAAACCGGCCGCCTCAGTGGCAGTTACGGCCCCGCCCGGCAAGGGCCAGTCACACTGGACTCCCGCCGCGCAGGTTGCCTTTCTTCGCTTCCCCAGAGCAAGACGTGCTCCGGGTACTGAGCCCCCCTACCACGACAAGGTGAAGACATATTCAGGGGGGATATTAACACCACTAACATAATGTGTAAGACCAAAATTGTTACTAACTAACTAACTTACTAATAACAATTATGGAATGTTTGTTCTGAAATAAATATTTTTTTTTTTTTTTTTATTAAAGCTTAAGGTACAATTCGAAGACGGACCGCAGTCCGCAAACTGCAAGCGATACTATTTTTTTTATGAAATGAAACTCTTTGAAAGTTATTCCAAGCGTGGTACCCAAAATATGGTTTTGATGTTATGTGAATGGTTTTTCGCTTTGAAATAAGTATTTTAATTTTATTTTTTAATGATATTATTTGCATGCAAATATAGTTAAGTAG
Organism: Udea ferrugalis; assembly: GCA_950022985.1. Taxonomy (NCBI): domain Eukaryota; kingdom Metazoa; phylum Arthropoda; class Insecta; order Lepidoptera; family Crambidae; genus Udea; species Udea ferrugalis. Next base: position 6,061,845 of record OX465543.1, read on the forward strand.
GCTTATGAACGTTTTATTAATACCGCATAATATGACACACCTACCTACCTAAAGCAAATAAAGTATTTGAATTTGAGAACAAGTGTTGTCGCTTACAGTTTGCGGTCTTTGTCTTGGAATCTACACACATCCAAACTGTCTAGGGATATCATAGGGATATCATTTTTCAAATATTTCATAGAGTTAAGTTTGTTTACAAGTTGAGCATTATCTTAGAATAACGCGAGGATAGAGGCATAAGATAAAGGTTAAGAATATCACAAAAAAAACGTTTGATTTTGCTAAAATTTTGACACCTTTTAAAAGAAAAATCTGTATTTTTTTAACGTCCTTACGATTGTACAATAATGCTACAACAATGAATTTCTTTATACAATCTGAAAGGGCAGATATAGCAGTTTCTGTGTTCTAAAAATTTCTACTTTGGTATCAATATTTTAATTTTTACAGCCTCCCAAATAGCTATACTTTGTATGAAAATGCTTGAGATATCCCTAGACACTTTTGAGCAGTGTAATTAGTCCTTGGGATTCAATAGCTGAGAAGACCTGTTGCTCATTTCCACGCTAGGTGGTCCTGAGCATTTTCACAAACCACTTGGAGGAACCTAAACCTAATTGTATTTTTTAATACAACGATATTTCATTTTATGAAGAAAGTAACTGCTTTAAAAGATCTCTGGATATTACAAGTATGATACGGGTAGATTTTAAATAAGTCCAGATAGATAAAGTTGCTGGCAACAGCTACCTAGTTCGTTTTGAAATAATACGCTATTTGAACAGCAATCATCCAAAGTTGCTACCCTGAAGTACAACTCAAATTTCAGCCAAGTCTTGCTCGAAGTGCTCCTAGATTGAATCTGAAATATTTAGCAAGATAAGTATGAAACCGGCATGCGATATGCATCGAAAGATTTAATATTTATACGGGGAAAAGCCTTGAATTTTGTATGTGGCTATTTCTATTGATTTGAAAATTTCTGAAGGTTGTAATGCATAAAGGATTACACGAATGATGAAGATTTATGGTTAACTTGGTTCGGTAGGTAGAAGGAGGCTTTAGAGTAGCTTTATAACATCTGATATTAAAGGTTTCTCATTAGCCTTAGACCCCTCCAACTCCAACAACCCGCACTGAGCCCGCGTGTTGGAGAATGGCCCTTACCACCTCATAGTTGTGATGTGTCTTGTGCCCAGCAGTGGGACTTGTGAAGCAACGTATCCGTGGCAAATCGACCAATTTTAAACTGACGGATATTATCAACAGTGGGTGATTTGTAGTGGTACTTGCCTACCGTTAGAGAGGGGCGAAACCGACTCAGTATGGTTAGGTCAACCTACGTGTAATATATGTCATGTACCTAATTGATATAAATGTATTTAGTAACAAAGACATAGATAAAGTAGAAGGAAAAAAGACTGTGTTTAAAAATATATTCGCGATTGCCAATCGCTCCACCAACCATTTTTTCCTTATTTATTTGAGCCACATATTTTGTTTTGCCTCTAACGAGGTATTTGCTGTCAATTCCTTTCAAGTAAGATCAAAGATGTACTTTGAGTTTGTTACGAAAAAGTTCCTTTTTCCAAAATAAATCATAATAAGTCGTAATACTAGGATAATCGAACGAACAGTTCAATAATTCGGTAAATTCATTTCGAATTCACTTCACATCCCACTTACTGTGAGCGTCTCTTTAAATCGTTGTGGCACAGTGGTTAAACTCTCTGGCCGGAACTCCCGGAACACAGACCTACTAACTTTGTGTTCATTACAATTTGCGGCTAACTCTCCGGTGATGGGAAACACCGATAAAAAACCCAAACCAACCGGATAACGGCTGTAGCTGTCACAGCTTCACCGGACTAAGCGGAAGGCTCTCAACCCCTGACATTTAGGTAACGTGCCTAAGGATACCCCCAGGGGGCCAACCTTCGGTGCATGACATTAGTGGTGGATGGCAATCGAACAGATTGAGGAAAAAAGGGTTAACTAGCTGTTTCCAAAATTTTGGCTTTTACAGCTTTGCCGGACAATGGGCTATGGGAGGCTCTCAGCCCCTAACCTATCAGTAACTTGCTTAAGGATGCCATAGACGTGATCAGGCGATGACTATCAGACAAAAGTTTGAGGGGAAAGAGGCAGTGATGGTACCGCGATTACCCGGGGTGGTTTACGGACATAATTCTGCCCCCGATAGCTGAAAAGTCTCATCAAACAAAAACTCAAAAAGGAGTATTTGCGCCTTTTCAGAAACTCTTATAATTGGAATCACAAAAATATCTAACCAAGAGAACATTTTAAACTTTTTTTATTTGTGGCTTTTTTTTACCGTGCAAATTCCTCTTTTCTTAAACTTCAGTTAGGTGCAAAAATGCCTTTTTAGTTCCCTGATTCCGGCAATGTAGTAACGAGTATGTAGGGATTTACTTAATTTGGCAGAAATGGATGGAACCCTTTTTAACTACCGTAGCCAGAATTGGAGGCTTGGACTACTAGAGCTGAGAGCTTTGCGTGGTTCTTGGTAGATTTGAAGAATTTAGAAGGCAACTGACGGACGGTTGGCAGTTCTACGACTAAATGGAGCGCCCAGCTGTAGAAAAACCACACTTCCTAAATATCTATTGAAGAACTCAACCCCTCTTTTTGGAACGGCAAGTAAACAAGTAGAGAGGGTATTTTTATTTAAGGGCCCTATGAAAATGCCTTTTCAAGCTTAATGTGACACCGGCTGAGACCGTATGGTTAATGTGTGGTGCAAGTGAAAAGAGTATACAGGATGAATTGGGCTTGGCTTGGATACTTAACCCTGCGACTAAGCGAATAATGCTTTTTGAAATGATTATTACAGAATCAGAATCAGAATCAGAAATATCTTTATTTAAATAGACCTGTTACAAGTGCTTTCAAATCGTCAAAAACTTCATCAAACAAACAAAAATACACTTAATAATAGCCTTAAATACTATAATAGAAATAATAAATAAATACACAGTATACAAACATAATGTGACTCAACCACCGGTGTCGGAAAGTTGTTTCTGTACTGAGAAGAACCGGCTAGAAACTCAGCAGTTACTCTTTTCAATATGTTCTGTACAACATATTGAACATGAACCAACAACATGAAAGAAAGAAAGAAAGAAAGAAAGAAAGAAAAATAATTTATTTAGTGACACAATACAATGCAAAGATAAACTATTAAAAAACACATGTAATATTGTGGCACCAAAACGGCACGAACAAAACATGAACCAACGTAAGGTTAAAAAATTATTGGTGAGTGGCTTTTTTTATAGTATTGGAGGCAAATACTGCCGCTCATGGACATTTGGAACACCAGAGAAGTTACAAAATCCGTTGCCAGCCTTTTAAACAAGAGTACGCTCTTTTCTTGAAGGTCTGCAGGTCGTATCTGTCAGGAAATACACAATTTTGTGGTGCTGGGCAGAAAGTTTCTGTTAAAATGCACAGTAGTGCTCTGCCGACTGTTAAGGTACTTAAGTACTTGGTGCTAAAAGAGAAAAACCTACTACTGGTTTTTCTCCCAGGATTTGAGAGGGGTTTCCCCAGGTCTTTCCCGGTCAGGTTCCGATTTCCCTGGAGGCTTTTGCCGGGTCCAGGCAGTGGACTACCACTCTCTGTTGATTCACAAATCCCGCAATCGCTCATGCCCTGGACGGTTCCTCCAGGAATTTCATATTCCCTCAAGGTCCCTATTAAAGGAGATAGCTTGGATAAAATAACACGCTCATACGAGCTGGATTCCAACTGTGCCTTTATCTTGAGATAAAAGGTAGATTGGTTGGCATTGCTGCAACCGTTTTAAAAGAATAGAAAATGTCTTTTCAGTTGCAATCAATTAATTTATTTAACACAATTAACCCAGTAACATAATTATGCAGTTTAATAATTACCGATTACAATGATTCCTAAGCATGTTTAAATATCGATTGTGGGCTGTCAGCGAATATATCCAATACTAGCTGTCCCAACAGACTTTGTTCTGTTGTCAAAAATTTAGTGTCACGTGACAGGTAGTAACAGTTACTAAGAGAAAACTAAAATTGAGATTTTTACTATATTCCCAGCATTTTCTTATGTTTACTCACCTTTTAAACCTTCCCTGGACCATCACGAAAATTTCAAAACCAAAATTAGCCAAATAGGTCTTGCCGTTACCGAGTTTTAGCGAGACTAACGAACAGCAATCCATTTTTATATATAGATTATATGTAATTATAATAAAAAAGACGTACATAGATGTTACTTGAACTAGTGCTAAAAAGTGGCACTCGAAACTGATTTCAGAACTTCAAACACCCGAGCAAAGCATTGACAGTTTGAGACGAGCGTAACATGTATCTGTGTCGTTTACTTTTCGGCCAGCAGTGGGACGTATATAGGCCGTTTATGTATGTTTATAATTGACATTAAGTTTTTAATTGATTTCCAGCGGTTTCCAATACGCAAGCGCAGTAACCACGGTAATCGCGAGACAATCCAGTATCGCTCTAAATATAGACGCGCTATTTTGAGAATAATCTCGAAAGAGGTCAATGAACTATACGAGATCAGTGGTAGTGACGTAACTTGTATTTATGCTCATTATAGCAGCCTTAAATCCCACTGCTGGGCAAAGGCTGACCTCAACTAAGAGGCGGCGTGAACCATATTCTAACACGCGTCTCACCCCCTTATTCATAAAAATGAACGCAACGCTAAAGCATAGTTTAGGCAATTGACGTGTTGTGTCACTTACTCGCAAATGGCGGTAGCATCAAGAATGACGGTGACAAAGAGATACAAAAGTTAATGTGTTGTTGAAGAGCTGTTTAAGTTTTTATGAATAAGGGAGTCAGTGCAGATTGTAAGCGGGTTTTAAAACTATGCAACGGATATTGATGCAGTTTTTTTTCAATAGCTAGTGATTGAAGAGGAAGGTTTATGTAGGTATATTAATAACATTCCATTGCACCCGTGCGAAGCCGGGGCGGTCGCCAGTAATGAATAAATGAATATGAATTACATGAAAATTTGAACTAAAGTCCACGTTGAAGTTTAACTGTTAGTTTTATTCAAATTTTGATAGTTAATTAAGATATTTGCTTCAATTATTCATCCTTAAATTACGAGTTGTTATAAATTTACACCAATGAATCATTTCAGTGAATAAACAAACATTTTCCTTATAATTAGGTATTTGTTGCGCTACAAACTCAATTTGTTTATAAATGTTATTTATTGGACCATTTCGAGTCTTCGTTAATGTACGCTTTTGTTCGTTTTTATTGAGCAAGTCAGTGTTGCTCAAACTGTACAACGTTTGCCCAGGGAGGGCAATTTTATTAAAAAACTAGCGGCCGCCCGCGACTTCGTCCGCGAGGTCTTAAGTTGAAAAACAAAAAGTCATATTTCTTCATTTATATTGTAGCCTATGTGCGATTCAGATGTATAAGCTATATTATTGTAAAGTTTTAATAAAATCCATTCAGTAGATTTTACGTGAATGAGCAACACGGCGCATCCACACATACAAATTTTCGCATTTATGATATAAGTAGGATTAAGGCCAAGGTACTTAAACACTATAACTCGGTAAAAGGTGTGAAATATCATTATTTTATCAATTAGGACAAAGCAATTCTGTTAACTTATTTTCAATTCTTGAGATAAGTAAAGTTTTTTTGGCATAAACATGTTTTGGTTTTAATAATACTAACATCTTATATGTTTGGATCACCATGTTTTACCACGATAGGTGGGCAACATGACATTATTTAGAAGCACATAATAATCCATAAAGAAAAATATAAATCTTTAAATAAAATCGAATTTGAATGTGAACCTGTCAGTCAGAGAACTCAATAACTGCATTAATTTCTAAAGCGCAATCTTCTTATCTATCTCCACACATGAATCACTTGGAGGGTCAAAGGTAGGGACAATAAATTTCCTTATCAAAAAAGAACCAATTAAGCATTTTCCATGCAGTATCTTTATAAAAGATCTGAAAACCAGAAAAAGACATTTGGTCATGTTGGCATCAGGCAGGACTTCACCCTCAGGAAATCACCCTGGCTCATAGGGTAAATATACCAGAAAGATTCAGCCGGTCTGTAATTGTCTCGGTAGCATAGTTGGTTAGTGCAGTCGCCCGGTTTGCGAAAGATGCGGGTTTAAGTCCTGCCTGATGCCAACATGACCAAATGTCTTTTTCTGGTTTTTCAGATCTTTAGTAAAAACACATGTAACACTTTTCAACGGTTATACTTTTACCGTTAAAGTTAGTTTGTTGCCGAAAACCTAGTATACATTTTACGGTGTTTAGGTTACTAAACATATTTTTCAGCCACTGCCTGGTGCAGTTTAAGAACCACTGGTTGAGTTAACTGCCAACCAGGTCATTAAAGTGTGCTTGAATCACTCAGCGTTCGCTTCAGCTGTAAATTGCGGTCACCTAGCTATAGGGCTACCGTACACCTAGATTGAACTGTCTCATTAACTGTGACTCTCATCATACACATAAACATAAAAACATAAACGGCCTATATACGTCCCACTGCTGGGCACAGGCCTCACCTCAACTATGAGATGGAACAAGCCATACTCCAACACGCTGGCTCAGTGCGGGTTGTTGGAGGGGTGTAAGGTTAGTGAGCAACCTCAATGTCAGATGTTATCAAGCCGCCCTAAGGCCTCTGACTAGGCTTAACGACTGACATCTAGCGACGTCAACCGGGACCAACTGCTTAACGTGCCCTCCGAAGCACGGAGATGTCCGAAATACACATCACTAAATTTCGGTCGGCGTGGTCACCCATCCAATTTCCGACCCGGCGTGTGTTGCTTTACAACAGCGATCGTCACCGATCACTGTCGCAACTGCGCCACGGGCACCTCATCGGCACGGGGACTCTCATCAACTCCGAACATAATCCACTTTGACGACCGTCTTGGTGTAATTGTTGAGAAGTCGGCTTCTACACCAAAGGTCGCGGGTTCGATCACCGCACAGTACAAACATTTGTGTGCATGAACATGTCTGTTTGTATTGGTCTGGGTGTTTCCTATTTATATTAAGTATGTATTTACAAAAGAAAAAGTATTTAAGTATGTTTATCCGTTGTCTAGTATCCCATAAAAATCGACTATAATTGGACCATTTGGGGCTAGAAGGCGCTGTGTGGAATTATGTCGAGGGATATATTATTATATCAAAATACAACATCATATACCACAACATACACTGACATATCCCAAACAAGTGTCCTTTTGGCGAACGGAACATTAGGAGCCCACATTTCGCTGAGGAAATTTTAACCCTACGTGGTAAGGGTGCGTGGGCTTTTTAGTCACCGGTGTTTTCCTTTACCGGAGAGTTAGCCGCAAACTGTACAGTGACTTCAAAACAGGTGTAATGGCCATTCTTGAACCCGGGACCTCTGAGTTCAAGTTCAAGGGCCAGAGTGCTTAACTACTGGGCCACGAGTGCCCACGACGCTCACATATGAAAAAACATATGTTGATGTTTTTTCGTCTAAAAAAATAAATTAGCATTGCAAGCAATGATATAAATAAAAAAAGACGTAGATAGGTTATGTCAGTACTGACCCGAAGTCAAAAATTGTCCCCTGGCACTGACCTGATCTATAATCTGGTCTGTGTGTACAAGATAGCATATTATTTACTAGAGCGTAAACGAGACAGATACATATTGCGCAGTGTTGTCTCAACCTATCAACGTCTTTTTATTATAATATCATTGATTGCATGTTACAAGAGCTTGAACACAGGGGGATAGCAAACGGTCTCTTACAGAATATATTTCAGCGAAGGAGTTGCATGACCTGATTGCGCCAGCTCCTTTCCTTTATTGGACCACTAGATGCAGGCCAGCATTTCAACCCTATGTTGTAAATATCCGTACCAACAGTTCTGGTAAGCAATGCATTGGAATGAGCCTCCTGTTGAAGTTTCTCTCACCGAAACAGGTTAAGCCTCTTCAAGAAACAGAGTGAGCATTTGTTGCCGGCATCTCTGGGACGGTTCGACCGTTCGACCATGTTCTTTGAAAACCCAGTACGAATGGGACATTGCTCCTCCAACTAGAGTCTGAGAGTCTTTCGCTCATCCCACCGGTCAAGCTGTGGAAACCACAACTTGGGCTAACAGCTAGTCAAATCAAAAAAATTGAAGAGTTATTCTAATTGATTCTATTTTCTGCCACTCCTGCTGGACTAAGTCGACTTCTCCATACGATCTGTCTGCTCACCACCGCACCATACTTCCGATGTTCTTGACCGTACCCTGGGAGGGGGAGAATAGGTCCATCAGTGGACAGCAACAGGCTAATGATGCTGAAAGATGTTATAGCTCAGGAAGATACCGACAATGTCGAAGAATCTTATGAGCATAATGGACTACTTTTCCAGCATTCCTCTATACCTCTATATCTTCAGAAAACCAACAAATGATTTATTTGTCATTTAGACTGCAATAAAGAATGTTTACCATCATTATTTCTTGCACACGAACCATCCCTAATTTTGAGTCGTAAATTCGGAAACGGCCCTTTGATCTGAACTCCATGCGTCTACACCCAATCAGAGGTTACTGCGTCTTGGTTTAATACAACGGCTTTGTTTACCGGAAGCCGTTTATAGGTTGTATTATTTGCCAGTTGGCAACATTGTCAGAAATAGTATTTGTAATGTTTGCACGCCTGTTCACGTCTCGATTCGATCCTTCTCGTCAACAGACCCTGTAGGGGGGTTTAACAGACATGCGACTTTTAGGATCGGCGATTTCGCAACTCGAACGACGCTGAAGCAAGATTTGGTGACTCGACTCTCTGATTTAGAACGCAGTGAAATCGTGAGATTTTGCCGCTGCAGCTTTGGGATGCCGGCGGGCTCCAAGACTCACTTCACTCGTGGTGATATCTTTAAAAATCAATTTCTTTGCGACTGTGGTCGTTTGAGAGAAAAGAACTAAGCCAAATATCATTTTTTACACACAATTCAACGGGCTTAACCCAGCAACGCTGGGTCGCTTATGTCGCTGGAACGCGAGTTTCCAATACGTCGCGGAATTAAGATACTGCCTCGATAAAATCTTACGATTTCACTGCGATGAAACGAAGACAGTCACCATATCATGATTCAACATCAATATAGTCGCGAAGGCAAAATCTCCGATCGCCGATGCTAAAAGTAGCATGTCTGCTGTGACCGGTGAAGATGTCGTCTACATACAGGATGTCAACACAATATCAAGGGAGATTCAATATCACGCTTGCGACACGTGAAAATTTCGGAAAAGGCTTTTTCTTACTTTTCGTGGAGAACATCAAAAACGCTGATTGCACACAAAAATGTCTTTTACTAACTGATTATGATGGCTAGCCTACTGCCGTTAACCAGGTTGCTCGGGTTTTATATCGGGGTTTTTCATCACCGGAGAGTTGACCGAAAATTGTAAAATGAACACAAAGTAGGTGTGTAGGAGTAATTCAGAATGGCGGGATTAAATATCACAATCCAGCATCAAATAAAAACGATTTTTACTTGTGACTGACGCAGAACCTATTTGTGATTGACGCAGTTCAATAAAGAAGTTCTTTTATAAATATTTCACACAGTCAGACAAATTCATAAATACATATATAAACGGCCTACATACGTCCCACTGCCGGGCACAGGCCTCACCTCAACTATAGGGTGGAACAAGCCATACTCCAACACGCGGGCTCAGTGCGGATTGTTGGAGGGGTGTAAGTTAGTGAGCAATCTTAATGTCAGATGTTATCAAGCCACCCTAAGGCCTCTGACTAGGCTTAACGACCGACATCCAGCGACATCAACCAAGACCAACTTCCGAAGCACGGAGATGCCCGAAATACACATCACTAAATTTCGGTCGGGGTGGTCACAAATCCCATTTCCGACCCGGCGTGCGTTGCTTTACAACAGCGATCGTCGCCGATCACTGTCACAATTGCGCCTCGGGCACCTCCAGACAAATATCCATTGTAAGTGCGACCCTAAATATCCAAACTAGGAAAGTTATAAAACTGCAAATGACAGCCGAACTTAAGACTGGCGATGACACGGCAAGGCAATAAATTTGTAGGAAAGGCATTCTCAAAATGGATTCCCGTCCATCTTGAAATTTGAGTAATGGCAGCCAATTGGAATTGATCGTTGTGAATTTCGGTGCTGGGGTTCAGGGAGTTGTGCGGGCTGTATTTGGTGAATCAAAACACAGTTAAATGCGATATCTACTACAAATAGTAAAACAATAGCTTGTTTTGGCCCACTGGGGACAGGCACAGTAAACACAACAGTAGGTTATCTAAGGCCACCCGCCGAGTTATTAGCCTAGCGTGCTCACAGACACGCGGCACAGCCCGTACGTACTGCCGCCATATTATATGCTGGCGTGTCCGTAAAACCACGTTCCGACACGGCACGCGACGCGCACGCACACATTCGAACCGAGAGTGGCACGTTTTTATGTAGATATTTTACTGTTCTCTGTTTCTAGGTTGACTGTGGTACAGGCCTCATTTCAACTGAGGTAGCACAAGCCATAATCCAACACGCGAGCTCAGCGCGGACTGTTGGACACCTCCAATGGTTTGGTGTATGGTTGATGATGTATCTTATGACGTCAGCCAGGGCCAACTTTCGAAACACAGAGACACCCGAAAAATACATCACTACGGTTGGTGGACCACCCATCCCATTTAAGGTGTGAACTGCTTCCAGCGGCGATTGTGGCCGAACCACTGTCACAACTTCATGTAATCTTGCATAATGTGGTGGTCCTTAAGCCTGGAGAGTTATTTATAATGGGATGAAGGCCACAATAGGTCAAAAATGGTCGCAATAGTCCATCGGTCAGACGCAATCTTAGAGCTTAATAAATAATGCACAAGGTGCTACCACGTGTAGCACGTGGTCGAACTCTATCGCGGCAACACCATAGACAAGTTATAAGGACTGGTGATTCCGAACACTGATCGAAAACCCAAGTAACCAGGATAACGGCGGTAGTAGGCTCACCATTACTACATTGGGTTCAAATTCTCTCGGCGAAATGTGGGTTTATGAACGTTCTGTTCACCAAGACGGCAACTATCAGCATGCTTCTGACTGCCTTCAGGATATAGAAGGATATTCGTTTCATTATGGAAGCCTGAATCCGTCTCTGCCAACTCCCGTTTACTATCAAACGCTGTCTGTGTGAAAACCTAATACCGGTGAGTGACGTATGGGGTCGGAGGTCCACACTTTTGCTGCGTCTCCGAATATTAAGTTGCTTGATATTCACAACGGTGTTGCGGCCAAAGGACATGAGCAAAATTTCTTAGACTAAAAACCCAGAACCGCCAGGAACAAAATGTGGAAGAAACGGCATCCGCGTACCAAATGTGGCCACATAAAAAACAGGTTCAATGGACCTGTTTTCAAGCCAATATGACAACGACTTGTTCAGGGCTTGAAAACAGGTCCATTGAACCTGTTTTTTGTGTGAGCGACTCTGGGTTTTTTTTTGTTCATCTTTTTTGGATCACAGCATGCTCATTTTAAACAAATGAATGGCTAAAAACATAAAGTGTTTTGATTTTCTATGTTTGATGTCCCATTTAGGATGAGTTTTCTTTTTGTGGTCTTCAAGATGACTTCACTCCACCTGGTAGGTAGCAGCCTGGTCCAGATTTGGGGTTGAAAAGTACCTTGACAGCTGTTGCTTAACTCATTAGTCAATCTCATTTTGAAGGCCTCCATAATGTCTTTTCACGCCTCGCTTAAAAACCCGCCAAAGAAAGAAGAGAAGAAGTAAACACATGAGCTGAAAGTGGGTTTTCCACGTCTGGATAGCATGACCCAGGAAAGATCACCGAACCATTTGGTGGGGGCCAATAGTTTTAAATAGGTTGGCACAAGGTAAGGTATGTGCTTTATAATATTAGGAAGCTCAGAGTCACCAAAGGGGCTAAGCTCGGTGTTACGAGATCGAATCAAAAGTGAGGAAATCCGTAACAGAACTAGCCGGCGTAGCCTAGCGTGTTAGCAGGTTGAAGTGGCTGTGGGCGGGGCACATAGCTCGAATGACTGATGGCGGTTGTTGCCAAACGCAGCGGGGACACGTCCACTCGCAAGATGGACGGATGACCTCTTAAAGAACGCAGGGTTCCGAAGGATGCAGGCCGCCTAAAACCAGCCGCTCTGGAAGTCTATGTGGGAGGTAATGATATTTAAAAGAGGTAGATACGTTTTGTCAGTACCGATGCGAAGTCGAAAATTGATCCCTGGCGTACGTACCTATTATTTGACCGTGTGTACAAGACAGTATGATTATTTACTAGAGCGTAAACGAGACAGATACATGTTGCGCAGTGTCGTCTCAGTCAATGCTTTGCTCAGCCGTTCGAAGTTCTGATTTCGGGTACCACTTTTTTAGCACAAGTAACCTATTAACGTCTTTTTTATTATAATATGATTAGTGGGAAGCCTATGTTCAGCAGTGGACGTCGTGTGGCCGTTGATGATGAATAGTTCTTTAATGTATTGCCTGTCCTGATTAGTGCTATACCTGTGGTCACCATGTTTCTGATTATTATTTGGCCAAGTGCCCATTCTTATCTATTAGACATTCATCAATCTGCACAATAGTGACGTATCATGTGCCTCTCGTAGTTATAGTAAACAGAACGTTCAAATATTTATTTATTTACCCCTAATTCGTGCCGTAAATAATACTTTTGATTCCGTGGACGACTTTCTTCGACGAATTTAGGGCGAATGCGATTATAACAGCTGGCAATTTGGGTTACGAAGTATGGCTGGGGTGAAACAGAGTGATAGAATAAGAAACTGTGCATGATCGTAGTGGGAAGAGAAGGAGTGGGCTTCCGAATGTTCCGTTAATCATTACGGCAACAATCAGTGTGCCTCTGACTAACCCATTAAGGATGTGGTCGGGCGGGCCTGCTATTTTTTTTGTGTCACTATTTTGTTTTGTTTGTTTTTATCTTTTATGTTGCGATGTCCGGATGCATACATGACATAACATGACCGGCCTATATACGTCCCACTGCTGGGCACAGGCCTCACCTCAACTATGAGGTGGATTGAACCATACTCCAACACGCGGGCTCAGTGCGGATTGTTGGAGGGGTGTAAGTTTAGTGAGCAACCTTAATTGCAGATGTTATCAAGCCGCCATAAGGCCTCTGACTAGGCTTAACGACTGACGTCAAGCGACGTCAACCGGGACCAACAGCCAAATATATTGTAACTATATTATATTTTCTAATTTGCGGTTTTAACTTTTGCATGCCTTGGACTGGCAGAATATAGATTTGTACTGTAAGCACAAATGTAACAATAACCTGTGTGACCTGTATTCTGTGCAAATAAAATTTACTCTTTATTCTTCTTCTTCTTTACACTGATTGTTGCCGCCACTATTAATCAGTTTATTTAGTTTAACATACATTCAGATAGGTGAATTTGTATTCACTTTATTAATAATTGTTTAATCACTACTTAAGCGTGTCACATCACATTACAAAGGTTATCGGGTATTATGCCATGCTGTTCTGCTTATGACCTGGGTTGGTAACATTATTTTGCTTTATCAATGTCAATATTATCAAAACATTAATACGTAGACGTTGTGCAGAGGCGCACACATCAACCTTTACCTAGGAACACCTTATGCGGCTGACATTAGACCCATTTCGCAATGGTTTTGTAAACGTTGATGTGTCCGCCTCTGTACGTTGACGTAATGGTGCTCCCTTACCGGGAACATGCGCGTGGCATCCTACTTCCTACTAATATCATAAATGCGAAAGTTTGTATGTGTGGATGTGCCGTGTTGCTCTTTCACGTAAAAACTATTGGATGGATTTTAAGGAAACTTTACAATAATGTAGCTTACACATCTGAATAGCACATAGACTACAATTTATAAAAATCCAGCCATCGTGTTATGACATCGCATCGTGGCCATAGCGCTACGACGTCGCCAGCTTGCTACGACGTCGCCTTTTGGTCATCGTGCTACGACATCGCATCGTAGCCATCGTGCTATGACGCGAAATAGCTTCACGGTACCTACGACGCGTAGCACGTTGCGTTTGTGTACGAGTCCAGGCTAGTGAAAGATCCCACTACCAGATCCAGATGTTCAGCGACATCAGCGGTTACTTACCTAGTTATATACTTTTATCACCTAAATAGATCCGAAAACCAGAAAAAGACATTCGTTCTTGGCTTCAGGCGGGAATCAAACCAGTCTTTCGCAGACCGAGCGACTGCTCTTACCAGTGAACTACCAAGGCCATTGACTCATAGGACCATTGGCTCATAGGGTAAAATATACCAGAAAGATTCGGCCGGTCAGTCAATAAAGATAGGAAAACCAGAAAAAGGCATTCGGTCTTGGCATCAGGCGGGACTCGAACCCGCGTTTTTCTGGTTTTCCTATCTTTAGTAAGATGATAATGCATTATCCCTAATGCTAAAAAATAAAATAACCGGTCAGTTAATGGTCTCGGTAGCTCAATGGAAAGAGCATTCGCCCGGTTAGCGAAAGACGCGGGTTCGATTCCCGCCTGAAGCCAAGACCGAATGTCTTTCTCTAGTTTTATCTTTAGTAAAGATACTGCCGTGAAAACGCCAAAAATAATAATAACATCACTTAAATAGCTCAGCCTATTCCTAATTACCTACTTATACGGCGTTATCAACAGCACCTATACAGGGTGTTCTCGTTAAATGTCTCTATTTCCACATTTCGCCGTTATCCGGATTGCTTCGGTATTTATCGCAGTTTTATATTACCGTAGAGTTGTCCTGGCCTGGCCTGAGAGCGTAGTATTCCAGTGGTTAAACACTCTGGCTCGTAACCCAGTGGTCCCAAGATCAATTCCGGGCGGAACACGCCTACTTTGTGTTCATTCTACAATTTGCGGCTAACTCTCCGGTGATGGAAAACACCAATATAAAACCCAAGCAACCCGGATAACGGCGGCAGGCTCGTCCCTTACCACATTGGGTTCAAATGCCCTCGGCGAAATGTGGGCTTCTGAATGTTCCGTTCACCATGCGGCAACTCAGTGTGCCTCTGACTAACCCATTAGTGATATGGTCATGAGGGTAGGTATATAGTGTTGTGTTGTTGTTGTAATGTCCTGGCCAGACTTGACCTTGAGACCACACGCATTCTGAGCCAGAGTGTTTTACCACGGGGCCACAACGGTCTCAGTCCTATTTTCTTCTAAAAAACCCGATGGCCTCTCCGTATCGTATTGGAAGTAGGTACTAACTTAAGGGCGTGTTACAACTCCTAAAAAGATGGAAATATAGCTAGGCCTATGTTTTTCTTCAAAGAGGTCGATCATAGGTTTTTTACTTTCAAAATACGCTTACAATTAATTGGATAGGTACCTCATTCTCACATTGACAAAATAATTGTTCTCAACGACATACAGCTTTTGTAGATTACACTACTCACACGGTTCACCCTGTATATCAGGAGTACGTAGATAGATTGCGCGTAAACAAATCGATTTTCTAGCCATCGAGAACTAGTTGCCGTCAGCAATATATTAAAATAAAACAATAGTATCTACACTCCAACTGTGAGAAATAAATATCTTACTAATTCTGCGTCTTACAAAAACAAATAATGAAACTCATGTTGGCTTTAAAGCAATCGTCAGAACATTTGGTGTATGTTATCTCTCTAACCTTGCTAGAAAACCAACAACACAGTTAGCTGAAAAACAAGAAGAATAATCAAAAGACCGCATCATTTCGATATCTTTAACAATGTCTATAGAAAAAAAATAAAAACCATAAACAAAATGAGTACCTTTTTTCGCAATTCCAAATTTGAAAACAACACTTCACTAGGACACAACAGTTTCATACAAACACACTGGCAAAACCAAAACAATGTGGATAATCTTTCAAAATAGCACGTTGCTATATTTTTTTGGAATGGAAAGACTGATCCGTAGCCATTTTGAGCGATAAAGAAGGTTTTTAGAGTAAAATCGCAATGATTTCGGAAAATTACCGCGTAGGATTACGGAGCGCGACATACCGCTCCCGCGGGCAGCTTGCTACTGACTGGCTGAAGTGGCTGAACGTAGTGGCGTACCGTGTTGCTTTTCAGTAAATCTATAAGAGAAAGTACGTCATGCTGTCCTTTTTCCACAGGAACAGCTTCCATCTCGCTCGTTATCCTGGCATATTTTACGTGAGTTCATAATGTTGGTATGGATCTGCGTTTCGTTGCTTGCGTTGGGCGTTTTTGATTTTAACGTTCAATGCAAAGATTTGTTATGGCATCGTTTAACAAACCAGAAGCTCTGTAATTATTAATGTAGGTTGTGTTGTTTTACCAGCCAGCAAACCTAGTTTTTGCTATTCGTTAAGTTCCGAATTGCGCGGCCGATAATGCAAGCACTGCTGACGTTTCGTTAAAACCTACCGGTCCACAAATCGGACCGCAAATCAAATACTCTGAAAAAAGGTGTACAGCTGAAAATGTTTGCTATTTCAGCTTTGCGAGTGAAGACATTTTTGCGCGGGCAACGGAATGTCTCAAAGGGAATATTTTCGCATCCGAAAATTCGCTTTCCATATGGGTTACGAAAAAATTATATATGAGTCCACAATTAGATAACACGACATCGCACCGTGAAACCAACGTCTTACCACGATGCGACGTCGTGTCGAAGGTGCGAGCCGTAACATCCCTTTTTTTATGAATACCATGCTATGCGAGGGAATTAAAAACCAAATTCACCGGTAAACAAAATCGTGAAATCCAAATTAAGAACAATTTTATTGCAAATAGTCCTGTTACAAAGTACTTTCAAATCGTCAAATCTAATTAAACAAACAAAATACCTACCTAAAAATATAATATACTTGAACATAATACCTAATTATTCTAAATGTAGACGTTTTCGGCAATCTCTACATTCCGGTATTCTATAGAATACCTACCTAGGCAATGTAAACCATACCTACCTAAAACACTCAGGTAATATTTGAAAAGTTCATTTTATCCTTTGCCTAGCATTCTAAATATACATGGATAACTTCTGTACAGAACACCCGAATCATACTTTGCCTTGCCGGTTACATATACATTACACAAGCTGTTCCAAAAATACCCCTAAGGACTGAGATGTCATAGAAAGTGGATGAAACTGAAATAATAGGTGTTGTGCCTTTTTTCATATCTTTAACGGTTTCGATAAAAACGTAGGTACATCAAATGTTTATAAAAATGCCGATATTAATTCAAATTCAAATTTGACTAAGGAGGTCGCTCCTGGTCACTTCCGGTTAGGGTCAACTTGGGTCCATAAACCCAAATTCGTGCTGGGTGTTTCTATGATCGATGTTTTACGTTAATTTACTCGGAATTCAAATAGAGAGCTACGACTATAAGAAATTAAGAAGGGTCTCCTTTCAGAAGTTTGTGTAACCCCCTTCAGTTATTGGGGTTATTTTTGTAACACCCTGTGTAAGTTTAAGTATACTGTACAATAGATTATAAAATATGACACTACCACCGGTTCGGAAAGTTGTCTCTGTACTGAGAAGAACCGGCAAGAAACTCAGCAGAAAAAAAAGATAAACACGTTGAAAAGTAACTTTAATCTTTTCAACATGTTTAACTTTTTTTAGTTCTTAGCATATTAAATAAATCATAAACTTAAAACAAAATACCCCCTTATTCATAATAACGAACGCAACGCTAAAGCATAGTTTAAGCAATTGACGTGTTTTGCCACTTACTCGCACTTTTCTAACCCGACGTTTCGACTACTTTACAGCAGCCGTGATCACGGGATGACAAAGATGTTCTATGTCACAAAACAGTACAATTTTTTTGGAAGCCTCACTTAACTACCGTCATTTCCACTAACATTATTGGAAATGTTCCTTTCAACGCAGTACGAACTAACCGTATCTTGAGATCTCACAGTATTGTGCTGCCCTCTGGGATTGATCAAGCGTATCACAGGATCCCAAACAGGTGGTAAATTCCAACCATCCTCACGATTGAAATTTGTATGCTTTTTAATTTCAATGGCCTCTCGCAGTCGCAGCATCCTTGGCACCTGGCATCAAATCGTATGAAATGGTTGGGCTTATCAAGGGCCTGTTCACAAACTGCTGATTTTGTAGATCTCCTATTCTTAACATCACCTATGTGTTCTTCAATACGCGTCCCTATGCTCCTTTTGGTTTGACCTATAAACGAGAGCCCACAGTTACAATCAAGCTTGTATACACCTGCTGTTTGAAGAGGAATATTACACTTAACAGGTCTTAAAAATTGCTTTAAAATTGCTTTTTGTTTTCACCCAGCACACGCTGGACATGCTGGACCTCAGCATGCAGGTGGTCCGTGGTCCTCATCACAAATCCGTTGCGCTCTCTGTAACAAAGTTTTACCAACAGTAGCTAACTGCGAAGGATGGTGGTGAGAATCACCATTTAAGTACCTATCAGTATGGGTATACTTCCGATACACAGTATGGCTCCTGATGATGTCTCCAAGACGTCCTCTAACCCAAACTCCACTCTTACTGGGTCTTCTTCTTCTTCTTATGGTGCCACCTCTAACCAGAGGTCAGCTATCATTAAAACTATTCTAATTTTAAAAACCGCTGCTCGAAACATCGATCTGGTGCTCATGTTGAACCAGGTATGCAGATTTTTAAGCCATGTGTTACGTCTTCTTTGTTCTTGGATCTTCCCCTGCATAATAAGTTGGAGTAGCTGATACTTGTCGATCCTCATGTGACCCAAATATTCCAATTTTCGGATTTGTATGGTCTTAGTAACTTCCTGGGCCTGCCCTTGCAATTAAATCCGTCTGCAGGCTGCCACAGGGTGACGATTGACCACATGCTTGGCTGCATTTGACTTACATGACCTGCCCATTCCTACTTTAATTTAACTTATTTCTAACCCTGCGTTCTTATCCGGTCAGCCAGCTTTATGCAAAAATGCTTCACTCCATCACTCTTTGGCAAACCTTGAGTTTGGACTTCTGGTGTTTTGTTAATGACCATAATATGTGCGCATCGTGGGCTAGGATGAGTCCCCCAAATATCAATGAGTCTACGCTTGAGTGAAATAGGAAAGACCAGAAGCTCTTCCAGGCGTTACCGATGCTGCGATCAATTTCTTCCAATAAAATTGTCTTAGACTCATGACTCAGCAGGCGAATTATCCTAGATTTTCACCGTGTAAAATTTTTAGAATGTGGCCTTTAGCCAAGTCAAAAATGCTTATCCCGACGTATAAAGGCTCTTTACAAAAGAATTTCGTTCTATTTAGTTTAGCTACCATTAAGTTATCCGATGGTATATAATGACTGTGGTATTCAGGGCGTCCAACAACGTCATATCCACCCTTATTGAGCTCTTTATTATGCCACCTAATGAACGCTTCGATTTCATCTTTTTCCGTGAGGTCTTGAATCATTTTATCGAATATGCCTTTATTAAATTGTTCAAAAATATCATTCTGCAGTAAATTCATTGCTGAAATCATTCGCTTTTCAATCGATTCTATATACGGTTTCAACCACTTTTTCTGTTTAAATTTGAGTACCCTAGTAACCTTGAATTTAAGACCGTGTTTTTCGCACTGGATCAAATAAGAGTAATGTAATATGTGAATTTTACAAATATTATTGTTTTTGTAGTCTTTGTTTACGGTTTTTGCAAATGTTTCCAAGTTTGTGGGCCAGAAAGGTAAATCTGCATGCCAGTCCTCTATTCTCATGTCGTCATCAAGATTTGTAAGTTCAATTTCCAGGAAATATCCAACTTCAGAATCATCAGAAACGTGAAAATCTACGTCTACGTCGACCCATTCAAAGCCTCCGTAAGGCAAAGGTTGGGACATTGCATAATCAATTAAGTTATTTTCAGTGTTATAAGCTAAATAACTTTCCGTCTTGTTTTGAGAAAAAAATCTGTCATTAGCGATTGCTTTCGTTAAAAACGTCACCATATTTACATCTGTTAATAATTCCAGTTTTACAGAACTAAATTTCAACATGGCGTACCAACTGACTTCTGAAATTGATTCGTATTTTGCTAAATCGGTCTGATATTTGTTTTTGCAAAGACGTCTACAATTTTCGAATACGTCCGCCATTAGGATGACGCTTGTTTTTAAGTGTAATTTTAAATAGTCCTGAAGGATTTTGATCTCATAATGGTCCCACATCGTTTGTGCTAGTTCATACTCTTCATCAGTAAAATATGGGGCTTTATCGCAACTGTAGAATCGTGCTTTTTCTGGAAGCGAGGTTTGATCCAAGTCTTCCAGTGATGTTATATTCGGAAATGCCACCCCTCGAGAAGATAAACGGAAAGATTTATCGTTAGAAAACATATTTCGAAGTTCAAATAATTCTTCATGGTTCAATTCCTTAACTAAATCCTATAGATGTCCCTTTACAAGTTTTGTGGGATCAAGAAATCGTAGGTTAATCATTTTATTGGTAATTTTTATTTTTGCGTGAATACTTTCAGGATTTTGTATATTTCCAAAGACTTGCGGGGCTCTTGGTATATAGGAAACAAAACCACTTATTATTAAATAAGCGTAGTGTGTAAAATTGTAAAAAAATATTGGTATTTCCCGCGGAAACTCGTTTTTTTTTGTCTTCTTATTCTTTAATATTGCCTTTATATCTGTTTGTAACATTTTTACGAATTCGTGCACACAATTCAGTCCAATATACTTATTATAACGGGACAGTTCGTCATTAAAAGAACATTTTATGTAGTACGCACAACAGTACGGTACAAGATTGTAATTATTTTTTATGTTATCTCGATCTCTATTTGAAGACGGATCTGGAAATGCTTTAAACTTGGCGTAAACTACTATTGGTATGTAATCATTCCCTTGTTTTGGTATTTTGTATTCCAAAATGTTCTGGTTTTCAGTCACAACAACAGTTTTAACTTTTAAACAGTAAAGTTGTTGATGGCGTTGTAACTTCTTTTCATCTTCAAAAAAACATAAGCAACCATCACACATAGGTTCCACTTTATTTTTATCTACTAACGCACTTAATTTTTTCACAAAACAGTAATGGCTTCTTGATTCATTGTGCAATAAAAGTAAATTATAATGTTTAGCCGTACGATGTTTCGAATAGTAAATTGGACCTTCAGTTTTCCCATTTTTGTCGACATAAACATTGAAACTCATATTGTTTAGTTCTTCTATTCTTGGTATGGCCTTCAATTTAACTGGGTGTTCAAATCCATCGATAATAAGCTCATTTGAAAATTCATTAAGGGTTTTGTCATCTGGTTTATTTATCTCGGGGTGCATAGCTGCTAGCACTGCCCACTTGAAACTAGCATGATCATTGCTATTAACATTTACAACATATTGAGATTGTATGCCTTTCAAGGGTAAGAACGAACTAGTTACTGAACGCATTTGATGAATGTGTAAATCCAAATATGAAACCTTTGAAAATTTGTATTGATTGTTATACTCCAGGACTATATTTTTTAATGCGGATTGCAAACGAGAGTTTCGATTTCTCAATCTTATTACTTTAGTGTCACTTACATCAAAATGTTCGCATTTGGTGTCGATTAGAGTGCCGTGAAGATTAAGCACGGCTGTATATTTTCTACCACGCCTAACTAAAGCTTCTTTTAAAATCTGTTTGATTTTCACTCTGGCAAGCAAAAAGAAAGTCTCAGCGTCATTTTGATCGTCCTGAAGAGACTCAACATAGAGTCGGTGTGTTGTAGTGTTACCGTCAAATGCTGATTTATAATCTACTTTAACAAATTCCGCAGAACCTTCTATGCTACCTTCTGAGCTGTTTTCCATATTATCTTCAATGAAGTCGTGTTCATTGTCTTTTGAACTATCTTCTTCATTTTCTGCAACGTCCTGTTCTGCATTGACTTCTACAAAGACTACTGTATTTTGTTTTACATTGGATTCTATATCATCTGTTATTTTGTTATCTAAATTATGTTTTACGGTATTTACACAGTCTACTAAATTGTCATTGAAATGGTCGTCATTATCGCTCTCTTCGTTATCTTGGACACTGTTGTCTACATTTCCTCTTAAATCTACTTCTACTGTTTCTTCTATATCATCTTCTATTGCCTTTCCCTCATTACTTTCGAGATTTTCTAAATTGACATCGTTTGTTACTTCACTATCTTGTAAATTATTATCAACCCCGTGGTCATTCTTGCTAATTTTAGGATTATTTTCCACTTCACCGTCAGATCTGCGCTTACGGATTCCAGTTGTAGAATCAGCGGTATCAGTCATTTCTTCGTCGTCAATCTCTTGACATTTGTCTCCATCAACCTGTGTGTTCCTTTCAATATCTGCTTCTGTTTTATGGGTGACATTGACACTATTTGAGGTAGCTCTTATATCAGGTGGTCCCTCCTCGTCAGATTTTTGCTCCATTCTGCTTATCTTCTATCCTGACCATGCAATCTCTGTAACCAAAATTGTAAAAGTTTAACTTTGGAAAACCAAACCAATATTCAATTAGAAATATTAACAATAGATGGTTACCAGGTGCTCCTTGATAAAGGGGGGGGAAGGGGAGCATTCCGACTAATGTTTTCGAACTATATGATAAAACAATGCATTTCATTTATTTATTGCTTTCTCGTATGTAATACATTGGTCTTAAGAGTAAATAAAGTAACAATACGGACCCTGTCGGGCACAACAAAAGTAGGTGAGAGAAGGGCTTAAAGATATT
The DNA here is from genome assembly GCA_950022985.1 of Udea ferrugalis. Taxonomy (NCBI): domain Eukaryota; kingdom Metazoa; phylum Arthropoda; class Insecta; order Lepidoptera; family Crambidae; genus Udea; species Udea ferrugalis. The sequence continues at coordinate 6,084,687 of OX465543.1, forward strand.
TTAAGTTTATGTGAGCTTATCGCAACACTAGGTGAAGCTGTTCTACGGTTTTCAATCAGGTTACAATTTTCATTTAACTGAAAACTATATTTAAGTGAAGTCTTTCAAGTATTCTTCCAGCGTATAGTAGCATTTCGATATAAGATGATCTTTTAATTGTTTTAGGGAATCCTTTTCTGTTTGAATAAAATGCAATAAATGATTTGTAAATACTAAAAACCGGGTTTTCTACAACATTTGAACTACGGTAAACGGACACGAGCGGTCACGAGCGGACTCAACCACTCGTGACCACGGCACATGCAACTGTCGCCGAAACGTCGGGCGAATACAGGTAGAATAGTAGTTTTTACCGTAGTTCAAATGTTGTAGAAAACCCGGTTTTTAGTATTTATATAGTAAAAATGCAACAAGAAAGTCTAATAAATGATTTGACTTTGACTTTGAATCGATACCTATCTATAGCACTGAACAAAGCAATACTTAGCGTAATTCAGTGATTTTGATGGTATCGTAGGACTGTAGGTCTTACGATAGATAGATAGATATTCTTTATTGTACAAATTAGGCAGTCTTATCACTAGAGAGCAATCTCTTCCAGACCAACCTTAGTTAGAGGAGGAATTTCTTTGGTATATTATACCTGACAGCCAGGTTAATGGTCTCGGTAGCATAATTGGTAGTGCAGTCGCCCGGCTTGTGAAAGATGCGGGTTCGAGTCCCGCCTGATGCCAAGACCGAATGCCTTTTTCTGGTTTTCCTATCTTTAGTAAGATGATAATGCATTATCCCTAATGCTAAAAATTAAATAACCTATCAAAACGTAGTTTCGTCTTAATCGAAAGTCAAATGTTTGCAATAATGTTTCTTTCGAGTGTTTAAGGTATATGCCTAAACATTGGTGAAACCAACCTGGCTGTCAGGTATAATATTCCAGAGAAATTCGTCCGGTCTGTTAATGGTCTCGGTAGCATAATTGGTAGTGCAGTCGCCCGGCTTGCGAAAGATGCGGGTTCGAGTCCCGCCTGATGCCAAGACCGAATGCCTTTTTCTGGTTTTCCTATCTTTAGTAAGATGATAATGCATTATCCCTAATGCTAAAAATTAAATAACCTACGTTAGACCGAATTTCAGAATAAACTTATCTGTTGCCCGAAGTCTTTTTTCAACTTTTTTCATTTACCAGATGACTTATTTGGCATATGATCACTTTACCTTAACCACATTTTACTGAATATTACTAGGCCACAACTACTGTACGTTCAACGTCTCGTTAACGTCTATTTTCAGTAAGTTCAACTTCAGGGCGAATCCGACTCAGTCAACCCCGACACCACGTGGTACTAGTTTTGCCCTACCCCAAGAGTGTTATTCAAAAGCGCGTAGGCATGGAGGGGCGAGGCAGCCCGCGGGCTGAGGAGCAGGTGGCGAAAGCCATCTGCGACGATTAGCACGCGAGGAACCGCCGGAGCCCCGTAATGCCGGAGCCGTGACAGAATTCTTGTGTTTTTCTTAAACTTGCATGCTGTTTGCCTGCGTACATGCTGTCAATTCGTTATTTATTTTAAATCTAAAAATTCCTTGTCTGCTTTTATGCTGCTTCCATTAAACCCGTAAATTTTTCATGATCGTTTGGTAAACTTAAAATATGGCAATCAAAACAGTGGTCTAATGATTGTTCTGGAAAACAATACTTCGGACAAGGGTAATTTCGGCCAATCATCACTTCGGTAAAACGTTTTGTGGCCTAATGATACGTCTGGCAAACGAAAAAAATCCAGTTGATATTTGGTCAACTGATACAGTGGCAAACGTCATTTCGGGAAAATGAAAAAATGCCGAACGAAAAAAAACGAATCCTTTTCGGGAAAATGAAATTCGGGATAGGAAAATTCGGTCTAATGATAGGAAACCTCTTCTGCGCGATACCAGGAGGTACTCGAGGACCCCAGTATGGACTCTACCGGTGGACCCCTGGCGCGCTCTGCCGATTGCACGGACCATCTCGAGGGGAATTGTACTTCCCCCCTTCGATGTGAGGTCACCCCACACCGCTGCCCTTCCTCGGGGCCACTTGTAATGAAGGCACACGGCCCCCGCCGTGTGCACTACCAGCGTCCCCGACGGCCCCCCTTTAGTGGCCTCTTACGACAGGCGGTTGGGTACCGTGGTCGAATTCTTGCGCCCCGAACCACAGGGCGAAGGGTTTCTCACTAACCTAACTCCCGAGTTTCCTTACGGAAAAATGTTCCTTACGGAAACCGATTCAGTAACTGTCGCTCCTAAAATTTTTGAAGACCTTTGCGAATCACTTTGTATAGGCGTCCGCGTCGACCTAAGTTGAAAAACAAATATAAAGTAGGTAATATCTATTTCTTTATAAATTGTAGCCTATGTGCGATTCAGATGTACCTATAAGCTACATTATTGTAAAGTTTCATTAAAATCCATCCAGTAGTTTTTACGTGAAAGAGCAACACGACACATCCACACATGCAAACTTTCGCCTTTAGTTATAATTTTAGTAGGATTTCCTTCTTCTTTACATCTTTACACAGTTGCTACTGGGATAAATGATATAACAATAAAAAAGACTAATCTTTTTTGCCCTAATTTTAGATTCGCTTAAGTTGTTGGGTTGTGCCCCTGGCGAAGTTGTGACATTGATCGGCGACGATCGCTGTTGTAAAGCAACACATGCCGGGTCGGAATGGGATGGGTGACCATCCCCACCGAATTTAGACATCTCGCGTGCTTCGGAAGGCACGTTAAGCAGTTGACGTTGACCCGGTTGACGTCGCTAGATGTCAAACTTCAAAACTTTATATGTCAGTCGCTAAGCCTAGTCAGGGCGGCTTGATAACATCTGACATTAAAGTTGCTCACTAACCCCGTGTTGGAGTATGGCTCGTTCCACCTCATAATTGAGGTGAGGCCTGTGCCCAGCTGTGGGACGTGTATAGGCAGTTTATGTATAATGTGACAGTATGTTAGGGTGCGGCTGGAGTGTGGCCCTTGGATCACTTACATGTTTTTTTACAATGGAAAATTATTCTGAAGTCATTATTTATAACGAAATAAAACAACTTTACGGATTCTACTCGCGGTGTTATATTTTCTTTCATTTTCTAACCCGACGTTTCGACTCCTTTACAGCAGTCGTGATCACGGGATGACAAAGATGTTCTATGTCACAAAACAGTTCAATTTTTAGCAACCCTCACTTAACTACCGTCATTTCCACTATACTAGGATTTTTAATTGTAGTCAGTGAAATGACATTTTCAGTGTGGCAGGTTTTCAGTCCCAAATAAATAGTGATGTGGTAAATCGAGTTTTTACAATTAAAAGTTAGTCGACATTACAGCCTGGCAAAATAGTCGTAGTGAATGACCACGTCTCACTTCCATATGTCATTACTGGCAACACACACTGGTCAGACTTTCTTCTTGAGACATAGAGGTATTTCGGTAAACTGTATTTAGTAAATAGGTTTTCAGTTTCAAAATGTTTTGTTTCTGTATTAAAGAGGTGACGCCTGATAATTGGAGACAGTGCATTCACCATGCCATAAAAGTCGAAGACAAAATGTGTCAACTCGACCACATTATAGACCAATATGTAGATTCCTTCGTAATAAATGTAACTGATTCCGATTCCGATTCTGAATATACCGATTCAGAATCGGAGTCGGAATCAATAGCAACCGTAACAAATAAAAACGTATATAATTACTTGTATTTTCCTGACTTTCAAGTGTTAATTCCCCTGAACCTCTTTGAACATTTTTTTGCCAGCTATGGTTATAATTTTTTAGTAAGAAGTTTTAATATGGAGGAAGGGTCCATATTTCTTTAATCGTATTATTTAATTCGTTGTGTACCTATTGAATATTTACAATTTAAAAAAGGCTTTGATACCTAATAAAATAAAGCATGACTAAATGTCTAAGTCTAGTGATTGCCGAACGTCACTATTGTAGCGGGTCACCCTTTTTTGTATCAGTCACTGTTGAAGTTGTCATTTCGCTGACTACAATTATTAATCGTACTATAACATTATTGGAAATGTTCCTATCCACGCAGTACGAACTAACCGTATCTTGAGACCTCACAGTATTGTGCTGCCCTCTGGGATTGATCAAGCGTATAACAGGCTCCCAAGCTGGTGGTTCATTATTTATAATATTGTGCGCGAGGATATTTAGGCTTAAGAATCCCAATATGTCACCCGTGAAAAAACTAATATGGTGTGGCATCCCGGCTGACATCACATCTCGGTGCTTCACGCTTACTTCAATCATCAATACGCTTCACTTCGAATTAGATTGTTCTCTCATTTTGTAAGTAAATAATTGAAAAATGTTATTTGGCTTAGTTTAGCCGCAAAGACATCGAATTTTAAAGATAACTCACCACGAGCGAAGTGGGTCCTGATGCCCACCGAAATAGGTACCATAGCTACGGACAAAATGTGAGTGGGTGGGTCCGTCCGTGCCAGTGTGGAAAAAATCAATATGCTTGAAGAAATTATACCTTATTAATCGATAAATTATTACTATGCGTATCAATTATTGGAAACTATAATATTTAAAAAGTACCTAATCTAAGTAAAATCTCTGGAAATGTGGAAAAAAAAGGATTGCTGTTCGTTAGTCTCGCAGCTAAAAGAAAACTCGGGAAAACTCGGGAATGGCTGGACCGATTTGGCTAATTTTGGTTTTGAAATATTTGTAATGGTCAAGGGAAGGTTTAACAAGAAGGTTTTTCTGAAATAAAAATTAAAATATGACCAATACAATTCTTACAATTTTCAATTAATTACTGGAATAAACATTATTTTTAGACATGCCTTACCTGACGACTATTGCACTTTTTCTTTTCACTCATTTTGCGAATCATTTCTCATGACTTGTAGTAACAATGATTTCTTGACATATATTTTGAATTTTTGACTGTACTGTACTTCATTCCCAGTTTTAATTATCTCGAAGCACGTCGATCGTTTTGATATTGCTTACTAGCACTCATCAAAATACCGCCGGCCCCCCGCGTGCGCGTCTAGTAACTGGCTGCCCCGCCCGCGGCTGTAATGCTGCACCTGCATGCATAAAACTGCCCTGTGGCCCAAGGTGGGGCGACGTCGCCACGCTTGTTCTGTTCGAACGCACACAAACACAGTAGGTACACTCCACATCCCCAAAGTATTTATGTATTGTATTAAACACTTATACAGGTAGGTTATATTGTATTATTTGTTAACCCCCCCCCCCCTTCTTTTATTTATAATAAATATATATATTTATTTTTTTTTGTTATTATTGGTATTTACTCAAATTATTATTGTTGTATCTTTCTGTTAAATTACTTGAAAGTTATTTATTTTTTTGTCGCACCGCCTACTGTACTTCTCTGCTTAGCCTTATGGTTGACTGGTAGAGAATGCCTCATTGGCATTAAGTCCGCCTTTTGTACCATTCTTGTTGTGCAATAAAGAATAAATAAATAAGTACACGTCACATTTGAAACATATTTTATTTATTTTAAATATTCATTTGTATAATATCAGTAGGAATGAAAATAAAGGAATTTGACAGCCGCTGCGAATGTCCGTGCGGCCACTCAGCTGGCCCCACTGAAAATTAGCGTCTGAGCCTACCAGGTCCAGGCATTAGCTGAGTGGGGTCCATTTAATTTTGGACATCGTGACACTGCTGTCTGGTGAAAATTTTTGTTTATTTTTTTTTTGTTATTTGTATTATTAATTTTTTCTCTAACCGTTTTGTTTTGTTTGTTTATATCTGTATGTGTACGATGTCCAAAAGCAATAAACGTTTTTTCTTTCTTTCTTTCTTTTCTAACAGGTAAGTAATCATGAGAAAATGATGGGAATATAGTAAAAATCTCAATTTTAATTTCCTCTTAGTAAATAGTGTAGTAAAACAACAGAACGAAGTCTTTTGGGACAGCTAGTTATGACATAAAATGTTTAGCGAAGAAATAGGGAACCGTTGCTACTTACCACCCTAGGGGAGCCAGGGGGAAAAAGGCCGGGACACTTTGCACACACAGTCAAGCACATCACTTCATTTTATTAAAATGGCACTTGTTTTTGTCGAACTTAAGAAATTGACGAATTCTTTTAAAGCAGTACGGTTGACATTTTAATAATGAAATCAAGAGAGAACAACTTGTGAATGAAAAAGACGAAATTATTACTGCAAATTATTACTAATGTAAAGACAATCGGTTGCACACTTAATGCAATTAATAATTAAGCTTAATTTGTTGTACATTTAGGACTTTTGTTGCAACAGAACTGTATTTATAAAACAGGTTGATTGACCGGTTGATCGGCTTTAACTGAAACCAGTTATCTTTAAATAAAACAAAGATAAGATTGTATAAGCTTCGGCGGCAAATTAATCTATCCAAATTAGGTAAATCTACTACAAAAAATAAGTCGGGTTTTCCTTCCTGACGCTATAACTCCTGAACGCACGAACCGATTTCCACGGTTTTGCATTCGTTGGAAAGGTCTCGGGCTCCGTGAGGTTTATAGCAATGAAAATTCAGGAAAATTTCAACAGAAAAGTCCACGCGGACGAAGTCGCGGGCGGGTGCTAGTATGTTAGGTAATTTTGGCAGCTGCGAGTGTCATTGGAAATAGGCTAGATGACTGTAATTTTTTTTGGTTTATATTTGGAAGACCTTAAATTTATGTAAACAATCCTAAAAGAATCACCGATATCACAATTTAAAATGCATATTTTTAGACTTGCCCCAAAAACGCTTCATACAAACGTGACAGTGAACGTGACGTCACGTCCACTGTTTTTGTAACCAGCGCGTTCGGCAGCTATATTAAATATTGCGTTAATAAAAATGGTCTCCTAACATAATTGCTTCATAATAGTATGGGTTACAAAATATATTTTTTTTCTTATATCTCAATTAGGCGCGCATTTGACCACAATCTCACCTGATCGTAAGTGATGATGTGGCCTAAGGTCATCACTCAGAAGTATAGCTGTCTCTTTCAGTCCTATTGACATTTTACGGGACAGCATGAGCGTGAGCGCGTGCTTAGCGTTGATTGACGTTTGTGAATTCGGGGGATAGTCATCTACCCTATTGTTCTTCAATTCAATAGATACCTAGCTAATAACGATGACCTTGATGCAACTTGCTTACTTACTAAACCACGTCTGCAACTCCAGTTACAAGAATTTCCTTATTTCGGGAACGTTGGGTGACCTTGAGCATTCTTACGAGGCCCAATAGTGAAGGACCACTTTTCAGATCCACAGGTAATCACTGGTAACACACACTGATTATACACCGTCTTAAGGCACTGAATATAATGTACCGAACGACGTTCCGTGTGCACGTGTCCGCAGCGCGGCGGGGCGTGACGCGACCGCTCTTGCTAGTGTTAGTAAATAATAATAAATATCCTTGGACATTATTCCACACAGCGCCATCTAGTCCCAAGTGGGCTAATTATAGTCCGTTATTATGGATCCTAGACAACGGATAAACATACTTAAATACTTTTTCTATTGTAAATACATACTTAATATACATAGGAAACACCCAGGCCAATACAAACAGACATGTTCATGCACACAAATGTTTGTACTGTGCGGGGATCGAACCCGCGACCCTTGGTGTAGTAGCCGACTTCTCAACAATTACACCAAGACGGTCGTCGTGTTTTTAATCTAGCGGACAGGAAGCTAAGTAAGTCAAAACCCCCAGTTTTAGTGTAAAATAAACTAACTTGGCAACACTAACAAGAGCGGTCGCGTCACGCCCCGCCGCGCTGCGGTCGCGACGGCTCTGTGTGGCTGCTGCCATACTGTTAAGTACATTACAACTGGTCAACGTCCCGCTGTCGTCGCGTCACGCCGCGCCGCGCCCGCTGTGTATTGTCCTTTAAAGCTCGTAGCACATTATTCAAGTACGGCAACTGCACAGCTCCGCCAAAACTCACTTCGCTCGGAGTGAGTTATCTTTAAAATTCAATTTCTTTGCGACTGTGGTCGTTTGAGAGTGCATTAACTGCACTTTTTTGTATTTTTTAGTGTGCAATAAAGAATATGCCTTAAGCCTTAATCTAGGACTACTCTGGGCCTAGGTCCGTGTGTTCCTGGATCAAGACTGGCCCTAACACCTACTTTGTGTTCGTTGTAGAGATCGTCTCAGCTGGAATGACGCGCCCCTCCATTGCATCTACGCATACAAACAAGCACTCTTGTTTGCGCAGATGCGGTGGAGGGGCGCGTCATTTCAGCTTAGACAATCTCTATCCACCTACATTTCAAAAAGTCCAATTATAAAACACTGTTATGGGGGAAGGCTCGCCAACACCACGTTTTCAAAGTAGCTCGGCCTAATGTATGCTTCTGAATGTTCCGTTCACCATGAAGGCAACAATCAGTGTGCCCGACAACCCCGTTGAGGATATACCTAGTTAGTCGTGATTGAAACATTTTGTTACAATAACAATTCTCTTCTTCTGTGTCCCACTACTGGTCAAAGGCACAGTATAAACATACAGTAGAACATCTACATACAAACGTGCCGCTCTCGGTTTGAATGTGTGCGTGCGTGTCGCGATTTCACGCACACGCTAGCACAAAATAGGGTGGCATAGGTTGGCGGCAGTACGGACGGGCTGTGCCGCGTGTCTGAGTGCACGCTAGGCTAATAACTCGGCGGGCGGCCTTAGATAACCTACTGTATGTTTATACTGTGGCAAAGGTCTTCCCCATAGCTCTATAACTATGCCTTACATAACATATATGAACGGCCTCTATACGTCCAACTGCTGGGTACAGGCTTGACCTCAACTATGAGGTGGAATGAGAAATACTCCAACACGCGGGCTCAGTGCGGATTATTGGAGGAGGGGTGTAAGGTTAGTGAACAACCTTAATGTCAGATGTTATCAAGCCGCCCTAGGGCCTCTGACTAAGCACAACGACTGACATCTGGCGACATGTGACATGCCTTATTTATAAATAAATGAAAATGAACAATATCTAATTTACTTACCTCTCAATGTTATTAGGTTCCTCTTCGCTGTGTCTTAAATACTGTGTACTGTTAAGTCGTTTCTACAGATATAGGTACTCGACATTAAAGTATCAATTAATAAACACTTAATTTGTTTGACTCATTAGAAGATAGGTACCTTCTGAATCAATGACCCAGTATATACGTTGCACTAAGTGTCCAGGCTACAACTGATAAAGTGTATGTTTAAATGTACTATGTTGGTAGGACACACAGATAATGTTATAATACTTATAATGATAATGAGTAAACCGGGGTAATTCAAGTATTAGCAGTTGTATTTACGTATATGAAAGTACTAGCGACCGCGCGCGACTTTGTCCGCGTGGACTGAAGTAAAAAAATGACGTATTGTTTGTAAATCAAAGCCTATGTGCTATTCAGATGTATAAGCAACATTATTGTAAAGTTTCGTTAAAATCCATTCAGTTGTTTTTACGTGAAAGAGCAACACGGCACATCCACACATACAAACTTTCACATTTATAATGTTACTGGGATGTGCTATTCAGATGTATAATCAATATTATTGTAAAGTTTCGTTAAAATCCATTCAGTAGTTTTTACGTGAAAGAGCAACAGGGCACATCCACACATACAAACTTACGCATTTATAATAATACCCTTACGACCATATGATATCCCTTAGAGGTTATTGTTTTACCTATTTTAAGATTTAAAACATTTTTGGTTGATTGATTAAACTTCAGGTTCTTTCTAAATAGATAAATTATTTTATTTGCATGCGTCTCATTAAAATGGACATTTTCGGATTTCAGTAGATTATTCTTAATATTTGTGAAGTTGACTAATATATAAACCAGACTTATTAAAAAATTGAGTTTTTTTTTAATATGACGCTTTTAGCCCACTTGACTCTCTATGACTCATTTTAATCACAAGTGTTGAGCACATGCAGGAAATAAACAAACTACATTCGAACTTAAGATGTATACAGGGTGTTACAAAAATACCCCTAATAACTGAAGGGGGTTATACAAACTGCTGAAAGGAGTCACTTGTTAATTTCTTACAGTCGTAGCTCTTAATTTCAATTTCGAGTAAATTACATAAAATAAAAACATCGATCATAGAAACACCCAGCACTAATTTGGGTTCATGGACCCAAGTTGACCCTAACCGGGAGTGACCAGGAGCGACCACCTTTGTTCACGCCTCTACGTTTTATATCGATAAATCGAATAAATATCGTCATTTTTGTAAACATTTGATGTTAGTTTTTAACGACACCGTTAAAGATATGAAAAAAGGGACAACACCTACTATTTCAGATTCATTCACTTTCTATGACATTTCAGTCTTTAGGGGTATTTTTGAAACATCCTGTATAAAACACAGCTTTACCGGACTACACTTATAGCAAGCCCCACAATTTGAGCAAAGCTAGTACAGTCAACAGCACACCAGGTTACCCCTTTTTCGTTTTTTGGTTTTTTCTCTCGCTCTTGCGAAATGTCATGTCTTTGCAATAGAGCAAGGACTCCTCCACGAGAGACTATTTTAGGCCTTGAGGAGGGGAAGAGAGGCCTTTGCCCAGCAGTGGCATCCTCATGGCTAATTTAGATTAGATTAGAGCAAGGACTGACCGGAAATGGGTAGCGTGACGTGCCGTTCACCGTACCTTGTACATTGACGACTATATTAAGTATAAGATCACTCAAATATTGCTTCTGGTTCGTTTTACAGCCAATAAGTTCAAAACACCCAAATTACCATTAATATCCGAACATTCTTTACATACTTCATGAATATCTGAACATGAAACTATAAACATTTATTTTTTAACTAGCGGCCGCCCGCGACTTCGTGCGCGTAGACTTAAGTTGAAAAACAAAAAGTAATATTTCTTTATAAATTATAGCCTATGTGCGATTCAGATGTATAAGCTACATTATTGTAAAGTTTCATTAAAATCCATTCAGTAGTCACTACATAGTATAAAACAAAGTCGCTTTCTCTGTCCCTTTGTATGCTTAAATCTTTGAAACTACGCAACGGATTTTAAAGCGGTTTTTTTATAGATAGAGTGATTCAAGAGGAGGGTTTATATGTATAATAACATCCTATTGCACCCGTGCGAAGCGGGAAGTAGGATATTAGACCGATTTGGTGTTATTGTTGAGAAGTTGGCTATTACACCAGAGGTCGCGGGTTCGATCCCCGCACACTGCGAACATTTGTGTGCATGAACAAGTCTGTTTGTATTGATCTGGGTGTTTCCTATGTACGGTGGGCGGCGCATCACTCTACCCATTTCCGGTCAGTCCTCCTTGCTTTATTGCATAGGAATGACATTTGGCAAGAGCGAGAGAAAAAACGGAAATGGGGTAACCTGATGTGCTGTTGACTGTACATTATGTTCATATCAACAAAAAAAAGTACCTATTCTGTTATTAAGTACGAATGAAGTACATTTTTACGTTGTCTAGTATCACTTAAAACAAGTTTTAATTAGCTTACTTTGGCTGTGTGAAATAACGCCCAAGAACATTTATTTTTATTATTATTTATTTATTTTCATAGTTTCTTATAAACTCTAAAGTAGTAACTAATATCTCCTTCTGTCTGCAGGCCTTCAGACACTCCATCTTCTTTCACTAAGCTAAACTCTTCTTTGTTGATTTCAGGAAAGAAGGTATCACAGTTGAAATTCTTCTGGATCTCAGTAAGATATATTTTACCACAATTTGAGTGTTCCATTGCTGCCTGTAAAATGGAAAAATTCAAATCAGTTTTGGTCGGCAACGAGGTGTCAAGCTACGTAGGGTCAATGGCTTGTATCCAATGATGTTATTATAAAAAAGAGGTAGATAGGTTATGTCAGTACTGCCGTGCTATTCCGGCGGTGCACATCGGACATCACTTCACATCTCGGTGCTTCACGCTTACCTCAATCATCAATACGCTTTACTTTGAATTAGTATTTTTCCTGATTTTGTATGTAAATAATTTTAAAATGTTATTTGTCTTAGTCCTTTTTTTCAAACGACCACAGTTGCAAAGAAATTGAATTTTAATAATTATTGAAAAGTGCAAAAAAATGTGAGAAATTCGAAGCAGTTGAAACAGTCACGTGAGAGTGTGACGTCCCAGTGCACGCGTATGTCACTGTCAAAATCGCGACAAGAAGAAGAATTCAATAGTTTGTAGGTTACAAATGTGCTGTCAAAGACTTGTGTGACGTCAGAGTTCATGACAACCGAGCGCGCCATAATGGCGGCGTTTGAAACGCTTGAAAAAGTTTGAAGTTTTTAACAATTTATAAATATACTACATTTCGTATTTTTGGTGATGAAGATTATTGATCAGTCTTAAAAGGATATAAGCTATCATAAAAAAATATAAAAAAGAACAGTGCATATTCCCTATTAGTGAGGCCGTTTATTAAACAGGTGATGTTTTTTTCCGCCAGTTTTGGACTCCCCCCTCTACCTTGATGATTTAGAGAGAGTCTGAAAGGATGCAGGTTGTTTTAGACACGAGATATATTACTACACCCCCCTCCCCCTTGTGATCTTTCGTGATATTTTTATGGAACCCTAAAGGGGGCCCCGTCACTCGTCAGTGGTAGGAAGGTGGGAACTACCCAAAAGTAGTAAAGTAAAGTAGTACAAGTTGTCTCTCCTTTGGAGTCCTACGGAAGTTTATGGCTTTCCTAGGGAATTTATAAATTTGCGGTTCTTGTTATTTTCTGGTGACAAATACATATCCTAGAAATAAGTAAGTTCGAATGTTGCGCCACTTCTCCCTCTCCAATTCAACAAGGCGACCTCTGAAAATCAGCGTCGTGGTGCTCTTGTATCACCGCGGCTGAGTGGGAGCTTTTTTGACACATTTTACATTAATTGTTTGTATGTTTTTCTTGTATGTCTATTTTACGTGTAGAATAAGTTTCTCTTTCTTTCTTTCAATAATATTTATCCTTACTTTATAAACCGAGGAGCCGCCAATCACCCACGTTGATTCGATGTCCTCCCTCTTTTCGATATAGGCTATCGCTTCATCTAGACCAGACATTACTACCACATTTTCAGGGACCTGGAAATATAAGTAAAATTATTATTTCCCTGAAAGAGATGTAAAAACTGGACATTATTCCACACAAGGCCATCATCTAACCCGAAACTAAGCAACTAAATGCTTGTTATGTGGGATACAACAACTAGACAACGGATAAACGTACTTAAATACTTTTTTTGTAAATACATGCTTAATAAACATAGGAAACACCCAGACCAAGTACAAACAGACATGTTCATGCACACAACTGTTTGTACTGTGCGGAGATCGAACCCGTGACCACAGTGGTGTAATAGCTCATTTCTGACCTATTACACCAAATCGGTTGCAAACTGACTGACTGTTCGGGGTTCAGACGTTCGATTCGCTCACTACATTGCCCAGTGAAGCTGTGAACGTCACACCCTAGCAGCTAGTCAATAAAAAAAAATGGCTTAATAATCAGTTGCAAAAAGGTTGACTATACTAAGGTTATACAATTGACTTCAGAGGCCCTAGCATTAGAGTAAGAACAACAATCATACTTATATTGGGCTGTAATCTATTACATGTTTAAGGGGCCACTCACTGGCCACTAGTGCCACCAATAAGCGGCCTCTTAAATGTTTGTTGTGTGTTAGTGGACATCTTATTAACCATTACAACAAGCTAGTCGTCTAAAGAAACAAATAATGAGAACATAAAAAACCAAACAAACATTTAATTTAACATTTTCAACGTTACGTGTAAGCACGATGTTGAGACGATCAGCCAGTGGTCGGTATTTGGGTGGAATGCAGTCCCAGGTGGTGCGGCCCATAATGACTGCATTCACTTTATCTGAATCCTTCACTTTAGTTGTCATAGTTGTGAAATATGCCATTTCTTTTCTGAAAACACAAGATTAACATAACATTGTTATGGGTTTGTTAACCCTCACAACCATATCCCTAATGGGTTAGTCAGAGGCACACTAATTGTTGTCGTCATGGTCAACCGAACATTCAGAACCCACATTTTGCCCAAGGAATTTGAACCCAACGTGGTAAAGGGCGAGCCTACCTCCGTTATCATCCGGAATGCTTGGGTTTTATATCAGTGTTTTCCATCACCTGAGAGTTAGCCGCAAATTGTACAATGAACACAACATTTGATGATTTTATATGGAAATGATGAGGTTAACTGGAGCTTTTGCCTTGCCTGTATTGTACTGTTTGTAAGAATTACATTACACCAAAATGCTCAAGATTATACTCACCTTTACTTACTTGGCCACTTAAAGTTAAGAGCAATGGATTTTTATATTTTTTCACTTTTAAATTAGCCGTTTCAGAGATAATCTTAAGTTTACAGTGAGTGTAACTGGCAGCAAGTATATTTTTATTTTGATGTCTTACAGCTGGTCAAAATCCCATACTACACACATCAAAACTGTCTAGAGATATCATAAGGATATCACTTTTCAATTTTTCATAAAGTTCAAATTGTTTACAAGTTGAGCATTATCTTAGAATAACGCGAGGACAGAGGCACAAGATAAAGGCTAAGAATAATACAAAACAAAACGTTTGATTTTACTAAAATTTTGACACCTTTTAAAAGAAAAATCTGTCTTTTTTTAACGTCCTTACGATTGTACAATAATGCTACTACAATGAATTTCTTTATACAATCTGAAAGGGCAGATATAGCAGTTTCTGTGTTCTGAAAATTTCTACGTTGGTATCAATATTTTAATTTTTACAGCCTCCCAAATAGCTATACTTTGTATGAAAATGCTTGAGATATCCTAAGACACTTTTGAGCAGTGTATATTGTCAAATACAGATCAACAATTTAAAAACAAATGTTCCTAAATCGTTTTTTTTTTAAAAAACCTTCAGAATTATTATTCTTTTTGTTTTTTTTTATTTCCGAGGGTTTTTAACACCAAACCTTTTTCTTCTACTGGTTTGAAAAAAAAGTTAGGTTTAGTAAAGGCTTAGACAATATAGAAATGGACTCGCGATTGGGCCGCCCGTCAATGCAAAAAAGTCTGTCCCTTTTTGCGGGGGCAGGGGGAACACTCACACAAAGAAACTCACCTCTACTATAACAGAAGAGGCTTGTTGGCACAATCGCACACAAACCTAAATAAGCAACACAGGGATATTTTACACATACATGTCAATAAAAGGATTCACACTACCACAACTTTGACATTAGTTGTGTCTTTACACGGTACTTATGTCAACTTGGCTAGTGCTGACCATAACACAGCTATTGGATGTACAAATATAAATTGAACAAATGTTTCGATTAGAAATTGTGAATTATATTATGTATTAGAAATTACGCACTTTCCATAATTTCTAAGCCTGATTTTAACTGTTTACGTGGAGAAGTCCACGTAAACAGGTAAAATCAGGCTTTTTACCTTTATGAATATTTACTTAAAACTATTAGACGAATATTTTAAATTACAAACTTATTGAAACGCGTAGATTCTTCTAATCTTTTAAAGCAATATAGCAGTAAGCAATCATTAAATAAATTATTAGAGTAAAAATTTGGACTAAGGACCAATTTTGAGGATTAAAAACTAAATAAACTAAACGAAATAATTAAAATTCAAAATATAGCAAACAAATAAAACAAAACAATGAAAACAGAACAAAGTAGCAACAAACAGCAGAGTAAATATTTGTACATCTAACTTCTAAATTTAAACATTCAGGAAACAACAATTTGAATGTATATTTATTTTGATCAACACGCTATTGATTTTTAAAATGAATGAGTTTTGTATAAATGTGTCTAATACAGTTTTGTGGGTTGCTTTGTTTGGTGAGGAAAGATATCCTTGTATCGGAATATTTCCTCAGGACTGACCTTGCTAATTCCACGTTATGACTGACTAGTACATCAAAATCATGACAAGGTATGCTCGGAAACAAATTTTGACAAATTTTATTTAATCTTTTTTTAAAATGAATTTGAATGTTTTTTATATTGTTAGGCCCAGTGTCACTTTCGCAGTAATTACAAATCTAACGACACATCTCCAGCTGAAATAAATCGAGCCGTTCAGGCTGCAGAGCGTGTCAAACACTATTACATACAAGCATACTTACATATATACATACATACACTCGAAAAACATAATCCACCTTCTAGCGCAGTCGGATAATAAATAAATGAATCATTAGCAATATTATTCTTACGTCAATCGAACTAATTGAAATATTTTATTCGAGTGCAATCAGAACTTGCCAATCGATTTTTCTTGACATTAACCCCAACACTAGTGTGATTACGAAAAAACTCAAATGTCATTCCAAACAATGTTTCAGGTGTTTTAATTATTAGTGATTTTTGCAAAAGAAACATGAAATTGAACCAAAAAAATACATCCGGATGAAACATAACATTATCCTTCTTCCAATTTGAGTTTCTCGAAGTGTTCTTACAACTATCTACAGCACAAAACGGCATTTTTGAAGAGCTCTTTACTCATCAACGTATGACTCGTTATGTCAAAATTTCCGAGTTTCAACTAGTTTTGTTCAACGTTCGGATTTTTAATCGTAACGTGGGCAGAGGGGTAATGCACGTAAGGCATCTCCAGTTCTTAATGCTCTAAGAGTAAAGGTGTTGGTTATCTTAGCCAAAGAACCTTCTTGGATGTTATAGGTAGCAAGTAGTTCGTTTTTAAGTGTTTACTTACTTTAATCTCCAAGGTAGAGTCCCATTAACACCTATTCCCATATTATCACAAGCAGCAGCAATTAAGTTAAGTTTGCTTTTCGACATGGTGAAACGTGAAACCGGGTACTATGTTGTTTGCTGGTGAGATCAAGCTACTTATCTTCTTTTTGATAAGAGGTCACGTCAAAACTTAGAGCTGATTAAAACTTATAGCAAGGTTTGATAGAACCCTAAAATAAATGAAAAACAATTGGCAAAACAACAAACAGTGACAGACTCACATGTGACACATGACATTTGAATTTGACTTTCTTTTTTTTATGAAAGTTAAACCTTTTTTTTTCAGTATATAATTTTTACGGATTCAGTGCCAACCATATAGCCAAAGGCATAGAATTTTTAGATGTATCGATGATTATGTAGGCTTAATAAAAAGTACGGTGGACGGCACATCACTCTACCCATTTCCGGTCAGTTAAGTAAAGATATGACATTTTTTAATTTGGCAAGAGCGAGAGAAAAAACGGAAATGGGGTAACCTGATGTGCTGTTGACCGTACTTAAGACAGGTCGAGAATTGACATGACATACAGTGAAAAAAACATAATAAGACTACTACCGCGACCGGCACTAACGGTTCGGAAGTTGATTCCATCGAAATTTAACAAACAGCCTACAGCAATGCCTGAACGTTTGATTGATGACATAATAATACATTAATGTATCTAAACTAAACCGATTGTCACTTTAGCTATATCTTTATTTCAGAAAAATAGTCTCGATTCAACGATCCAAAAAATGCATTGCTTGGTTCTGCTAAAATCCAACTAATCTAAAAAATACATTTTGACAGCTGCAGTATCATTGGAAATTATACTATAAGCAAAGCTAAAAGTGTCCCTCCAGGAGTCCAGGCTGACTGGCATGACTTAAGTGCTACAGCAATGAATGATATTTCTATCGAATTGAGGTACAATTTCGAATGACACTCGCAGCTGCCAAAATGTATTTTCAAGATTATTCGGACTGTAGGTATATATTTACCTAATTTGGATACATACTTATACGGCCTATACATATACGTCCTACTGCTGGGCACAGGCCTCACCTCAACTATGAGGTGGAACGAGCCATACTCCAACACGCGGGCTCAGTGTGGATTGTTGGAGAGGTGTAAGGTTAGAGAGCAACCTCAATGTCAGATATTATCAAGCCGACCTAAGGCCTCAAACAAACAAACAAACAAAACATTTTTTGCAATGAATACAAGTGAGTCAATACTCACCTCTGACTAAGCTTAACGAGTGACATCTAGCGACGGCAACCGGGACCAACTGCTTAAGGTGCCTTCCGAAGCACGGAGATGCCTGAAATACACATCACTAAATTTCGGTCGGGGTGGTCACCCATCCCATTTCCGACACGGCGTGTGTTACTTTACAGCGATTGTCGTCGATCACTGTCACAACTGCACCACGGGCAATTTGGAGACCAGTCTTCAAACTTTTATTGCTTTTATAGTTTAATTTGCTGCCGTGGAGTGTCCAATCTTATCTTTCTTTTATTTAAAGATAATTGGCTTTAGTTATATAGCAGATCAATCAGTCAATCAATCTGTTTTATAAATGCAGTTGCAACAAAAATCCTAAATATACAACAAATAAGCTTCATTATTAGTTGCATTAGGTGTGCAATTGATTATCTTTACCTAAATAGGTAATCTTTTGCAGCTATCATTTCGTCATTTACTTCTACGTTCTTCGTACAAGTTGTTCTCTTTAGATTTCACTAATAAAATGTCAACCGTATTGCTTTTAGGATTCGTCAATTTCTTAAGTTTGTTAAAAACTAGTGCAATATTTATTAACTTGATGAAGTGATGTGCTTAACTGTGTGTGTTGTGTGTGCAAGTCTCCCGGCCTGATTCCCACTGGCTCCCCTAGGGTGGTAAGTAGCAACGGTTGCATATTTCTTCGTAATTTTAATTAGAATACTTTTATTTATCCTAATAATTGTTCCACATAATAATAATTTGGCATAAGAGGCATAATTCCTTCAAGCTTAGGTATTGATTGTTTAGCGTAATATTCTCAAACTTAAATATAAGTACGCACAATATTATTGAGAATGAACTCAGAATAATTTTCCGTTGTAAAAAACATGTAAGCGGTCCAAGGTCCACCCCCGCCGCACCCTACCTAACATACTGTCGCTCTATGGTAGCTTGAAAACTATTTAAAAAATCAAAAATATGCCTACCTAACAACTTATGCGAATATAAAATTAGGGCAAAGAACATTAGTCTAAATTACATTCATACTTACATAATAAGTATGCCAGAAAACAATTATGCCAAAAAAATGCCTCAGTTATGCCAAGTTGAGCAAGGACAAAAAAATATGCGAAAAAGGGATAACAGTTGCAACTGTGTAATGGTGTAAAGAAGAAGGAAATTGCCTATACTGGCTGATTCGCAAGGGTTTCCCAAAATGTTAGCAGAGTCTTGGTATAAGTAACTGAATCGGTTTCCGTAAGGAAAACTTTTTTCATGTTTTATTTATTCAATAGAGGTTATTTTAAAAATAAACTTGGCTGTAAGCTTAGTGAAAAATCAGGCATCACGGTCTTAATGAAGAGTATTGTGGCCTTTTTCGAGAAAGTTCCGCTTCGTCACCAAAGTGATAAGCAGGCCAAGTCCGCGGGGTTTTACGAGTAGTCAGTAGGGATAGTGTTGTCGGTTGTTTATCGATAACCAAACAATCGTAAGACCTACAGTCTTACCATACTATCAAGAGCACTGAACTGCAATACTACCGATAGTATCGCAAGTATTGTAGGTTATTGTGTTGATAAGCAAATATCGATAGTATTTTAGCTCGTTGGTAGCAATATTTGTTTTCCAAAGTTAAACTTTTACAATTTTGGTTACAGAGATCGCATGGTCAGGGTTGAAGACAAGCAGAATGGAACAAAATTCTGACGAGGAGGGACCACCTGACGTAGGATCCAATGATGTCGATATCACTTATGAAACAAAAACAGATATTGAAAGGAACATACAGGTTGATGGACACGAATGTCACGTAATTGATGACGAGGAAATGACTGCTACGGTTGATTCTAAAGCTGGACTCCTTAAGCGCAAATCAGACAGTGAACTTGAAAATCATCCTAAAATTTGCAAAAATAACCATCGGGTTGATGATAATTTACAAAATAGTGAAGTAAAAAACGATGCCAATTCGGAAAATCAGAAAGGTAATGATGAAAAGGCAATAAAAGATGAAAACGTAAAAGTAGAAAATGTAGACGAGAGTATTCCAGAAAACGAAGAGCGCTATAATGACGACAATTTCAATGATAATTTAGAAGACTGTGATGTCATAAAAAATAATTTAGACAAAAGAAATGTAGATGATTTCAAAGTCAATGTTAAACAAAATGCAGAAGACGATGTAGAAGTCAATGGAAAACAGAACCTTGTAGTAAATGTAAAATATAGTTCAGAAGACAATGAAGAGGACTGGATTGAAGATAATTTTGAAAACAGCTCGGAATTTGTCAAAGTATATTATAAATCAGCATTTGGCGGTAACACCACAACACACCGACTCTTTGTTGAGGCTCTCCAGGACGATAAAAATGCCGCTGAGACATTTTTTTTGCATGTCAGAGTGAAAATCAAACAGATTTTAAAAGAAGCTTTAGTTAGGATCGGTAGAAAATATACAGCCGTACTTAATCTTCACGGCACTCTAATCGACACCAAATGCGAACATTTTGATATAAATGATACTCAAGTAATAAGATTGAAAAATCTAGACTCGAGTTTGAAATCCGCAATTAAAAATATAGTACTGGAGTACAACAATCAAAACAAATTTTGGAAGGAAATTTTATATTTGGATTTACACATTCATCAAATGCGTTCAGTAACTAGTTCGTTTTTACCATTATTAAGCATACCATCTGATTGTGTTGTAAATGTTAATAGCAATGATCATGCTAGTTTTAAGTGGGCAGTGCTAGCAGCTATGCACCCAGAGATAAATAAACCAGATAAAAACACTCTTGCTAAATATTCAAATGAGCTTATAATCGATGAATTCGAACACCCAGTTAAACTGAAGGCCATACCAAGAATAGAAGAATTGAATAATATGAGTTTCAATGTTTATGTCGAGAAATATGGGGAAATCGAAGGTCCAATTTACTATTCGAAACATCGTATGGCTAAACATTATAATTTACTTTTATTGCACAATGAATCAAGAAACCATTACTGTTTTGT
Source organism: Udea ferrugalis (assembly GCA_950022985.1). NCBI lineage: Eukaryota > Metazoa > Arthropoda > Insecta > Lepidoptera > Crambidae > Udea > Udea ferrugalis. The sequence goes on from OX465543.1 coordinate 6,105,765, forward strand.
GAAAAGATTGAATGCATTAGTAGAGTAAGTTCTCTAAATATGGACTACCATAAGGATTTCTTTAAATAAAACTCAAATAATACGAGCTATCAAAGTCTTTATTATTTCAAACAGTCAAGAAACTATTATGTAACTTTAAACTAGAAAAAAAAGTAACATAAGAGGAACATCTCATGAAATATCTTAAGTTTTTTAAATTATGTCAAACATAACCTTCTTAGAATTGGTAATTCAATATGGACCACTAGGTTTTTAATATGGACCTAGGGTGTCTAATATGGACTTAACAATTTGAGGAATTAACAATGCGCTAGATCTATAAATCAACTTATCGTGGAATAGCCACATCAACCAGGTTGGCCGAAAAGTTTTTGCTGCATTCCATTCGCTGAAGCGCCTACAGAACTTCCTTCCCTTGCAAACTAAAATCACACTAGCTCAAACACTTATGCTCCCCATTCTCGACTATGCTGATAGCTGCTACCTTGACGCAACTGAAGAGCTGTTAAACAAGCTCAAACGTTACCAAAATGTTTGCATTCGCTTCATATTTAGTCTTCGCAAGTATGATCATGTTTCTGAGTACAGAAAACAATTAAAATGGCTCCCTATAAGATTACGTCGGAATTACCACCTACTTGTCCTCCTTTACAATATCCTCTTCAACCCTTCTTCTCCTCGCTATCTTAGTGAGCGTTTCTCGTATCTCTCGTCGTCCGGCCGAGCTCATCGCTCATCCTATAACCTTCAGTTACTTTCCCCCTCCTGCAGTACTAGCATGTACGGTGATTCTTTCACGGTCCATGCTGTTAAACTGTGGAACGAACTGCCTGTTTCCCTTCGTGAGTGTCGCACTGTAGCACTATTCAAAAGACAATTAAAACAGCATTTACTGCTTGTCGCCTGAGTTGCATTAGAACAAAATATGTATGTAGTTGTTATTATTATCTATACGTATATATTATTTTATGTATTAGTATGTGTATTATTATATATTTTATTATTATTATAGTATGTATCTGGGTTTGGTTTATATATATATGGTATAAATATGTTTATTATAGTAGGTTTATCAATTCAACTGAAATATTTTAATTTAAATTTTATTTTGTTTTTTTTCTTACTTTTCTTTTTGTACACTACTGTCTTAAATTGTCAAACTTATTGAATTCGTATCCTGTCACCATGGTCTGCTGGAAGAAATCTCTTATTAGAGATAAGCTCACCTGTACTTTTTGTATTCGTATTATTTCCAATGTAACTATATTTTTGTGTACGAACTAATAAATAAATAAAATAAATAAATAAATAAAAGAAGAACAATTTTTGATACAAAGGCTAGTTATCTATTTTAATTTAAACATTTAAATTAATCAACCTGGAATATCAACAATTTGTATTTGAATTCCAAATCCCTATAATTATCGTCTTCAGAAGTGAAGGCTGACCTATGTTGCTTTTGTGCAGTTTTTATTTTCTTCTTAGCTTTTCCTGTCGCTTATCTCCCAAGTTTGATATTGGTTACTTCCTGCAAAGGTCTGTCTCTGTTATGGCATTAACGAATCAGAGTGGTTTTAGGCACACCATAGGTTCTGGAAGCTTTTAACTAACCCATTTTTTTTTCTTTCATAGCAAGTGCAATCCTTGCTATCAAAGAAAAGAAAATGGGTCATTGGCATGGAATCTTTGTCCTATTGTTGTCTTTTTCCTTTTGCACTTGTAGATGCCATATTCTCAAATTAAAATAAATTGGGTTTATTATATGGACTACATCGTTTTAATATGGACCACCGGTCCATATTTGAAATCGCTGACGAGGTCCATATTAAAAACTGAGGCCACTTTAAGGTTATAATTTTCAAAAATAAAAAATACGTTAGATACAGCAAGTAGATAAAGGAGCAAAATTTGCTAGGACAGTAATGCTTTCAGAATATAAATCATTACAAAACAACTAGTATTATTATAGCTGCAATAATCTTACAAAACTTACCGAAAAATGACATCGAACCGCGTTGAAAACTTAAAATTACTCCCACCGACAACACCGTGGTCAAAGACTCGCTGTGAATCTCTGGCGAGGTCCCGCATGCTAAGGGCATCATTTGTTGCTATGTTCACTCCGCTAGCAATCCTAACAAGTGAAATATTAACGTGGTCCATATTGAGCGACTAGTCCATATTTAGAGAACTTACTCTAGACAAAAATAAAACGGGACCTATGTGTGACGGTTGCTTTTGTTCTTTAAAAGATGAAGAGACTTTACAACGCCATCAAAAACTTTACTGTTTACAAGTTAAAACTGTTGTTGTGACTGACAACCAAAAAATTTTAAAATACAACATACCAACGCAAGGAAATGATTACATACCAATAGTAGTTTACGCAAAGTTAAAAGCGTTTTCTGATCCGTCTACAAATAGGGATTCCATACAAAATAATGCCAAACTTGTGCCGTACTGTTGTGCGTACTACATAAAATGTTCTTTTAATGACAAACTGTCCCGTTATAATAAGTATTTTGGACCGAATTGTTTGTTCGAATTCGTAAAAATGTTACAAAAAGATTTAAAGGCAATATTAAAAAATGAGAAGACAAAGATAAACGAGTTCCCGCGGGAAATACCAATATTTTTTTATAATTTTACACACTATGCATATTTAATAATAAGCAGTTTTGTTACCTATATACCAAGAGCCCCGAGAATCTTTGGAAACATACAATATCCCGAAAGTATTCACACAAATATAAAAATTAAAAAAATAAAGATTAACTTACCATTTCGTGATCCTACAAAACTTGTGAAGGGACATCTAAAGAATTTAGTTAAAGAATTGAACCATGAAGAATTATTTGAACTTCGAAATATGTTTAAAAACGATAAATCTTTCCGTTTATCTTCTCGAGGGGTGGCATTTCCGAATATAACATCACTGGAAGACTTGGATCAAGCCTCGCTTCCAGAAAAAGCACGATTCTACAGTTGCGATAAAGCACCATATTTTACTGATGAAGAGTATGAACTAGCACGAAAGATGTGGGACCATTATGAGATCAAAGATCTTCAGGACTATTTAAAATTACATTTAAAAATAAGCGTGATCCTAATGGCGGACGTTTTAGAAAATTGTAGACGTCTTTGCAAAACAAAATATCAGACCGATCTAGTGAAATACAAATCAATATCAGAAGTCAGTTGGTACGCCATGTTAAAATTTTGTTCTGTAGAACTGGAATTATTAACAGATGTAAATATGGTGACGTTTTTAAAAAAAGCTATAGCAAATGACAGATTTTTTTCTCAAAACATGACGGAAAGTTATCCAACCTATTACACCGAAAATAACATAATTGATTATGCAATGTCCCAACCTTTGCCTTACGGAGGCTTTGAATGGGTCGACGTAGACGTAGATTTTCACGTTTCTGATGATTCTGAAGTTGGCTATTTCCTAGAAATTGAACTGACAAATCTTGGTGACGACATGAAAATAGAAGACAGGCATGCAGATTTACCTTTCTGGAAGACAAACTTGGAAACATTTGCAAATTCCGTAAATAAAGACTACAAAAACCATACAATTTGTAAAATTCACGTATTACATTACTCTTATTTGATGCAGTGCGAAAAACACGGTCTTAAATTCAAGGTTACTAGAGTACTCAAATTTAAACAGAAGAAGTGGTTGAAACCGTATATAGAATCGATTAAGAAGCGAATGGCTTCAGCAACGAATTCACTGCAGAATGATATTTTCGAACAATTAAATAAAGGCATATTCGATAAAATGATTCAAGACCTTAGGGAAAAAGATGAACTTAAGGCTTTCATTAGGTGGCATAATAAAGGGCACAATAAGGAAGGATGTGACGTTATAGGAAGCCCTGAATACCACAGTCATTATATTCCATCGGATAACTTAATGGTGGCTAAACTAAATAGAACGAAATTCTATTGTAAGGAGCCTTTATACCTTGGGATAAGCATTCTTGACTTGTCTAAATGCTACATTCTGAAAATTGTACATGGGGTATAATAATCCGCCATCTATGCGATTCAGCAAGGAACGTCGGTTTCAGTATGAGTCTAAAGACATTTTTTGGAAGAAGTTCACCGCCGCATCTTTAACGCCTGGAAGAGCTTCTGGTCCATGAAGAGTGACCTTCTTTTTTCACTGAAGCGTAGGCTCATTGATGTTTGGATCCCACCCATCCTAGCCCACGGTGCGCTCATATCATGGTCATTAACAAAACACCAGAAATCCACACTCAAGGTTTGCCAAAGAGCGATGGAGCGAAGCATTCTTGGCATAAGGCTAGCCGACCGGATAAGCAAGCAGGGTAAGAAATCCGTGAAATTGGAGCAACGACGGGTCCAGGGGGCGTCATGGGGTTATGACCCCTCCCCTCGGTCCTGAGCGGCCCCCAGCTATACATAAATTAATGAAACTACCAATAACTATCGTGGTTATGTAACTTGTTTTCTTTGTGCAATAAAGTAATATCTTATCTTATAACTAACGCATTTTCTTGCTTTTTTTGCCGATGATAAAATGTACAAGTTTTTGTGTGTTAAGTTTTTCAAGTGTACAATGAAGAATACTTAAATATTTTAAGTGCAGTACCTACATTTTTTATAGGATAGGGGGGAAAGTGATTACTGCCGCCCATGGACATTTGCAGCACCAGAGTGCCAAGTACGACAGGCACAAAAGGTTTCGAGTTACTTCACCGTCAAGTTTACCGGGCATAGTGCAGCAAGCCGACCAAATAAAGAAGGTGATTATTTACTAGTACATTACTTGATGTAGATGACTTTCAAATTCGTCAGGGTCTTAGTAAGAAGTTATTACTCCTACTCGCCACTAGATGGCGGTGCTTCAACGCCATATAAATTCGCGTTTACCGACTCGGGACAGTTTAGTGAGCAAAAGCGGTGTGCCTGCCGTACTTGGCACTCAGAGGAGCTACAGATTGCGTTGCCGGCCTTTTAAACGATTCTGCACCATGTCAATCTTTTGCGTATGGCGTATGGTGCCCGAGGGGATACAAAATTAGAACATATGAAACTCCGACAAGACGAAATTCTTTATTTTTTATTATTGTTTTTTTAGCATTATTATTTTGGTAGCATAATTTGAAGTGCAGTAGCCCGGCTTGCGAAAGATGCGGGTTCGAGTCCGGCCTGATACCAACATGACCAAATGTATTTTTCTGGTTTTCAGATCTTTAGTAAAGACGACATTCGTCAATTTTTTTCCTTCAACAAAAGTGTCTTTATTTGTCATCCAGATCATGCCTACAGTGTTCGTTTTAAGTAATATCGTGAATGCGCAGACTTTAGGGATTGTCAACCTTTCTAAGTATTTTTTATTGGGTACTATTGTTTCGCGTATGTTTTTTTAGAAATGTATAAAATTATATTACATCTAATTATGAGAAACTTATCCTTATACATTTCTTTAGATAACGTATAGATAGGTATGTAATCCATGACTCCTACTTATGGTCTGTATATTTGATGTCGACCGTCGAGTTTATTACGGATGGGACAATAAAGCAATAAAAAACGAATACAGCTACACAATTTTTACTAATTTTGGCAAATTAAAAGAAACATTTTAAACCAATTTTTTCTCGTTTTTCAGTTTATATAACATAGTATTCCATGGTCGTTCTTTAATCGTGAAATTATCTTTCGTTGATTTTCCTCAACGCAATCCTCCGTTGGTTTTTTTATAGTTACACTATCTTTGTTTACGTGTCATAACTTTGTGAATTTTCATAAAACATGTCCTCGTCGTCGCACTGTATTTCGATTTCGGACTGGGTCATTTTCTTTCTAGTTAGCTCTACAACAAAATAAAAAGAGTGTTAAAACGCTTAACCAATTTCCGAATTCTTAACATTGTTTTTAATAATAAAAACAAACCCTTATCCACATGAATCATGTACGTGTCTGTAGGTACGTGTATCTAGAATATTTTTTATTATTTAGATTTTCCATTGAGAAGGTATTTTATAATTGAAATTAATTCTCTGAACACAGGAAAAAAAAACGTATGTAAACATGTTCGATAGTAACACTCCTAAATAAATAAATACCTAAAATAATGCAAAAAAGGTTTATAACACCTGATAATAAACAGTCACTTACCTTCCATTTCCTTATAAACACATACGAGTAGATTATAACTCTTCAATGCACTGCACGAATTTACTAACCGCTTACGTTCGATATTGAGTTGCAAATGCCAGTTCTAACCAGAGAAACGCGAGGAAAAGCTAAAAGTTACATTTCATGGCGGATGATTCCCCAGGGGAATCATCAAAGTCTCTGGCGCATGGTGCCTCAGAGGCATCCACAAAATGTTTGTTTGACGCCAGGCACTAAAGTTTATTAAAAAGACCTCCGCACGGAATCGGAATGAGAGTACGCTCTTTTCTTGAAGGTCTGCAGGTCGTATCTGTCCGGAAATACCGCATGCGGCAACTCATTCCACAATTTCGTGGTGCGGGGCAGAAAGTTTTAAAACGAACAGTAGTGCTCTGCCGACTGTCAAGATGGTGGGGGTGGTAGAGTTGTCGCGTAGATCGATGGCGGAAATAGGCGGCGGGAATCAGGCCTACTGAACAGTTTTTCATCATCGTTTCGATTCTAAGTAAATAACGCAGGTAACTATTGATGTGTAAAAATAATCAGTTATAAAAAGTTACGTCAATGATATTATAATAAAAAAGAGGGGAGGGGACTGGTGCTAAGAAAGTAGCACCAGAAATGAGAACTTTGGTGCACCTGAGCAAAAAATTGACAGTGTTGACCACGGAACAGAAAAAACAGTGGAAGTGCGAAGTAGGCGTGCCACGCGTGCCACAATTATGATGCACTGTTGTGCTTACTTGGTCCCAGTCGTGCATAGTCGTGTTCTAACGTCGCATCGAGTTGCTCGTCTCACGACAACTTCATATTTCCGTAGTTATGCCGTATTGCTCCATTTTGGAGTGCAAAAATGATAGTAGGATGAAAAAACTTGAAAATGTAGGTCTTTCCTACCATCGCTAAGTACTATTTTATTTGTTTTCTAATAAAATCTTGTTAATTTCAATATACAGATAGATTTCGACCTATAACGCAAATTTCAATCTTAATGCTTATACAATGAAATGTATAATTGCTCCCAATAGAGAATACCGCCATCTATGGTCGATCAACGGAGTTAACTCGTCAATCGAAACTAAATTGACATTAGATTAGAAAAAGTCGTAAATACTGTCAGCAGTAAAGCACAACAAATGTTATCTGTAGAGTGTGAAGGTTTATTTCCGGATGTACGATCAGTGAATTAAGCTAATTTGGACTAGAATTGAAACGACCAATCAAACGGCTTTTTTCTTTGTAGTGCATTATATGACTTTCAATATATTTGTGTGAGTTTGGCGACAGCGGTTCCTTCACTAATGCTGTTGCATTGCACTTACACTGTTTTTTCTGTTCCGTGGTTAAAACGAACAGTAGTGCTCTGCCAACTGTCAAGATGGTAGGGGTGGTAGAGTTGTCGCGTAGATCGATGGCGGAAAGAGGTGGGAATCAGGCCTACTGAACAGTTTTTCATCATCGTTTCGATTCTAAGTAAATAACGTAGGTAACTATTGATGTGTAAAAATGATCAGTTATTAAAAGTTCCGTCAATGATATTATAATAAAAAAGAGGTAGATAGGGGACTGGTGCTAAGAAAGTGGCACCAGAAATCAGAACTTTGGTGCTCCTGAGTAAAGAATTGACAGTTTGAGACGACACTGCGCATCATGAATCTGTCTCGTTTACGCTCTAGTAAATAATCATTCTATCTTGTTCACACGTTTACAACATTATAGGTACGTACACAGTGGACAATATTTGACTTCACATCAGTACTGACTCTATTTACTCTATATCTACCTCTTTTCTATTAGAATATCATTGACATAGGTACTATAAATAAAACACACATTTTTGATTAAAATTACCTTTAATCGTTTATTTGTCAATAATACATTAATTAATATTACATAAAACTACTATAGCAATCGTTCCCAGCAATTTAACAAAAGATAGTAGGTTAATACTTTCCAAACGAAAATACTGAAGAAAATTGGGAAAGATCGCTTAACTTAAAGAATGAAACCCCGAGCAATCATTGTGTGAATCTTTTTGTTCATTCAATGCATTGTTACTGATAATACAAGCAGTTTTGATGATACTGCGGTACAGCTTCTGCTAAATGAAATCTCCATTTTACAACTATTTTTGAATATAGGTACTGCTTTTTTGAATAATAAAAAGTCTTATTTACGGTTTGAAATCAGTTAAAAATGGAAAGGTTTAAACAATGCTTACACATTGGGGTTTTCATTTAAACTTACAAGCAAGATAATTCGCTATTATGCGAAAAAACTTGCTCGCGTTTAAGGTTAATACTAAATAAAGGAATTGAAAACATAAAACCACTTACAAACTACTTTTATATAGTAAAGTCACATAAATAAATGATTGACAAATGGCATGATCAGATGTTAGTCTAATTTTACCAGATTTTGACATAAATGTCAAGTTAGGATTGCGTTTTGATATAACAATCAAAAATCCATTTGTCAATCATTTAATCGCATGATTAGATTTTATTACTGAAACTACTAAAGTGTAAAGAAATGTGATAGATATAAATAAAAAATACTTCGAAAACATCGTCACTCGCAATTTAGACTTTAACGTGCTAAAGTCAAAATCGAATGCTGAGTAAGCGTTAGTGAAAAAAAACATGGTGTGGCGAGTACGAGAGGATCCCGAAATATTTTTACAAACTTTTTTTTTGTTTTTTTTATTATTTTTTTTGTTTTTTTTTGTTTACATTATTTTCTTATCTTTCTTGGCTCTATCCCGGAGTGGGTGAATATCAATACACGACGACATATATACTGTTTATACGTTTAATAATAATTATAGTCATAAAGAAAATTAATTAATTAATTTTTACTACAATCCCAGATCAACAAACAAATCTGGTTTATGTAACCGCATGATTTATAAATCTGGAAATGTAGAAATCAAATACTTAAAAATCTTGTGGCTCCTGTAAGTAAAATATTCAAGTTTTCTTTTGTTATTCTATACTTATACTTTTTTTTTGACAATGTATACCTAACAACACTAAAGCGACAAAATCAGAAACTAACCAAATGCATTTTCTAAAAATCACTATTATTATTATTCGTTGATAATAATAGAAAAAAATACGTACAGAAAGCCACATTAGACTAATAATACGAAAGATACTAAACAACTATATCATTATACTATTATATACTTGTTGGCGCCCTAAACCTCGATTCGAAAAGTGCTTTTCTAAGATATTAAATGTTCGCTAAAGGTGAATCTTGCCTTTTATATAAGCCTTGAATACCCTGAAACAATGGAAAATATTATAAGTTAATGTCCGTTGCACATTTTTACATACAACCTGGTTTATGACATCTGACTTTGATAATAGTGAAAAAACGCCCATTTCTGCCCAGCTAAGGGATATTGCGTCCTATTTCTACCCAGTTAGGGTATACATTAACCTATTCACGGTCATTTTGAAGCCCCTTGCAGGGATACTGCGGCCTATTTATGCCCAGTTTAGGGATGTTGCGTCCTATATCCGCCTAGTTTGAGGATAAGCCACTGTATCCTAAAAGCTGAAACTTACTTAAGACCTTTTGAAATGCAAGAATATGTAGTAAGGGTTGGTGATGTCATTAATACTTAGTTGCTACTAGAAGTATCCAGTCTCCAATCCAATTTATGGACACCACGGCCTATTCTCGGCTAGTTAAGGCACACCTCGTCCTATTCCCGGTTTTTTAAAGTGACACCACGGCCTAAGCCTGCCCATTCTGGGCATACTACGTCCTATTTATGCCCAGTTTAGGGATATTGCGTCTTATTTTCGCCCAATTTTAGGACACTATCTTCTTTTCGCCCAATTTAAGGAGACGGGGTCGTATTTTTGCCCAGTTTAGGGATACATTGGCTTATTTCAGCCCAATTTACTTCTACATTAAATTGTAAAGCTATTACTCACCTAAGACATGTTGTAATACAATAATATGTGGTCCGGGTTGGTAATGTCATTAATATCTACCCTATTTATGCCCAGTTTAGGGATATTGCTGCCTTGTTCCACCCAGTTTATACCCCTAAGCCCACAGCCTATTTCCGCCAAATTCAAGGATACTGCGTCGTATTTACATTGGCTTATTTTCGCCCAGTTTAAGGATATATTACTCACCTAAGACATATTGTAATGCAAGAATATGTAGTCCGGGTTGGTGATGTCGCTCATAGCGGGCGCGTTGGGCGGGAGCACTTGGAAGCCCATGAACATGAACGTGCGCAGGAGTGTGGCGCGGTCTGTGCGGGACTTCAGCACGCAGATTATGCAGCTGGGGAAGAAATATATACAGGTTGTTACAAAAATACCCCTAATTACTGAAGGGGGTTATACACACTCCTATAAGGAGTTCAATTTCTTACAGTTGTAGCTCTTAATTTGAATTTTGAGTAAATTAACGTTAAATAAAAACATCGATCATAGAAACACCCAGCACTAATTTGGGTTCGTGGACCCAAGTTGACCCTAACCGGGAGTGACCTTTGTTCACGCCCCTACGTTTTATATCGATAAATCGAATTAATAAGGTCATTCTTGTAAACATTTGATGTACGTATTCATCTAAACTGTTAAAAATATGAATAAAAAGGGACAACACCTTGATTTATTTAATCTTTATTGCACAACATTGAACGGTACAAAAGGCGGACTTAATGCCAAAAAGGCATTCTCTACCAGTCGACCATAAGGCTAAGCAGAAAAGTATAGAAGGCGTACTTTTCGCTGGCGTAGGGTTACTGGTTATGACGGCATCAAAAGACATAGAAGACTTACTTCTGGATCCCGAGACGCTCTTCAGCAAAGTCCAGGAGAAGCATGAAGCTCTCCTTGCTGCCCGACTGGAGGATTCCTGGCACGCGCAAGTACATAGTGCCGCCTTGGACCACCTGGAATCATAGTTGGAAACTCATAAATATGCTAGAATATACTTGAATATATAAAACTAGCGGTCGCCTGCTTTGTCCGAGTGGAACAAGCGTGATATCCTATAGCCTATGCCTTCCTCAAGAAAATATGGACTATTCAACACAAGAAGATTACATATTTCAATTCGAACCAACGTTAGCAGAAACAAACTCACAAGCAAACACTTCAGCTTTTATAATATTAGTATAGATATTGTTCTTTACTTTATTAATTATATTTTTTTGAATTTGAATTTAATAATTTACCATAATTATGTGCACCAACTAACAATTTTCTTTGAATTGTATAAATGTAAATGAAGCTCTTTTACACTCCATTTAATTTGAATCTCGCGCACATTATTTATAAAACATACGTCAAAGTACTATCTGTGGTGGCAGCACTTTTTCCTCTATGTTATTATGGAAATCATCTATGAAAAGATTCTCTCTGGTTTTGAACAATTAAAACGCTAGCGACTCTGATTATCAGAAATAATTTAAGTTACGATTGTAAAAAAAAAGCTTTAAAAAGCTTTTAAATTCTTTAGAATTTATGCCCGGGTATTGATCTGATAGAACCATTCCAATTTTATTTTCAGGAATAACTTTTTTAACGAGTTTTATAAAATCATCTGCGTTTTGGGTTTTTGATGTCTCATCTGGGTCCCGCTACTTACCCGTTTGAAATTGTCTCTATAGATACCATTGGTGGGTTTGGTGGCTCCCGCTCTACTAAAACATATCTACATCTTCTGGTTGACCATTTCACCAGATATGCCTATATACAGACATCAAAAACCCAAAACGCAGATGATTTTATAAAACTCGTTAAAAAAGTTATTCCAGAAAATAAAATTAGAATGGTTCTATCAGATCAATACCCGGGCATAAATTCTAAAGAATTTAAAAGCTTTTTAAGGAAAGAGAACATACCTATTATCTTCACTTCAGTGAATGCACCTTTCTCAAATGGATTAAATGAACGGTTAAATCAAACGTTAGTAAACAAAATAAGATGCACAATTAATGAAAAAAATGATAAAATAGCTTGGACGACTATCGCTCATAAATGCACCCAGAGATATAATGAAACCGAACACTCAGTAACAGGATTTTCCCCAACTTATTTAATGGAAGGAAAAGTTATAGATATCCTACCAGATGAGTTAAAAAAACATAAAACACAACATGAATTATTGAGAGATAGGAAAATAGCTTTGAAAAGAACTATAAATTCTCACAATTAAAATAAACAACACTTTGATAAATCCAGAATAAATCACCAATTTAATGTAGGGGACCTTGTTTATGTGGAAAATGGTAACCGATTAAATAGGAAAAAACTAGATGAATTAAAAATTGGACCTTATAAAATATTAGAAAAATTATCAAACTCAATTTATAAAATTGATACGGGATACAAAAAGTTAGAATCAAACTTGTTTCACATTACAAAACTGATACCAGTACCGGAGCAGTTTTGTATATCTGGGCGAGGGAGACGTAAATGAAGCTCTTTTACACTCCATTTAATTTGAATCTCGCGCACACTATTTATAAAACATACGTCAAAGTACTATCTGTGGTGGCAGCACTTTTTCCTCTATGTTATTATGGAAATCATCTATGAAAAGATTCTCTCTGGTTTTGAACAATTAAAACGCTAGCGACTCTGATTATCAGAAACTAGCTCACCCGGCAAACTTTGTTCCGCCTTCAGGGCAATAAATAAAAAAAAGTTAAAAAAAAAAAGTAAAATAAATAAAAGTATCCTATGTCCTTCTCCTGACTCTAAACTACCTCCATGCCAATTTTCAGCTAAATCGGTTCAGCCGTTCTTGAGTTAAAAGTGGAGTAACTAACACGACTTTCTTTTATATATAGATAATTTAAGTTACGATTGTAAAAGACTAATATTTGAAGCAATAGCTTTTAATGTTGTTTCTCTTTACAGGTTAGTAATATTTGTACCGTAAGTGTTTAAATAAGTTGTATTTCCAAATATGATTTGTGATGTTCCTAAAAAATAAATTTCTCTTTACAGAGCAACAACCTTAGTTTTTGTTTCAATAAACCACATATTACATAAATGGTTGTGTAGGTACTTGTATTTCAATATTGTGATTTAATAATTGTTTTTTTTTCTGTCTAAATTGTTTTTTTTATGCCATGGATGGTGATGAAAATGAGACCTTTCCTTTAGTTTGCCATATAATGTTACTTCCCAAAATATAATCCTTCTAAGGGCTGATTTTTTTTAAAGGATAAATCAGACCAATAATTTACAAGTCAGCAGATTTGGAAATGTTGAATGTCGAAATCTATAACTGTGTCCTTAATTGCAATATTATGTCATTTTGACATACATTTCAAAATATTCCGAGTGTGTTGTCTTTAAGCATTTTTCTATATTAGTCCTAGTTTAGGATTCAGCCTACCACGCCTGTATACGATGGATAGGACATAGTACGTACTGAGTAAGTACATCTGAATTGATAAGAAGTTCTAAAAGGTTGTTGACATATTGATAAGAATATCGCAGTCGGGTCATTTGGTTATGATTATGTCATACGATATCGTATGTCTGCTTTTATTCGTATCGTGTATCGTTACTCTATAGTTAAAATAATATTTAATAAGTGCATTTTGACAGCCTTCAGTGTCATTGGAAAATAAACTTTAAGTCGATAGAAATACAAGTCATGAGCTGTCTATACTTTTAAGCCCGTCAGAACACTTGAAGCTTTAAGCATTTAAGGACTTCAAGCCAATGATTTTAAAATAAAAATAGGTAGATAAAAGTCTTGTGCTAAAAGTGGCACCCGAAATTCGTACACCTGAGCACTGACATAACCTATCTACGTTTTTTTTTTGTAATATCATTGATTTATCACGTAAATAATTGTGTTGTTTTTTTAGTATCTAGGATGGATTTTTTTTTTCTCAATGTAAAATTTTATGCAATTGTCTCATCTTATTAGTTATTTGTAGATTTGCCTTTAAAGTATAGATATAGATCATTGAATACTCACAGCTTCCCAACGGACCATGGTGCTCTCCGTCAGGTAGATCTTGAAGTCAACCTTGACTGGCTGCCGGTCTTTACGCTCCAAGACCTTGCTTATCACCTAGAAATTACAAAGGTTTGCTATTACTAGAAAATAAGAGACTCTTGGTCCACTTCAACGAGGTCAACCAGGGGTAAACTTAGATCCTGAACTCAAATTCGCCTTTCAGAAAGACACAGATCTTTAAAAGGGGGCCCCAAAGTTCACCTAAAATTTTAACTCCTATTATTAGAACCCCGTTAGCAGCTGATGGCTTTGACAGCTTTTCCGGACTGTAAGGTGAGCGCAGAAGGCTCTCAACCATAATATTTAAAGTAACATTAGGCACTCAGGGCTGTAAGGTGAGTGCAAATAGCTCTCAACTTTAAAGCTGTAGGAATACTGACAGTTTCTCTCTGCTGGAGGTTGATTTCGGGGCTGTATGGTGTGTGGGCTCTAAACCTTAACGCTGTAGGAATACTGACCGTTTCTTTCTGCTGGAGATTGAGTTCAGAGCTGTACGGTGAGTGCAAAGGGCTCTCAAACTAAAGTGAGTAGAAATACTGACCGTTTCTTTCTTCTGGAGTTTTATCTCATGATGCTATTGTATCTCTGAGTGTGTGCAAAGGGCTCTAAAGCTAAAGCCTGTAGGAATAAAGACCGTTTCCCTCTGCTGGAGGTTGAGTTCAGGGCGGATGCCAGAGTAACTTCTCATAATTATGGGGCTTGGAATGGTGTAGGGGGCTCAGGGGTCTCAACCTTAAGTTTGTAGAAATACTGACCGTTTCTCTCTGCTGGAGGTTGAGTTCAGGGCGGGTGTGAGAGTACCTTCTCATATGGTGCTATCATACCAGAGTGCAGGCTGAGCGCTAATGGTTCTGAACCTTAACACTGTAGGAATACTGACCGTTTCTCTCAGCTGGAGGTTGAGTTCAGGGCGGGTGTGAGAGCCCGACTCGAGTGTGTGCAAAGGGCTCTAAACCTTAAGTCTATAGGAATACTGACCGTTTCTCTCTGCTGGAGGTTGAGTTCAGGGCTGTAGCGTGAGCGCAAAGGGCTCTAAACCTTAAGCCTGTAGGAATAAAGACCGTTTCTCTCCGCTGGAGGTTGAGTTCAGGGCGGGAGCCAGAGTAACTTCTCATAATTATGGGGCTTGGACTGGTGTTAAGTGCACGCTAAGGGGTCTGAACCTTAAGTTTGAAGAAATACTGACCGTTTCTCTCTGCTGGAGATTGATTTCAGGGCTGTAAGGTGTGTGCAAAGGGCTCTAAACCTTAACGCTGTAGGAATACTGACCGTTTCTCTCTGCTGGAGGTTGAGTTCAGAGCTGTACGGTGTGTGCAAAGGGCTCTTAACCTTAAACTGAAGGAATACTGACCGTTTCTCTCTGCTGGAGGTTGAGTTCAGGGCTGTAGCGTGAGCGCAAAGGGCTCTAAACCTTAAGTCTATAGGAATACTGACCGTTTCTCTCTGCTGGAGGTTGATTACAGGGCAGTACGGTGTGTGCAAAACTGCAAAGGACTCTAAACCTTAAGTCTATGGGAATACTGACCGTTTCTCTCTGCTGGAGGTTGAGTTCAGGGCGGGTGTGGGAGGCCGACTCGGGGCCGAGGCTTTCCGAGCTGCTGGCAAGGGAGCTTGCGCTTGCCCATAGTAGAGCGCTCAACAAGTCACCTAGAAAAAATAAATAGATAAATAATTTGTTACACATCTGCAGGATGCCGGATGTTTTGTGGGCAAAAGCAGTTACAGGGAGGGCCCCTCCCAAGCAGTTCCGACGACCTGGCAGACCAAGGCGCAGATGGCGTGACTAGCTGGACGCCTTTGCAGGGGACTGGACGAAAAAGGCCCAAAATAGACTCGCGTGGAGGAGAGGAAGAGAGGCCTTTGCCCAACAGTGGGATCCTCATGACTGATTTAGATTAGATTGTTATACAGGGTGTCCCGAAACATACGTCAAAAAATATTATTATTATTACTAAACCAAGTGACAGGGATTTCTTTCCTTATTTTTCTCAGAACCGGTATAACCTAGCCTATCACCTATAGCTTGACGTTGAGTTTCGGGACAACCTGTATAGCCTAGGGATACATAGTGTGTTCTTTTTACATTTTAGTCATTTTTTAGGCCTGCCGGTCGGCCTCTTCAACAGTTGGCTTTGAAGCTTTATTGTTCGAAAGTTGGCTTTAGACCATTTGTGCTGAGGAATGGAAGGCAAGGAATTTGTCTTGCAATAACACGTAATCGAAATAAAAGAAGTTATGAAACCTTTAACCGGGCTAGCATGTTGGCATTTTTGGACCCTGTTCAATCCCTTAAGGTTTAAAATAACGCGGCAACTATTCTAAATAATAATAATATAGGGGGTAAACTCACGGTTGTTGTCGTCGTGAGTGGGGGTAGATGGGGTAGCGGGGCTCGAAGCCCCGCTACTCACCCCTCCGGGCGGTGCAGAGCCGTGTGCAGGAACATCAGGACCACCTGTGTAGGAAAATAAACAGTTATTATATATTTATTTATTTATTATTCAAATCAACTAAAATAAAAGATTGACCAACTAAAGAATACTCTCTTTTCTTAAAGGCCTCATAGCATGTAGGTAGCACCTGCTACAAAGGTAGCTAGAACCAGCTTAGAAGGGAGCTAGAACAGGCTCAGAAGGTAACTAGCTGGATTTTTTTCTTACTAGTGTTTTGAGTTTGACATTAAGAATAAAGAAGTGTGCATTTATAATGACAATACCGGTAGCGCCGTTTGTGGCTGTCGCGAACATAGGCTTCCCTCACTCATTTCCAGAGATCCACCACCGAAATCGACCGACGAACTTTATCAGGCCATCCGTTCACCTTGCGGGTAGGCGTCACACCTTGCGTTTGGTATCAAATGGTCTCACTCGAGAACTTTCTTAACACACACTGGTTAAGACGTTTGTCTCCAGGCACTGAGGTATGTTGAAAGTGAAGACGTGACCACAGTATAAACAGTAGGTTATCTATGGCCGCCCGCCGAGTTATTAGCGTGCACACAGACACGCGGCACAGCCCGTCAGTACTGCCACCACCTTATCCCCCGTAGTTTATGCTAGCGTGCGCGCGCGTGCACGCACACATTCAAACCGAGAGCGGCACGTTTGTATGTAGATATTTTACTGTTCTCTGTGTACTGTGCCTACAGTAAGCACTCACCACAGAGGCCCGGCGCCCAGGCACAGCGAGAAACACTCGGCGTCCGACGACGACAGAGCCGACCGCTTGCTCCCGGCGGCCGTGCTCAGGGACGTATTTGCTGGGAAACCGTTCCATATTTAACCCTATAGTAACTCACCACAGAGGCCCGGCGCCCAGGCACAGCGAGAAACACTCGGCGTCCGACGCCGACAGAGCCGACCGCTTGCTCCCGGCGGCCGTGCTCAGGGACGTATTTGCTGGGAAACCGTTCCATATTTAACCCTATAGTAACTCACCACAGAGGCCCGGCGCCCAGGCACAGCGAGAAACACTCGGCGTCCGACGCCGACAGAGCCGACCGCTTGCTCCCGGCGGCCGTGCTCAGGGACGTATTTGCTGGGAAACCGTTCCATATTCAACCCTATAGTAACTCACCACAGAGGCCCGGCGCCCAGGCACAGCGAGAAACACTCGGCGTCCGACGCCGACAGAGCCGACCGCTTGCTCCCGGCGGCCGTGCTCAGGGACGCGCCGTCGCCGCTGCAAGAGAAAAAAAAGGTTAATAAAACAAAATATATGATACTAGCGGCCGCCCGCGACTTCGTCCGCGCGTGGACTTAAGTTGTAAAACAAAAAGTAATATTTAATAATAAATTGTAGCCTATGTGCGATTCAGAAGTTACATTTTTGAAAAGTTTCATCAAAATCCATTCAGTAGTGTTTACGTGAAAGTAGTAGGTTAAAGAAATAAAATAAAAATGGCTAGCATTAGCACCGCGACAAAATTTTGTCACGCTTTATTAATGCGATTTGTATGTTTGGCACGAGAAAAAGTGCGAAATAATTATTATTGAAACAATATACACATTCTTACCGCCATTAAAGCTCTACAGCAGTGATAATGCTGAATACGACAAAAAAAAAAAAACGTCATTTTTAAAGTAACTAAAGGGTGAATTTTAGGTCAGTCGACAAAATTCAATATGATGTTCTAGATTTTCCATACATTTATGTCAAAATAATTTTAATGTACACGCGTGAAACTCATAAAAATATCATTAAATTTTTAAAGCTGCGTCACTGACCTCAGGGAACGATATTTTACACAACTTTAATACCTATGACAAATGTGCCCAGACATCCCTGAGTACCTTTATAATTCGATTCCGATCTACTTATTTGGAAAAACAATTATTAATCAGGAATAAACATGAAAAAAAAACACGATTTTTGATTTGACCTCATAAAATGAATGTGTAACAGTTACACAATCAACCCTGAAAGTTTGTCAATCGTCTTCGGTTTCACCCTGTGAAATTCATCTTAATTTTTCAAAAATATATACTTAGAAACAGATAAAACGCACATAAGTTGATTGAAAGATTAATTACCTATTATCCATGAAATATTCAAACAGCCCTAAAGCAGCACTTTTAACGCTGTAACATTTTGTCTCTTTCATTCTTAATGCTGTAGACATTTAGTAAATAACAGGAAAAAAAATCGCTAAACCGATGCTGCACCGTCGCTTTAGCTTTGATGAATAACGAGATAATTTTTGTTTAAAATTAACCACAGATGAAATAGGGCAAAAGACCCAGTCACCGACACGTATCCAATTACGGACAAAGGATGTTTTTCTCGCTCTTTCCTTATGCTCGTAAACAATTTAATCTATGGTAAATATTGACTTAAGCACAGTAATTAAAACAAACGATTTAAATTGAAGTCGTTAACAATAGTGAGCGTAATTATAACATAAAACACTTAAGCAAGGATCATTTGATATCATCTACGTAGGTACATAATAACATTATTATACGATAAACCTGCTTACTCCATTTCCATGATGATATAATGTAAGGTTTAAAGTAATGTGCATCCTCATATACAGTGACTTGTTTTTGAGAAATCATCAGATTTTCACACTCGAGGTGTGTCAAATCAATAAGCTATACTGAAAAAACGTCAAACATTAAAAATGTACTACATGTACTACATTAAAAACTTTAAAACGCTCTTAAATTCAAGTTGACGTCTTAAAAGGCCGCTCAGAGAGCAGTATAGGTGGATCTGTAAAAACCAGTGTCGTGGTATGCTACTAGAGCCACGACAGTACGCTGAGAGAAGACGTTTTAGGTACTACATTAGTAACGTAGGCTGAAAAAGAGGTGGCGAGACGAATTGGACAAATACCACCAATAGTGGCACACTAGCCCAAGACTGGGATCACTGGAGGCACAAGGAAGCGGCTTTTACCCAGCAGACAATACAGACTGAGTAAAAGAAAAATTGTACTATTCGATTTCAATACTGGTTGATTCTATTTTCGTGTTGTTGTATTAGTTTACTTTGTTATACTTATTATGTTTAGTTATGTTTTAGTTGTTCAGGTGTCCGATTATGTTTGCAATTGGATTTTCTATACTATTTTAAACCTTCCAGTACTGTAAAATAATATTTGCACGCCTGTCAGACGGCCGAATACCAAGTCTGGCTATAATTTTACAAACTTTTCACTTAATTGTGTCTTTGGCGAAGAAATGATTTGTTTGTGGAAGTCCTAAATAAACACTCATCACCTATGCCATTAGTCCTGATACAGATGGCCTCAGGAAACTGGGTTTCGCGTTTCCTGAGGCCTAGGCCTAAACTTGAGGCCTGAGTGCGTCATTTTTGTCGTCTAAGAGAAAAAACAACGCCATTCGTATGTGAAGTTTACTGAAGCACGTTCAGTAATTGCAAATAATTCATTTGCTAACACATGTAAGGCTGCAGTGACGTGCGAGCAATCTGAATTGTTACGCTTCAAGGTCGTGCGCACGCATGCTCAGTTTTATATTTGCGACACGATCACAATTTCACTGTAGCTTTTGATTACTGGGAACCACTTCTTTTTCTGAATTATAACTCTCCTAACTTCAACTACGTTCTGGCGCCGCTCATGCGCTCTTATATGGCTTGCTTGTCTGCGACAGACAGGCTATACAGCGCACAATATTATAGTGCATTGCCTCTATTTCTTCACGTCTGGCATCAAGCTAGGAAAGCCGGCACACTTCAAAGCCGAAGACTTGGGTTTTCACCAGCTGTCAAATGTCCCCGACTAGATTCCAAGAATTCTTACTGAGTAGCTTCTACGTCACATCCTTCCATATAATGGCGCTAAATTAGCACATCCTTATATCTTGGGAGTAACTCTCTAAGTAAAAGATGCGTTTTGCCACTCCTGATGAAGTCTCATTGGTAATATAGGTCTTCGCTTGTGCAGCTGTTTGGAGTTGGACACAAGGGGCCTAGAACCGCTATTCGATCCTATGAGAACCCTCGGCATCTGCTCAGCGCTGTTAGTTCAACATTTTGACAGGTCTTACCGACAGGCCATCCAAGACCGCTATCTTATCACTTTAAAAGATGCTTCAGCCCTCATTTATGAGTCTAGCTCTCGAAAATTCTGTCGAGTCATTTAAAATAGGACTTAGGCCACTTGAATCTCATCCAACAGTATCATAAATGGTAAGTATAATATGCTTAGCCCACAGGCTAAAAATGATTAGCTGGAATCGCCACAAAGTAAGTCTACTAAATCATTACTTTCCACCGCAAAAGTGCCAAGGTCGAGTACCGCGCCGTTTTAGTCGGTAGAAGACCGATATGTGAGGTACCTATGACATGTGGAGATTTTCCCACGAAAAAGTGACAGGTGCATTCGAATCCAAGCCGAAAGAAGTTTACAAAATGGCTGTGCTGTTGCCAAACATGACATGACTCAGTAACATGATAAATTGCTCTTCTCAGCCAATTGTTATTGAATGACGTATGAAGTCGTTATAACAAACAGTCCACGTGTTGTTACTTAACATATTTGTGTTAGTTATTCGATATCTATCTGTTAATTGTCATCTACAGTTAATCAAGCTATAATGTAACACTGTGGACTTTGTATTTGTCCGCTCGTGACACTAGCATGTAGAATTTATAGCTATTTGAGATACGAGATGTGTAAATGAGGTCTACTAGTCGTACATCGTTAGATGATAGTTACGTCAACCATTAGACATTACAAAACCTACTTACAATAGCGATGAGAACTTACAAGTATGGCTGTCACTTACAATTCCAAACTCAGCAGTAAAATTAGAGGTTTTTTTGGGAAAAAAAATGTAATTTTGTCATACACGTAATGTCCGAGTAGAGACACTTTACGGCAAGGTATGTGTTTATTCTTTAAATGGCTCACATCCTCTATTAACAAATCGATAATCCCAATGTCAAGTGGTTTATGCATTTGCATGTAAACTTAATAACTTCATATAACTACTTTACAGAACTTAACTGAATAAACTGATGCCTTATTTATCTAATGAAGCCATCAAACACTATCGCATTGGGTTTAGCCTGTAAGGATAGTTGTTATGGGTTTTAAGGGTAATAAATAAGCATTTATTCACAGCAGCAGATACTTAGTTGATGGATGATAAATGCATTTAAGAGTGACCGAAGTAAAAAAGATGTAAACAAACAATACAAAGAAATATAACTGATCCGTACAAACAAACAACAGCGTTTATACGTCCCACTGCTGGGCGTAGGCTTCACCTCAACTATGAGGTGGCGCGAACGATACTACAACACGCGGGCTTACCCCCTATTCATAAAAACTTAAACAGCGCTTCAACTAAACGTTAACTTTTGTATCGCTTTGTCACTTTCATTCTTGTTGCTGCCGCCATTTGAGACTAAGTGACTAACCACGTCAACAGCTTACTGTATGCTTTAGCGTTGCGTTAGTTTTTATGAATCTTATTCATAAAACCGAGAGAGGTACACCTCTACCTATGGCACAGTAATAACATTACTACATAGAAAAAAAAGGTTCTTATAATGACTAACTCACCAGTATAGTTTCACAACCATTTTGATAGATTAAAATTTATAAAACGAAACGTAACAAAAAAACACTATTTCTATTAAAAATAAATAACAAAAAAAATAACACAGCAATAATATCACAAAACTGGAATGTTTTACTTAAAAAGAAGTTTAATTTAAAAGGCTAAATGTTTTTCAACCTTGCCAATGGTAACTTTTTATAAAATATGCTGTACCCATACAGCATATTATTTTTTGGCAATTGTATTTTAATTTTCTTTCTTTTTTGAGACGTCCAATTCAAACGGCTTTCTAAAGGCTACTGATAGGGAAATTTGGATAAACAAGTCTGGATCTACAATAAGGAGACTTGCCAAAAACAGAAATAGATGCAGTTAATACAAGCTTGAGTAAATATGAGGAATATGTACCAGTTGTGGACAGGACCCTGAAGTCGACATAATGAAAATTCCTAGTTATTTTATTTATTCGTTAGTGCACAATAAGATAATTGAAATCGAGAATATTTAAGATAAGCACAGGTGACCTTATCTCACACTTTTACTAGTATTAGAAAACTATTATCTAGGTAATTCTGGCAAAAAGATAGACAATCTTAGAAAAATAATATCTGTATGAAAGTAAATAAAAAGTCAAATAAAGAATGCACTTGTGGTAACGATAACAACATGTAAACGTGATTTTTACTGATAATTATTAAGTGATGATAACACGTTTTTTAAAGTACGTTATCATAAGTTTGTTTTATTTACATCCTTCACGTTTTTCGATATCTTTTTTCAATGACATGTGAATGACGTTTCAAAAATAAGTTTAGTATAAATTTCGTTCACATGTTCAGTTTTATCTACATGTTTTTTTAAACGTGCGTAATTTCGTTCGTTTTAAAATCGAGATATATGACACATTTTCAACAAAAAGACTGAAAAAGCTAAAACTACTTCGTATGAAACATGTATGAAAAGAATCATGAGAGGACATGAAGCGCAAGAAATGTCCACATCTTACTGAGCATATCTAAACTATGGAAATATAAATTGGAAATTAGGTAAAGAGGTTCCTTTCATGATGTAACTGAACACTAAGAAATAATTTTCAGAAATTCAGCCCCTAAAAGTGCGAAATAGGAGGGTGAAAGTCCATGCGGACGAAGTTGCAGGCGGCCTCTCGTAAAAAATAAAATCAAAAACTACTGTCCAAGCGTTAGGCATTTACCTTAACAGCCAAATAGACGTGTTCCTAGTGACGGTTGCCAAGAAATTTGTAAACACGCTTTCCTATTTATTATTGTTGAAAAAGTGAAATAGCTATTAGCCTACATACAAGGTGTGTATATCCGTGTATTGGCAATGATCTGATGATAATTCATATATATCGTCTCCGTGCCTCAGCCAGTGGCTCAACTGTGGCAGTGAATTGGCAAAGATCGCTGTTGTAAAGCAACGCACGTCAGGTAGGTTTTGGGATGGGATACCACCCCGCCCGAATTTTAATTATGTATTTGAAAGAAAGAAAGAAAATATTTTATTGGGTACATAACAAACAAACAATAAAGGTAACATAAAAACAAATCCAATTAGGTAGTCTTCTAGTTAAGACAAGTAACAATATGAGTGAGAATTCAATTAGATAATATCATCTATGTTAATGAGGTTTAAAAACAGATCTCCCATGTGCTTGGAGATTTTTTTGCCTCTACTTTGCGTGTATAAATTGAAGTCAGTATTTAAAGGATAATTGCCTGTTGTTTGACTAATTAGGGTTAAAAACAAAAACAGCCTTTACATAATATTTTTGAACTGTCATAGAAAAATATTTGGTGGTTTTCTACATTTGTGTTTAATATCCATTAATCAGAGTAAAAGTCGGTTTTTTACTGAAGCTTCGGGTGAAAAAACTGCGGACTTTATGCTGAAACCATTCCCTAACAACAAAACATTGGGCGAGATAGAAATGCTGTTGGTGGTGTACAATTGTAAATTAGTACCTAAGAAAACTTAATTCACCGATTACTGATTATTATAACGAAAAAATAGGAACTACCTGCGGCGTTGAATAAGTAAAGCGAGCGACAGTGAAAACGATTCAGTACAAATCCTAATATAACAACAGATTTGCGTCATCATTTTGAAACTTTGCCATAAGCGAGGAGTTATTTTGTTATTATGGCAATTGCGACTAAAATAGCCGCTTATTTTCACACGCTGATCTCTCCCAGTAGTTTGAATAAATCAGATTACACGAAACGGAATATCATTTTATTACTTGTTGATTACTAGAGCGTCGTGGCTCGGAGCCCGGGTGGTCCAGAGTTCAACTCTGGCCGAAACACCTACTTTGTGTTCATAGTACATAGATAACGCTACGGTGGTGGAAAACACCGATACAACCCCAAGCAATAATAATGTGAGATACTGAAGGGAATCCGTTTACCATAATGGCAATAATTATTATTGTGAGTCTGTCTACCCCGTTTGGAATAAAATCGTGAGCGTATGTTTATGTAATGTCGATTACTAGCGACTAGCCCGCTATGATGTCATTTACCTTATAAACCTCACGGGAGAATCTCAATTCTTAGCGAGAAGGACCTTTCACCGCAAAACTAGCCTTGTACTCTATCAAAGTTAGTTTCTCGTTAGAGTTTGATATGGGCCAATCAGAAAATATCATTCCTAACGCGCATCAGGTTGGACTCCAAAATAAGGATCTCAGGTGGAAATTGGGCCTAAAACCCTGTCATGTTAGGTACTGTATACAATTGAAACAAATCCAACAACACCTATGTTAAAATCCGTCCACCATTTGAGCTGTCTTAGCGCATGCCAAATAAATACGTTCGAAAACATCATCATCTTCCTGGCGCAGTCAGGAAAAAAAGAGGAATGCATAAAAACATAACGTATGACGCAAATAACCAAAACAAAACAATCGCGCATTTTCCCGCGTCTATGTTTACGTTTATTTTTAAAAACGCCGGGCGTGGCCGCCTCTTTGCTTCAGCTACACTTTATTTTCAGCCAGTATTCGGCATGGTTACGTTGTTAGTGCGGAGATTGACCGCGAATTGGAAATTTCGGTAACTGGAAGCCATTTAAAAAAAAAATTACAGCTGATTGGATTGGCGGGAACATCGGCTTTGGATAGGTAATATTTTCTCAGTGAGAGAGAAGAGATCTTCAGGTACTGTAGTCAAATACCTAACTACTTATTTATTTAACTAATAATTACTTCACAGAATAATGATGTTCCCCATAATATCAGAGATAAAACACAGTACAGGTGTTCGTTCACAATCAGTTTGTTCAGATTCGAACAATCCTATCTAGAGCAATTGTTTTTTTTATTTGAGTAAGTACCTATGATGCGGCTTTTGTTTTCATATCTGTATCGAGCTTCGTTTGAAAATTTAAGGATTTGTGTAGTCAAATGGCACCAGAACTATGAAAACATCGAGAAATTGTGTACCCGTATTTACTAGTTACTGAAACAATCAATACACATTACTTTTGATACAATCAAGAAGGCAAGTACAGAGGCGCTCACATCAACATTTACATAGGGGCACCTTATGCTGTTGACGTAAGACCTATTTTGCAATGGTTTTTTAAAGGTATGCTCTGTACCTACGAGTATGACGCACACGCAAGGCGTCGAGTCGTGTAATTCTATGGGTTTACATTAAATAATGAGTATTTTTTGAACTCTAATGTATTTTAAACTATACTGTTGTTGTTATAAACTTAGATCAATTTTCATTCGTTCGTAGGTCAAGAAATACCTAACTGACTTGATATGAATTCGTTAGTACCGCGATGTATCCGTTACTTAAGGTTTTCTTATAGGTACTACGCCCTAAAGATCGATGAAAAAGAGGTACAGTAGTACACACTTTATAAGGCGCGTCGTGAATCTTCGGCCACGCAGACAAGGCAAAATATTCCGACTATTGCCGAAGGAAGGATTAAAACTTTAAATCAGACTTATGGCACATAGTTTTAAGGTGCAAAGTATAGTGCGCCTGTTATCCGTCTCGCTTGCGCAAGACCCTCTCTTTTCAAAATTACACTGCAGGCCAATGTTATTGGGAGTACCGGATAATATAATAATTATTTCATGTACTAAAAAAGTTTTAAAGATAATTTAAATTAATAAATACACTTTCTAAAAAACAATATTATGTTATAAATTATGAAATATTAATTTAAATATTATTAAGAGGTTCACATTTTGGTGGTTGGTTTTGGCTTTGCCGGCAATAGCTTTTCCATTTCAAATAAAACTTAAGGTTCAATATAAAATTGAATGTTACTGTTGCTTATTATATTATAGGAAATATTGTCTTTAAATTGAACTTAAAGCTAGGTACCCATAGTGAACTATGACAGTTTAATCAGATTAAATTATAAAATTAGTATAGGTGACATGATCTCTTACATTCTGTACTTTGAAAAAGCTGCTTTTTATTGATAAGTCAGAATAATGAGTTCATATCCATGTCGGGTATTCTAATCTGGCTCTCCATAAATGGAAACCCTGCGACCCCACACACCAGTGTGGGTTCACAACCGGGATAGACCGCACGGATGATGATGAAGAATAATGAGTTCATCTAAATGCTACAAGGGGTAGTAAAATTTACAAATTTATTTATCTTACAAATTTATTTCAATTATAAAGGACGCACTCCCTCTATCTCTGTATCGCTATCGCCACCACTGAAACTGGGATCACTGGAGCTCAAGGACGATGACGTCGACGACGATGAATTCTCGTTCAGGTTTATGACAAATTGGTCCAATCTTTCATCAAGGGCTTCTTCAACCGACATAAATTCATCCTCGCATTTAATAGCATGCTCGACGACTCTCTGCCACTCTTCTTCCCCTATTGATGAAAATTTTTCATTTAATAGGCGTTGCACTTCAGATAAATTCATGGCAACGTTGTATTTGCTCACGTGTCCTTTTACTTGCGACCAGATGTTCTCTATCGGATTAAAGTCCGGATGATAGGGAGGAAGCCTTAACACCGTATGGCCGTGGGCTTCCATGATGGTATCCAGTGAATACTTTGTGAAGTGGTGCTTATGGCGTTTAATTAAGCTGTACAGTTCTGGTTTAAATGCTTTGCTGTCAAAGGGTATATTTTTGCTGGTTAGCCATTCTTGCATTGTTTTTTTTGTGGAATTTGAATTGGGTGCCCGATCCTCCAACGTGCTGTGATATGACGCGTTGTCAACAACGAACACAGAATTTGGTTGGAGATTGGGGATTAATCTTTCTTGCAACCATTTCTCATAATTTTCTTTATTCATCTCGCTGTGGTAATCTCCAGTTGTCTGTGTCGATTTATAGATCAACAGAGCATTTGGTATAAAACCACTAGCACTACCGGCATGCACTATAATTAACCTCGGGCCTTTTGATATGGATTTTTTTAGGCCTCTGCACTGTTCATCAGACCACGCTTGTTCTTTGGTATGGGTCGAATGAACATAAGTCTCGTCCCCATACACAATTGGTCTCCCTTCATGCCGGTATTTTTTTATTTTTCTTAAAAACTCTATCCTCAAGAGCCTGACTTCATCTTTTTCCGCCAGCAACTTTCGATTAGTCTGAGTTTTTCTAAACTTAAAACCCATCTCTTTCACAATTCTGCGCAGCGTTTCTCTGCTACCTCTAAAGTCTAAATCTTTTTTTATTTTCTCCAAAAGTGACTTAATCGTAACTACCTGTTTCTCAACTAGGTGAAAGTCGTATATTTTTCTGCGTATTGCTTGGTATGCAAAATCATCCAATTCCTGGCGGTGAGTCTTTTTCAATTTTCCTTTTTTCGGGGTTCTAAATGAAGGGCCCGCAGCGCTCGTAGTAGGTTGATCCTTTTCCTTCAGAATTCTCGTAACTGTCCTTTTAGAAATTCCAGTCGCATCTGCCGTTCGTTCAATAACTTTTAAAAAACGATCTTTTGCAAAGGTTTTATTTTTAGCTTCTTGGGCTTCTTTCATCATAAACTCGTGTACATTAGACACTATCTCCCGTGATTGTCTTTTAAGTGGTCGTCCTCTTTTTAAAGAACTCATTTTGAAACTCCGAAAATATAACACTTTTTTTGCTCCTATGTGTACTTTTATCTGCAACGCGTCTATACACTGAGAAGTATGGCGGCTGACTAACATGCGACGCGGGCGCGCGCAAACATGGCACGGCGACCGACCAATAGCGGCACAGGAAGAATACGCGCCGTGCGTGGAGTATGCCGATTGGTCAATAGCATTTCCCGCGCTCCTAAAATTCGTCTTCTGCGCAGGTACATCGGTAAGCCTTATTAAATGTGTACTACTGTAGGTACCTAGGTAGATAGATGCCAGTAGTGACGCGAAGTCGAAGACAGATACATGTTGCGCAGTGTCGTCTCAAACTGTCAACACTGTCAATGCTTTGCTCAGGTGCACTAATAGTATATAGTACAGTCCTACCAACTTATCTGTGAACTGAAAGAGGACGACACCGTCGATTCAGTGTTGCTAACTAATATAAGGTGCCCAAAATTGAGTAAGTTTTAGAAGTAGGTAATTTGTCATAAGAAATAAGTATAAATAAAAATAATGAAATTAAATATTGTAATTATTTATAAATAAAAAATAAAATAAAAAAATATATTTGTAGTTAAGTAGGTACGCTAAACAGTTGTCCTTCAGGATTAAACAATGGCTTTATTTAGAAAGTGATCCAGTGAAATGGAAATTCTGCAGATATTAAGGTTTGATAGCTAAAACAGTTAATAGAGAGATAAACTAGAATTTGGAAAACTTATCAATCATACTAGGTGATTTATGTACCCTCCCTGCATCAGGTACCTGGTATTATTTGCTGGTTTTAGTTGAGACCGTACCTAAAACCTAACAACGATATATTAAATATAATTCGCAGTGGTAAGTACGTAATGGATGTGATAAAAAAAAACAAATTGCTTTACAATTATTTATTAAAAACCAGATTTACAGTAATGATCTTTAAAGATGAACCTGCACGACCGACATAATCATCGCTGTCCTGTGTAATTTATTTCTGTCTTTAAGACCTCTAGGAGGTTTTTAACAGAAGGCACCTCGTTTTTAGCAGAATCAAATTCATGTACCTACTCTCCTCCGTATAACTCCCATGTCAAAATCATCAACGTGTATGATTCCACTTCTATCCTTCCTTGCCTGGTGTCCGAATTTTAGTAACAGTGTCTTCTGCTGGGCATGCAGCATCTTTATCTATTTTCGAAATGAATCCTTGACTCACATCTGAAACATAGGATTATTTTTTTCATCGAAATTTGAAAACCGGCAGGTTAGTTGGCTCACCCATTTAACAGGTAACATATTAGATGTGCGTTACTGTTGCGTTAAATTACAGTTAGAATATATACAAATATTCCGTGGACTTAAATTTTTGATTAAGTATATGGGTATTTATAAAAATAAAGTTGACAACACTAACCTATTGCAGCCGAAATTCGTTTGTTTATTTTGGTAAATGGAATAATCGGAGACCTCGCCCGAGCTTCTGCTTTGAAAAAGGTTTCAACCTTAAGAATAATGTTTCGAGGATCACTTTTAATGGCTTTCGGCATATTCAACTTCATAAATTCCGAAATATCACAATAAAACAACCATAGCACTCAAAATTAGTTGACACGGACAATCGAATGACATTTCAACATTTTCAACATGGCGGTCGTAGTTCCATATTTCGCCATTTCACAGATAAGTTGGTAGGTCTGTACGATTAATAATTGTAGTCAGCAAAATGACAACTTCAACAGTGACTGATACAAAAAAGGGTGACCCGCTACAATAGTGACGTTCGGCAATCACTAGACTTAGACATTTAGTCATGCTTTATTTAATTAGGGATCAAAGCCTTTTTTAAATTGTAAATATTTAATAGGTACACAACGAATGAAATAATACGATTTAAGAAATATGGACATTACCTCCATAATAAAACTTCTCACTAAAAAATTATTACCATAGCTGGGAAAAAAATGTTCAAAGAGGTTCAGGGGAGTTAACTCTTGAAAGTCAGGAAAATACAAGTAATTATATACGTTTTTATTCGTTACGGTTGCTATTGATTTCGACTCCTATTCTGAATCGGTATATTCAGAATCGGAATCGGAATCAGTTACATTTATAACGAAGGAATCCACATATTGTCTATAATGTGGTCGAGTAGACACATTTTGTCTTCGACTTTCATAGCATGGTGTATGCACTGTCTCCAATTATCAGGCGTCACCTCTTTCAGGCCTTCTTCAAATATTTTTTTTACCTCTTTTATTTTAAAACTTTTATTGTTCCTGGCAAACGTACCCCTTTGCTTGAGCCCAAACTAACTCTATTGGGTTGAGCTCACAGTGATAAGGTGGCAGACGCAGGATTGGGATACCGTATTCAGCGGCCAACTCTTCCACAGCATAGCGTTCGTAATTAGATTTTTGTAATTTTACTATTTGGATTAATTGAGCCTTTATCATTGTAGGTTGATATTTAATTTGTTTTTCATCTAACCACTGAACAATATCAGCCTTCCGCCAGTTTGAAGTGGGGATACGCTCGACTTTTCTTGAATGGTACGGTGCGTTATCTAATACCAGCACCGCATTTGGCTTTAATTTTGGCAAAATGCTTTTAAGACATTTCTCAAAACACTCTGAATTCATATCTTCATGATAGTCCATACTATTTTTCTTCGATTCAAAAAAAAGTAAACCGGAATCTACAAAACCTTCATCACTGCCTATACATGAAATTATATTATAGAAAACGCTTGTTTGGAATATTCTACTGTTGTATCCTCCCAAACTTTTCCAGTTGTATGACCTGTTAATAAACGAAATTCTTACCTGTATATAATATAATACAGAAACAAAACATTTTGAAACTGAAAACCTATTTACTAAATACAGTTTACCGAAATACCTCTATGTCTCAAGACGAAAGTCTGACCAGTGTGTGTTGCCAGTAATGACATATGGAAGTGAGACGTAGTCATTCACTACGACCATTTTGCCAGGCTGTAATGTCGACTAACTTTTAACTGTAAAAACTCGATTTACCACATCACTATTTATTTGGGACTGAAAACCTGCCATACTGAAAATGTCATTTCACTGACTACAATTAAAAATCCTAGTATAGTTCTGATTACGAGTGCCGCTTTTGGAGCACAAGTAACCTATCTACCTTTTATTTAATATAATAAAATTGCTACGCCCGGTTAAAGTTTACCCTGCATAACACAGACATGGCAGACTTCTCATTTAAATACCCGTCTGAATACAAAACCAATTCAAGAATGTACATACCTACTGCCTACGCAAACATCAGACGAGTAGAATGCATTTCTGATAAGGAAACAACGTTTGTACCTACATGAAAATATGTCTAGTGTTGTAAGTATACAATTGTCGATAACATCGAAACAAATCTATCTGTAGAAAATTCTCTTCTATAGATTCTAATGAAAGAATTTGTTAACATGTGGCCATCTCCGCCTTACAAGATGGAAAATGACCTAGCTTAATCTATGGCCTCTAAATTTTGTAAATTGTACCTGATTAAAAAATCTATTTCGCGGCCTGGTCTAGGAGAACTGACAGTAGGTAATGGTTCATTGTTGTACCATTTAATTTTTAAAATTGAGAGTACATAAAGTGCATTCTGGGCCAAAGTACTGAGACTAAAAAAACATAGTATTTTTGAACCGCATACCTACCTACCCCATTTCTTTTGCTGCAAAAGGGTGGAATCACTTTTATTGTTTAAGTATAACATTTACAACTTATTTGGTCTTAGATTTGGCATGTTACACTTATTTCAATTCTTGTGACCTTTTAATCCAACTTTTTGTTATTTGTCACTGAGTGTTGTACCTTCCTTGGACCTAGCCAACATAATACTACTTGTGAAGGGATTGAGATGCTGTCATCCACTGTCGATTATTCTTGGGGTACAGGAATATAAATATCGATATTTAAGAAATGCATCACTATGAACGTCTAATTCTCATATTGTGCTGTTTGCATAACGTTATCAGCATTCTAGGTAGGTATTGATGCTGTTATTATATTCTACGTTATTTTTTACTATGTAGAGATACGTTCTCTTTATTATACATGGATGCATACACAAAAAATGGGTCTGTTATACGCGGCTGCTGAACTTTTAAACAAATTATCATCAAAAGTTGTACTCTTAAAATTGAACTGTGGAAAATTTCAGCCTTAGTAGTAGACAAGACTTATCTTTATCTACAGATAAGAAGTCTTTAACTGACTGGCAGACAGTTGAACATAGAAGTTACCTACTCTCATTTTCTCTTTAAGTTACTAAACAACGACATTTGCATACTACACCTACTTATCCTATACAATCCTCTACTTGAAGGTTGTCTGGAATGGATCGCTCCCTAGCGATTGTAATTTAATGTAATATGTAATTTAATACAACTGTAATGTTTTTGTGCAATAAAGAATATCTATCTACACACTGTTTTGGGGTATGGCTCGCGCCACCTCAGTTGAATGGAGGCCTTTGCCCAACAGTGGGAAAAATACATCATTTGTAAACGTAGGAAATCATCAAATCAGTGACTAATATGTGGGTTATTTTACCAAGATGGCGCATTCCTAGGAAAAGCCGTTCAATACCTATCATTATAAACAAACAGAATTTTAATACTATATGTTGCAACTTTGACAGCATGGAATTTCCATACGAACAAGAAAGTTTTAAAATCGCCTTTTGTCCACTAAGTACTTAGATACTATAGTTTGTATGAAAGAGATAGCCTCTAGCAATCAGACTGCCTAATTACCTAGTGTATTCATGTGAAGATGGTTATACTTTTAAAAGTGTTAAAAAATATAATTACTAGTGTGCAATAAAGTTTTTCTTCTGAAAACCAGAAAAAGACTTTTGGTCATCTTGGCATCAGACAGGACTCAAACCCGCATCTTTCGCAAACCGGGCGGCCGGTTTTTCTGGTTTTCCGATCTTTAGTAAAGATACTGCATGGAAAATGCTAAAACAATAATAAAACAAAGTTTTTCTTATCTTATCTTACTAAGTGAGTTTGACAGAAGTGGTTAGTGAGTTAGAATTTTATTAAAACCTTTAGACAATGTTCGTGCGATTTGTTAGGTTATGAATGACTTCTGACAGAACGACGCCTGCCGGGTCATCTTCGTTATAAATATTGACGAATCTAGGTCACAAATGAAAAATGGCGTCGAATGATAAGTAGTCGATAAAACTTGCTAGATTGATGCTCATTTGTCTG
This sequence comes from Udea ferrugalis, assembly GCA_950022985.1. Lineage (NCBI taxonomy): Eukaryota > Metazoa > Arthropoda > Insecta > Lepidoptera > Crambidae > Udea > Udea ferrugalis. Next base: position 6,139,313 of record OX465543.1, read on the forward strand.
ATTGAGCACTTCGACCGGCCTTGCACTGTCGTTAATGTTAGAATGAATGACAAGTGGTACAGTCCAAAACATTTAAGACACTAAATATTTTTGAAGGTGATTTCAAATAATTTTCTATTCAAACTAATTTTATTAGATTGGTTATTTTTGTGAATTCGTGAATTTCTTTCACTTATAAATACAGGGCAAGTTTGTTTTATAAAACCAAGAGGTTTGATTTCTGCCTAGATAGGTAGTAGTTTTCAAATCTGAGAATGCAATTTCAGGTTTTGTCGGACTCAGTCTTGAGACTACTTTGAGCCTTGTGCTATATTCTTCATAGTTCAGGAATTGCTTACACCCACTTGAAAAATTCAACCTGTATATTTTAAGGTAAGTAGTTCAAAATCACAGGAGAAAAATTGAATATCTACTTCCCGTAATAATATCAATGTAATATACAGAATTTTCCAATGAATCAGTCATACGCGATAGCATAACATTGATCTTTCCTCATATCAAGAAAATGCTAACATAGTTACAGGAAAATCTGTGTAATTCTTACTAAGACGCAGAATACCGGTAAACCCTAACCAAAGTAGGCACACATTCTTTTTTGCACATCGACAAGGAAACTTACAGCTTAACACGCTCAGCACCAAGCCCTAATATGACAATATTCTTCACGGTTTCTGAGAACAAACCACCAATCCCTAACCCAATGCTTCAGAAAAAACCCCTAGGCCAGAGCAATATTTTGGTAGTATAAAATGTATGAAAACCGTGCGGTAGAACAATACACGAGGCTAAAGACCGAGATATATATCGAAAGAGATATACAAGTGTTAGTACAGTGTGTAAAAGAAAGCTTTACACATGGCGCTTAAAGTGTAAATATTTATCAATAGAGGTCTTTTCTAGGCAACCTACAGTACAAATCTAAGAAATAAATTTTGACAGATGTCAGTCTCATTGGATTCATAAACAGTGGCTTGACTTTTGCAGGTTCAACACTGAAAACTTGAACCCTTGTTGCATTGCTTATAGTTTAATTTCCAATGACAATGGAACCTGTTTAAATGAATTTCTTAGGTCCTACTAACCTATAAACTGTCTGCGGTGGAGGGGTGAATCATTTCAGCTAAGACAATCGATACCTCCAGAAGTTTTGTTTTATATTTTTAAATTTTTCAAACAGGGTAAACTATGGAAGACACACATAAAAGTGTTATTTGCAGATTAATGATCTCCTATCAAATTGATAATAGTATGCTAAGAGTAATTTATAATTAGCTTTCTTTACTTATTTAAGTATAGCAAGCTTTGTGAAATGAAATCAGTAATGTGAATTTATTGTAAACAATGTAAAAAAAGATGTTACTGGCCAGTCAAATATCAGAATTAACATATAACCCAGTAAGTAGTTGTCAATTAGGTATGTTAGTATTCATGTACAGTCAGAGGCATGACAGGCTACCCATTTTTGGCCAGTCCTTCTTGCTCTACTGCAAAGTAATGTCATTTGGCAGGCACAAGATAAGATAGAAATGATTATAGCCTATTGTGTACATTTGTTTATAGTAGGTGAGAATTTTACTTCAAAATACTTTTGTTTGCTATGTGGTTGTCATCACAGTTATAAACTAAACAACTAAAATTAAAACAGAAACGGTTTTACAGTAAGAGTACTTACTGATGATAGCTAATTTTATCATTCTCTCCAGTTTCAATTATAGATTAGTAATATTGAAAACCCGTTCGTCTGGCATATTTGGGAATGGTAAGTAGGTATATAAGATTGCATGTTAGGCTGAAATAAATTGTTTACAGGAACAAAATAAAAAAGTATTTCATTTTTTAAATCTACAACTTGCTCATTGCAAGGCAAAGCAACGGTACGCGATGTTTAAAGTAACCTTTGTTTAGAAAAAAGAGTAAGGACGAAGGTAGACAGAATACAATCTCCCGTCGCCAGTGATGACGTAAATCGTTGAAACAAAAGAAGCACATTCGATAACCAAAAAATCGAAATTACTCCGTCTTTGTATTGTTTCGTAATCAGATAATACACGCTACAAAGTTTGCATGATTAAATAAACAATAATGTACTTACTAGAACTTTTTAGAAGCGTTGGTGGGTTCTATTTCAATGGCAGAAGCGTCGTAGTAGTTACTGAATTTATTAATACTACTACTAAAATTTAACTGTTGTATTAACTTCGTCATCGTGGATAGACGTAATTAAGCCTTTCGTCACTTGTGAAACAAAAACACGGTCAGAACCGTAGGAGTTGCAATCAAATGCGCAGAAAACTTCTAAGTGCACGTACGTAGTCGCGATCGCGAACAACAAGATTAGTCAATCGAGTAGTGATGTGCATGCGACACGTGTGCTATGTTAATCGATTTCCATTGATCGACATGCAATCGATTTAATAAAAGCAAGCATCAACTTCTCAATGGGGGCTAATGTATGTTGTATGCTCACCAGTTGGTTGGCACCACTGGCAAAATACAGTTGAATTATCTGGTGAAGTAAAATTTCAAGTAGCGACATAGAAATAAATGTGTTATTGTGTTGTGTATTTGTGACAGATTGTCGTTTCGTGCACTCCGGAGGCCACACTCGTACACTAACGCCTCTAGCGGCGAGTTCACACGCTATGAAACCATTTTCAATTAGAGTTTTGATTTCAATACTTTTAAGCCACCAGGCCGGCCCATAAAAAATAGCTTGACAGTTGTTTTACCATAAAACCGTTTAAATGGTAATATTTTCAAAGTATAGAAGAAGTAACTTGATACTTTTTCAGCCTCTGAAGGAGCTCCTGAGGCGTCAGGTCCAGCTGTTTAGCTGTCAAATAGTTCAAAGTCAAAAAACTGAGGGTTTGTTGACTTTGAACTATGCTGCTCCTTCGCCAATAATATGGAATTGAACAATTTAAGCTGGTCACTGCTAGAATCTTGAACCAGAGGAACACAAATTATTAAAATTTTAAGTTTTTCCAAATTGTATTTTTTTTATTTAATATAGTAAATAATTATTAATAACCTAAACAAATGTGCAACAAATTCTATGCCTCGCGTGAGTCAATTGCATAAATAATATAAATCGAGAAATAAAAATAGTCCATCCTGCTCAAAAAATACTTAACTTTAATTGATATTACATACTATTTCTTCACAATGCACCAAATGAGATTGTTTTAACTAGGCAAGTTCTTACTATTACAAACTTGTGAATTCCTAAATGACCAAATTAAAGATTTCCTTTGCATGACGTTATGCAAACACATTTATTCTAATCTACAGAGTTTGTAGGAGGCACTTTACTTGATCTCTCTATAAATATACATAATTCCTTTTCATATTGTTGGTAATCCGAAAAATGAATGTTTTAAAGCCAAATCGAAATATATTTTATAAGGAAATCGATTGGTAATGGTGCAGCACTATGGTTTATTATCATAGGCAATACATTCAAGAAAATAGGTCAGTAGTTAATACAAAAATTCACGTGGCAGCCGTGCTACTTAATTTAGCTGCATGATATGGGTAGTGACGTCAAGTGACGTTTCATGGTTCACGTTCCGGTTAACGAATTAAATTACTATATTTTTTGTCATTAGTCATTCAAATCAATTAATACAATTTTATTAAAAAGTGTTTTAAGTTAGTCTATTCTCATTTAAGTGATTAAATAATAATTATGAAAGTCGAGCATTGATTATTTGGCATAATAAATAAACGCATTTGGCTTTAAAAAAGAGAATGTCGAATGACTTTTGAGCGCCATCTATCGGAAAACCGCTCAAATGTTTGGAAACAAAAGCAGATAGCTTCAGATAGCAATAGTTAAACTTTTTGACACTAGAGTGTGTTTATCGCTGTAGCTCAGTGGTTACTGTCTACGGCAAACATACGGCAGACTACGGCTACGAGTACGTAGCTTCGTTGAAATCGTAGTCTGCCATAGACACTTTTATTTTCTTAATACTACCTACCTAACAGATAATGTCAAAAAAAGTCAATAGAAAATCAAGAGTTAAGTACCTATACCTAAGCAATTTAGTTGTTTTCAAATTGAACTCTCTATCGAACTCTGTAGCTACTCTAATCGAATCATTCAATTAATGTTCTTACGTACTAAGCCGTAATCAGAGATAGATAAATAAATGCATTTTTGTTCATTCGTGTTACGAAGCTTCCAACTGCAGTATCATCTACAATTTTCCAATAAATATTCCAGTTGATAAGGTCCAACTTACACAACATACAACAGCCCAAACTCAAGCATAAAACAGATTTCCATACCGTCAGTCCTTGCGTTGTATGCGAGTTCATAGCTACAAGAGCTCAGCTAACACTGGTCGTTACCGTTACGCTGTGGCAGGCTGTACCACGAGCAGTAATGCGCCAGTATCGATCGCCCGGCCATTGTTGTAAACAAACAAAATACACTCACCGATTACGAAAAATTAAAGAAGGCATTAGACTTGTTGAATCGATACTTTTAAATCTTTCCTCTATGTAAATCGATGCAGGTAAAGCATGTAACGTCATTTCAATTTTACACACTTCAAACTCGGAATAATTGCACTTAGGTTTTTAGTTTTTTCACTGGGTTGTACATGAATTTTCACACTGGGTCTTAGGGGTACAGAATGGTTGGGAGACTTGTAACACGACATTCAGGTATGGAGGTTAGTTCTGGACTGTCGCAATTGCGTTTGTAGATGTGAATGTAGGTACAAGACCGCCATAGCTACCCTTGTGACTGAGGGCAAGCGCACACGGGGTGAGTTTTCTTTGAATTCTTCAGAATTTTCCTAATTTCATTGGTTATGTCTGCCCTTTCTCTTTATGGAATCAATTGAAAACCTGCCGCATGAAAGTGTTAACTAATCAAAATGAGAAAAAATGTTTACACAGTTAAAAAAATGATATTAACCTCAATAAAGGTGACTTTGCAAAGTTCTTCCCAAATTTCTAAAATGAGCTCTACATAACAATTTAAAACTATGTGTTCATCGTAATTTTTGATGCGAAAAGCAGTGGTTTTTCTTCAAAATATTAAAATATTCTAAAAAGTAAGTAAGTTGTAAGTAAGGATTGTGCTCAAAATGACTTCTCCACTTGTAGTACTGTATACTGTACTGGTGTATTTTTCCATGAATAACTTAGATAAAGAGAAATAACGTTTGCGAAGCGTCAAACCAAGGCCCTGACGAATTTGAAAGTCATCTACATCGAGTAATCTACCAGTAAATAATGACCTTCTTTATTTGGTCGGCTGACTGGACTTATGCCAAGTTAAGAAAAACAATAAGCCGTAGCCGGCGTGTTGTCAAAAAAGCTGTCATGTCAACCCAATATGGGTTTTTGAAGGGCGCCATCTGGTGGCAATTTTTGAAAACTCTCGCATAGCCGATGGCCGTAACAAAACCACCCCGTGTGACTCGCGTCGAACTTCTGCGCATGCGCGGCAGCCATATTAATGACGTCACATTGTTTACCCCCCATGCCCTTACCCATTGTTTTCAGCCAGCAATACATTTATATAACGCGAAAAACATTTATTTATAGCCTTTTTCGCCTAGAAACAAGTCAGAGCTTAGAAAAAACTCTATTCAAGCTTCTAAGGCGTTTTTTGAGGAGTGGTTAAAGGTTTTGCCAATGAATAAGAAAGTACAATGTTCTAGAGTTTTCTAGAGGCGCTTTCTAGATTTTGTTTGGTTCATTATGTAAGAGGGTTGTTGCAAGACTACAAAATATTGATAAAACGCTGAAAACAGTTATTTTTAGAAAAATTGGCTTATTCAGGATTATGTCTGCTCTTTCTTTTTATGAAATCAATACCTAGTTAGGTAACCTGTCGCATGAAAGTACTGTCTACCTAAATTAGATAAAAAGCATAAAACATAAACGGCCTATACACGTCCCACTGCTGGGCACCGGCCTCACCTCAACTATGAGGTAGAGCGAGCCATACTCCAACACGCGGGCTCAGTGGATTGTTGGAGGCGTGTCAGGTTAGTGAGTAACCTTAACGTCAGTTGTTATCAAGCCGCCCTACGGGCGGGACCGGGACCAACTGCTTAGCGTGCCTTCCGATGCACGGCGATGCTCGAAATACACATCACTCAAGTTTGGTCACCCATCCCATTTCCGGCCCGGTGTGGGTTACAACAGCGATTGTCACCGATCACTGTCACAACTGCGCCATGGACACCTCCAAAAGTTTACAGATGATAAAATATTAAAACCTCTACATACTGTTAACTTTGCAAGTAGAAGTACTTATACCTATATGTTAGATTATGGGTTTTATAATTAAAGCAACGCTTAGTTATTACACAAAACTGTTTATTGAAGATTTGCACATGACAAGAAGACTTTCTATTAACTATCATCACGTCACAAGTGCCGCCACCCAGCGGTAAAGGAAGGAACCAAATTTAAATTTTTAATGTTCCTTTTTAACACTCCCACTAAAATTTAACTTATACATTTTTCTTCAAAAAGTACAAAAGAAATATAAAGAAAAATTAAACAAACATAATCTGATTTCTCAGGTTTGAGAACACTTGAGTTGACAAAGCTTTCGTGAAAATATCTGCCAATTGATCTTTACTTGAAACATAAGCAATTTTAATCAGACCTAACTCCACCTTTTCCCTAATAAAGTTATACTTAACATCAATATGTTTTGTACGCTTATGGTAAACAGGATTATTAATTAATTTAATCGCACTCTGATTATCAACATACAGTGTGACGCATTCAAAACTTTCACCTAAATCTGTCATTATTTGCTGCAACCATAGAATTTCTTTTGCAGATTCACAAGCTGCAACAAACTCTGCTTCAGTTGTGGAGAGAGCAATGGTCTTTTGTTTCTGACTAGACCATGTTATTGGTCCACCATTCATTTTAAAAATATAGCCTGTAGTAGATTTTCGAGTGTCTACATCACTAGCAAAATCAGAGTCTGAATAGCCAATCAGATCACTGCTTTCTCCATATTTTATACATAACTCTTTGGTACTTATCAGATACCTAATAACACGTTTAACAGCATTTACATGTTGTTGATTGGGATTGTTTACATATCTACTTAATACATTTACAGCAAATGTAATATCGGGTCTTGATACAGAACTCAAAAACAGCAGAGAACCTATAGCTTCTCGATAAGGAAAATTAACAACATTTTCATCTAAATTCTTTGCTATGATAACATTTACATCTGCCGGTGTACTTGCAGGATTTGCAGTACTCATACAAAACTTGTCAATAATTTGCTGAATATAACTCCTCTGATGAATAACAATAGAATTATTTATTCTTTCAATTTCCATTCCCACAAAACATTTCAAATTAAGTTCTTTTATTTTAAAAGCCTGTTTCAGATACTCAATAATTTCTTTAATAAGCTCTTTACATGAAGATATCACAAGGGCATCATCGACATAAATAATTAAAAATATTTTTATGTTATTAAAAATACCAGTATAAATACAGTAATCAGCCTGAGACTGTATGAAACCATATTTCTTCAGAAAATCAGTGAACCTTTTGTTCCAGCACCGGGATGCCTGTTTCAATCCATATAAAGATTTATTTAATTTTAATACAGAATCATTTTTAACATAAACACCTTCAGGAATTTCTATAAAAATATCTTCATCTAAAATACCATATAGAAAAGCAGTTTTCACATCAAATTGCTGAATTTCTAAACCATACTTTGCTGCAACAGATAAAATAATTCTTATAGAGTCGTACCTGGTAGTGGGTGAAAATATTTCCTGATAATCCACATCCTTAATCTGATTAAAGCCTCGCGCACATAAACGAGCTTTATAACGAATGGTGTCATTGTTCGCATTCTTCTTAACAGCAAAGACCCATTTTGTGGTAAGAGTTCGCTGACCAGATCTCTTCACAGCAGTCCAAGTACTGTTTTCTTTGAGTGCAGATAGTTCTTCTTTGATAGCTTCAGACCATTCATCTTTCTGAGGACTTATCATTGCTTCTTCATAATTTTGCGGTAATGACAGCTCTACAAGGTTGGCCTCAAATTGCCTATTATGCCTTGGTCTCAAGTTAATATTATGTGATATTATTTCTCCAATTTCCTGAGATGGTTCGTATGATGAATCATCACTATTGCAACTTAACAAGCTGTCTTCATTTTCTGATGACACTTCAATCAATGTATCATTTATATCTCCTACATCCGAATTTTCACTATTCTGGCTATCTAACTGATCTGATGATGATATATTATCATCATTAATACTTATTTGCATGATATTCTTCCTGGTTTCTGAAACTTGATTTTCATCAAAAATGACATTTCTTGATATCTTTATCTTTTTATTGGTTTCATTGTACATTCTATAATTTGTATTGTCATAGCCAACTAGAATCATCTTTTCACTCTTCTTATCTAATTTTGTCCTCAGCTGATCTGGAATGTGAACATAACCAACACTTCCGAACACCTTGATATGACCTATCTGAGGTTTTATGCCATTCCATAATTCAAAAGGCGTCTTATTAGGAGTCTGGCTTGATGAAGTTCTGTTTAGTATGTAAACAGCACAGTTTACAGCTTCTGCCCACAAATCCAATGAGACATCTCTTGCATACAACATTGAGCGTGCACTTTCCACTATGGTCCTATTTTCCCTTTCTGCACGTCCATTCTGCTCCGGGGTGTAGGGTGCAGTACGCTCATGAACAATTCCCTCTTTGTCCAAATATTCCTTGAATATTTTATTTACATACTCTTTTCCATTGTCAGTATGTAATACTCTGACATTATGCATGTATTTATTTTTGATTATAGCATTGTATTTCTTGAAAACTTCCATAACATCACTTTTATTTTTGATAAAATATACATGCCTGTAACTCGAAGCTGCATCCTTAAACAAAACAAAATATCTCATTCCTTGTATGGATGCATGACTCAGTGGCCCGCAGACATCACTATATACTAAATCTCCAGGCTGTAGTTCTTCACGTACAGATTTATGAAAGGGTAATCTGCACTGTTTTCCATAAGCACATGCTTCACAAACAAAGTTGCTTTGTTCATTGTTTTTCATTTTCAAACCTTCAACAACACTATTATCACACATATTTTTAATTTCTTTTACATTAATGTGACCTAGTCTTTCATGCCACATTTTAATGTCACTTTGAGCATTTTGAACCAAGTTACAAGTATTTGGAATCACTGTTTTTATTTTTAACTCATACAAATTGTTTTCTGTGATTGTAGCACACATTACCACTTCATTGCCTTTGTGTATTAAAGCACTTGTGTCCTTTTTAATAATAGTGTAATTTTTCCGTATTATTACTCCTTCTGAGAATAAGTTTCTTCGCAGACTCGGAACATACAGGACACCATGAAGTTCACTGTCCTCCCACTGTCCATGGATGAATCTCTTTATTTGAATTTTTCCAATACCACACACTTCCACAGACTGTTTATTTCCTAATGTCAATGATTTTTGGCTGCATTCCAAAAGTTCTATGAAGAAATCCTTTCTGAAGGTCATATGTGCTGAGGCACCACTGTCCAGTATCCAAATGTCTTCTTCTACACATGTATAATTACTTTCTACATTGAATGCTAACATGTCTTTGCCTTCTCGGTGAGGCTTTCTGAAATTGGATTTTCTTGGTGCACGACACTCTTTAGAAAAATGACCTCGCTTCCCACAGTTATAGCACTCGAATCTATGTTGGGAAGTTTTGTTTTGAGATGTACCACTACTACCTGGTAGATTTTGTTTTGGCTGCTTCTTCCATCCTTTGGCGACAAGGAGAGCAGTCTCTTGTTCTTCATCACAAGCCAAACTTGCTTCTTCATCCAATAACCTAGCTGTCAGATTAATTATGGTTTGCTGTTCAGGATCCATCGACATCCAGGCTTGACGTAGTGACCTGTACTTAGGAGGTAGTGTGCCAAGTATTTTCGTGATGATTGCCATTTCACTGACGCTTTCGCCATTTTCTTTCAGCTGTTTAGCTAATGTTTCAACCTTTGAAATGTGTTGAGCTACATTGTCACTGGACGACATTTTGTACTGGTAGAATTTTTCATGAATAAGCATCTTGCACATTTCACTTTTTTGTTCATATATGGACTCCAGTTTTAACATAATTTCTTGGGCTGTTTCACAATTTTCTATCAATGTTATTTGTTTGAAATCCATCGAAGATGTTATGATGAACATCGCCATGCCATCATTTTTTGACCACTCAGAACAATTGTGTTCCGGTTTCGGAGCCGCAATATCGATTCCTTTTGCTTTTAAAGCACACTTAATTTGGAACTTCCATTGTCGAAAGTTATTTCCATCAAATTTTTCTAAATTCATTGACCGCGTCGAATCCATTTTGTTTTGAGGTTATCGCGCGCCGACTTGTTACAATGAATATTGTATTTTTCTTTGTCTGTTTTTCTATTCTTCTATTTCTAGAGTTTCCTGGGCCCATAACCTGTTAGATTATGGGTTTTATAATTAAAGCAACGCTTAGTTATTACACAAAACTGTTTATTGAAGATTTGCACATGACAAGAAGACTTTCTATTAACTATCATCACGTCACAAGTGCCGCCACCCAGCGGTAAAGGAAGGAACCAAATTTAAATTTTTAATGTTCCTTTTTAACACTATACTTGTAGTACTTTCTAGTATTGTTCTATGTAGTATGGAGCTCCATAGAACAATATAAAACTACGTTTTCATCGCAACTTCTTATTTTTAAAAGGTAGTGGTTTTAAAAGAAATGATAGGATTATCCTAAAAAGTAACCCCCTTATTCCTAAAAACTTAAACAGCTCTACAACAACACGGTAGCCTTTGCATCGCTTTGTCACTTTCATTCTTGGCTGCCGCCATTTGCGAGTTTAGTGACAGAACACGTCAATAGCTTAAACAATGCATTAAGGTGTCTACACACCAAAGCCGCCGGCCCGGCGGCACGAACCCGGCGGGCAAGGCCGGCGGCCTGATTTTGAAACGACCAAAGCCGCCGGCCCGGCGGCCTGCGCCCGCGCGCGGCACGCCCGGCGCTCCCCGCTCAGTTGCCCGCCGACTTTCGACTTTAATTGTGAACGATGCCGCGAATATCATACCGCTGACCCGGCGGCATGTTCGTGGCTGGTTTGTAGAAGCCGCCGGGTTTACCCGCCGGCATTAACCCGCCGGGCTCGCGCCGCCGGGCCGGCGGCCCCGGTGTGTAGACAGCTTTAGCGTTGCGTTCGTTTTTATGAATAAGGGGGTCAATAAGGTTTGTGGGCTTCTTTCCGGGCATTTGAGCCCAACGTAGTAAGGGCCGAGCCTACCGTTTTCCATCACCGGAGAGTTAGCGCAAGTTTTATAATAAACACAAAGTAGGTGTTGAGGCCAGATTTGATCTCGGGATCCAGCCAGACGCTCTCAAAATGAATCAGCTATGATATTCCTTCGGACGCCAAAACTCCCTTCGCTCGTGTGAGTGAACTTTAAAATTCAATTTCTTTGCAACAGAGAAAGTTACAGAGAAAATAACTAAGCCAAATGACATTTATTAATTATTTACATACAAAATGAGAGAAAATACTAATTCAAAGTTAAGCAATACGCTTTACGGTGATTGAGGTAAGCGTGAAGCACCGAGATGTGAAGTGATGTCCGATGTGCACCACCGGAATAGCACGGCAGATGCTGAAATGAATGAATTAGAATGTAATACAGGTAATAATGAGTAGGTAGGTAATAACGTGTATGTTGTATCAATTTCAAAATAACACTCATTCAAGAATCTTCGTATTTGAATATTTTGAATAAGTAGGTTACAGATTTATAAAAATGAGAAGGTAGAATATTCTAGAAAAGAATTTCCAAAGAGCTTGTCGATTTCATTTGTTTCTTCATAGTAGCAGAAAGATGAAATCTAAATATGGGTACACGCACAATAAAATTCAGTCTAAAAATAGGTAGTCATACAAAAATAAGTGCCAGGTACCGATTTACAATGACGTATTTAGGTCGACCTTTTTTAAAAATACTTACCTAGGTCAGAGAGGCAATTAAAGGTTACTTTTATTTTAAATACTAGCTGTCCCGACAGACGTGTTTCTGTTGTCAATCATTGACAGCTAGTTGCTAAGGAATACGAAATTGATATTTTTCACTATATTCCTAGCATTTTGTCATATTTTACTCACCTTTCAAACCTTCCCTGGACCTTCATAAATATTTCAAAATTAAAATTATTCAAGTCGGTCCAGCCGTTCCCGAGTTTTAGCAAGACTAACGAACAGCAATCCATTTTTATGTATAGAAGATTGGTCATTGTTTCACGCAGCAACGCCATCTAGCCCAAAACTAAGCAAAGATTGATAGTATTACTTTTTAAACATTTTTTATGCAGTTTCTTTACTATAGATCCGAAAGCCAGAAAAAGACATCCGGTCTTGGCTTCAGGCGGGAATTGAACCCGCGTCTTTCCCAAACCAAACCACTGTCGCTCTGTTTGTGGCTCTTACCATTGAGCTACCGATACCATAACAAACCGGCCGAATCTTTCTAGTATAGGTATTTACCCTATGAGCCAGGGTGATTTCATCAATGTTAATGGCAGATATACAATCAACAAGCAAATATTGTATTAATGAGATACTAGACGACGGTGCAGGTACAATTCCAAGACGGACCGCAGACCGCAAACTGCAAGCGTCACTGTTTCTATGAAACTCTATGAAAGGGATTCCAAGATTTCCAAGAGTGGCCGCAATGCAGCGCTTGGGAACAAAAGTGTGTAGCTTGCAGTTTGCGGTCGCGGTCCGTCGACATTTTCATGCACACAAATGTTTGTATGGTGGAGAGGGGGGGTGCTATGTCGGGAAAACCACCCCTTTATGGGTGAGAAGGGGCCACCCCGACTAGACCAGACAACTGGAGGGCTTCAAATAACATGGCGAAGAAGGATAACCGTTTAGGGTTTAGTGGGTAGGCCTCTAGGCGGTTTTTTGTTGGTATAGCCAACTTTTAACCACTACCCTAAATCGGACATTGAATTGTTGGTTTTTAAAATCTGGGCGGAATTTGAACCCACGACCTAAACACCAGCTAAGCAAATTAGGGTAAAAATGATTTTCCTTGTAGTAATAAAACGAATGGAGCTTAAATAAACAAACACTATAATAATTTAAATAATAAATAACATTCAACATTCGCTCAACATTGGTGATCGGAACACTCAAATGCTGACACTTAACCAAGATAATTTAACTGGTGAATTAGTGGCAACGCCACAAGCCACAATCTTGTTTGCAACTAATAACTGTACAATTTTCTGCTTATTATTCAAAAATCAAGAAGTTAGTTTTGAAACGTGATATGGCACTAGAACCGTAAGGGTAATTTTCTTCAGCAAATCTCCATAAAACTTCAACAGCGAAATATTTTTAGGTTTAAACACTATTGCTACTGATTCATCATCTGTTTCATCTGTTGCCAAGAGTGGCTTCTCACATTGCAAATTGATCATTGGATTCTCTGTTTCTGAGTTTATTTTAGCTTGATTATCTTGGCAGCAAGGTTTTGCTGTAAAATCTTCAAGTACATCAGCAGCTTTGAGACATGGTATGTTGAATCCTGTATTTCTTGGTGTAGGGTTTGTTTTTGTTTGTGCATCGGCATTTGCAATAACCCTCACGTTATCATTAAGTATATTTTGATTGAAATCGTTATTAACCTTTGCTTCAGTTCTTTCTAATTGGGATTGTATATTTAATCCATTTGTTATAATGTTAAAACCATTTGGAAAGAATTGCGAATTACCAAGTTTATTTTGAGGCAACGGTGGATCTATTTTCAAGTCATATTGCATTCCATTCGATAAGGCCGATTGTTGATTGATTTTGTTTATTTCGTTTGGATGTATATTGAGATTGCTATGACTTAAACCCTTTTCATCTACAATATTTGGCAATGCGTTTGCATTTAACGCGGTGTTACTATGTATATTTTGCCCTTGCTGATTATTCGTTGGATTAAATAGGTCTTGGATCATCCCATTTGGTATAAAATATTCCTCTGCAGTCAACTCTTTGGTTTTTGGTATTTGTTGTGAAGATTCACTATTGTGAGTGAACCCTTTTTGAGCTGTTTCATCTACGTAGCCGATAGGTTGGTGTGCAATCATATTCGGTATGATTTCGTGGAATTTTCTTTCTTCTTGGACGTTTGTTGGGGAATTGAAATGTTTATTATTTTTATCAACGTTGAGATTTTCATTTGATGGCTGATGGTTTATTCCATGTTGAATTATATTAAATGGAATAAATGCATTCCGGTCAATCATATCAGCGTGTATTGTGTGTGGATGCTCACCAGGAGCAAAATAATTTAACGTGTTTGGTTGGAGACTGTTAAAATGTAGATTTGGGTTTGTAGAATTATTTTTATCACCTGGAATTATCTGTGATTCATCATTATTTACAACCATTTCTCTCCTTATTAATTCATTTGATATCGGCTGTGCTGTCCGTGGGATATTTTGCATTGGTCTAAATATTGGTATCATTGTCGGTGCTATGATCTCAATGATTTTGGGTTTTTCTGTCTCTTTCGTTATGTTTTGTTTAAATAGGGCAAGTTTTCCTCCTATAGTTTCATTTGCTGCATATTTTTTGGGAGCTTTACTCACTGTAACATTTGCATCTTTCTTAATTATTTTTGGAATTGGTTCTTCCACTTTACTTACATTTTGACTTTCGCTTTTTGCTGTAGAATTATTGACTGTATTATTTTGAAAATGTTGTGAATCAGCTACATTAACTTCCTTTGAGGGCACTTTGTAGTTGATAAGTGTTTTGTTTTGACTAAGTTTTAAGTCTTTTGTGTAAGCCGCCAGCTCTTCCCATCTTGGCACATGTGGACTGAGTTGTTTTGTTAAGGCTGCCTTTTTGTTTGTCAGGTAATCTTTGCGTATTGGCAGTTTAAGTGTAACTTCCTGAAAAGATAAACAAATTAAACTTCGTAATTCCTTAAGAAAGAAAAAAAATAGGTTTTTTACATAATTAGCTATGGTTCTTGTCATTACAACATTAAATAAAAACAAACAAGACAAAACGGAACCTTTTGTCTTTATCAAAGCCCTGTGTTAAACCTCCATTCATGTTAGTTTAGACATAAAAAAGCATAGAAAAAAAACTGTCACTTACATTAAACAACACGCAGATAATAAAGATCAAAACTGCCTTTTGCATATTTTTTTCTATTTCACTGACACTACAAAACCGTTTTAGCATCGATATACCATTAAATCGATCGATTACAATCGGAAGTTTATGTAAGCAACTCCTTATCGATTCGGTAACGATTGCTAAAAAACTATTTCTGTTTTGCAATTAGATTTTTATCAGGGTATTGCAAAAGTGACAGGGTCTTAGGGTTTCCTAGTGTTGGTTTATTAGGGTCCAAAAACTATCCCTTAAAACTTTTTGAACCCATCTCATTTCCGACCCGGCGTGTGTTGCTTTACAACAGCTATCGTTGCCGACCCGCTGTAACAATTACTGCGCCACGGGCACCTCTTTTTCTATATTTTCCGTAAATACTTATAGGACTCATGAAAGAGGAGGCGCAAGGTGTGTCAGGATCGTAGCAAGTAGAAAGAAGTGGTCTCTGCCTACCCCGCTGGGAAAGAGGCGTGATAGTATGTATGGGTATGTATGTATTTATAGGCCGCTGAGGCAGTAAGGTTCTAGATTGGAGACCATTCAAACCGTTCAAATGCAGTGTTCGGCGTCCACCCGTAAAATGGACGGACGACCGGTAACGATGCAGGAATCAGCATAATGTATTTGTATGAGCGAGTTCACACAGAATACAACATTCTGGATCCAGTAATAAAACATCAAAATAACCATCTGATTATAAACGCAATAATCCGTTTTACAGGTCCGTAAAAACGTATTTAATCACTATCCTACTAATATTATAAATGCGAAAGTTTGTAGATATGTGGGGAAGAGCAACAGCTCTTTCACGTAAAAACTACTGAATGGATTTTAATGAAACTTTACAATAATATAGCTTATGCATCTGAATAGCACATCGGCTACAATTTATAACGATATATTTCCTTTTTTTTAAACGTCACGCGGACGAATTCGCGGGAGGCCGCTAGTATAGTATAAAACAAAGTCGCTTTATGTGTCCCTATGTTCGCTTAAATCTTTAAAAATACGCAACGGATTTTACACCTACTTTGTGTTCATTGTACAATTTGCGGCTAACTCTGGACTTCTTGTAACATTTTTTCGGTCATACTTTATCAACTTACAAAAAAACGATGAATTTACCTTCTGGCGAGTTCATAAAAAACCTCTTTTCGTCTATTTGTTCTAAACTGTAAAAGTTCCGTTGTGAATTAGTTGCGTTTCTATTATCAACTTTTATCTACATTTTACACACTGAATACTTTCGTTGTTATGAAGAAATATCCCTATCAACCTCACGCACATTCTATAACGTTGATAAAGTACGCATTGTGTCATTTTTTAGTATAAATAGTTGAAAATAGTAAATTGAATTATCATTCGAATCGTTTTCTTCAAGAAATAACAAAAAAAAACTAAAAAAAAATGAAATCCTTCGCTCTCTTCTTTGTGTTCGCCCAGGTGGCCATTTTCCAGGTAATTTATTTGCATTTTTTTAAAATTTGGACCTTAACAAGCAATGTTAATGAAAAAACATAGAATAGGCTCAGTTTATTGATAAAATATGGACAAAATCATGGACATCATCAATCCACTTAAATTTTATTTGGCGAAAAAAAATTTTCAACTTCTCAGTGCAAACTTTTTTTTTTTTTTATTTGTTTATATTTTTACCGCGCATTTTATAAAGTTTCATAAAATTGTAAAACAGGTTACAAACCTGTTTTCATGATCAAACATTTTTATTTTAAAAGGTTGTTGAAGACAATACTAATAGTTTTTTTTTTCTTTCAGAGCTACGCCCAATACATTCGCCCTTCCCCCTTCCTCCCCGGCCTGGTCCCCAGCCCGTGCGGAGGCCCAATCCTCCCCCAAGTCGTCGCTGCTCCCCCAGTCCTCGCCCCCCAAGTCCTAGCCCCCCAAGTTCTCTCCCCCTCCGTCCTGTCTTCTCCCCTCGTCGTCGGCAACTCAGTAGCCAACAACTTGGCTGATACTCTCTCTCTGCTGACTGTCAGCTCACTCTTGGCTGAATCTCTCCCCCTGGGGTACCCTAATGTATTGCCGGTAGCAGCGCCATCTTACGGCTGTGGCTGTGGATGCGGCGGATACCCTTACTACTTGTAAGTTGGTATGTATACATCCTGGCACCTTACTTGAACGAAAGTCAGTTACTACGGGGATCTTCGCGCCATTGACAGCCAGGCCTGCCAACCGGAGTCTGTTAACAGTTCAGACTTATGCGACTCATCGACTGCTGAGTTTTTGCCACTTCCGGACAAGCCAAGCGGCAACTTTACTGATTGATCAGTAGTCCTATCGAACAATCAGTGATGTTGCCAGTTGTTGACACAGATTTTGACGGACTTAGCTTTTTGCAAGAATTCCAACAGGCGTCTAGATCTTTTCACTTATCTTGATCATCGAGGTAGAGGTCAATGGAGGCTCCCGTTTTGTGACACTGGCTGGCGCCACTGGCGAAGCTAACTGCCAAAAGCCTATCTGTCAAAGTCATTCCGAGATCTCCCTCGCTTACTAGCGCCTCTAGCGGCTAATTCACAAGCGATTTACTCCCATTCGCGCATCCTACACACAAACAGTTCGTTAAATGCTTAAAAACTGACAATGTTCAAGTTTAATGCCAGGATTTGTAACTTACCCCTGAATTTATAAGCTTTACTCAAAGTTATGTTGCCGTTACAAGTATAGCTGGCACTTTTAGAGGACCCAGTGTGAGTTACAATCAAACGCACCGAGAGCGTAAAATGGATCTTATCCCTACTACACACTACTTGCGAAGTTGAACGAAGTTGGACGAATACAACAGTGTAGAGACGCACTTTGGCTTACTTCGTCAACATAACTTTAGCTAACTTTCTATGCCTTTCTATACTATCTCGCGAAGTTGAACGAAGCTAGACGAAAACATTAGTGTTGAGACGCACTTCGGCTAACCTCATCGACAAAAAAAACGTCGTACTTTAGCTACGTTCCCTGTTCCACCATATAAATTAGCTTTAGCTTCGGTACGTTTGATCGAATGAAACTCACACTAGACCCTCAGTTCCATTGTCACTTTACGAGAATAAGTTTAAGAGGTTCTTAACTTTGATTGACGTTTGTTAATTAAGGGGTTTTGGTTGTTTATTTCAATGCAATGTTTATTTAAAATGTGTATTTCTCTTATTTATATTCAGTTGAACATAGTACCTATTTATAATAGAAAAAAGGGTTCGATATTATATTATTTCAATGTTATTTATTTAAGTTTATGTTACTATTACGTCTTTATGCAATCACTAAAGTAAATCATGAAAAATCAGAGCAGAATTTTATTATTGTTGTTCAAAATTATTTTTAAATATTATATTTTCTTTTATGAAAACAAAATAATGTAATATTGATTTTTTATTTTTATTTATTTAATAGAATATCTTCTTCTTCTTGATTTCATGATACACATTATTATTGTCTAATTTGTACACACATTTATTTTATTTTATTGTAATTCGTTAAATATTTGAAATATTTTATTTTGTATTCTAAATTGTTATTGTTTTCGCAGAAAATTTATTTATTACCTTCTTTTAGAATGTGTAAGAGCAAGTGGAAATTTTTCAATGTATTGAAATAAATAAACAATTGTGATATAGTATTTGTTATCCTTTCATTTGTAGATTAAGCACGTCTTTCCTATTCAACCTACTACTATTAGTTATGATGTCATGATCTTATTATTTATTCTTCATTGCACAACATTGAATGGTACAAAAGGCGGACTTAATGCCAAAGAGGCATTCTCTACCAGTCAACCATAAGGCTAAACAGAAAAGTACAGTAGGCGGTGCGACATAATAAAATAACATGATCATCAAAGAATCATATTCAATATTTATTTATTCAAGTAAACCATCACACAGTATAATAATAATTTAATAATAATAAAAAGCATTTATTTATCTTTCACAAATAGCGTACACTTCTAGTTCTACATTTGTATTACTTATGGTTAAGCTATAGTGTGAGAGACTGGTATCTGCACTGGGTTAAAAACCTGTCTTACAGATGACCAGGCTCCCGCCTCACAGCCTCACATGGGGATATAATACAGCTTTATTTTAAATCACCAAAAACAATAGTTGTCTTTAATTTAACAAAAAAAAAAAAAGAGAAAGTAAAAAATTAATTAAAATATTTCTATAAAAATTGGTACTTTTTAAATCAAGTATGGAAGTTTGTGTGTGGGAATGTGTGTTTGTGTGTGTGTTTGTGTGTGCGTGTCTTTGTATTGTTGTATTTGCGTGTCTTTGAGTTGGTGGGTGTATATGGGTTTCGCAAGTGTGTGTGTGTGTGTGTCTGAAAGTGAAAGTATTGGTATCTGTGTGCCTGTGTGTGCCTATGTGGGGATTGTATGTGCGTGTATGTTTGTGAGTGATTATGTGTATATTTGAGTGTGCATGTGTTTGGATTTCTACGAGTATTTGTAATTTGTGATCGGGTTTTTAAATGGACGAGGATGTATACACTTAGTGAACTTAAATAATAATAATTAAGATGTTACAACTAATAAATTCTCTGTTTCGTCATAACTCAGGATCTGCAACCAGTCTGACACTTTTTTCTTACACTGTTCTCTGGGAAGTGAATAGATGGAGAGGACTGAGTTTATTTTATTATAAAGAAATGGGCCGAGGAACAAGAAGAAGTTTTCTGCTAAGCCAGTTTTGTGAGCATCCGGTAGGCAGACTTTGTGCTTGAGACGCTTATTTTTGAGTTTCATCGGATCGTATGCTATTGAAGAATGTTGTTTCATTATGGTTTGTATTACGAATAGTTGACGCACGGTGAGTATCCTTGCTTTTTTGTAGAGGTCATTTGTTGGATGGAAGTATGAAAGGAAATGGCTAACCTTGAGCACAGCTCTTTGCGCTCGCTCCACTCTAAGCATACGCGATTTAGCCGCGCCACCCCACCATAAAATGCAGTATGACAGTATATATTGACATAGTGCCAAATAAGTTAGTCTGAGTATTTTATCATCGGCTACATGTCTCAGATTTTTAAAAACATAAATTAACTTTCGCGTTCTGGAAGAGAGAAGATCAATATGTGCGTCAAAGTTAAGATGTTTATCTATAATAACACCGAGGTACCTAATGTTATCGACATGTTGGAGAGGTGGACAGGAACAATTTGGGGCATCACAGGTAGTTTGCGAATGAGCTATTATGACATGGTGGGGTAAAGCATAGGGATGATTTCTATTTACTGGTGAGAACGAAATGTATTTAGTTCTTTCAATATTTAAGGACAAAAGATTATTGGAGAGCCATTTGGTAACTTGAAAAAAACCTTCCTGTGCATGTTTGTA
This sequence comes from Udea ferrugalis, assembly GCA_950022985.1. Taxonomy (NCBI): domain Eukaryota; kingdom Metazoa; phylum Arthropoda; class Insecta; order Lepidoptera; family Crambidae; genus Udea; species Udea ferrugalis. The sequence goes on from OX465543.1 coordinate 6,159,901, forward strand.
CACCTCCTCCCATGTGTCACCGTGAAAAAGAAGAACTGTGTCATCTGCAAAACTAATTATCCTTCCATTAATCATCTGAAGGTCACAAAGGTCATTAACATACGTCAAAAACAGGGAGGGGCCCAAAATACGCACCTTGCCTGCCTTGCCTTGCACCTATACTAATGCCTTTATGCACCTATACTATGTGAAGAAAGGTACAACGGAAAGTCAGGTTCTTAATCACCTTAAAAATATCACAAAAGAAGAGAACTGTACTGTGGAGGTGCTTAGGTCTCGAGGTGATTATGCATCATTCAAGATTGGGATCCCATCAAAGCTGTCTGATTTAGTCCTTGACTCTCAAAACTGGACTGCCGATATATGTATTAAACCCTGGCGGCAGAACTTTCGGAGAGGCAATGAAACTGCCAAGGCAAGGGAGGCAACCTAGGCGACCTCAGCGACCTAAATCTGTAAAAGTATGCTACCAAAATGTCAGGGGTTTGCGCTCGAAGACAAATACTTTTTATAAAAGTGTTACTGAAAATTGTTTTGATTGCATTGCGTTAACTGAGACATTTTTGACTAGTTCTGTGTCAGACGGCGAACTCTTTCCCCCGGGCTACGTGGTGGTACGGAGGGATCGTCCGGGCGATCGTGGGTGGGGAGGGGTTCTATTGGCAGTAAAAAACATTTATTCGGTGCGTAAAATTACAGATCTGGTTAATCTGACGTCTGACATGGAATTGGTTTGTGCTTATATAAGCTGTCAACATTTTGGACTGCTATGTTGTGTTGTTTACTTACCGCCTAATTATAAAGACGATCAATATTTGAATGTTTTAAATAATATTGAAAATGTAATTCTCAATAATGGTAACTCGCCAGTCTTAGTGGTTGGAGATTTCAATCTTAATTCTTGTAGTACTAACGTAAGAATTAATTTTGAACTATTTTGTGACGCTTGTGGTCTGAAACAGCATAGCAATGTACTAAATGATCATGGCGGTATGTTGGACCTAGTGCTAAGCAACTTTAACCCAGATCGAATCGAGGTACGTGATGGTGTTGAACCGCTGGTACCAGCTGATAAATACCATCCCCCTCTTGAGATCATAGCTAAATTCTTAAAAGGGGTACCCCTGCCGCCTAAGTCTGTACCTCGGGCCACCCTTAGCCCTGAATCTAGCCATAACTGGAACTGGCGTAAGGCTGACTATCCAGGTTTGTACGCGGCCATGGAAGTTTTGGATTGGTCCGATGTACTTGCTGCGAACGATGTCAATTCGGCAGTCGTAATATTTTATGATAAGCTTTATAGTTGTATCAGTCAGTTTGTGCCACTTAAATGCCCCCTTCGTAAACATAACAAATACAACTATCCAAATTGGTACACAAAAGAGATCATATATTACATTAAATTAAAATATTTACACTTAAAACGCTATAAAAAAGAGAAAAAGGAATTTAATAGAGAAATGTTCAAATATTATAGGTGGCATGTCAAATGTTTGATTGACAATGCCTTTGAGCAGCATTTGAACTTGACGCAAAAAAATATAATTGGTGACCCAGCTCAATTCTGGACTTATGTGAAGGACAGGAAGAGGGACCGTGAACCTGTCGGTACTTATTCACACCGAGGAGAACAGGTGGTGGGCCAGGACGCGGCTGATGCTTTCGCTGAATACTTCAGCTCGGTTTTTCTTCCTGACGTGCCTCGTTTGAGTTCCACTGAAGCTGCTTGTGCAGGGGATATATGCGCAGATGCCACTTGTATTTCTATTGGTGGGGTCAGTCAAGCAGATTGGAAGCAAGCAGTGAGACGGCTCAAGGCAAGATCGTCGACTGGACCCGATAGTATCCCTATATTTTTCGTAAAAGATTGCAGTTCGGCCCTTGTGACTCCACTTTTGTTTATTTATAACATGGCCTTGAGTCGTTCGGTGTATCCGCAGTCTTGGAAATTGACAAGAGTAACCCCAGTACCTAAGGGTGACTCAGGGAACAGCGTATCGTGTTTCAGACCAATTGCTGTTCTATCAGTCTTCGCCAAGATCTTTGAGAACATGTTGTGCTGCCACTTAAATCAGCAAATTCAACGTTCTTTGCATGACTGTCAACATGGTTTCCGTAGGGCTCGATCTGTTGTTTCCAATATCATCGCTCATGTGGATTATGCATGCACTGAAATGGATGAGGGTAGGCAGGTAGATACTGCCTATTTTGATTTCAAAAAGGCATTCGACTTAGTCAATAATGACATATTACTGCGAAAGTTGGCGAAGATGGGGTTTACGCCAAAACTCCTAGAATTTTTCTCCAGCTACTTGCGGGATCGGTGTCAGTTCGTGAGGGTCGATGGTTTTGTATCGAATACCTACTACACAAGATCCGGTGTAAGTCAGGGTAGTACGTTAGGACCAATACTATTTCTAATCTTCATCAACGATCTGCCTGATTGCGTTGGTTCGTCGAAGTGTCTCCTGTTTGCAGACGATCTTAAATTGAGCTTAGGTATGGATACTGCGTCCGGCTCTGAAGCTCTGCAAGCTGATATCTGTGCTGTAGATGAATGGAGTAGGCTCAATCATCTGCCCTTCAACAGTGATAAGTGTAAAATAATGACGTATTCACGTAAACGAAATCCCTTCGATAATCTATATAATCTGCATGACATGCCCATGGAAAGAGTAAACAATGTTAGAGATCTAGGAATAATAATGGACTCACATTTAGACTTTCATGAACATGTATTTACAATTTGCAAAGCAGCTAGTAAAACTTTAGGCTTTGTAATGAGGACCTCTGCTCAGTTTGACGACCCGAGAGTTGCAACCGTGCTTTACAATGCTTATGTTCGCAGCAAGCTGGAGTTCGGTGCGATTATCTGGGCCCCGCATGAAGACAAGTACTGTCTTATCGTGGAGAGGATCCAGAGAAAGTATGCGCGTTGGTTGTACAAAAAAAAGTTCGGATACTATCCATTTTTGTACCCATCGTTGTTTGTTTTAGGCATGGTGGAAATGGATACCCTAAAATTCAGGAGAGTTCTACAACTTTTGTTGTACTATTTAGGCATAGTGCGTGGCAAAGTAGACTGTCCAGCAATACTGGCCCAAGTAGGACTTTTAGCTCCTAAGCGTCTGGGTTGGAACGAGGGGGGGACTGTAGCACCTCGGCGCCACCCGCGCCTACTGTGGCAGCCGCAGACGCGCACCGCGTACGCTGCTCACGCGCCTACTACCCGCGCACTTAACCTTATTAGTGACATGCTCGCCCATGACTTTAGTACCGACCTATTTGCTGATCACTTCGGATCGTTAGTAAGGAAAGCCAACCATTATGTGAATTGTATTCTATGATAATATTGTTAATTTATTAATTATGAATGTAAATCAAATTTTATCCTATTATTTGACTTTGTTTTGTTGTTTAATTTTTTAATTGATTTGACATTTTGTATTATTGTTTATTATTTTTTATTGTTATCTTATTTTTCGAAATTTAGTATTAAGTCTGACATGTGAAATAAACATACTGACGATTTGGGAAACTGTAAGTCAGTATGTAATATAATTATGAATAAATAAATAAATAAATAAATAAATAAATAAATAAATAAATACTACCCTGTGGAACCCCATGAGAGATGGGTAGCTCACTACTGCATACGTCATCAATCTTCACACATTGTGTGCGATGTTTTAGGTAACTGCTGAAAAATTTTAATTGAGTTCCACGTACACCAAGATGCTCAAGCTTGTCGAGCAGTGGGGGGACAGAGACCGTGTCAAAAGCTTTCGCCAAGTCTAAAAAGATTCCTATAACCTTATTTTTTGCATCTAAATGAGTAACTACAAAGTTTGTTAGTTCATGAAATGCGTCGTTTGTTGATTTTTTATAACGAAAACCGAATTGAGAGCGAGAAAAAAAACAGTATACTTGAATAGTAAAAAAAAATCTATAATTTTTAACCACTCATAAACTTCATCGTTCATACATTTTTTTGAAATAATAACAATACAATACATGACATAATGTGACTCTACGGAAGGTTGTTTCTACTTAGAAAAGCCGGCAAGTCAAATCATCATCATCATCATCATCATCAGCAGCCACATGATGTCCACTGCTGAACATAGGCCTCCCCAATAGATTTCCAGAGCGGCCGGTTGTAGGCGGCCTGCATCCACCGAAAACCTGCGACCTTTATGAGGTCGTCCGTCCACCTTGCGGGTGGGCGTCACTCGCTGCGCTTGGCCTCGAATGGTCTCCACTCGAGGACTTTCCGGCCCCAACGGCCATCAGTCCTTCGAGCTATGTGCCCCGCCCACTGCCACTTCAACCTGCTAACACGCTGGGCTACGTCGGCGACCTTCGTTCTCCTACGAATCTCCTCATTTCTGATTCGATCTCGCAGGGAAACACCAAGCATAGCCCTCTTCATAGCCCGTTGGGTGACCTTGAGCCTTCTCTTGAGGCCCATAGTGAGTGACCATGTCTCAGATCCATATGTCATCACTGGTAACACACACTGGTTGTAGACCTTTGTCTTGAGGCACTGAGGTATGTCGGGTGAGAAGACGTTACGCAGTTTCCCGAACGCTGCCCAGCCGAGTTGGATTCGACGATTTACCTCTTTCTCGAAGTCGGACCTACCTACTTGGACCACTTGTCCTAAGTACACATACTCGTCGACAACTTCGAGAATCGAGCCTCCAACAGATACTGGAGTGGGCGTAACACGGGCGTTCGACTTGACAAATCATAGTGATATTTATACATAGGATTCCTTTTGGTTTATTAAATGATAAATAAACCAATTACCTGCGGCTACGCGCAGTTACTAAATTTGTTAAAGAACGCAGGGTTTCGTCTTCGGCCTCGTATATAAAGCTCAGCCTTCAGCCTCGTAAAAGCTTCATGGGATTGCTTTAAATAGTGGAGGCCCTCAGCCTTCGGCTTCGCGCAGTTACTTAATTCGTTGAAGAACGCAGAGTTCGGCCTGTGGTCGTTGAAAGACGCAGTGTTCGGCCTACGGTGGAAAATTTGAACTCAACTCAAACGTCATCGCATTCCATATGAACTTTTACATGTGTTTATGAAAAATCAGTGAAAGAAATAAGGAAAAAAACACACGATGTCTAACTTTAATTTACATTAAAAAAAGGTTCTGCACCCCTGTTACTATGGGCGCTACCAACCACGCATGGCACCGCATCACAACCGTACCATGCACTATCGAGTTTCTTGTCGGATTCTTCTCGATAGAACCAACTTCTGCTATTATATTCCGGTTAGGGCCAAATCTCATCTCGGTAGTGGTGAGTTATCTTTAGAATTCAATTTCTTTACGACTGTGATCGTTCGAGATAAAAGAACTAAGCCAAATAACATTTTGTAAATTGCTCTGTTTTCTTAACGTATCGTGTCTTATTGTCTTTAAATAAATGATGAAACTGCTTACAATTGTGATTCAAAGATTTGGTTTGTTTAAATCTTCATGTATTATACTATTAGAGCTTGGGTTCCCAGGATTGATTAGCCGAAAATCCCTAAAACCCCCAGGACACCGAAAACCAGAAAAAGGCATTCGGTATTGGTTTCAGGTTTCACCCGTGTCTCTCGCAAACTGGGCGACTGCACTAACCATTATGCTACCGAGACCATTTGACAGACCGGTCAAATCTTTCTGGTATCCTATCTTATGAGCCAGGTAGCACAATGGTAAGTGCAGTCGCCCGGTTTACAAAAAACGTGGATTCGAGTCGCGCCTGAAGCCAAGACCGAATGTCCTTTTCTGGTTTTCGGTTTCCATGCGGTATTTGGTAAAAATACCGCATGGAAAAGGCTAAATAGTAAATTATTAACCAAGGGGATAAAGCAGTGTCTTCTGTCACGGGTGACGATTTAAATCCCGAGCGTAACGAATGACTCGAGGTTTACTCCCGAGCTCGCCTTCCAAGTGGTTTGTTAGTTAGCTACAAAGGAAACTCCTATAAGTATCCTTTTTGTAGTCTCGCTAAAACTCGGTAACGGCTGGACTGATTTGGCTAATTCTGGTTTTGTAATATTTTTGAAGGTCCAGGGAAGGTTTAAAAGGTGAGTAAACATGAGAAAATGCTAGGAATATAAGGAAAAACAACAATCTAGTTTTGGACCTGTCAATGATTGACAACAGAACAAAGTCTGTCGGGACAGCTAATTAAGAAGAAAAAATACAAGTTTTGGAAATTACATATTTTGGTCATATTTTTTCACTTCACGTCAACTGCTTACAATCTAAGAGTACCAGCGCCAGCGCCTTGCACCAGACCTAATACATTGAGAGCACCAGCACCTGCCAACCCAGAAGGTCCTAAAGCCAAACCACCCACACCTTGAACTGCCCCTCCTAACGCGTTAAGGCCACCTGCCAAACCAAGACCATTGGCACCGCCGTTTCCATAGCCGTAGTTAGCTGCCAAAGCACTGGCACCTCCGTTTCTGGCACTGGCATAGCTAGTGGCGCCGCCACTGGTAATGGCAATAGGGTTTTGGATGACAGGACTTTCGATGGGCCTCTTACTGGATAGGTGGCTCAAATCCACATTCATCAGGCCTTGCATGCATGGGCAGATAGCCAGGGCCGTCTGAAATAAATATAATTATTATATTAGTCATTATGTTAAAAAAAAAGTCGACAACCCTATCCTAAAATATAGAGGGCACATTAACAGACACCGACTTGTTGTAAAGGCTAGTTGGCAACTACACCAAAGGTCGTAGGTTCGATCCCTGCACAGTGCAATCATTCGTATGCATAAACATGTCCGTTTTTGCAGGGTTTTTCTGTTTATAGGTATTATGTACAGACCTATGTATATCAAAAGTTTATAGGTTCGCTAGTTAACACAATACAAGCTTTGCTTCGTTCAGGGCTAGATGGCGCTGTTTGAATCAGTTTTGAATGTTTAGCAATAAAGGTAAGAAGTTAGAAGTAATTGTTTGTGGTTCCAAGCCATCTCTGACATCCTTACAAAAAAAGTCAGCTTTTTCTGTGTCTATGTAGGTATGCTTAAATCTTCAAAACTACGCAACGGATTTTTAAAATAGATAGAGTGATTAAAGAGCAAGGTTTTTAAGTATAATTACACCCCATTGCACCTGTGCGAAGCCGGGGCAGGTCGCTTGTAATTATAGTTAAACTTCTTGATCAAATTGGTCGTAAATAAGACATACATTTTAATGAAACATGACTCAATATTACCTGAGCAAAGCACGCTACAGAAATAATCAAAACTACGAAGTAATGCATTTTTGTTAATATTACACGAATACAAAACTGTATCGCGGTCCGAAGTCTTTATAACAGAAAAGGTTTTGAAACGTTAATAAGTGAATTATTACATAGCAACGTTGATATTTTTAGGTAATCATTTTAATTAAGTAATTATGTATGTCAACTGGTAAGTAGCAGATGGCTGGAAATCAATTTATGCTTACTAAGCAAAAATTTCACTGAGACATTTGCGTTTTGCATAGTTGTGACACATATATTATGTCTTTTTACTCGACTGCGCCAGAAGGAGGGTTATGTTCTAGAAAGACAGCTGTCTAGATCTGCAGTGTAACATTGGTATGCGCCGTAGTGCCGGTTTTTATATTACACAGAAACGCAGTCAGGGTTTTTTGATTTTAATTTTTTATTTATTTATTTATTAGTTCGTAGGTACACAAAAATATAGTTACATTGAAAATAATTTTAATTTTTTTACTGTTTTAAACTTATGTTTTACCGAGAGCACAGCACCTGAGAGCTCATGAATGCTCACTTTACATATACAGTATGTTATAAAGTATAGTTCAAAATGCCATTTCTTTTCTGAAAACATAAATACACCTAAACATAGCATAATTCAGAAGCCCACATTTCGCCGAGGGCATTTGAACCAAACGTGGTAAGGGGCGAGCCTACCGCCGCTATCTGACTTGCTTGGGTTTTACGTCGGTGTTTTCCATCACTGGCGACTTAGCCGCAAATTGTAGAATGAACACAAAGTGGGTGTGTTCCGGTCAGATTTGATCTCGAGACCATCGGGTTCTGAGCCAGGGTGTTTTACCACTGGGCCACGACGCTCTCTCTTTAATACTCATATACTCTGCAATATCCTCTGACTTCATGAAGTAATGTAATCGGCACACGTATAATATCAGTGTAGTTGGTACTACTGTTCAGTCAGCGTGGTGCCACAGAGATTGCAGATGGAGGGTTTCTTCTTCTTCTTTTCCACCAGAATGAAAGCCTACTTGATGTTGGACTGGATTGTGCGTTATTCAGAGCCGTCTAGCCCCAACTAAGCGAAGCCTGTACTATGGGATAGTACACAGTGGATTCACATAAGTTTTTTGGGCAAATAATATACATAGAAAACACCTGGACCAATACACACAGACATGTGCATACACACAGCACTCAGATGTTTCTTGCTAACCCACGGCCCTCGAGCGTAGTTGGCAACTTATTTTAACCACTAAACCAAATCGGTCGTCCGTCGGTCATCATTTTTATGGATGAAGCGGATGACGGATTGTTATCGTAGCCGTCGCATTACGAAACGGGTCTTTATTATTAAAACGGCTAGCCGTAATGTAATGGTGACTATGGCTATCACATTCTGTTGTGCACGTACGGGAATATTTTAACTTACCCCTTACCACTTTTCCCTAGGCGAAATGTAGGCTTCTGAATGTTCCGGTCACTATGAAGGCAACAATCAGTGTGCCTCGGACTAACCCATTAGGGATATGGTCGTGAGGGTATGTTATGTTATTTTTACAAGGAGCAAGGTTGGCCCTGAGGGTCATTTTCACTAAACTTGAATGGGATTTAACAAATGCAAAATAACATCCATATACAACAAATAAACTAAACAGCAGAAAACGCGAGGAAACACATACGTAATACCTAATATTTTTGCAAAACAAACAATTACACCAACGAAAGTAATAATCAATATTGCCAAAGTTAATTTCACCTAATTTCCACAAAAAGATAACATTATTATGTAAACTTTGACAGTTACAAAACAATTGTCAAATGCGATAAATATTGGCCGATTTAGATATGGATTTCAAGTTTAGTTCTTATAAAAACCTGTGGCTAACTGTAAGCATCATTAGTACACAAAAAGCCATTAACAAGATGATCTCCAAAGTATTCGTTTTATTCTGCCTTCAGGCTTTGTTATTAAAAGTAAGTTTTTGAACATTTAGTGCTCTTACTATCTTCAAGCGACACGCAAAAGCAAAATTATTATTGTATTAGCCGATTTGATCCCACTGCTGAGCCAAAGCCTTCTCCATGCTTCATTATTCCCTGATTCAAAAAAAAAAAATTAAAAAAACGCGCAAGAGCTATAAAATCCCCTTTTCCACGCCTATTATTCTTCTTAACGCTAAGGAGAGGTTCTCTTAACATCTGCGTTTTAAGTTTCACGAATTAAAGTAATTTAACTGACCCTTTTTTAATTAGCACGTACTTCCCAAGTAACCCAGATAACGGCGGTAGGCTCGCCCTACCACGTTTGGTTCAAATTCGCTAGACGAAATGTGGGCTACTGAATGTTCCGTTACCATGACGGCAACAATCAGTGTGCCTCTGACTACCCTGTTTGCGAAAATAGTCGTGAGGGTATGTTGCTGTTCTGGAAACCCCCAATAAACACCAAAACTTGAACAACATCATCTTAATACATCATAATATTAATTTTACGAAAGCACCCACCATCCTTTTATTTGCATTGTTTTTCATAATCTAACATGTCCTGAAATTCCCTCTTCTCTCTTTTTCAGGGAGCCCTAGGCATGCCGAAGGTGTTAAGCATACCAAACTCAGTAAACCAAATACAACCGCCAACCAGCGTCGTGTCTGGCACAGTATCCCAAACAGTCTCGCCAAGCTTCACCCCAAATTGGCCTGCCAGTGCGCAACCCGTGCCACTAGTCACCGAGATCGTGCCAAACTTGGAGTTCGGTGAGATCACCGTCGACGGAGACATGCCAGTCGGTGGCATGATCAAGATCAGTGGCACTTTCCCCGTGTTTGGCAATATTGCCGTGGATGGCAGCGTGCCGTCGTATGGCACTGGTTATGTGGACGCTGCGAATGTCTTCCCCAAAGACTGTTCTTGTTAAATTAGTTGATTATTGAATAAATTTGTTGAATTTGATGTTACTTCCTGTTTTTGCTTTTGTTCCTTTTTACCTGGAGTTTTCATCATCATCAGCCTATGTCAGTCCACTGCTGGACTGCTCTCCTAATGCGCGCCCTATCTTCAGCTAGACGCATCGATCTCCTTCCAGCAGCGTTTCTTGAATCGTCGCTCCACGTAGCGTCCTACTCTACGCTTTCCGAGACGTGGTCTCCACTCCAGAACGGAAAATGTGGCCTGGAGTATTGTAAGGACCGTATGGACATCTATAGGCGCCCTGCCCTGATTGTATTATTAATTTCAGTAGATGGGAAATAAACATTGAAGAATCTTTAGAAAGAAGTGATGAGTTAGGCGATTACACATTTTTTTTAACCGACCTCATTGGCAAACAAGCGTTTGGACCGCCTCATGGTAAGCGGTTACCGTGGCTTATAGACACCTTTAACACCACGGTAAAATAATTACTTACTCACGTTGCCGACCTTTCAAGAACCTTTTCAAACTCTCTTCAAGAACTCCATGATCATCGGAAAAACCTGGGCAGGGATCAAGAACCGAACTGTACGATACCATGGTTGTAACCATAGTATAGTTACTCAGTATGCAACTCTCCATACAAACGCAGCGAGCGCAGCCTATTTGTGACGATATTCTTGATTCTAACGATACTCCAGTCGCGACACTGGACTGCCCAGAGTCCAGAGGCCGAGCGACCAACCAACCAGAAACCAGAATAATAATGTTAAAGAGAGCAATAGTAGCTGTGGTTATTATTGTTTTTAATATTTTCCATGCAGTATCTTTACTAAAGATCTGAAAATCAGAAAATACATTTGGTCATCTTGGCATCAGAACGAACCCGCATCTTTCGCAAACCGGACGACTGCATTAACCACTGTGCTACCCAGACCATTGACAGACCAGCCAAATCTTCCTGGTATATTTACCCTATGTGCCAGGGTGATTTCATCAATGTTAAAGGCATCCTTCCTTCGACATGATGCCCCAAATGTATTTTTCTGGTTTCCAGATCTTCAGTAATAGTAGCTGTCACAATAATGTTACATCGGTAAATCAACCCTGTTGTGATACGACGCGGATTGATTTTCAACCTCAAGATGGTAGATTTTCTTGAACGCCTGTAGGAAAGAGAAGTAAAGGTAGCAGTTCAAGAGACGCGAGGATGACATTGCAAAAACTGGGAAAACTTGTAATAGACTGGCATGAAACTGGGGAAGTTGGAAAAGATTGGAGGAGGCCTTTGCAGAATCGCCCTGTGATATGGGGTGGTTAGAATGATGCTGCCACGGTTCTACCCCGCCTGTCGTAAGAGGTGACTAAACCTTCGGGGTTACTGAGAGTGCACACGTCGGGGGCTGTGTGCTTTCATTCCAAGTGGCCCCGAGGAAGGGCGGCTGTGAAAGAGTGACCTCACACCGCCGCACAGACCGGTGGGTGTAGAGGGCAGGTGTAACTCCCCTCAAGGTGGGCTGACCTTGCCAGCATAGCGTGCCAGGGGTCCACCGGCACAGAGTTTTGACTAGAGATCACTGAGACCCTCTGGATACGCGCTGAAGTAGGTCACCAGAGGGTTTAGTGAGTACTGCCAGCCGCTTCACGGCAGGTGAGCCTCACACACCCTGACATCTGCTGCAATGTGTGCAAGGTTTTTTTTTTTTTAAAGAATCATCATTCGTCCCTGATATTCATTATTCAGGGCGACTTATTACGGTTGTTTTCGACTTGTTCATTCTATATCTGAAAAAATATTATAATTTAATTAAAAATTTAATCACATTCTTGACGGAGTTTTTGGCTCCTCTCCTAATTTTTACAGTTAATTTAATTTTGTTTGTTGGTTTTGAAATATTATATTCTATGTAATAGGCATGATGACTGTATTTTTTTTTTGTTTATTATCGAAAGACCTTACATTTATGTAAACAATCCTCAAAGAATCACTTCATCTGGATCAATACCACCAGAGATATCACAATTTGAAATGCACATTTTTGGACTTGCCCTAAAACGCTCCATACAAAAGTGACAGCGACAGTGACGTCACTGTCGCTGTTTTTGTAAGGAGCGCGTAATAACTTTGTTCGACAGCTATATTCAATATTGCGTTTATGATAATGGTCTCCTAACATAATTCCTTCATAATAGTTTGGGTTACAAAAAAGTGATATTGTTTTACAAAAATTTAACACATATGAAATGGACTTGCCCACCCAAGTTTGCAGGCCTATTGTAGCCTCATTTTGAAACGAATTTCGATTGTGGTTTTACAATAACATTTGTAATCAATTATTATTTTTGGGGAACATAAAAAAACATGCAAAATCACTCATAGTCATCTACCCTATTATAATTTTATGCTTTGTTATTCCTTTGTTTGATTTTTCATTTGCTAAATTATTCATTTTCTATTATTCATTTGCTTTATTATTCATATGTTTTATTATTGTATGTTTATTTAGTTGTTATTGTTTCGTGTTGCAATTAGTTATTTTAATTATATTATTTCTTATTCATTATTTGTATTGTTATTTGTTATTGTATTTTTAATTATTTATATTTATTAAGTTCAAATTTATTAAATATATTTCTATTATTGTATTTATTATTTATCTTGTTATTTATCTTGTTTGCTTGGTATTATTTGTTTTTATTTATTATTTTAGCACATATGGCCTCGGCATAGGCCATAAAATGTCTGGCCTGGGTTTCGAGAAGGAGACCGTAAGCAGAACTCTCGACAGCCGCCCCCATCCTCGCTTCCAGTTGTTGCCGCTGGGCAGCGAATATAGGGCAGCTGTTGAGTATGTGCTCAACAGTCTCCTCCTCGGCTGGGTCACACTCGCAGTGCGATGTGTCCTTTAATTTAAATCTCTCCAGATATGAGGAGAAGCCTCCGTGTCCGGTCCAGATCTGGGTCCTAGTGGTGTTCGGGACCCACTGGTCCAGTAGGCGGTAGGCTCTCCTCACATCTGGGAAGAATTTTTTGGTGAGTGCGGCCGATGTTCCCGCTGTATAGCGCTCTTGCCAGGCGTTCAAGGTTTCTTGCCTGAGCCTATACTTGAGATGTGAGACGGGAACAGCATCATATTCTAGTTGGGTTTTCTTGGTGGTGGCGGCTTTTGCGAGCTCGTCTGCTCTCTCGTTGCCGGCCACCCCAACATGAGCCTTGATCCAGAAGAAATGTACCTCTTCACCTCGGGAGTTAATTTCACCGACCTTGGCACGGATGTTGCTGGCAATGGGGTGTGTGGTGGCGGGGTTTGAGATGAGATCGAGGGAGGACCGGGAGTCACTCAAGACGCTGAAACTGCACCGCTTCTTTTCAGCGAACTCTAGAGCCTTGTATATGGCTATCAGTTCTGCCTGAAAAACGGTGCAGTAGTCAGCAAGCTTGAATTTCCCTCCCTTGATCTCCCGATTGTCATCCCAAACTGTGTTGGCCGCGCCCACCTTACCATCAAACTTGCTTCCGTCGGTGAAAACAAGAGGCAGCTTCAGAGGTACATTTCCAAGATCAGGCTGTGCCACTAATGTGTGCAAGGTTAACAATAGTTACTTACTAAGGGTTAGTTGCACCATAGTTAAAGTTAAAGTTTTTGTCAAATTTTACAATTTGACGACCAAAAATGACGTCGAATTGTCAAATTTGACAAAAAATTTAACTTTAACTTTAACTTCTACTATGGTGCAACTTACCCTGTATATCATCTATTGTTAGAGCATAATTATTGGGAACTCATTGCAGATTTTTTTTTTCTTTGGGCAAATTCCTATAAGTTGAATTTCGTTAGAAAACAGTGCGAGTCCTTTACTTCCACGTCTCACTCCGAAACACCAGTTAAAGTTAGTGAGTGATCGGGCCACAAAATTGCACATTGCCATGTTGCCAACTGTTACGGAGTAAAAAAGTACTCCTTCGCAGTTTAACCCATAATAAGGCATGGCATAGTTAATTTTTTTATTGGTTGTCGACTTTGTGTCGAGTCATCAAAGTTCAAATGCAGGTGGGAACTATTTTACCACTGGCTGATTATGGGTGAAAAAGATTATTGACTGCCAATTGTTTATCGTTTCGTCGTTTGTCTGCGACTTATATTATATTATTTGTCTCCCGATTTATACTTATATTTTTTATTTTTTTATAGGATAGGGGGCAAACGAGCAGACAGATCACCTGATGGAAAGTGAATACTGCCGTCCATGGACATTTGCAACACCCGAGGAGCTACAAAATGCGTTGCCGGCCTTTTAAATGAGAGTACCTACGCTCTTTTCTTGAAGGTCTGCAGGTCGTATCTGTCCGGCAATACCGGATGCGGCACCTCATTCCACATTTTCCACAATTTTTATTACTTTTGTTTTATAAAATGTTTTTATTTCCTTATTTCAATACAGTCCACTTATTTCCTCTCCTCTCCTAACTAAGGAAGTAAAGTTAAAATGATTGTTTTTATTTTACTCGTTTTTTTTATCACCTTATGAACCTTTCCAGACTTCATCAAATAATTGAAAAGGAAATCAGCTAAATTGGTTCAACTGTTTAATTTTTGTATTTTTGCTTTCAACTGAATTTGAATAGGCTAGTAAGTAGGTATTTCATGTGTTTTTTTGGTGACGGAGCTACGCTACAAACAGAATACAACTCTTGATAGGTTTAATGGAAATGCATTTCTCAACAGCTTGATGCTGACTGTATTATGAATTCAGTTCGCCTAGGCATAGTCAGCAAAAAAAAGGATGTGTTCACAAACTTAATAAAAACTTTTCGTTTTGCACGAAGGGACAAATAAAAAAATATAAGTTTTAGGTAAAGTAAATTTTTATTGCAGAGAGAAACTAGCATTTATCAGTACAAAGGCAGACCGCCGCAGGCGCAGTTACCAGCGATGGACACGATACCACTGGCTGGGATACCACCACCGAAGGATACTGCTCCAAGGACTGGGATTTGACCAGTGACGATCGCGGTACCGGCAGCTCCGAGCTCACCACCAACCGCGAGCTCACCGTAGCCAGTACCTCCGAAGGGGCCTGACACTGGCAGGGAAGCGATAGCGGCGACATCAGCAACGCCACCGTAGCCAGAGAAGCCACCGTTGACGAGGCCAACGTTGCCAAGACCTAGTTGAGCGTTGTTGATTCCACCTACAGAGATTCCAGCGTTGCCAAGACCGAGACCAGAAACTCCAACATTGGCGCCGCCATAGCCGAGACCGCTCACTCCAACGTTGCCAAGACCGAGTCCGCTCACTCCGACATTGGCGCCGCCATAGCCAAGTCCGCTCACTCCGACATTGCCAAGGCCGAGACCGGCGTTGCCAAGGCCATAGCCGGCGATGCCAGCGCCACCGTAGCTGACAGCCTCAACGTCTACATCCAAGCTGTTGTATCCATAGCCACCAGCGGAGTAGTAGTTGCCGAAGGCGCTCTGCGAAAAGAAAAGTATTCATGCATTCAACACTACAAGATACCAAGTTTAGCTACCTGTAAGGCCAAGGTGAGCTTGAACAGTACAGTAGTCATTTTCTAGGCAAAATTAATAAAAATATCATGACAGGGTAGATAATTTTATGATGTCCATGAATATAGTTGCAGCAGGTTGAGTGGGCAAACCCCGATAGCCTAAAAAGGTGAAGCCATCGGTGGCCAACACCGCCAAGAAGATTACTTCCCGACCATATCCCTAATGGTTTAGTTAGAACGGAACATTCAGAAGTTCACATTTTACCGAGGGAATTTGAACCCAACGTGGTAAGGCGGTAGCTTGGGTTTCATATCGGTGTTTTCTATCACCGGAGAGTTAGCCGCAAATTGTGCACAATGAACACAAAGTAGATGTGTTCCGGCCCGATTTGATCTCGGGACCATCGGGTTCCAAGCCAGAGTGTTTAACCACTGGCCCACGACGCTCTCTCGTCCGACCAACTATTAGTGTTAGTATTCTTCTGCTTTGCCTGAGTTTTAATATCTCACGATTTCTTAAACACTAACCTGGATCAGGCAAGCCTGGATGCAGATGCACAAGAAGGTAAGTTTAGACATGTTTGGTAGAGTTGAATTGACTGGCAAAACTGGAATGGTAACACTGAAGACAGTCCACCATTTTATACCACATTCGTTTTGCAATTTTGTTGCCATACTTTTTATCATCAATAAGTACTATTAAGCCGGTATTGTAATGTTACCTAAAGTCGACAAGCCAAGCTATTGCTATCTTTCCAAGAAAAGCACGTACACGGTACCTTAGTTTAAAATTTTTATATATGTCACTAAGGCATTGTTTATCATTAGATAAGTCAACTTTCTGACATATAAAAACTAAAATTTGGTATATTTATTCATTCTTAGGTTGCA
Source organism: Udea ferrugalis (assembly GCA_950022985.1). Taxonomy (NCBI): domain Eukaryota; kingdom Metazoa; phylum Arthropoda; class Insecta; order Lepidoptera; family Crambidae; genus Udea; species Udea ferrugalis. Next base: position 6,176,457 of record OX465543.1, read on the forward strand.
ACCAGAAGAAACATCATGTCTGCTAAACTTTTGTTCATTCTGAGCGCTCAGGCTCTCCTGATTCAGGTAAATATTGTCTTTGCTCATGTTTTCACTTAACTGTGCAATTACAGATAAATATAAAAGTCAAATCATAACAATTTCTAACTAAACCACATACTAGGAGTTAGAGGCCTTAGGGCGGCTTGATAACATCTATCATTAAGGTTGTTCACTAACCTTAAAGCCCTACAACAATCCGCACTGAGCTCGCGTGTATTTGGCTCGTTCCACCTCGTAGTTGAGGTGAGGCCTGTGCCCAGCAGTGGGACGTATAGATATAGGTCTTTTATGGTTGTCCACGTGGAAAGTAGAAAAATATGACTTGTTTTTACCTTTAAAAATGAAAATTTTTGCAAAAAGTGTAATCTTTAGCATTTCCACTACTTATATTTGAAATTTTCAAAAAAGGATTCTTTGTTTACAATAAAATGGAAACCAGTTTTTTACTAATATTGATTGCACTTCTTTTTTAGGCCGTCTTCGGTAACCCCTCATCTCGCGGGGCATACGTCAGTGGCAACACCGTTATTGACAATGACATCTACGTGTCAGGCGGGTATGGCGGCGTGAGCGGGGTCGGCATTGGAGCTGGCCTTGGTGGCGTCAGCGGCATTGGCATCGGCGGTGGATATGGCGGCTACAGTGGCGCTGCAGTCAGCGGTGGTCTTGGACTCGGCGCTGGTCTTGGAGTTGGCAGTGGACTTGGATACGGCAGCGGTCTTGGAGTCGGAATCGGAAGCGGTCTAGGCGTTGGCATCGGCAGCGGTGCTGTGATCGGCGGCGCTTCTGGTCTTTCCGTCGCTTCAAGCCCCCTGATCGTCACTGCTATCTCTCCCATCGGACCCAGCGGCCTCGCTGTAGCTTCTGAGAATGTGATCGAGGGTCTGCTGACTGTCAACGGACAGCTGCCGTTCCTCTCCGCTGTGGCTTTCGAAGGTCCTCTCCCGACTTCTGGATCAGGAGTGGCTACTTGCGGCTGCGGAAACGGCCAAGTGGGCATCACCAGCGAAGGTTTAGGCCGTCCTGGACTTTACTACTAAAAACCTGGGAGTTAATAAATCGATTGACCTACATTTTTGCGTTTTTCAGTTTTGTACCATAAATCCCTATTACAAACTTACTAGCAACCCGCCCGCACGGGCGCAATTAGAAATAATTATACATTGAAACCTTCCTCGTCAAACGTTTTGAAGATTTAGGCATACCTACATAAGGACAGGGAAAGTGACTTTGTTTTATGCTTTCTAGTGATTCCCTACATGAAAACGATGTGGTTGTAGGGAAAAGCTTTAACATTGGACCACCCTATTATTGCAGATCTCAATTTTTTTATCCGTGATTACACAGATACACAACATCATTTCTCCTCATAACACAACTAAAATGCTCCAATCGGCATCGGTCACAGTATTGGTGATCTTTACTATGGAGTGGATCATTACCAGAGATCGGAGGAGGTAGACACAGAGTTATTTTGTGTACTTTCCACATGTTAGACTAAGTGGAAGAATTATAAAAAACTATTCATATCAGGGAGTGGAGAACGAATACACTTGCTTTACGACGTGTAAAAAAAAAGTTTGTTTTTATAAAGCACATTTATTTTTAAGTAAAAATTTCTTATATTCATACAAAAATCGGCAGCTCGGGTGCTTTTTGGCTTACATAATATTTTTTTTATATTTATTAACAAAAGGAATTAAATTAATTAAAATCTTGGAGTGTCGTTTCCGGTCAATGAACCTTCCACCTACTCCGATCTCTGATCATTACAATAATAGATATTCTGTAATTCGGATAATTCAGTGACTTTGGAATGTTATTGTTGTGTATCTGGACCAAATACACAATACCAGAATTTCAATAAATGCATTGTACTAATGTTACTGGGTTTAATCAGTTTGTGTTGAATAAATTACTACTTATTCATATTTGGAAAAATCGATTGACATGGTCAGAACTGTACCTCGTAAACCAGGGTTCTTACGAGGTACAATTTCTGCATTTTTAACCATTTACAAAAAAGACTATAAATAACTGTAAACTCAAATGTTCTCAGAATCTGGCTCAAAACAAATGTACTGCCGATGTCGTTTATTTTCTCGGTGGTAGCTGGAATTGACCTAAAATAAGAGCAACAATTTTGACACAAAATTATCCAAATACATATTATATGTTGCATACAGTATACGCGCTATCCGCTTCATTGGTAACCCAAAGGCAACTATGGCTCTGGAGCCTCTCCAACTGCGTAGATACATTGCCAGGTTGATTGTCCTCTACCGCCTTTACAACGGCGAATGCTCTGGCGAGTTGTTCCAACTGATCCCATCCTCACCCTTCCACTCCCGCACCACACGCGCTGGTCTGCGTCAACATCCACACACGATCCAGCGACTGTCGGCCCGCACCAAAAGACGTGGAACGCTCTTCCAGCGCATATGTTTCCTTCTTCTTACAGTCACGGTTTTTTTACCGGGGCGGGGCATTTATGCAGGCCTTCAAAATGAGATTGACCAACAAAGTAGTTCTCCATTACTGTGCTTGTCCACCCCATTTCTGGACCTCACGGCTGCTTCCGTGTGAGATCATCTTGAGAACGACAATAAAAAAAAAGACAGTATAGCCGTTTTCAGATTTTAATATAGAATCAAACATTATATCCTTTCATGTATCAACCTTTCTATTTTTTAAATTGACAAATGACTGTAGGCATTAGTAACTTCATTTATTGAAGAGCGGAGCTTTTTAACATGAGCAAACCATTTGCTTTAATGAAAGCCCCAACCCCAATTAACTGTAGGTAATGCTACTGCTGCCTAATAAATATATCACTGGACATTATTCCACACAGCGCCATCTAGCCCCAAACTAAGCAACTTAATGCTTGTGCTATAGGAACCTAGACAACGGATAAACATACATAAATACTTTTTTTGTAAATACACACTTAATACCTATACATAGGAAACATCCAGCCAGTACAAACGAACCCGCGACCTCTGGTGTAATAGCCCACTACTGAACCATTACACCAAATACGTGTATTATTTGCATTTCCATCTTTTGGAGCCTAAGGAGTTTTTAAGAACACCCAGACCTGTGTTATTTTATTCATGCACACTAATAATTTACTGTGCGGGGATCGAAGCCGTGACCTTTGGTGTAGTAGTCAACTTCTTAAACATTACACCCAACAGAGTGTTCAACCACTGGGCCACAACGCTCTACATCTAATGATCAAATTATGACTCATAATTAGTAATTTCTATGGAAACTTAAGAAATGTTATCATTTTGAAATCATGATTATTTAGACCAATGGGCTTTTATTTCAAAACAACTGGTCAAGGATGCTAAAGTTACATCTTTAAAATAAATACGGGATGAAATTACGGCCAAGAAAATCTTAATTATGCTTTTTTTAACTCTACGTTCAATTTCAATTATTCGTTACCACATTCGTAATAGCGAATTGCGTTCCAAAACCGGCATTACCGTCGTAACCCAAAAAGTTGCTCAGCTGAAGTGGAACTGGGCTGGCCACGTTTGTCGCATGCCGCGAGAACTCTGGGCTAAGAGGGTCACAGACTGGGTGCCTCAAGACATAAGGCGTCCTCGTGGCAGGCCGAAAATGGAATGGCGGTACGAGCTGGACTCATTTTTGCGCAATTGGCGGGAAAAAGCACAGAATCGGCAGCAGTGGAAACGGGATGGGGAGGCCTTTGCCGTGCAGTAAGAAATGACAGGCTCCAAATAATAATAACTTATAAGTTGAATTCAAAATAAAACCCCCTTAATCGTAACAGAAGTCGCCCAATATTTTGTTAATTCAAAAATTAATATTCAGTAATTACTTTTAACGATCTTCACTTCTTATTTCAGGCTTACGGGATTAAATGAAAAGGCACCAAAATTCCAATGACAGCTGTTTATTTTTCAAAATTATCGCTTGTTAAGTAGTGTTGGATTTCTTGTTTCTTACAGAGCCAGAGGCACACCAGCGCATCCACAGTTGCCTGCAATGGACACAATTCCACTGGCAGGAATGCGGCCGCCGAAAGATACTGCTCCAAGCACTGGGATCTGGCCAGTCACGATGGCGGTACCGGCAGCACCCAGCTCACCGCCAACAGCGAGCTCACCGTAGCCAGTGCCTCCGAACGGGCCAGAGACTGGCAGAGAGGCGACTGCGGCAACATCAGCGACGCCACCGTAGCCGGAGAAGCCACCGTTGACAAGGCCAACGTTGCCAAGACCGAGACCAGCGTTGTTAATTCCACCCACAGAGATCTCAGCGTTGCCAAGACCAAGACCGATGTTGGAGCCGCCATAGCCGAGTCCGCTCACGCCGACATTGCCGTAGCCGAGTCCGCTCACTCCAACATTGCCGAGACCGAGTCCGCTCACTCCAACATTGGCGCCGCCATAGCCAAGTCCGCTTATTCCAACATTGCCAAGGCCAACACCAGCGTTGCCAAGGCCGTACCCGGCAATGCCAGCGCCACCGTAGCTGACAGCCTCAACGTCGACATCCAAGCTGTTGTATCCATAGCCACCAGCGCTGTAGTAATTGGCAAAAGCGTTCTGAAAAAATAGTTAGACGGTGATTATTTCGTTTGAATTCAGCTTTATTTAATTTGCTTCAAGAGTTAGATTGTGCATGGGGTTGTTGCTAATTATCAATGATCATAAACGGTTGAAATAAATGTTTTTAATTGAATTTAATAACTGTTTTACGACCCTAAGATTCCCTTAGACCCTTAAATAGATAGGATAGGGGTCCACAACTTTTATTGTATTGTTAAAGTACAATGACTGTGGCCAAATGTCAAGGAGTCACCTCACGTTTGACCCCCTTGAAGTATTTTCTTGTTTTTTTAATTTACGTACCTGGATCAGGAAAGCCTGGATGCAGAGGCACAAGAATGCAAACTTAGACATGTTTGAACGGGTTGAATTGACTAGTGAAACTAGAATGTTGACAGTAACAAACATCAGCTTTTTTATACAACACTTGTTGAAAAACCTACAGTTTAGGTCTTGGTCGGAGATACCCTTTCAGGCAGTAAAACTAGGTCAGCTTGTGTGAACCTGTTTATTGGGAGAACTGTTCCCTGAGAGCTTCTTAATAGTATTATGAACTTGTACTTAGATTATCGATACAATTTTGACATAACACTATATAAAGACGAAAAAACATAATGCTTGCGCGAGCTATCGGAGGATAACTCCATCTAGCGTTGAACAGTTATAAACTAAGGGTTCTAAATACAAAATGTGCTAAGTAAGCACGTTAAACATACTGCCCACCAAGGACAAACTGAGCTTTCGTCCTTACAAATTTGGACCTGCCCACCCTGATCTTTACAGTTTGTATTGTTGGGCCTCAAATACATAATTTGTTGACAATGCTTCTACTTTGACAAACATAAATAACTTCTTTGTAAAACTAAAATATTCTTCCCTTAATAAACAACTAGAAACAAATACATGTGAAAACGAACATTTCATTCAGTTAAAGGCAAAATACATAACTTATTTACAGGTCTTTTTATGAGGGAATTTTTACATTTTAAGGTGACCACCCTCGTTATTCCATCACGACCAGGATGTTCCTCTAAGATTTTGCCATAGAGCCAACGACATGGGGGAAGACCATCCTCTTTTATCAAGACGACGTCATTAATTTTGAGTTGTGGGGCCTGAGTTGACCATCGATACCTATGAAAGAACTGATTTAGGTATTCTTGAGACCACTTGCGCCAAAACTCTTGACCCATACGTTGGGTATACTGCCACCTTCTTAATGAACTCACATTACACGTTTCGTAGTTGTAGTCTGGAGCCGTCACCAAAGGCTCTCCAACTAGAAAATGGCCCGGAGTGAGCACATCTTCATCTACATCATCACCTAGCCTTGACAAAGGTCTGGAGTTAAGACAGGCTTCAACCTGTGCCAAGACTGTCGACATTTCCTCAAAAGTCAATGTGGATGTGCCAATGACACGTTTTATGTGATGCTTCACGGACTTTATTCCAGCTTCCCATAATCCACCAAAGTTGGGAGCATGTGGCGGAATAAAGTGCCAGGACGTATCATTATTGGCTAATACTTCGGCAATCTCCGGATAAATGCTTTCTTTTTCTTGCGCAAAGAGTTTTTTCAGTTCCATCGAAGCACCCAGAAAATTGGTGCCGTTGTCGCTCCAAATTTCTTTACAGTGACCCCTTCTAGCTACAAATCTTTTAAACGCTTGAAGGAAGCCTTGAGTCGTGAGATCACTGACGGCTTCAACATGAACTGCTTTAGTCGACATGCAAACAAACAAGCATATGTAACCCTTAAACGACTTGTGTCCGCGACCTTTTGAAGTGCGCATCTGGATTGGACCAGCGAAATCAACTCCGCTGTTAAGGAATGGGCGAGCTGGAGATACCCGAACTGTAGGAAGTTGTCCCATCAGTGGTTGGTAAGTACGCCCACTACTCTTTACGCAGTTGACGCACTTTCTTACGTGAGCCTTTACTAATTGCTTTGCTCCAATAATGAAATATTTGTTTCTCAAATAGTTCAATGTCATCTGCGGACCACCGTGTAAGGTTTGCAGATGTGCCTCTGCAATTAATAAAGCTGTTAATTTTGAATTCTTCGCCATAACAATAGGATGCTTTCTATTTAATTTTAGATGCGCTTCTTCCAATCTTCCTCCCACCCTTAAAAGATTTTTTCCGTCTAAGGTTGGATTCAAGGCTTTTAACGAACTATTTCGAAGGACCACATGAATAACCTACAGTTTAGGTCTTGGTCGGAGCTACCCTTTCAGGCAGTAAAACTAGGTCTGTTGGTTTGAACCTGTTTATTGGGAGAACTGTTCCCTGAGAGCTTGAGAGCTCTTGAAGCTTCTTGATATCTATTAGAACTTGTACTTGGATTATCGATACAAATTTGACATTAAACTAAATACAAACGAAAAAACATAATGCTTGCGCGAGCTATCGGAGGATAACTCCATCTAGCGGTGAACAGTTGAACAAATGGTTCTAAATACAAATGTGCACGTTAAACATACTGCCCACCAAGGACAAACCCAGCTTTCGTCCTTAATAAGGGCCTGCCCACCCTGATCTTTACAATTTTCATTAGAATCCGACTTGCTATTCACTACACAGTTTGACAATGGCAACACTTACAATTACAAACCTTACTTACCAAATTAACAAAAACCATGTAGAAAAATAAAACGTTTAAAACACAAAATTGTCAAAGTCAAAAAATATGTAAAATTATCCTAAGTGTTTCAATTTCTATTGACTCTGACCAAAATCGGGCATGGATTTCCCGTAGTAACAATTTTTACTTAAAATTAGGCTATGTTACTAAAATTACACCAACAGTTTACAAATCCACAAATTAAATCTTTAAATTTCTGAAGTTATTTCACATTACTGAATAAAGTTCACATTTCCTTGGCAAATTTCGAAACACTGACAGTTTGACTTCCTTCTCACTCACTCGTGACTTTACGATGTAGATGTCCTTATCCTACATCAGAGAGGTCCGGGATCCTGACGGCAACTCCTCGCTAGAGCGCCGTCGCGAAGTCCAAAGCCGGATTCACCACCAAACTCGGACTCCTGATGCATCAGCTACAATCCTTGGAGCCCTGACGGCAACTCTGCCGACCAGAGCGCCGTCGCGAAGTCCAAAGCCGGATTCGCCACCAAACTTGGACTCCTGATCATCTCCAACTCTTGGTAGCTGATGTTCCCGTTCCACCAAGCACTTCACTTGTCACACTGCTGAAAAACCTTCGTCACCATGGACGACCTCCGGAATGGTTTAGAACCATTTTATCCGGCTCGAAGGACCATGAATAACCTACAGTTTAGGTCTTGGTCGGAGCTACCCTTTCAGGCAGTAAAACTAGGTCTGTTGGTTTGAACCTGTTTATTGGGAGAACTGTTCCCTGAGAGCTTGAGAGCTCTTGAAGCTTCTTGATATCTATTAGAACTTGTACTTGGATTATCGATACAAATTTGACATTAAACTAAATACAAACGAAAAAACATAATGCTTGCGCGAGCTATCGGAGGATAACTCCATCTAGCGGTGAACAGTTGAACAAATGGTTCTAAATACAAATGTGCACGTTAAACACTTGTTTACTGAATTAGGCAATTTTTAATTGTTTTTATCGCAAAATTTGTATGTGTTACAATGCGTCATTTAGTTTAATTTATTTTTTATTATTCGATAACGTTACAATGAAGAAATTCACGTTACGTTTCTACAAGGAGTTTTTAGTTGACAGTAAAAATGTGTGTCAAGTAACGATAGTGACTTTTCCTAAAAAACACGTACTTACACAAAATTTGCTTGCTAACATATTTTGCTAAGTCCACCATTATCATTGTTAAGACATATTGAAATTGAAGACATTCAAGACATATAAAAGCTGAAGTAGGTCAAGTTATATTCATACTCAAGTTTCAACTTGGAAAATCAACATGAACATGTACGGAAAACTGCTTGTCGTGGCTCAGGCCCTCTTGGTCCAGGTAAAATAAAGTTTAACTATTCCTTCTTCACCAAGGCCACCTTAAAGCAATTTTACTTAATTGTATAGGAATTAAAATGACCTTTGTGAGATATTTGGTTGTCAAGTCAAAAGCATTTCTTACATGTAGAAAATACACAAAAAATAAGTAAAACAACTCTAAAACCAATGTTACTGTACCACCTGTTCGAACTCAAGAAACTCGAAAAGTACTTGATAATTGTCTAGTGGTACCACTTAAAGTTCATCAAATTCACTGGTCTTGTACCGATCCATAACCAATTTTCACTCCTTTTTCAGACCGTGTTAGGCCAGTCCTTCGCCCCCGGATCCTACGTTGGCGGTAACACCGTCATTGACAACGACATCTACGTCAGCGGCGGTTATGGTGGCATCAACGGTCTTGGGATCGCAGCTGGTGCTGGTGGAGTGAGCGGCGTTGGTATTGGCAGCGGTCTTGGCTACAGCAGCGGTCTTGGAGTTGGCAGCGGTCTAGGCGTTGGCAGCGGTCTGGGCTACAGCAGCGGTCTTGGCTTCGGTAGCTTTGGCGGTCTCGGAAGCAGCAGTGTGGTCGCAGCTCCCACTGTCGTTGGAATTAGCAGCGCTTCTCTCGCTGGTCTTGGCGGTCTGAACCTTGTATCTGGTGGTCCTCTTGCCGTCACTGCCATCTCTCCTATCGGACCCAGCGGTCTCGCTGTTGCTTCTGAGAATGTGATCGAGGGTTTGTTGACCGTGAATGGAAAGCTGCCGTTCCTGTCCGCTGTTGCTTTCGAAGGTCCTCTCCCGACTTCTGGTTCAGGAGTGGCCACATGCGGTTGTGGAAACGGACAAGTTGGCATCACCAGCGAAGGCTTTGTCAATTCTCCTATTGGCATCGGTAGCGGTATTGGTGGTTACTACTACTGAACGGATAAATAAATGAATGCTTTTACATAGAAACTGAAACATTTCTTTTTTTCCCATTCTGGAACATCCTAGCTGGCAAAGAGGTCAACTCCTGAATCAATATCAGCTTCCATTTCTTACTATTGCAAGACTACAACCACCATTAAAAATGAAGCTGAAAAGATCTGAGTCTTTTAAGGCACACAACCATTAAACAATTAAGAACAGGGATTTTAAACACGATGGATGATATGTGAGTTTTGAGTGGTCAGACTCACGAAAGGCAGCAGCTTAAGCTGAGGATAGGGGGCGCAACAGAGCGCATTTAAGGTAGGCTAGTATCCAGTAGTGGACCTAGAAGACGATAACTATGAAATACAAAATATGCAGAGACAGGCAGTAACATAGCATGCTAAACAAACTTTTGCATGAGTCACTAACTCCAGCGCAATATCCGTGAATAAAAAACTACCAAGTTTCACAACGCAGTTCTCATCTTGTTTTATTTTTTATTTATTTTACTTCTGTGCGGTCAATGCTTAGGCGGCTATCGATTTTCGATCAGTCCTTCTTGCTCTGTTGCAAGCAGGATAAAAAACGGTAATGGGTAAAGCCTTATGTGCCATTGACTGGACATTGTAAAGAACGTCTGAGGTTAGCTTTCCACTGGGTCACGATGCTGAGGCTAGAAAATAATAATGGCATATTGGATGTCCTGGCGAGAACCCTAGAACCCCTAGTGGTCTAAAGGGCTTCCGATTTATGATTTCGTAACATCTTGCAATTCACAAAACTCGTCCTTGAAATAACAAACAAACAACGCCTTTATATCTACCTTACTCACATGCCTTACCTTAACTATGAGACCTTAACTGTGCACCATCTTGCACCACCACATCTATTTTTCTTTCATTTATCTCTACCGGTAGGTTGTCTGGAAGAGATCGCTTTTAGCGATAAGGCCGCCTCCATTGTACTGCTTAACCTCCGTAAGCATTGTTATGTAATTGTTTTCTTAGTGCAATAAAGTATATCTTATCTTATCTATAAGACCTTAACTATGAGACCTTGACTATGAGACCTTCCTTAGAGACTTCAACAATTTAAATGATATGGGATATAGATATGGGGCTTCCATAGGGAGGTCTTAGAGCGGCTTAACATTAGGTACTGTTCTTGAAATGTTATGAAGGCTAAAACTATGCTTTAAGACAGACGTTCAGTGACGTCAACCGGGACTAACAACATGTTATAAAGTGTCTTCGAAAGCACGAAGATGCACGAAAGGTCACTACGTCTCGGTTGAGATGGTCACCCATCCCGTTCCTTACCGGTGTGTGAGAAGTACCCGTGGCTCAGCTGTAACAGTGATTCGGCAACAATTGCCTTTGTAAGGTAAAATTAGGTCAATGTCAATGAAAATAACAACAAGATATGACATAACATAAATATGATGATTCAGAAAAACCACACGTAAACAAACAGTTAGAACCATGTGCGCACGCATTTATAGTGATCGAAGCACGTTTCTTGCGAAGTATCTATAGTCCGTTCGCGTTAAGAATGCAGTGATTTTTTAATTTTATTCTGTTGCACACAAAAAAACTCAGACCTACAACCTTTGCGTTCGAACGTGAATGCGTTCAACTGGTCACTGTGGACTTGGCTTTCTAATTAGGAACGATTTGATTGGTTAGGGGACGTGCTAGATCGCAGGACAAGTCTGATATTATTGCATTCATAACGCGAACGGACTATAAGTACGATTATTATTATCGGTTACCAAAGTTTTTAGTTAAAGCGACTCTGAATCACTATTTTTTCGATTATTTAATACCTAGTATAAAACGTAGTCGCTTTCTCTATCACTTTATCCCTATGTATGCTTAAATTTTAAAAACTGCGCAACTGATTTTGATGCGTATCCGTATTATAACATAGGCTAGTTGACAAACTTAATTTCGGGCTAGGTGACGCTGCGTGGAATAATGTCTATACTCGGATTTTTAATTGTAGTCAGTGAAATGTCATTTTCAGTGTGGCAGGTTTTCAGTCCCAAATAAACAGTGATGTGGTAAATCGAGTTTTTACAATTAAAAGTTAGTCGGACATTACAGCCTGGCAAAAAAGTCGTAGTGAATGACCACTGGTCAGACTTTCGTTTTGAGACATAGAGGTATTTCGGTAAACTGTATTTAGTAAATAGATTTTCAGTTTCAAAATGTTTTGTTTCTGTATTATATTATTAACAGGTAAGAATTTCGTTTATTAACAGGTCATACAACTGGAAAAGTTTGGGAGGATACAACAGTAGAATCTTCCATACAAGTGTTTTCTAAAGGTTTGACTACAGGCCTAAAGGGCCCAACCGGCAAAGGACTACGCCTTATAATTTCATATACCTATAGGCAGTGATGAAGGTTTTGTAGATTCCGGTTTACTTATTTTTGAATCAAATAATAATAGTATGGACTATCATGAAGAGATGAATTCAGAATCGGAGTCGGAATCAATAGCAACCGTAACGAATAAAAACGTATATAATTACTTGTATTTTGCTGACTTTCAAGTGTTAATTCCCCTGAACCTCTTTGAACATTTTTTTTCCAGCTATGGTTATAATTTTTTAGTGAGAAGTTTAAATATGGAGGTAGGGCCCATATTTCTTAAATCGTAATTATTTAATTCGTTTTGTATGTCCCTATTAAATATTAACAATTATTTAAAAAAGGCTTTGATACCTCATAAAATAAATCATGACTAAATGTCTAAGTCTAGTGATTGCCGAACGTCACTATTGTAGCGGGTCACCCTTTTTTGTATCAGTCACTGTTGAAGTTGTCATTTCGCTGACTACAATTATTAATCGTACTATAGTGATGTTTGATTAATTTGATTTTATTCCTACTATCGGTGGCAGGCAAGCACGCGGTCTGCCTATGCGGTTGCCGCAGCATATAGACACGTGCAACACGTGGATTGTCAATCACTCATAGAAATAAGGGTGTCATTATCGATGCCTCTTCTCTTTACGCTTCATTTCACTTAGATTTTGGCCCTTTATATAACTCAATAACTCTTCGACTGTGATCATTTGAGTGGAAGAAGATAGACATGTTTACATTCTAATTATTTGCTCAGGGAGGATACTAATTCAAGGTGTAGCAAATAAACGATTGAAGCGAGGGTTTTGCTATGCTATTTGGTGTTATCCAGAATAACTCCAAATCTCATCTCGATTATCGTTGGAAAAAAACGTCTTTAATCGATTATTGACCTTGAATTGGCATTCGCTCTGATTTGTATAGAAATCATTTTGAAACGTAATTTCGCTCAGTTCTAAACACTCCAACGATTGTTCGCATAGTTATTAAGTTTTCCAAATGCCAAAATACAATCTCACTTCGGATTCGTCCGATGTGCAAATGCAAAATTCCACCCCTGCATCGAGATGTTAAGTGATTTTAGTAAGAATAGTTGACAGGCTGGTTTGCAAGTGCAATTTATTGCAATAAAAATAAAGATGCTCCCCAGAACTTACTGAAAAGTAAAACCATTGCAAAATGGGTAATGTGAAACCTTTATCACATCATAATTATTAATTAAACACCAACATTTCATGATAAACAGTTCATTTATTAATCCGATCAGTAGTGAAGTCTAGTCGATTATTTGAGTGAAAGGTGTTTAGTAGTAAAGACCAGGACGGCCAATGCCTTCGCTGACGATGCCGACTTGTCCGTTACCACAGCCGCAAGTAGCCACTCCTGAACCAGAAGTCGGGAGAGGACCTTCGAAAGCCACAGCGGACAGGAACGGCAGCTGTCCGTTGACAGTCAGTATTCCTTCGATCACATTCTCGGAAGCCACAGCAAGGCCACTGGGTCCGATGGGAGAGATAGCAGTGACGATCAGGGGGCTTGAAGCGACGGAAAGACCAGAAGCGCCGCCGATCACAGCACCGCTGCCGATGCCAACGCCTAGACCGCTGGCGCTTCCGATTCCGACTCCAAGACCGCTGCCGTATCCAAGTCCACTGCCAACTCCAAGACCAGCGCCGAGTCCAAGACCACCGCTCACTCCAGCGCCATAGCCACCGCCGATGCCAACGCCGCTGACTCCACCAAGGCCAGCTCCAATGCCGACGCCGCTCACGCCGCCATACCCGCCTGACACATAGATGTCATTGTCAATAACGGTGTTGCCACTGACGTATGCTCCCCTCGGGTTACCGAAGACGGCCTGAGAAATAAAGAAGGTATTTTCGCTTAGCGAACAAAAACAAACAAACAAATAACAGTTTTACTATGTCCTGCAGCACAGACCTAACGTCAACTTTTTTTTTATCGACTAGCTGTCAGCTATGGGGTGAGCGGAAAGAAACTTAGGCTGCATTTCCACCAGAGATGCGTTGCGAGGGATTTATTTTTAAGAACCAATTGAATCGCTTCATTGAGCGGAGCTAGGTAAATGAAGGGGTCCTATTGGTTCTTAAAAACAGCTAACAGCAGCAGCCGGGAGCAGCTGATTAACGAGCATAGAGACGGCTTATAATATTATCACAAAATTTCTGTTGTTGTGGTCACCCATTGTGTTCTCATCACGGCGTGTTTTGCTTTACAACGGTGATCGTAACCTTTCCACTGATACAATTGACATTTGAGCAGGCGTCTCTATAGTTTTGTTAAGCAAGCAAAGTAAATTAATGAACTTTTGCACATGTGAAACATAATAATAATGTTGTTCTTTAACATTGCATTGAGCCCGTATGTCACACTCCACAGTAGGTACATAGGTTTTTCCAGCAACTAAACTAAGTATTACCTGTATCAAAAGAGCCTGAGCGCTCAGCACGAACAACAGTTTAGCAGACATGATGAAGTAAAGTCCTCCAGATGCAACTTGAGAATGCCTAGAAGTGTCTAATTGGAGTTTTTATATGTTTGTACTCAATTTATGATAAACAATACTTTAGTGACATGATTAAACAATCTACTGAACTTGTGTCCTCTGTACGTGCCTTTTCTTGTTACACTTTATAATTAATTTTGACGTTGATAGTGTTTAAGTAACTAAATTGTGTTACCTACTTAATTATACTTATTGCTGATAAAGTACTGTGGCTAAATTTCAAAACGGCTGTGGTATAAAATGGTCGGATAGTTCAAGTGTAGCCATTCTAGTTTTGCCAGTCAATTCTACTCTATCAAACATGTCTAAACTCACCTTCTTGTGCATCTGCATCCAGGCTTGCCTGATCCAGGTTAGTACTCTTGAAATAGTTCTCCAAGAAAAAGGAAAAGCAGAAGGATACTCGCACCAAGGCGCTTTGCAGACGGCAGGGCGGGCCGGGCCGGTCAATTTCACCGCAAACGATAGCACAAAAAGGAATCCTAAACTACCAACGCACATAATGGGCAAAAAGTCTCCGCCGCAGATGCCTGACAGGCACTTAAATGCTTTGTGTTTGCAGACGCGGTCTATAATACTCCGCGGTTCAAAAGACCGGCCCACCCAGCTGCCTTCAAAGCTCCTAATAGATATGCGGCAGTAATCTTCTTGGTCACTTCTTGGTGTTGGCCGCCAATGGCATAACCTTTTTTAACTATCGGAGTTTGCCCACTAAACCACCTGCAACACTAAAACTGCAACTTCATTCATGGCTGTATTGCAAAATAACATTCCTATTATGATAGAGATCCAGATATGAGATTGCCAAGTGCGGTAGTTAAATGGCTTACTGAACGTGTCAAGCTCACCTTGGTCTTATAGCTAAAATTGGTATCTTGTTGTGTTAAATACTTATCATACCTTTTCTTTTCGCAGAGCGCCTTTGGCAACTACTATTCCGCTGGTGGCTATGGATACAACAGCTTGGATGTCGATGTTGAGGCTGTCAGCTACGGTGGCGCTGGCATTGCCGGCTATGGCCTTGGCAACGCTGGTATTGGCCTTGGCAATGTCGGAGTGAGCGGACTCGGCTATGGCGGCGCCAATGTTGGAGTGAGCGGACTCGGTCTTGGCAATGTTGGAGTGAGCGGTCTTGGCTATGGTGGCGCTAACATCGGAGTTTCTGGACTTGGTCTTGGCAACGCTGGAATCGCTGTAGGTGGAATCAACAACGCTGGATTAGGTCTTGGCAACGTTGGCCTTGTCAACGGTGGCTTCTCCGGCTACGGTGGCGTCGCTGATGTCGCCGCTATCGCCTCTCTGCCAGTCTCTGGCCCATTCGGAGGCACTGGCTACGGTGAGCTCGCTGTTGGCGGTGAGCTTGGAGCTGCTGGTACCGCTATCGTGACTGGCCAGATCCCAGTGCTTGGAGCAGTCTCTTTCGGTGGTGGCATCCCCGCCAGTGGTATTGTGTCCATCGCTGGTAACTGCGGTTGCGCTGGTGTGCCATTGTCCTTGTACTGAGGAATAACGAGTTTGACATTGAACAAATAAAGCAATTTCCTGATTATATTAAAAGTTTTTTATTTATTTGAGCATTCTGAGTGTTTTTGCAGCATGAGCTTACCCTTACGTAGTCACTTTAATACTATGAATTAAACAATGACAAGTAATTAAAGCAGGTGTACTCCAGTGAGTGCACACAAAAACTTAGTTATGACTCTCTGAATAAGCCTGGGCCTTAGCCTGGTCAAGCCCAGGCTAAGGCCCAGGCTTATTAAGCTAGACATCAATTTCAGCTAGTGGAGTGCGTGACACATGGTGAATATGAAAAATTTGCAAAAAGAACGCACACCTCATGAACACAATTGTATTTAAAGATAGAAAAACCAGAAAAAGACATTTGGTCTGTTCGTATCTTTAGTAGACGATAATGCAGTATCCCTAATGCAAAAAAAATATTAATTGTAAAATAACAGGTTTTCAGGCAACTTAATAATCTTTTACTAAAAAAAAGATTTCACCTGTTTTTGAAGTCCGCTCAGGACCCCAGCGTCTGCAACTGTAGCCGGAACGTTTAGCACACTGCAGCAGCGATGCCAATGCAATACAGCAATACTGTACAGCAGTCGCCCAGTGAGAAAGTCACGGCATTGAATCGATCTATAGAAACACACACACTCTAGCTAGAGCCACCGTGGTCTCGTACAGTTGGGTTCCTAAGATGTTACCTTTCCAGGACACCTAAATTGTGGAACGAACTTCCTACCTCAGTAATGCCCCTCTTGTTGCACGTGTCCATAGGCTTTTTTTTTTTTTTTTTTTTTCGTGGATCTCGTGGAAATCCTCGTGGATACCTCGCTGCCCGGGGGGACGACGAGGTTATGTCGGACTCCTACCGACTAAAACCCCACGGCACTCGACCGTGGCACTTTGGCGGCGAAGCTGGATCCTACCGTAAGTAATGCCGCACTGCTCCGCCGCCAGTGCTAGCCCCTAATGGGGCCCCCTCCAACCGACCCCCCAACGAAGGGGGGAGGCCACGAAAGTGCCTGGAGTACGCAGGCACTTTCGCCGTCTCGGTGGACGCCGTGCAATGCAAGCCAGAGCACCCCCGCACTCCGGCCCGCTGGCACCCACTGTTCGCAGACCCTACTGGGCCCGCAACCACGAGCCACCCAAAGGGCGGCTCCGCTGCCGTAACCGGCGGTACGGCCCCGCCGGGCCGCGATGCACAGGGGGGATCAGCCTCGGATTACTGGCCCCCACCAACCGGTTGTGCGCCGCGGCCCCAACCACGCGCCTCAAGGCGCCTGCAGGCCCCACTGGCCCCGCAGCCCCACGTCGCCCTTGCGGGCCGCAGCGGGTGGGTTCCCAGTCCACCACACTGCCACGCCTGGGTTCTCTTCGCTTCCCGGTGGTTCCCCTATCACCGGTACTAGGCCCCCTCGCCACGCCGAGGCGAGAACCCATGAGGGGGCGTGTCCATAGGCTGCGGTAACTGCTCGCTATCAGTGCCAAACCTTAGTGGTTCATGCAAGAAACAGTATGTTGAAACTATTTACTTAGTACTACACTACAATCGCGGAAAATTTAATGACAACAGAAGTTCGACATCCGGTCTATCTACGTGGAAAGTCATTTTTCAAAAATGATTATCTTACGCAATAATAATAATGTCAGTTTTTCAAGGTGATGCGAGTATTTTCTGGAAGATACTTACTTGCTACCCAGAGTCATTTAGAAAAACGGGGAAAACGTTAAGTAGTTATATTGAAGGGGAATTGGATAAAAAATCTAAAAAAGTTCTCTGGAACAGCTACACTGCGTAACTCATAATTTGTAATAAGATAATACTCATTGCGAAGCTACAGTGATAATCCACAAGAAAACTGTCAAAAAAAACGAATTATGTAAAACAAGAAAAAAAATACAGGAGTTACACACATCGCTTGCAGAACCGACAACCGTTGGGGAAGAAAGGTTCTGGAGTGGCGACCACGAACTGAAAGACGCAGCGTGGGGAGGTTTGCGGAGCCGTTAACGGCCTAACGCCACTCGCTGTGGCGCTCTATGGGGGAGGCTAATGATGATGACTCTGAATAGATAAAAAAACGTTTGTTCTTTTTCTCTCGCATTACTTGTCGTGTTAAACAATTTCTAAGTAAATAATCACAAACCATTATTATCATCCTTATTAGCCACACCACCAAAATTAAGCGACCTATTGCTCACCTTCCAATTTGTTTTTAACTCGTTTTTCAATCCCGAAAGCATTTGGCCCCAACATCCACAAGTTTTTCGGGCTGTGTGCCCCAACCTGTTTAGGTGGACGTGTTAGAGAAAGAAAGAAAGAGATAAAGTTAGCTGGTGTTCACCCGCTGGACTACGTCGGTAACTTTAGCTATTCTACAAGCTCCGATACAAAATAGTTCGTCTGGGACGAAAAACATGGAGAAAGATTTTTTCTAACTTAATTATTTTTGTCCAGTTACGTAAACTGAAAAACTATTCTACCATCTCCTGTTCGATTATTTATGCACTGTTTAATGTTAGAGCAATAAACTATTTCAGCCTTTCAAATAAAGTGATATCTTGCTGACTAAAAGTTGAGCAAAATAGTTCATCAAGTAACTAGTTCTTAATTGATGCAAAAGAATTCGTCTATCATTGAGTTATATACTCGTACTCCTCCTCATTTATTCTGACTTGATTTCTTTGCCGCATTCTCATGTCACCTTAGGCCACCTTGAGCTTTTTTGGTAACACACACTGACACGCTTTCATTCGCACTGAGTGATGTTGCAAGAGAAAAAATCACGTAGTTTCACAATTCTGAAAAACTCCCTTTGATCCCAACCTTTAATTCCGCAGTCTGATAATTTACTTCGCGTCCCTTTCACACAGCAGCAGTTTCTTTAAATATCGGACTACGGAATAAAGCTACTGAGTTATTCATCAGTAGTGCGAGGATATGACATCCCTTGTCTGAAAGTGACGAGAGTAGTAAGTTCTCTGACTGAATTCGTAGGATCGAAAGGAGTTAACAAGATTGCTTCATTAAGTTCGAGGTTCAATAGCTAACAGCTAGGTAGTCGAATCTGATTTAGAATTTTGCTTGTTATTCAACTTTTGGAAACTTTCATAAAAAGCTAACGATCTATTTCTTTAAACCTGTAATTTTAAAGAGAAGTTTGAACTAACTCAAACACTCTGATTTTATAATTAACAAACATATCAGCAACCTCAAGCAGTTCTTACAATACGTATAGTGTTGTGTTGTGACCGTGTTTTTCTTAGTTCTTTGAGTTTCAAATGCCTAACAGGATAGAACGAGTTCAAAGTTCGCTGAAACGTGCGCTAAAGTAATACAAAATAATTTCTTCATTATTCAATGTCTTTATTAAAGTTTCTTTTTATGTTTCTTCCTCAATGCTTCAGTAGTATTTTCCTGGACGTCCCAAGCCTTCGCTGACGATGCCGACTTGTCCGTTTCCACAGCCGCAAGTGGCCACTCCTGATCCAGAGGTTGGGAGAGGACCTTCGAAGGCCACAGCGGAGAGGAACGGCAGCTGTCCGTTGACAGTCAGCAGACCTTCAATCACATTCTCAGAAGCCACAGCAAGACCGCTGGGGCCAATGGGAGAGATGGCAGTTACGATCAGAGGGCTTGAAGCGACGGAAAGACCAGAAGCTCCACCAATCACAGCACCGCTGCCAATGCCGACTCCGAGGCCGCTGCCAAGACCAAGACCGCTACCGACTCCGACTCCAAGACCGCTGCCATATCCAAGACCGCTTCCAACTCCAACTCCAAGACCGCTACCGTAGCCTAGACCTCCTCCAATGCTGGCACCACTCAGTCCCCCAAGACTGCCACCATAGCTCAGACCCCCACCGATACCAACTCCGCTAACACCACCAGCACCAGCTGCGATACCAAGACCGCTCACTCCTCCGTAGCCACCGTTGACGTAGATGTCATTCTCAATGACAGTGTTGCCATTGACGTATGAGTTAGGTGCGAAGGATTGGCCGAACGCGGTCTGGAAAGAAAATAAAAGTTTATGAAAAGTGTCTCTTTAATTTATACCAAACCTCAATATCCTAAATGGGGTGGTCAGAAACGCCATCCTGGTTGCTATGGTTTTCATCGCCATCTCCCATAACCGGTGATTTACAAGAAAAGTTGTTTCGCCTAGTCTCGAACTCAGGACCACCCGATTTCAAGCCACAGTTTTTAACTTCTGGGCCACTTCCTCTTGCAGGCTCAGTAACAGTGATATTATTTCTGGTGTTCTACCCATGCATGGATTGCTTGACTGCCATAGTTTATGAGATAGGGAGCGCACGAGCTTGAGGGTCACCAGCTGATGGAGAATACTTCCCTCTGCCCATGGACATCTGCAAGACCAAATGTGCCACGAGATGCGTTGCTTGCCTTTAAAAAACGAAGACGCTCTTTTCTTGAAAGCCCCGACGTCATACCCTTCCGGAAACACTGCTAGATGTTTTTATATTTACCTGGACGAAGAGTGCCGAAGCACAGACCAGGAGAACTGCTTTGGCTGCCATTTTTGGTAGTTTTTCCTTGATTTCTAATACAAGAATACTTTTTGAATTAGCCACTGAAGCTTATATACTAATTGCAATATGGGTTTATCAATTTTGAAACAACATTTCAACCTAGTTTCATTATCAACCCTGCCAAATGTTTCATAAATTGATTGTGATGTATTTGTTTGTAAGAATATATCATTTTGGTTCAAATTACCTCGCCGAAATGTGGGATTCTGAATGTTCCATTCACCATGACGGCAACAATCAAATTAGAGATAATATGGTCCTGAGGGTGTTATGTTACCGGCAACGGAAAAACAAAGGTAATTTGGGAAAATTTAATCTTTCTAGCTTTCACGGTTTATTGGATACAGCCTGGTGACAGACAGACAAACGGACAAATAAACTACGGTTCCCTCATTTCAAAAAATTACTCTTATAAATATAAGTAGAGGTTACCAAAAAATATATGTTTGCTCAAAGTTAAACAAAAGCACAAACACAACAGGGTGTTGTTTTGCAAATTTCCTAACAAAAACTCGATAAGTGTTACTTACGACAAATTATTGTTACGAAACTGATGACAAAAACGTATAAATAGGTATGTAAAATAATCTTGTTTCATTCAGCATTCCATTTTAGAGTCTGCAAGATGTCTTCCTTCACTTTCCTGCTCCTCTGCATCCAGGCTTGCCTGATCCAGGTAAAGAATACGTACTATTAATAATACATACATACATACCCTCATAGTTGAGGTGAGGCCTGTGCCCAGCAGAGGGACGTATATAGGCCGTTTATGTTATGTTATATACCCTCACGACCATATCCCTAATGGGGAAGTCAGAGGCACATTGATTGTTGCCGTCATGGTGAACGGAACATTCAGACATTTCAGCGAGAGAATTCGAACCCAACGTGGTAAGAAGCCTACTGCCGTTATCCGGGTTGCTTGGGTTTTAGGTCGGTGTTTCACATCGTCGGAGAGTTAGCCGCATATTGTACAGTGAACACAAAGTAGGTGTATTCCGGACAGATTTGATCTCCGGACCACCAGGTTCTGAGCCAGAGTGTTAAACCACTGGGCCATGACGCTCTTTATTTATAACTTACTGACTTATTCAATAATCGTTGATAGACTATCGGCCCACGGTACTTAGTTACGCTGAAAATAGGTAATTACAACTATGGCAACAAAACTTATGAAAGATGAAGAATTTCTACATACTAATACTATCACAATTTACCTGTACTATTGTTGTGCTGAATTCATCATCATCATCATCAGCAGCTTTTAGAAGTCCACTGCTGAACATAGGCTTCCCCCATAGATTTCCAGAGTGCTAAATTAGAAAAATACCTAGCCCCAAACGTATAAGCACAACTTTAATTAACAAATAATAAGAATTTCATAAATCATTCAATTATTATACTTAAATAACTGTACAAACAGTCAGTAGACTCAATAAAAATAAAATTTTCAATTGTCACGAACGCGTAATTGAAATTAATTTTCTTTTACCACTTCACAGAATGTATTCGGTTAATACATCAACCCTGGTGGATACGGATTCAACAGTATGTGTATCTTTTTGTGTTAAATGCATGAATACTTTTCTTTTCACAGAGCGCCTTCGGCAATTACTACTCCGCTGGTGGCTATGGATACAACAGCTTGGATGTAGATGTTGAGGCTGTCAGCTACGGTGGCGCTGGCATTGCTGGGTATGGCCTTGGCAATGTGGGAGTGAGCGGACTCGGCTACGGCGGCGCCAATGTCGGAGTCAGCGGACTCGGTCTCGGCAATGTTGGAGTGAGCGGACTCGGCTATGGTGGTGCCAATGTCGGAGTGAGCGGACTCGGCCTCGGCAATGTTGGAGTGAGCGGACTCGGTTACGGCAGCGCAAACATCGGAGGTCTTGGTCTTGGCAACGCTGGAATTGCTGTAGGCGGCATCAACAACGCTGGATTAGGTCTTGGCAACGTTGGCCTTGTCAACGGTGGCTTCTCCGGCTACGGTGGCGTCGCTGATGTCGCTGCAGTCGCCTCTCTGCCAGTCTCAGGCCCCTTCGGAGGCACTGGCTACGGTGAGCTCGCTGTTGGCGGTGAACTCGGAGCTGCTGGTACTGCCATCGTGACTGGCCAGATCCCAGTGCTTGGAGCAGTATCCTTCGGCGGTGGCATCCCTGCCAGTGGTATTGTGTCTATTGCTGGCAACTGTGCTTGCGCTGGTGTGCCTTTGTACTAAATAAAAGTTTGATTTCGACAAAATAAACGAGTATTTTGAACTAGAAACTGCTGTCATTTCAATTTTCCTACCCTCTGGTTCAACTGAAAATTACTAAAAAGTAATAAAATAATAGGTACAACGTAAATAAATATGAACAGCATGACTGAGACAACATTGAACGATTCAATTGAAATATAATCTGATCTTGTAACATGAAATAAATAACACAGAAATACCATAAGAAACAAACAGTCAAAATATTGAAACTGCGTCTCTTGCAAGATTGGTCATTTTATTTTGAAATAAAGTGTGATTTCTTGGAATCTCATTAGGTTATTTCATTTCAAAGGATATCGATGTTTACTCTAAATTACTTACAATGTAATCATCAGGTATGTCAGAAAAGCACCGTTTTTAATTTGTGGTCTCCGCCAAAATTATCGAATGTGGGCTTGGACTTTTTAAACCTTCTGACGGGGGTATTATTAGGACTATCATTCTGTTGAACGTTTTTTTCATAGTCAGCAATTTTACAGTACCGCTAGCTTAGTTTCTGACTGAGTTTAAATTCTTTGATTTTATTGGTGCATACGATTTCATAATACTGTTTTATTTTGCATCAGATGACAGGGATCCATTTATTAATTTGAAACTTATATAAGTACCTGCGTACTCCCAGCAAGGGGGGCCTGGAAAGCGCCTGAGCACCTCTTCCGCCAAAGCGCCACAGTTGAGTGTCGTCGTGGGGCTTAATCGGTTGGGAACGTGCAAGTCAGAGGTTTGCTGACTTGCATATTCTGCGAAAGAGTCGGTGAGTTGTGTACTGGCGGGTACGACCCAACATAGGTACTATTGCAAGTTATAGCCAGCTACTTTTGTTAACTCTCAATGTCTTATGAGGCTGAGACACCGCTCGAGAATTAATGCCCTCAGTAAAACCCAGTACTTTAATCAGTCCGCCCTACTGAGCTAACCCTACTGCTCCCCACAATATATGGACAGGGGATAGGTTAACATAAACGGCCTATACACGTCCCACTGCTGAGAACAGGCCTCACCTCAACTATGAGGTGGTGCGAGCCATACTCCAATAAGCGGGCTCAGTGCCCAGTGAGGATTGTTGGAGGGGTGTAGGGTTAGTGAGCAACCTTAATTTTATCAAGCCGCCCTAAGCCTCCTAAGCTTAATTTCGGTCGGGGGGTCACCCATCCTAGTTCCGACCCAGTGTGAGTTCCTTACAGTGGCGATCGTCGCCGATCAATGTCACAACTGTGCCACGGGTACCTCTTGTGAGATCTTACTGACGCTAACGTCCCGTTAGACTCTTCAATTGCAGCATAAATAAGCTTCGGAATGTCTGGAAAAGCTACGCGGTTACGCATAGCCTTAGTTACAACACAACGAAAAGCGAACTTCTTGTCGTCTTCGGTCGAAGAACATTCCGAAGCTTATTTAATGCTGCAATTGAAGAGTCTAACGGGACGTTAGCTATGCTATTTTGGTAAGAGCATCATTTATGGAACCGCCTTCTCACTATAGTATAGAAAGCCTCATAGATACCTCGCCGTCCGGCGTGCGACCAGGAACTATGTGGAACTCCTACCGACTATAACCCCTCCCAGATCTTGGTGGCAAAGTTACCTGAAAAGATTTACCACCTCATCTCAACCCACCTTGCCCATCCAAGCCTGCAGCAAGTAGGTGGCAAGTTCACCACTCTGCCAGGCCTGAGTACTGAGCCTCCGCCACGAAAAGGCAAGAACTGAAAGGGGGATATCTGTCCCATTTCTGTCTCGCCCAATGGTTGATTGACCTAGTAGAGAATGCCTTAAGCATTAAGTCCTTTTGTACGTGTTTATGCATTAACGATTTAATAAATGAATAAACCTGTGCAACAACCTACGTTAGTCGTGCTGACTCCACTAAAAGACGGGCAAAACAGTCTACTCGCTGCATTTCAACCTATAGGTATCAGACATAGCTCCCATCTGACTATTGTATTAACAACCTAGGTCATGTGTCAACAATGGACAATGATTATGACTTCTAATTTGTTAATTTTTCAAGCTCTAGCGTGAAACAACTTCGCTAAATGTAAACTCCTTTGATTGCTGTTACCGCCACCTTACGTCTACTTATGCCCTGGAACTTGGCTGACAACCTGTGATTTTAAGACACTAATCTCATCACCGTCTTGTAATTCCCACTGCTAAGGCCTCAACTCAACTATAAGAGTCTACCAGATCGAGCTTATTACGGATAAATAATTTGAGACCAGACCATTAAAGAGAGGAGGTTTCATGTTTAAATACATGAGACCTTCTATTCGACAATCTGACTGTTTCCCAGTGGAGAATGGGACACTAAGATATGGACAAAAATTAAATGACACATAAATGTATTACAATAACTAGATTTATTAAGCGTCAAGTCTTCAGTAGTAAAGTCCAGGGCGGCTGAAGCCTTCGCTGGTGATGCCAACTTGGCCATTACCGCAGCCGTACGTGGCTACTCCTGATCCTGAAGTCGGGAGAGGACCTTCGAAGGCCACAGCTGACAGGAACGGCAGCTGGCCATTGACGGTCAGCACACCCTCGATCAGGTTCTCCGAAGCCACTGCCAGGCCGCTGGGTCCGATGGGAGAGATGCTGGTGACGATTAGAGGAGTGAGAGTCACACTGCCGCTTGAGCCGAGGATGATACCGGAGGAACCACCTGGGAAATAAAATATTGGAATTAATCTTCACTGCTGGAGTTGCTGTCTAAATAGAAGTGGTTTCAAAAAAGCTTTGCATTCTGAAAAACATGTCTAAGCAATGTCAATATCTATTTTACTGATGAAAGGAACACTTTTAAAGAAAGTCAAACTAAAAATGACGTTTTTAAAGCGTACGTTGGCTGAGATGGTTTAAAATTCAATTGATTGAAGGGAATTAAAATTCGGTTACATTTTCCAACAGGTTCATGATCAGAATTTTTTAACTAAGTGATGCTAATCGAATATCAAGTTATTAAGTGTCAAAAATGCAAAGAGAACTCCAGAAATACTTTTGCCGGTCCATGGACTAGTCAGGAGTACCTTTAACCGACGAGCATGTATGAAAGGAATCGTGAAAGTAGAGGAGGCGCAAGGTGTGTGTCAGGACCGTAGCAAGTGGAAAGAACTGGTCTCTGCCTACCCCTTTGGGAAAGTGATGGCGTGATAGTATGTATAGACTAGTAATTTCATTTTGAGAAGAGAAACATTCAAGTTTACTTACCAGAGCTTACGGAAACTGAAGGCGCAGCTACAACGCTGCTGCTGCCAAAGCCATAGCCAGCGCCATAACCGGATCCTACGCCAAGGCCGGCACCAACGCCAAGACCAGCTCCGATGCCAAGTCCTGCTCCGATACCAAGCCCTGAGCTTCCACCAATGCCAGCGCCGATGCCGAGTCCCTGAACTCCGCCTAGTTCAGCTAGTGCGCTGTCAGATACATATATGTCATTGGTGACACGAGTGTTTCCTGTCACCCTGGATCCAGAGTCGAAGGTCAGGGATTGGCCGAAGGCCATCTGCAAAAAAATATCAAAATATGTTAAGTTTCGCGCTTTTGCCAGGTGTTTTGTCTGTGTGGACTGTAATTCTCTTCATAATGTCTCGAAGATGTTTGCGTTCAGGCATATTATATTTCTAGATTCAGCAGTTTTGGCAGTGAATTGTTGAAAGAAAATGTAAGAAATTCACCGACAGATTTTTATAATGTAGGGTTACTCTGATAAATTGAAACATCAAAAGCCTATATTCCACAGTGTTTTTTTTGCGTCCAGGGTGGTAAGGGGTGAGCATGCCACCACGTTAGCTGGGTAGCTTGCTACTTTCATTTTTCTTTCCCTTCACTGGAGAGTTGTACATCGCAAATTGTACAATGAATACAAAGTGGGGTTCCAGACAGGCTTGAATTCAGAAACACAAGAAATCCAAGCCAGTGTTAAACCACTGGGCCACGATGCTCCCCCCACTATTCATTCTTGGATCATCTTTAGGGGATTTGCTCCAACAATTGCTCAAAGCCCTTTTATAACAGCAGCACATCGGTAAAATGAAACTTCGAAGTTCAGTACCTCTTTCCTCTAGAAGTCCACTACTGGACATAGGCCTCCCCCATAGAGCGTCACAGCGCGCGGCTTTAGCATCCAAAGGCTGTCCGCGAACTGCACCAGGCCATCGGTCCCCCAAGTGGGGGGCTTCAGCACGCTGCGTCTCTTGGCCACCGAGTATCTCATAGTTCAGGCCTATGCCCAGCCGTGGGATGTATCTCACCTGCACCAGGACCGCTGACGCGCACAGAGCTAGGTAAACTTTAGTGGCCATTGTAAAATAGACAAATCAATGTCTAACATTCATTCTGACCTACATTTTATAAGTGGACCGTTTCATAATTCTCTGATGTCCGAACACACACGCTATCACTTGTTTCATAATTGTATTAGGAAAATTAGGTTTTTTTCAATAGGACACGTAGCGTCGGGTCATTTATTTAATTAATTTGTTTGTTTGTACGGGAGGTGCCCGTGGCGCAGTTGTGATAGAGATCGGGGACGATTGCTGTTGTAAAGCAACACACGCCGGGTCGGAAATGGGATGGACCCCGACCGAAATTTTGTGATGTGTAATTCGGGCATCTCCGTGCTTCGGAAGGCACGTTAAGCGTTGGTCCAGGCTGACGTCGTAGATCGTTTAGCCGTTAAGCCTAGTCGGAGGCCTTAGGACGGCTTGATAACATCTGACATTAAGGTTGCTCACTAACCTTACACCCCTCCAACAATCCGCACTGAGCCTGTGTGTTGGAGTATGGCTATATCCACCTCATAGTTGAGGTGAGGCCTGTGCCCAGCAGTGGGACGTATAAAGGTCGTTTATGGGTAACATAAGGCAAGACAGCATTTTGAGGCACCTCGCAAAACTATAAGTGTGTATAAACTATAGCTCACTCCTTTTATACGCGATTACTTAGGACAGCCTTATACTATTACTTCCTTATTTATAAAAACTGAAACAGCGCTTCAACAACACGGTAACTTCTGTATCGCTTTTTCTTTCATTCTTGTTGCTGCCGCTATTTCCGAGTAAGTGACAAGATACGTCAATTTTATGAATAAGAGGGTAAGTCAGTACCTTAAGCAATGCTAGTTGAGATTCAAATGGTCGTGGCTTCGATTCCCGCACCTGCACAAATGTTTGTTGATGAAATAGCTATTGTGCTGGATTTGGGTGTTAGTGGTACCTTCGTTTTTCCTGATTTATAAAACGCAAGTGTTGTTTTGTTGATTTTTGCGTCTCGTCACCAATGATATTACAATAAAAAGACATGGGTTACTTGTGCTGAAAAAGTGGCAACCAAAATCAGAACTTCGAGAACCTGAGCAGAGCATTGACACCCTGAGACGACTTTCCGTAACATGTATCTGTCTCATTTCCGCTTTAGTAAATAATCTAACTATCTTGTACACCACGGTCAAGTTATAGGTACAGTCAACAGCACATCAGGTTACCCCATTTCCGTTTTTTCTCTCGCTCTTGCCAAATGACATTTCTTTGCAATAGAGCAAGGAGGACTGACCGGAAATGGGTAGCGTGATGTGCCGGCCACCGTACGTACGCCAGGGGACAATTTTCGACTTCGCATCAGTACTGACATAACGTATTTTACATTATTATTTTTTATATAGATTCTTTTATAAATGTATATACATTCTTATTAAATATCATTGCTCGTCACAGGTGAAGTGTAACACAGCCATTAAAAATGACCTTTGTCATAAGTTGATACAAACAGTCAAAGTGTTCACGTCCCTGTATCATTGTAATTATTGTTAGTTGGAAATCTAAGACGCGATATTTTCATAGTCATAAGTCATAAATCTCAAAAGATCATGTTGGTACAAAAAATCATAACAATACATACACAAAGTAACCGTAACATGAGCCCTGTAAGGTCATTGCAACAGTAAAATTACTCCTTAGCTAAAACTTAATATAAAGCTATTATTTCAAATTACCTGTTACACATTATAACACACATACTATTATAGTCATCCTTAAACTCACACAAACACACGCACCCTTACAACACAAAAATGCATAAATAGGTATTTATAAAATTTTAAGGCTGTTTGTTATTTTTTTTTTTCACAGTTTGTTTTTTCTCATAATTTGTTATTTAGTTTGTTTTCTTTACATAATATCTTATATAAAATTTGTTGACTCTGAACCGGTGTCTCCGAATTAGTTGTAAGGTAAAGATCTTGTATGATTTTTTGGTTTGCTGCGATCCAAGCCTCAAGCTTAGTGCAGAGACCACCGTTATTGTAATTCCTGTGTAATAAGTTTTATGGTCAATGAATTTATTCTTATTCTTAATCTTCTTACTAATTTTTATGAATTAGGATACAAAAATTCCTTCACTCTATAAAAGCATTCTGAATTTTCTATGAATTGTGAACTGCGACATTAGCTTACAAGTTTAACGCTAATTTTTCGAAAGTTTTAATCAACCGAGCCCATTTCGCGCTGACGCTAACATAGGACGGGCAAATAAACTAAATTTTGTTCTATTATGTTCACATCTTTTTAATAACTGTCTTGCAGCATCCTTCATACTTCCTTTTCCAGTTTCTCTACCCTAAGGTTGTCTGAAAGAGATCGCAATTAGCGATAAGACCGCCTGTATTGTAAAGTCGAAATATCTTTGTGTAATTTCAATTTCACATCATTGTGTAATTTGTTTTCTTTGTGCAATAAAGTACATCTTATCTTATCTTATACCACAGCAAATCAAAAAAGAAATCGGATTATTATATCCGTCAGTATACAAATTGCTGGTTTGCCATGGAAAAATTTTAAACAGTAAAAATAATGAGTTAAATAGTGAATGTTCACGATTCGTCAACAGTTTTTAATATCACGAGATAGCCTATCTATAAACTAACCATATTTATAATCATACGGTGGACACACTACACCTGTGGGCATTCGAACCCGCTACCTTTCTTTGTCAGCAATATCTTACATACGCGTCAGCAACCTACGAACCTTCATGCAGTGTCAGCACTCTGTCTCGATGGAAGTAAATAGACTAATATTGCACACAAAAACAACAACCATAGTTTATAGGACAGGATAAATTTAAATGTGAATGTGAAACTTGAGCGGCTTTATCGCCAAATAGCGTTTTCTTCCCAATAACTAACCATTTTATAGACTTTTATTGATAAGCCAAGAATCCTTGGCTTACTAGTTTTTTTTGTTTTTTTTTTATTTAAAATGGGTTTGCGTTTGACTTCAGTCTCGCCTGATGGTAAGCGATGACGAGGTCTAAGGTGTAACACGCTTACCCAGAACATGCCTATTCACTCCGGAAACACAGACGCAGGGAGGGCGTTGCACTCCTTAGCGGTGCGGACCAGAAAGGAAGCTTCAAATCGCTTAGTTCGGACCGCTGGAAAGTCGACCACATGGGGGCGAAAGCCCTCACGGGGTCTTGTGTTCCGGTAGTAGGAAGTAGAGGGTGGTATCAGGTCATGAAGTATATTCTTGATTTTGTTTTTGATGGTGTTAATGTTCGTATTTTTTTAAATTTCTTCTAGGAATTTATAATTTACCATAGTGTGTGCACTATTTATAATAGATTACGGTTTAGCCTAGTAATCTGTCAGAGTGAGTACCTATTATTAAATAAAAAATAAAATTTATTCAACTGCAGATATTAAATAAATTTTATTTAATCGGCGTCTCGCTACGAGATCGAGTCGGAAATGAGGAGAATCGTAGGGGGACTGGAGTCACCGACGACGTGGCTCAGCGGGTTTCAGCTTATTATTCATTATTAAGTAAAGGTAAAAAGTAGTAAAGTAAAGTCTTCATTCATGTAAGCCTAATAAAAAACACTCATGACAAGTCATAACATAAAATCAAAAAACAATAATATGATTCTACCATCAGAGTTGATTCTGGAATCACCTCCTGGGTCTCTGGAAGTCAATGGGGGAGGCCTATGTTCAGCAGTGGACTTCTTGCGGGTGCTAATGATGATGATGACGAAATAAATTTAGGTCAGAACTCGGGTGCAGAATTATAATGTAGGTTTGTACTGGTCTGAGTGATTCCTATGTACTTGGGCAGCTGCCCAATTGTATTATTATTATTATTCCTTGTATCACGGTGGGCGCCAAGACTCACTTCGCTCGTGGTGAGTTATCTTTAAAATTATTTTCTTTGCAACTGTGGTCGTTTGAGAGAAAAGCCAAATAATATTTTTTTCTAATTTAAATACAAAATGAGAGAAAATACCTACTTATTCAGAGTGAAGCATATTGATGATTGAACTAAGTGTGAATCCTTGAGGTGGGTGAGGCATATGCCCAACAGTGGGCGTCGATCGACTAAGATGATGATGATGAACTAACTTCAACTAAGCAGTTACTCAAACAGCTGAAAGGACTGGCGACTATCGCCTGAAAAGTCAAGAGTTTTAAGGGGTGTGTTGATGCAACCAGTGGAGCTCTTCTTATAAGTATTCGGCCAGCAATGATAACATAAAGTTCTATCAGAGTAAGTACCTAGCTGTTACATGGCTGCCAGCCCTAATGCCAACGAAACTAGACCAGGTTCTAGTTCCTGAGCTGGAGCTTGGTATATGTCTGTGTTGATGGCCAATCCTTCATCCAAGATATTGACAAAGCTTCATTATACAGTGCTCAAACTGCTGGTGTAACTTGACCTGACTCCTGAAAACTGTAGCCGTAGTTAGCAATGGTGATGGATTGCCAACTCAACGCCATATTTTGAGAATTAACAATATGTTTAAACATAGTTAGTGTTCTGGCTTGCAAGCAATGGTAACACGGGGTCAGAGGTTGCATTAGCTCCAGAACCATGCAGGTAGGTTAATAGAAGAAAAAAAAGAGTTAAATCCTTAACATCATTTAATCAACAATTGTATAACAATTAAAAATACATATCCTAATAACGGCGTCCTTGCCCACCATTTAATTGGGGAAGGCCTTCACTGGTGATTCCAACTTCGCCATTCCCGCAGCCACACGATGCCACTCCAGACCCAGCAGTGGGCAGGGGACCTTCAAATCCTACAGTGCCCAAGAACGGCAACTGTCCGTTGACCACGAGGATTCCTTCCAAAGTATTCTCGGAAGCAACAGCAAGACCGCTAGGTCCAATAGGAGACACGCTGGTAACAGTCAAAGGGAATGTAGCTACTGGGGGAGTGGCAACAGCAGTCACAGTAGACCCTGAACTGCCTGCGTTCAAGATGCTTCCGAAGCTGGAGCCAAACCCTGCCAGACCAGAGGCATAGCTTCCACTGCTCACACCAGTTCCAAAGTTAGACCCAGTGCTCAAACCATAACTTGATCCAGCTCCTGACAATCCACTTCCATAGGTAGCAATGTTGCCAGAGCTGACCCCGATTGAGCCAGCTGTGGGTGGTGCAATACCATTTCCAGATAGAGCAATAGGCACAGCAGAAGCGAACTGTAACAAGAAAATTACCATGAGATTTTGGGAATTTTAACTCATCGTTCATGGTTCAACTACTCAAGTTATTATTTAAGTATATTTATTATGGTTTTAATTTCATAAAACTTACTAAACGAAACTATTCTCACTTCATCTCTCGCTTGAAAAGGCTTAAAAAAATATCTTTTTACCTGAACTAAAAGCAGCGTAGCGCAGACAACGAAAGATTTTGAAGCCATTTTATTTATTTATTTATTTAAAGTAACGAATAATTATTTAACTAGGTTAGTTGGCGTTGTGTTGTCTTGAATAGAATGTAAATTATAGAACAAATACGTGATTTTAAATACAAAAGAATCAACGCATTACATAAGTAAATGCAAGAATTGCAATTTTTCTTTTGTCATGCATTTTATTTCAAGTTCAAGTTGAAATTATTACTAACTTTGATTGTTATGTAATTCAAACTGCGATTAAGAATATTTTGCATACGCTGCAACCACAGATAATGGTAATATCACACGTATTATGTTTTACATTATTCGATGAATTATGACTAATAAACTTATTGAAATGCATTCTTGAAGATTAGGTACAAGGAACTATCTTTTAGATCTTGACATAACGCTCTAGAACCACCATGTTCTTATAAAGTTTGGTTTTAAACTTATTTTAGATCGGCACTAAGACTAAATCTAGATTTAGGTCAAAGGTTGAACGACGAGCAGTCAGCAGGTAAAGGTCGCGAACCCTAACTGAGCGCATTAACTATAGCCCGTTCAAGTTAAGAATGCAGTGATTTTATGATTTAATTCTGTCGCCCATAAAAAAACTTAGATCCCCAACTTTTGCGTACGAAAGTATGCGTTCAACTGGTCACTGTGGACTTGGCTTTCTTTCTAATGGGCGGGCGTCCCACAATGTTTGGGCGGGCGCACCTCAACGCGTTGGGCGGGCGTCACACACCGAGCTGCTTTCAAAATGTTCTATATTCAAGAACTCTTCGGCCCCAATGGCTATCAGTTCTTTGCGCTATCTACCCTAGCCTCAGTGAGCCGGCTACATCGGCTGCCTAAGTATGACCCATCCGATGTTTATTACACACTGAACACACATAGTTAAGTATTTTTCTTTTTTCTTTTTAAATTCAAGGGACCTATTTCTGTTTTGCTACACGTATGTCTGAAACGCCTATCTGTTTGAGGTGGGCGCTAACAATTGCGTCTCAGTCTTAGACTATTGCAATAGGGTAGATGACTATGAGTGATTTTGCATGTTTTTTTATGTTCCCCAAAAATAATAATTGATTTCAAATGTTATTGTAAAACCACAATCGAAATTCGTTTCAAAATGAGGCTACAATAGGCCTGCAAACTTGGGTGGGCAAGTCCATTTCATATGTGTTAAATTTTTGTAAAACAATATCACTTTTTTGTAACCCAAACTATTATGAAGGAATTATGTTGGGAGACCATTATCATAAACGCAATATTTAATATAGCTGTCGAACAAAGTTATTACGCGCTCCGGACAAAAACAGCGAGAGTGACGTCACTGTCGCTGTCACTTTTGTATGGAGCGTTTTTGGGCAAGTCCAAAAATGTGCATTTCAAATTGTGATATCTCTGGTGGTATTGATCCAGATGAAGTGATTCTTTGAGGATTGTTTACATAAATGTAAGGTCTTTCGATAATAAACAAAAAAAAATTACAGTCATCATGCCTATTGGACCTAGTCCTACAGAAAGCAGCCAAGTGGCACTTTTTTGAAAGTCGATATATTAATACAGCCATACTAAATTCAACATGCCGAATTTTTTGCAAAAACAGCCATTTCAATATCTTTTCTTACGGCGGAGCTAACGTTACATTCTTTGTTATTGTTTTAATTTGTTATGGTTTCAAATAAAGTTTTATTATTATATTATTATATACAAGCATAAATATATTTTTTCTTAGCATCAGCAGATTGATATGAGCGAGTGTCGTGCTAGTTGCATACATAACACATAATATATTCATATTCATATTCATATTCATTTAATCACCATAAATTTGTAACAAGAAGTACATTGGCATCTGTAAGTTTATATATTTGTTACAAATTAACCTTTACAAGGCATTGTGAATTTGTTTATTGTGAATTGAAAACAAATTACAGATAACATTTTAAAGATGTTTTATAAGTAGAGCCGGACAAACAAAGTAAAAAATTAAAAGTTATTATAACTTTGTTTCAAAATACTCCTTCATGTTATAAAATGACTTGCTGATGAGGGTATTTTTTAGTTTATTCTCAAATTCTCGGTCATCAAGAGCCTTCAAAGAGTTTGGCAAATGATTGTACACCTTTATCGCCATGTAATAAGATGCATTTTTAAATAAGGAGAGATGAACAGAGGGCTTCACCAAGTCATTTTTTCAGCGTGAAGTGTAATGACTAGGCTTGTCACTGTTTTTTTCGAAGTGATGTGCATGTTTTCTTATATGGCGGCAAATTTCAAAAATATATACGGAAGTTACAGTGAGGATACGGAATTTTGCAAACAACATTCTGCACGTATCTCTACGTCCGGCCAAAGCTATTATTCTAATGCATCTCTTTTGTATAATGGACACTGCTGACACATCAGTCGAGTTGCCCCACAATACGATGCCGTATCTTATCCAGGCTGCAGCATGACCGTGGTATGCTGCAAGTGCACACTCCTCGTTAGTGCCTTTTCTAAGTTCTCTCAAAGCGTACGAGAATCGACTTAGTCTACCTACAATGGAATCAATGTGGATCTTCCATGATAGGTGAGAGTCCATAGTAATTCCGAGCAAAGAAAAAGAGCTAATTTCTTCAATTTTATGGCCTTCGTGACTTATATTAAGAGGTATACCTAATCTTTATATAACATACTATAATAGAAAAACGGTAATTCAGCAAGCTAATTCAATTGAATAAGGCAAAAACTGAAAATAAGGGGGGCTCATGTATCCGTGGCATATTATTACGCTGAGTGGGAGCCTTTTTGACCTTAAATTTGTATTCATTGTTTGTTTGTTTGTGTGACCATATAATGTGTCAAATAAATTGTTTTTCTTTATTTTTTTCAAAACAATTAAGTACATGGGTACGACTACCATATCAACGTTGTAGCATTTCGCGATAGCAACAAAAGATTCCTGATAACTTACTTAACATGAATTTGCTTCATCGTTATCAATAGTATAAAAGGATAGTGTTGTCTATAAAGGCATCAGTTAGCAATCAAACGTTATTTGATTTAATTATAATTTGTCCAAACAAAAAACAACAAAATGACATCCAAAATAGTTTTTGCCCTTTGCGCTCAAGCTCTTTTTATACAGGTAACTATCTTAAAGTTTGTTCTTGTAATATTATTATTGCTTATACACTATTCACAAAATAACTAGGTAACGAACTTACGTCGAAAATATTTCCGATCATATACAGGGTGTTACAAAAATACCCCTAATAACTGAAGGGGGTTATGCAAACTCCTGAAAGGAGTTCCTTGTTAATTTCTTACAGCCGTAGCTCCTAATTCAAATTTTGAGTAAATTAACGTTAAATAAAAACATCGATCTTAGAAACACCGAGAGTGACCAAGAGCGACCTCCTTTGTTCACGCCCCTTCGTTATAAATCGAATTAACATCGACATTTTGGTAAACATTTGATGTACGTTTTTATCGAAATCGTTAAAGATATGAAAAAATGGACAACACTTACTTATTATATTTTTGAAACACCTTGTATTTTTTTAAATAATTACAATGGTAATCAGGAATTTTAAAAAATAATTAGTTTTGAAACTTTTACTCACCTTACTGACTTTATTATATATCTATACCTATTAATGCTTATGTTTTATTTTCAGGTTGCTTTCTGCCAAATCTCTGTCATCAGTCCGGGCGTTGAGAACATAGTCTTCAATTCTGGCTACAGTGGCAGCAACCTGGCTAGTAGTGGCTTAGCCAGTGGCTATGTTAGTGGTTTAGCCGGCAGCGGTTTAGCCAGTGGCTA
Organism: Udea ferrugalis; assembly: GCA_950022985.1. Classification (NCBI taxonomy): domain Eukaryota; kingdom Metazoa; phylum Arthropoda; class Insecta; order Lepidoptera; family Crambidae; genus Udea; species Udea ferrugalis. Next base: position 6,212,673 of record OX465543.1, read on the forward strand.
CGTAAGTGGCTTAGCCGGCAGTGGCTATAACAATGGCTTGGCTGGCAGTGGCTACATCAGTGGCTTAGGCGGCAGTAGCTTGGTCAGCACTGGTGTAAGCAGCGGCGTAATCGGCAGTGGCTACAGCAATGGCTTGGCTGGCAGTGGCTACATCAGTGGTTTGTCTGGCAGTGGCTACAGCGGTGGCTTAAGCGGCAGTAGCTTGGTCAGCAGTGGCTTGACTGGCAGTGGTTACAGCAGTGGTTTAGCCGGCAGTAGCTTGGTCAGCAGTAGCTCAACTGGCAGTAGCGTAACCGAAAGTGCTGCCGCAGTCAATGCTGCAACCGGCCTCAACATCGTTTCTGGCAGTCCACTAGCTGTCACAAGTTTCTCACCGATTGCTCCCACTGGTCTTGCAGTAGCAGCTGAGAATACTCTTGAAGGAGTTGTTCTCGTGAATGGCCAGTTGCCGTTCTTGAGCGCTGTGGCCTTCGAAGGACCGTTGCCCACTGCTGGTTCAGGAGTGGCACAGTGTGGCTGTGGGGATGGAGACGTTCGCATCATCAGTGAAGGACTGCCCTCGTCTGGCAATGGACGCCGCTACTGAGTAGCAGTTAGTTGATAATTTTGTTGATTATTTAATAAATGTTGTTGCTATTTAATTTTTGTCTATTTTTTGATTTCCTTATTATTTTGTCTAATTTACATGCCCACAAAGATCGTAAAAGGTACAAATTAAGGGTGGACTTTTCTCAAAACTTGCTGAACCTTTAAAAGTGTAGAGAGAACTTTTAGTTCTATTAAGTTTGACATACTGCCTTGTAAGTATTACTGATTTCATCTCAAGCAAAGCTAAACAGTAGGTAGGTAACATTTATTATAAAATCGCATTATTCAAAATATCAAAGTTTTCACTTTGAAGTTTTGTGCTAATTCCCAGTTCACATTTATAAATGCATTAACGATAGAAACAATAATAAATTAAAGGAAGGATTAAAGGAAGGATGTTATTTGTAAATTGTGGCCATAATTGTACTGTTGGCGATCCTAATTCCTTAAATAAATAAATAAATAAAGGAATAACGCGGTTCCTTCTCCTGGTTTATCTTCCTTTTTGGAGTATACTGGTACAAAGCTATGGAAAGCCATGCTATAACTTTGATCCGAAAATGTATTGCCACTTATGTAGGTATGTACAATCATAAAACTAGCATAGTTTGTTTGTAGTAATCTAAATAGTTATCAGCCCAGAGCTGAAATAAAAATATGATGTGCTCCACACGACCGATAATCAATAACTGTTTTTTGCAGGAGAAAAACAGGGCGTAATGATTAGCAATAGTCAGTCGTTAAAGATACTCGTACTCGTACTCGGAGGCCCTAGGGAAGCTCAATATACCATGTGACAGCAAGATCTTTCACTGACCCCTCCAACAAGCCGCACTGAGGCCTCGTGTTAGAATATGGCGTGTACCATCTCTTACTTACTTGAGGTATGCTACACCTCTTTCGCCCTGTGGTCTGGGGCGTAGGAATACAGCCTAGCCTCCTGGAGGGCTAGGAGTGCACACGGTGGGAGCTGTGTGCCTCCATTGCACAAGGGACCTCGAAGAGGTCGGCAGTGTGAGCACTGTCGTAAACATCGGTTGGTGTAAGAAGAGAGATCACTCCACTTGAAGTGAGCCGGAATGCCGGCACTGGGCGCCAGGGTTTTACAAGTAGAGTTCCTCCTTGAGAGAGTTCTCGGTAAACCTTGTCACGAGCAATGAAAGTGGTTAGTTCCCCGAGCAGTGGGAAGTGCTTGAAGGCATTTCACCAGTCAAAAAAAATACACAAATCCTGCCCATCAGTGGGACTTATGAAGGCTGTTGTTGTTATTTGAATATCCATTCATTCATTCATGGGCTGATTATGTTTTGAAGATCTTGAATGTAATTTGTTGCTGGAAATTAAAGTTGAACAGGTAGATTTTTTTTTCTTATTTTCAAAACCAACCACTAGGTATTTCTTTTAATCTCATGCTGTCTATAATTTAAAATGGCAAGATAAAAATACTTGCAAGGACTTATTAGCGTTACTTGATGTTTGCGGATTCGAAGAAGAAGACCCATCTGAGTAGTTTTGTTATAGGTTTTTTATACTATGGCAAACAAGTCTCAAGTTTGCTCCCAGCTAGCCGCTTTAGACTCTTGAAAGGCGTGCTGCGAGGTTTCTGGAGGAGACTGACATCACAAAAAAGCCACAAGGCCTTGAATACCGCCAGAGTTTGATGCATGATGTTTGTTAACATTTTTACGTGTGATATTGTGAATGACTAAATTGTATTACAAAGTAAATCAATTTAACATTGTAATTTGTTGTTATTTAATACCTATTAATTAATCCGTTACTTTTTCATTACAATCACTCCAAATAATGGATCATATTATTCAATTGGGCAATGGCAGAAATCTATGTGCAGCTGTATTAACCTAATATTGTTCAATGTGAGTATGAAGTTTGAAAGAATGATCACGTGTGAATGATTAAATTAGGAAAAAAGTAAATTAATTTAAAACAATCTAAATTATTGTTATTTGAAATTATTCGGTCATTTTTCAATTTGAGAGCATTAGCATCGCTCCAAACATGGTCCATACACTGCACTTTTTTTTAAAGTCAGATATCAGATTAAATAGATAGATATATCTATAGATAGATAGATAGATTTTTTTTAAAGTGAGATTTCTTGTTTTAGAAAATAAATAAATAAATAAATCAGTTTCCCGCAGAAAAAGTATTGGTGTTATTATTTACTTTCCTCGTATTCGAAATAAAAAAGTAGAGTGTTTAACTCAGGTGAAAGACCTATTTCACCCTCGAGCTATTGGACTCGAAATATCTCGGGTGTAAAGCTGTGTAAAGTGTCACTTTCAACCCTTGGTTAACAACCTACTATTACTCAATTTTTTTTCTTTGTCAGCAAGAGGAACAATGCCACAACTCAGGGCTCAGCTCAGCTCTTCTTTAAACATATTTGGCGTGTGCGCCAAATCACCGCCTTCATAAGAATTGGAACAGATTGAGGGTAAAAATATGTAATCAAACAAAAAAATTAAGGTAAATAGTGGCATGTTTTTATTTGTAACTAGTATAGAGAAAGGGGAACTCCAGCGCAAGCGCAGTTGCCAGCAATGGAGACGATACCACTGGCGGGGATACTACCACCGAAAGAGACTGCTCCAAGAACTGGGATCTGACCAGTGACAATAGCAGTACCAGCAGCTCCAAGCTCACCTCCAACCGCGAGTTCACCGTAGCCAGTACCTCCGAAGGGACCTGAGACTGGCAGAGAGGCAATGGCGGCAACATCAGCAACGCCACCGTAGCCGGAGAAGCCACCGTTGACCAGACCAACGTTGCCAAGACCTAATCCAGCGTTGTTGATTCCACCTACAGCGATTCCGGCATTGCTAAGACCAGAAACTCCGATGTTGGCGCCGCCGTAGCCGAGTTCGCTCACTCCGACATTGCCAAGGCCGAGTCCGCTCACTCCGACATTGCCAAGGCCAAGTCCAGCGTTGCCGAGGCCATACCCAGCGATTCCAGCGCCACCATAGCTGACGGCCTCAACGTCTACATCTAAGCTGTTGTAGCCATATCCACCAGCGTTGATGTATTGGCTGTATACATTCTGAAACAAATAGAGAATATGTTTTAGTTTTGAAAGAAGTTGTGGGATCACTTTTAACATCTATTACTATTTAATAGATAAATGAACGTTTTTCTTTCTCGAAATCGTACTCTTTTTTTAAATAAGTATTTATGATAGACAGACATGGTTGTATATAGGGCAATTATCCGTGATCTGCGTGCTTCGGTCAGCTGACGTTGCCAGGTGTCAGCTATCACGCCTAGTCGTAGACCTCAAGGTGGCTTTAAAACATCTGACAACAATGTCTATTATTGACCATACTCCTCTCCAACAATCTGCACCGAGCCCCGTGTTTGAATATGGCTATAGGCCTGTGCCCAGCTGTGGGTCGCGTTGTTGTTGATTCTATCATGTTTTAAAGGTAAATCAACTCAATAGGAGAGACGATTTGAGACATCACTAGAAAGATTGATGGAGCCTGACCCGAAATTGAAATGTTTGGAAAAGATTGGGAGGCACCTTTGCCCAACAGTGGGATGATGTAGGCTAGGAAAAAAAACTCAATTTACCTGGATCAGGCAAGCCTGGACGCAGAGCAGCAAGAAAGTGAAAGAGGTAGACATGGCGTGTTTGTGACGATTTCCGAAGTAATGATTCTCTGAAACTAGGCCGAAGTTTTTATATTAAGTTAAAAAACTTTGACGCAACTTAGATTGAAGCTAATGCACAGCAATAATGTTACTTATCAGGATTATATTGCGTGACTAACAGAAATAGACGAGGCCGTGAAGTTTGTCAGTATTATTGTACAGCAACCTCACATCAACCTTTACAAACAATTGCAAAATGGGTCCTATGTCAGCAGCATAAGGCCACTAACTTTTTGCCTCGACTGGGCTCCTTAAAAATGCTTCGCTCGCTTCGCTCGTTCTATTTTGATGTTTTGGAGATGCCCGTGTTATCCATCACCGGAGAGTTTTCGATGATTTTAGCGATGTATTTTTCGAGATATAACAGGTTGCTTAGTTTGGGCTATTTTTATAAACATGAGACATTGAAAGTTATTGTTATTAATTACACTACAACGTTAACAAAGATTTAGGATGTAAAATTTAGGCAACATTATCGCTAAAATGAATCTCTTCCAGACAAGGTAGAGATTCAAAGAAAGAAAACTAGAAGCGGTGTTGCAAGATGGTAATAGAAAGATATGTAGGTTAGTAATAATAAATAATGTAACAAATATAAGTTATTTTCTCACCAAATGATAAAGCACATAACTTTCTAACGCAACCACCTACAAACAAACTATGCCTAGACTTTCTTTCTATAGACAATTATCTATGTTTTCAACTTCGAATACATATAAAATGGAAACTGTGTTTGAGGAGTACAGTTGTTTTACCTTTCGCAAGAACAGCAGTTAAAAATGTCTTCCGGAGCTATTATCACCCTATGTGCCCAAGCACTGTTAATACAGGTATAGTTACAAACAATTAACTTTTAAAAGATCCCTTTAGTATATTGAGGTTAACCGTCTCATCCATGAGCACTCTCTTCTATCAACCTTTGCTTGACCTGATGGGACGACTGATGCCTGTGGCGCATTTGTGACAGTGATCGGCGACGATCGCTAGATGTTAGTCGTTAATCGTAGCCAGAGGCTTGATAACATCTGACATTAAGGTTGCTCACTAACCTTACACCCTTCCAACAATCCGCACTGAGCTTGCGTGTTGGAGTTTGGCTTGTTCCACCTCATTATTGAGGTGAGGCCTGTGCCCAGCAGTGGGACGTATATAGGCCGTTTATGCATTTATGATGGGACGACAGATCGATAGGACTGTTAACGAGCCCATCCGGCAGCATGGATCATCTTTCGTTTCGGATACAAGGTGATCAGCCTCCACTGTCTAAGCCAAGTCGAAACAACAACACAAAAAAACATGCTGTTGTTCCGTTGGATAGTGGAATTCGAACCCACGACTTCCCGGTTGAGAGTACAACGTGGGGAACTTTATAAAAGTATACGGACACCCCCAAGGAGTGGGGGTTCTTTGAGTGAAACCCTGTTTAATCCTGCCTCACAGATCTTCAAGATATAACTCATCGGGAAAATCTTTGGATACATTACCTAACTTTGTGGGATGGCAACATCATAAATTGAATTTCCAGTCCAGTGGTTTTGCGATCTTACCATCCAAAGGTGGAACAAACTTTGTGTGTTTCCTTCTTCTCATAGTCCCAGGTTCCTTAAGCAAAGCATTGAAAGGCATACAAGGCTTCAAAATGAGGTTGTTCAGTTCAGTAGAATCAAAATTTATGTACGGCCACTTTTCATCAGGTTTACTGAAGATGAAAATAAAATGTTATTAAGCGTATAGTATTTGTAAATTTTATTATTATTCACAGGCAGTGGTAGGTCAGAACATGTACTTCGGTCCAGGAACTGTCTCCAACAACAGACATGTTAAGAACAACATCCATCTTGGAGGATCCGACTTCCCAAGCGACAATGACAACGGCTTATACGGTCTCAGTGGTCTCAACGGTGGAGACATCAACGTCGGAGGCCCTGGCACCGGCTCCAGCAGCGCCAGCAGTCAATCAGGAGTGTCTTCTGCTTCTGGAGCCTACGTCAGTGGGAATACTGTAGTCGACAATGACTACTATATCACTGGAGGTTTTGGAGGAGTCAGTGGTGCTGGTCTTGGCAGTGGAATCGGTCTTGGAGCTGGTGTAAGCAGCGGTCTTGGAGTCAGTGGTGGAATCGGTCTTGGAGCTAGCTTGAGCAGTGGGCTTGGATACAGCAGCGGACTTGGACTCGGTTTAGGCAGCGGTCTCAGCGTCGGCGTTGGAAGTGGAGCAGTTCTCGGTGGTGCTTCTGGTCTGACCGTTGCTTCAAGCCCTTTGATCGTAACTTCTATTTCTCCGATTGGACCCAGTGGTCTGGCTGTGGCTTCGGAGAATGTGATCGAGGGTGTGCTGACCGTGAATGGACAGCTGCCGTTCTTGTCAGCTGTGGCCTTCGAAGGTCCTCTCCCGACTTCAGGATCAGGAGTAGCCACGTGCGGCTGCGGTAACGGCCAAGTTGGCATCACCAGTGAAGGCCTCAGCCGTCCTGGACTTTACTACTGATTTTAAACTTGTTCATGTTTGATATTTATCTATTAAAATGTTTAGCTCAAGTTGTTGTTTTAATCGACGAGAGAGGTGTAAGAGCGCACTCGTGCCTGTATCATGTATATTGAATCAATGAAAAATTTACATATTTCGACCTTATTTACATAGGTTGTATGTGCAAAATGCTTGCAGTAAAATTGTTGAAACCTACATGTTCACTGTTGAGTAATAAGAACACAGTAGTTTTTATATTTAAATTTTATCCTTTTTTGACACACTCTGTTTATCTGTCAACTTCTAACTTTCTTGTAATAAACAACTATTATAGTCGTCTTAATTCCACATATGTTATTTTATTGCTATTACCTAGTAATAGAAAAAATAACTATTAATCACACGTATTATTTTTTTTCATTAAGTAACCTATTTTGTCCCACTGCTGAGCAAAGGTCTCTCCCAATTTTCTCCATAGGTCTCCCACATAATGTATAAGATTTTTACACACACGCCCCACTGTGATTCAGTATTTAGCGATGTAAACGTGATACAGCATCGATACAAACTAAACGCAGGATTGATAGAAACGATATTTTGACCTAAGTAATGCTTCTCAAGGAGAAAAGACGAAAATCATGTTTAATGCCCATGTTGAACCCCCTCCATATGACGTCGGGGACATTACACTCGATGTTGTTGACCACTTTGTTTACCTGGGACAGGCAGTCCAGTTAGGTAAGTCCAACTTCTAGAAAGAGATCTCTCGTCGAATCCAGCTCGGATGGGCAGCGTTCGGGAAGCTCTGGCATATATTCGCGTCCGAAATAACTCAATGTCTAAAGACGAAAGTCTTCGACCAGTGTGTGCTGCCAGTAATGACATATGGGAGTGAGACGTGGTCGTTCACTATAGGTCTCATAAGAAGGCTCAAGGTCACTCAGCGATCAATGGAGAGAGCGATGCTTGGTATTTCCCTGCTGGATTGAATCAGAATGATGAGATCCGCATAGGAACTAAGACAACCCACATCGCTCGAAAGATTGCATCGTGGCTTGGCGACCACGTACCGGATGCCCCTCCGTGGGCAGGCTCCCCACAAGGTTGCGGACAGCGCAGGACAGATCGTTGTGGAAATCTTTGGGAGACGCCTATGCACAGCAGTGGACGTCGTTTAGCATTAGGGATAACGCTACTAAATATAGGAAACCCAGAAAAAAACATTCAGTCTTGGGCTCAGGCGAGGCTCGAACCAGCGTCTTTCGCATTCCGGGCGGCACAAACCATTGTGCTACCGAGACCACTAACAGACCGGCCCCTTGAGTATGAGATGTTTTTTGTCTCATCCTTATTTCCCAAATATAATCGTTTTTTGAATTCATAATTTTAGAAAGATGGGAATACCATCTTTCTAACATTATGGAATCAGGGTTCACCCTGAACTGCGTATGAAAGATGGTTCATAACATATGTTTTTTTTATAAAATACTAATAATATTCAGGTTGTTGTGTTGTTAATCTAGACTGCAGAGAAAGTAAATTACAATTGGCGGACTTAATGCCAAGAGGCATTCTCCACCAATCAGATTCTCAGTACATATGACCAAAAGTAAGATGAAATACAAGCGTATGAAGATCGTTATGGGTCAGAGTCAAAGTTTCTCGCAAATTAAGTGTTACTCAACTTTAAATTCTCTACCAACTTTAATTTAAAAAATATTATTGGTGAAGTAGAAGTGGAGTATGGGCCTCATAAAAAGGCTCAAGGTCACTCAACGTGCTATGGAAAGGGCAATGCTTGGCGTCTCGCTACGAGATCGAATCAGGGATGAGAAGATTCGTAGAAGGACTGAAGTCGCCGACGTGGCCCAGCGGGTAAGAAGGTTAAAGTGGCAGTGGGCGAAGCACATAGCGCGTAGAACTGATGGCCACTGGGGCCGAAAGGTTCTGGACCGGAGACCATTTGAGGCCAAACGCAGAGTGGGGCGCCCACCCACAAGGTGGACGGACGACCTGATTCAAATCACGGGATCCCGGTTGATGCAGGCCGCACGCAACCGGGCGCTCTGGAAATCAATAGGGGAGGCCTATGTCAGCAGTGGACTTCTTGCGGCTGATAATGAAGATGGTGATGAGAAGTGGGGTCTTCTACTATTTCTATTTATAAGATCCTAAAGTCAAATTTGGATACACCGCTATCAAATATTATGCTGATATTATGTATACGATAACAAAACAATAGGATTTAGGCTATTTCAAGAGGAAAAACGATAGGACATTGCATAAAATATGCAACAAAACAACAGCTAGCGTAAGTACGTTCAAAATATATTAAAAACAATAATAAACATCTAACAAACTTCTGACTCGGAAAAAAAATGTTGGTAAATCTTTTTTTTCAAATTTTAATAGCGAATTGCTCTCCCCCGATATGTCTTATTTTTATTCAAATTCACGCCTTTACTAAGATTCACTTTTTTACTGGCGCAGTCACAAGATCTTTCAACAGCCACTGTTACTCCTGTAGGCTTGAGAGGGGAAATACTGCGCACTTCTATAGTCTTGCCAGAAGTTGGTGCTAAGCCAGGTCCAGGGTTCAAGCCACCTAGCCCAGGGTTCAAGCCACCCAGCCCAGGGTTCAAGCCAACAAGTCCAGGGTTCACGCCAACAAGTCCAGAGTTCACGCTAACAAGTCCAGGGTTCGATCCAACAAGTCCAGGGTTCGAGCCAACAAGTCCAGGGTTCAAGCCACCAAGATTTAAGTTGTCAAGCCGTTGTGAAAATTTGGCAGGAGAAATAAAATTATTCGCAAGGGCGTTTTGCTGTCCATAACGATTACTCGAGCCAAATGTTACCTAAGGACAAAGCAGAATAATAATTTAATAAACATAATCATATATTAATAAATGGAAGAAGAAAAAGCGATAAGAGCCCTCGAAACAAAATTGTGGTGCCACGCATTGGCAAGGTTTAAGTACCATTTTTTTTATTATCGTGGGGAATTCGTCATCAATACCTTATTTCGGACACCTGCCGACTAAAGGTCGTAACTGACTAGACAAAAACGCAAATGCATGGCTTCACCCAGCAATTATCTTGCCATCTAAATTTGAACCTTAAATTGTAATACCGCAGGTTGCGAGTTCAGTGTGAAGCGAGTGCGCTTACAGCTCACCGTTGGCTTTGTCAGATCATTATTGCAAAATAAATTGTACAACTCGCAACATAAGGTTCTAGTTTGAATGGTGAGGTAGTGCATTTGCCGTGCATGCCTATTAACCTATGACCTTCAAACCCCAATAAAATATTTCACCACAACGCTATGTCAACAGTTCTTGAAATGAACACAAATTATTTGTACCAGCCAGTCTCGAACGGACCATCCTGGTTCCACTGGGCCACAACACTCTCAAAACTATTATTATTAAAACATAAGTTAATATTTACTTGTAGTAAGAAAAGCGTAAGAACTGCAAAAATAGATTTCATCTTCGTTGATTGGTGGTGTACTCGACTATGATGTCAATTATGTCAAATGCATCCTTATATAGAAGCTGAATCTAAAATCGCCAGTCTAGGTTACATAATGTAGCAATACTACAATATCGCATATTTCACAAATTCATTATGTAGTGTTATACATGAAGCCGCAAAACAATAACATAACATAAACGGCCGATATACGTCCCACTGCTGGGCACAGGGCCTTCCTCAACTATGAGGTCAGCTCAGTGAGGATTTTTGGAGAGATGTGTCGTGAAGTCAGTGAGAAACCTTAATGTCAGATGTTATCAAGCTACCCTCACGTCTCTGACTAGGCTTAACGACTGACACCTAGCGACGTCAACTGGAACCAACTCAACAAGCGGTCATGAAAACACTAATTGAATGATTGCATCTTGATTGATGCGAGGGATCGCAAATGTGGCAGTCAGTGGCACTGATTGTTTCTGTCTTGAACGGAGCATTCAGAAGCCGACATTTCGCAATGCGAATTTGAACCCAACGTAGTGAAGCCTACTGCCGTTTACCGGGTTGCTTGGGTTTTTTATCGGTGTATTCCATCACCGGAGAGTTAGCCGCAAATTGAACACAAAGGTGGTTCAGCCTGCCTTGAATTTGGGACCGCCGCCTCCCCAGCCAGAGTGTTTAACCACTGAGCCACGACGCTCTCATCAATACAACGCAATCTAAATACTGATAATAAACCTATCATTACACTATATGTTTCTATCATAGCAAACATACTGTGAAGTCATAATTATGAAAATATTACATCAATCTTATATCAGTTATGCAAATTGCTTATATAAATATGATAACTTGATTAATATTAGTCATTCAATTATTAACTGCTTAATCTATTGAAGTCTTACTTATTTACTGAAAATGTCTCCTTTCGCATTTATCGTTCTGTGTATCCAGGCTTTTCTTATCCAGGTAAAAAAAAACACTACATAGTATAAAAACTCGCTTTCTCTGTCAATATATCCATATTATGCGGTCGAAGCCCTGATTTCAGGTGCCACTTTTTAACACAAGTAACCTATTTATTTTAATATCATTGGTTTTTCTACATATTTCCTCTTTCCTGATTCGCTTCGCGCGTGTGAGACCTTCCCTATGAGGCTAATAGGAAGTGACCACGTCACACATAAGACATCACTGGTAACACAAATAATAATAATAAATGTTTTTTTTCAGACTGCCTTCACTCAAGTCATAACCACAGCTTCCTCAAACCTTGGCAGCTACGGCGGCAACCTAGTTGGCGTGCCAGACGTATCCGTACAGGCCCAACTGCCAGTTTCCGGTCCGTACGGAGGCATTGGCACTGGCGAGTTATCCGTCTCCGGTGACGTCACTGCCACTGGCCAGACGATCGTCACCGGCCAAGTGCCAGTGATTGGATCCGTCTCCTTCAGCGGACAGATACCAGCCAGTGGCATTGTGTCTATTGTTGGCAACTGCGGTTGTGCGAATGCTTGAAGATGAAGTTGTTGAGTAGTTAATAAATTGTTGATTATATGAGTATTTTCGTCTTTTATTGAACATCTGAGAGCATTGTAGCCTTGTGGCTTAGCATTCTGGCTCAGAGTTTATGACGCGGCGAGTTCAAATGTTGCCAAAACACTCCCTTTGTGTTCATCTAACTAACTTGCGGCAAACTCTACTGTGATGGAAAACACCTTTCAAAATCCAAAGTACCTTAATGACAGAGGTGGGCTTGCTTCTAACCACCTTTGGTACAAATTCATTATTCGTTAAGCTTCTGAATTTTCCGTTCTGCATGAAGGTAACAGTCAGCGTACAGACCCAACTGCCAGTATCCGGTCCGTACGGAGGCATTGGCACTGGCGAGTTATCCGTCTCCGGTGACGTCACTGCCACCGGCCAGACGATCGTCACCGGTCAAGTGCCAGTGATCGGATCCGTCTCCTTCAGCGGCCAGATACCAGCCAGTGGCATTGTGTCCATTGTTGGCAACTGCGGTTGTGCGAATGCTTGAAGATGAAGTCGTTGAGTACCGGAGAGTTAAGCGCAAGTTAATTTGACTAATTCAAAGTAGGGGAGAGACCGGGTACAACACAAAAGTAGCAGGGGTACAAAAAGAGCAACGGAGCGATGTTGGGACAGCACATTTATTACTACCGACCCCCTGCTACTATTGTAGTATGTGGTCTCCCCCTTCTTTGGGTTAGTCGAATTAATTTACTTGCGTTTACCTGTCCGGTGATGGAAAACACTTTTAAAAATTAAAGCAATGTTGATGACAGAGGAGGACTCGCTCCTAACCAAATAAAGGTTCAAAATCGTTATTCGTTGCGCTTCTGAATGTTCCGTTCTCCATGACGGTAACAGTCAGCATACAGGCCCAACTGCCAGTATCCGGTCCTCACGGCGGCATTGGCACTGGCGAGTTATCCGTCTCCGGTGACGTCACTGCCACTGGCCAGACCATCGTCACCGGCCAAGTGCCAGTGATTGGATCCGTCTCCTTCAGCGGACAGATACCAGCCAGTGGCATTGTGTCTATTGTTGGCAACTGCGGTTGTGCGAATGCTTGAAGATGAAGTTGTTGAGTAGTTAATAAATTGTTGATTATATGAGTATTTTCGTCTTTCATTGAACATCTGAGAGCGTTGTGGCCTTGTGGTTAAGTATTTTGGCTCGGAATCAATGAGGCTTGAGCTCAATTTTTGCAACTCTGTGGCGTTCTGGCTGTTATTTATGACGCGTCGAGTTCAAATGTGCCAAAAACACCTCCTTTGTGTTCATTTAACTAACTTGCGGCAAACTTTACGGTGATGGAAAACACCTTTCAAAATCCAAGGTAAATTAATGACAGAGCTGGGCTCGCTCCTAACCACCTTTATTACAAATGAATTATTAGTTACGCTTCTGAATGTTCCGTTCCCCATGACGGTAACAGTCAGCGTACAGGTCCAACTGCTAGTATCCGGTCCGTACGGCGGCATTGGCACTGGCGAGTTATCCGTCTCCGGTGACGTCACTGCCACTGGCCAGACGATCGTCACCGGCCAAGTTCCAGTAATTGGATCCGTCTCCTTCAGCGGACAGATACCAGCCAGTGGTATAGTGTCTATTGTTGGCAACTGCGGTTGTGCGAATGCTTGAAGATGGAGTTGTTGAGTAGTTAATAAATTGTTGATTATATGAGTATTTATGTCTTTTATTGCAACTCTAGTATTGTAGTGTATTTGTGGTAGTTAAGCGCTATGGCTCCCTGCCTCGGAGTCTATGAGGTCTCGAGTTCAAATCTGGCCCGAAAGAGGTACTTTTTTAAATTTGAACAACTAGCGGCTTACTCTTTAGAATTGAAAACACCTAAAAATCTAAGCAACCCAAAAGACAGAAGTAGGCCCCATACGGTACAGTGTGGGCCTCTGAATGTTCCGATCACCATGACTGCAGAGGTCGGCGTGTCTCTGACTAATTACTCCATTTGAGAACCGTGTGTATAATTATGATGAGTTTGTTTTAAGTCTATCAACTTCACCCTTACTCTAAAGTATTGTTTTCCAAACATCGCTCTATGGCCCGGGAATTTTATACCACCCCCTCGATACCCACAATACTGTCAAACCCAACCGTTCCATCAGATAAATTAATACACATCAAACAATAGTTTTGACAAAGTAGGTGGTACTTTGCCATAGCCTACTTTGTCACTAAAAAGTGCGAAGTGCGTAAAATTGCCTGTAATCTAGAAACTAGTGAAGCACTATTGTAAATTTGTAGTGATCAGGTTGCTTTTTGAAACACTTCAGACAAAACAGGTACTTTTTTGACCTAGTTTCTACGCACGCACAGATTACTTTGTTGCTAACTCAACAAGTCAGGTACAGAGGCGCACACATCAACCTTTACATTGGGGCACCTTATACAGCTGACATTAGACACATTTTGCAATGGTTTTGTAAAGGTTGATGTGTGCGCCTCTGTACCTAGATTCGCTAAGTTTGTATTTTTAATTGTGAAATACCAAATAAGTGCGTAAAACAAAGTAATAGCAGAACTGCGTAATACTAGCCTTAAGGTGGTCCCTCACCGTGAGCATTACAATGCGCACATTGTAATGATACAATGTGTAATATCTTGATACACCTTGAAACATCACTCAGCTAAGTGCCGATAGGGCACTTAGCTGCCTTTGATTTTATACCCAGTGCCAGTGAAGGCAAGCGGAGATGGTGGGCTTGACCACCCCTGGCTTGCCTTAACCGGCCGTCCAGAGTGAACGCTCGCATGAAAGTGAAACAAACCTACGTCGCGAGTTGGTGACGTGGGAGTTGGGATACCACCTCGCAGAAAGCGGCGTACACCTCTTGACTTACTGTGTCATGACGCACTGTGTGCTGCCTGCGGCCATGTTAATGCTGACCTTATAAGCCAGCACTTGTGTTTGGCCCATTTAGAGAGCGACTAGTCACCGTCTTTCAGGAGGGTAGAAATTGAGACATACAATAGCCCAGTTAACCAGTTCACCGAAAAAATAGACTTAATAGCCTTGTTTTTTTCTGACCTTGTTAATTTTTCACAATATTTCTGCATTTTCCAGGTGTTGTCGGTAGGTAGATATTCCATTGTTATCTTGAGACAAAACCCGGCATGTACAAAAAAAGCCTCTACTTGTTAGTTGCGGTCCATGTAAGCTCTAAAAGACTGGGTCACAATGGGTAAACAACTTAACATTTTCTCACAGCCGCTCGTCAGGCTCTATATTCTCAGCCACCAGCTGCAGTGATCCAAAACTGGTCCCCTAGTGCGTGGCGCCGGGGGATCCGGCAGTAGGTGGGATGCGGCAGCGGAGCCGCCCTTTGGGTGGCTTCTGGTTGTGGCTATAACGTTTCGTTTTTATCGTAAGTTTTTTAATTTTCCCGAAATAACGTCTGCCGCTATTTCAGTTGACCTATATTCATCAATCGGTGTTTTTTTATTAGCCATTATATTTATTTCGACCACAAAACGTTTTAACTTAGTTACTTATGTTTTGCTGAAATTAATTTTTTTCGAAGAAATACGTACGTTTTAAAATGTTAGAATTACTTCTTTCTTTAAAAAAAATCACGAAGGTTTAAGCCGTAAGCGCTGCAAAGCGTAGCTTCGAACCTAATCTATCCGAGTCGGTGCCGCCCCGACTCTAGTATAGGGTAGCAAGTACGGCGGCAAGTTGAGTACATGGTTGGGGCCTTATTTTGCTGAAAATTTGTTCTGAAAAATGTAGCTAAGTTAAAGAAAAAATCTAAAAAGAGACTTCGACTAAACATTGTTTGGTGAAACGATATCTACTTGTACTTCGATGAATTATTGAAAATACGCTAAGCAATACATCTGGCACATTAAATGTTGGTTATTAGGTTTCAGTCAAATTAAATATGGACTTACATTTCGGACAAGTCCGACTTTACCGACTTTACGTAGGAAACCGATGTTTCCTACGTAAAGTCTGGTTGAAGATGAAGTTAAGTTCTTTTTGATTTGCATAGAAGGAAGTAAAATATACAAATATAGCGCTGATACTGGTAAATAACTAAATGCTTTCGAAATGATGTTCAAAAACCTCTATAAGCATGCATTTTGAGAATACAAAATTTTTGGTAAACGCGTTTAGTCAGATTTGTATCTCTCAAAGTTATAAAAATACCACAATTTTAAAATGAGTAGCATAAGGTTCTTGTGAACTATAGTAAATAATACAAAGTTTCCAGTCAATTCTATTTATTTAACTGTCAAAAAATCAGTAAAGGGAAAGAGGGAGACCAGCGCACGCGCAGTTGCCAGCAATGGAGACGATACCACTGGCGGGGATACCACCACCGAACGACACCGCTCCGAGCACTGGGATCTGGCCAGTCACGATGGCGGTACCAGCCGCGCCGAGCTCACCACCAACCGCGAGCTCTCCGTAGCCAGTGCCTCCGAATGGGCCAGCCACTGGGAGAGAAGCGACAGCTGCTACGTCAGCGACGCCACCGTAGCCGGAGAATCCACCGTTGACAAGGCCAACGTTCCCAAGACCTAATCCAGCGTTGTTGATTCCACCGACAGCGATTCCAGCGTTGCCAAGACCAAGTCCAGACACTCCAGCGCTGCCATAGCCGAGACCGCTCACTCCGACATTGCCGAGACCAAGTCCGCTCACTCCAACATTGCCGAGACCGACTCCAGAGACTCCGATGTTGCCAAGACCATTGCCGAGGCCGTAGCCAGCAATACCAGCACCACCGTAGCTGATAGCTTCGACATCGACGTCGAGGTTGTTGTAGCCGTACCCGTAGCCTCTAGGTTGAGAGAATACGGTCTGGAAAGAAATTATTGAATTTAGTTCTAGGCAAGAAAGTAAAAACATGGTGTCCAGCTCCAAGAGCCATACTCTCGTCTTTGACACAACGAAGCAGAAAGACTATCAGAAGGTCATGCACCATGAGTAGCTCGTGATTGCGTGCGAACCCAGTAGGGTTGGCTTTATCGGAAAACCCTCGGTGGAAATCCACTCCAGAGCATTTTTTGGCTAGGACTCATCTCAGAAACCTTTCTGTATGAAAATCTAGAGTATGATAATGGAATTCCTGACGATTTCGAACGGTGGAGACAGGGATTTAAATAAAAATAAGTAGATAAGTTACGTTCATACTTTGCGAATTCAAAAACTGGCATATGACAATGACGTATGAATGACGTGGCTACCATAAAACAGGTCCAATGGACCTGTTTGCAAGCCAACATGAAGGCATTCATACGTCAATGTCATGTGTCAGTTTTCGAATTCGCGAAGTATGAACGTAAGGTATAATTCCTCTTTTTATATCCATGGATGGAAAGTAGAAAGTAGCCGAGAGCATCATATCAAACAGTTCTTTAAATCAGAACCAGTTGTATAGGCAGTAGAAAACTGATTTATTTATTTATTTTCTTTTTTTCTAAATGACTACTGCTGTGTGGCCTCAAATGGCCTTGACAGCTTCACCGGACTGTAGGGTGAGCGCTGAGGGCTCTCAAGCTCTAATATTTAGAGGAATGAGCTAAGGGCACCCCAGAGTGGGGTCAGAACCTCAGCTTAGGGCGTTACTTGGAGAGGGCAATCGGACATATGAAACCTGGAATCTGGTGTAGTTCTGTACCGATAGAAAACCAAATTACCTGGATCAGGCAAGCCTGGATGCAGAGGAGTAGGAAAGTGAAAGAAGACATGATGGACTGCTTCAAATGAGACTGTAATTCAAAATCTAGAAAGTACAACTATTTATACTAAGTAAATGTTTTGTTATCAAATCAAAAATGGAGTCAAAACGTGGCATTGTGTTTTCGGAATTATCGTTCGTTGTAATACTGAATAAACAATGGGTTATCAATAGTGTCAAAATTATTATGACTGACTGAAATGAAACATTAGATTGGGGTTGTTGTAACTTGTCAAATGCAGGTAAAGAGTTTTTGCATAACAAGATAATAAGTTGGTTCCTACTGATAAAAACACCTTTGGAGTTAAACTAAACAAACGCAGAGATGACAAAGAGTGGCTGAGAAGTTATATTTAGTACTACCATATACCATATTCAAGGGACTCTTGCCAAAGCAAAGTTGACTAAAACTTTTGAGGGTTGAACCTACTCGTAGAAGAAACTTTTGTGCCAATGTGGATTAATTATAGATATTTGTTGAACCAACGGGTTTTGAAATCTCTGAAGGAACTCTATGTTCAATTGGGCTTCATGTATCTGGCTCTAATTATCATTATGATTTCATATTATGGTATAGGTATAGGTACTTATCATTGTCAGTACTTAATACAAAACAAAGTCTGTCTGTCCCTATTGTCGGTTAAATCTTTAAAACTACGCAACGGATTTTGATGAGATCTGAGGATGAGTTATTGAAGAGGTTCAAATGTATAATAAAATTATAATATAATAAATGTATTCAGCCTCAATCTAGCAAGGAAACTACCGCATTATGAGGATAGACTCAGCTATTTCAAAATGGATTCGCTCAAGGATCGCCGGATTTTGCTAGATAATATATTCCTGTATAAGCTTGTGAATGGAATACTGGACTGTCCTGATTTGCTTTCAAGAGTTTCCTTGAACGCCCCTGTGAAATTGCCTAGGATCTCACGCTATAACTCATTTGTAACTAAGAGCTCTAAATCCAATTTAGGTTTATTTTCCCCTTTAAATAGAATGTTCTCAGTATATAATTCACTGTCTGAGTCGAAAAGTAATGAGATCGATATTTTCTCCGACAGTTTAAATAGTTTTAGGCACAAATGTCAAGCCAAACCCTCACGGGTTGGGCAAGCTTAGGTGCAATTAAATTAAATTTTACGAATTTTGGTTTTCGAGGGTATCCTTTTTTTTTTATTGTTATAAACATTTTCTTTTAAACTTTATATATATATATTTTAAGTATTGCTGTTGTCGTCATGCATGCTGTCGTCACCTATAATTAAGTTTATACTTATCATGCTTACAATTTGAAATGTTTTACTTCAGCTTAATGTTAGTGTAAACTTGTTGGTGATCTTAAATAAATAAATAAATAAATAAATAAATAAATAAATAAATGCACCCGTGCAAAGCAGGCGCGGGTCTCTAGTAAGGTGAAAAAGATTGTATTCCTTTTTGAGAGGCTAGCAAAACTCTTCGAGGCACCTGTGGTGTTGCGTTTGTCCATAAGCAGAGAAGATTATTAGCCATCACATGACCCTCGAGCTCTGTGCACCCTCTCCCTTAAACAATATTAGACAACCGGTAAACACATTTGAATGTTTTTGTTTATGTTGACATTTACACACATAATGTACAGAGGCGCACACGTCAACCCTTACAAAACCATTGCAAAATGGGTCTTACGCTAACAGCATAAGAGGCCTCTATGTAAAGGTTGATGTGAGCGCCTCTGTACATAGGGAAAGCCCAAACCAATACAAACAGAATTCAGAACACAAATGTTCGTACTATGCGGGGATCGAATCCGTAACCTCTAGTTTAGCAGCCAACCTCTCAATAACCATTACACCAATTTCTGGACCTCTTTCAACCTGGAGGACCTGTTTTTCTTGCAGTTAACAATTGCATATAGGCCTGCCTGATGATAACACTTGCAAAATCACAAGTCATTTAACGCCTTGTCAAAAATGACAAAACACCTGTTAGGGTAAGTTGCACCATAGTAGAAGTTAAAGTTTTTGTCAAATTTGACAATTTGACGTCATTTTTGCTCACCTGACCGTTACTTTAACTGAAATTTTGATGTTTGTTATTGTTAAAGTCAGATGGTGCAACCCAACCTTAATGTTATTTCTACACTGATAATTAAGCACCCTTTTTACACAAGTACCTAACATAACCGATAAACAGAATCCTTTTTGGTATAAATACACAGTTCTGAAAAAAAAAATATCATTCTTTAGTTTCGACTCCAAAGAACATCATCATGGCTGCCAAATTCTTCCTTGTCACTCTTTCCCAAGTCCTCTTGATCCAGGTACTAATTTTATTCATTAACTAGCGACCCGCCCCCGCTTCGCACGGGTGCAATAGGATGTTATTATACATATAGACCTTTCTCTTGAATCACTCTATTAAAAAAACCGCATCAAAATCCGTTGCGTAGTTTCAAAGATTTAAGCATACAAAGGGACATATGGACAGAGAAAGCGACTTTGTTTTATACTATGTAGTGATTGATGTATTTATATAAAACAGGAATTACATTCAAGGTATCTTCTCTCGGTATAGTAAATTTTAGCCGGATGAGGTCTAGAAATTATTTCCATATAAGTGTAAGAGACTAATAATTCCAGACGAAGGAAGTGAACTTACCTGTGGGAAAATCAAAATCAAAAAGGATGCAATCCAAAATAAAATTAAAACAGTAACTGACTGACGGACTGAGTCGAAAATAATAGTGTGATATTTTTTTTTACCTATTGTCTACTAAGAACTAGACAACGAATGAACATGCTATTCAAATACTTTCTAAAAAAATATACTTAACATCTATACATCTATCGTTTGACCCTATTCAATTAAAGAAAAACATATTGTCTTTCGATTTTACAAACTAACATAGCTATAATTGATATTATTCATTTATTTTTTTCACTAAACTTTTGCCTTATTGCTTCCAGGCTGCATTCGGCCAAACCTTCAAATCTGGCTCATACGTCGCTGGCAACACCGTAGTTGACAATGACATCTACGTCACTGGAGGGTACGGAGGCGTCAACGGTGTTGGAATAGGCGCTGGCATTGGAGGAGTCAGCGGTATTGGAATCGGCAGCGGTCTTGGAGTTGGCAGCGGTCTCGGTGTAGGCACCGGTCTCGGAGTAGGCGCCGGTCTCGGCGTAGGCGCCGGTCTCGGTGTAGGCGCCGGTCTTGGACTTGGCAGCGGTCTTTCTTATGGCAGTGGTTATGGACTCGGCGCAGGCAGCGGCCTTAGCGTCGGTGTCGGTAGCGGAGCTATCTCAGGTGGTGCTTCTGGCTTGAGCCTTGCTTCTTCCCCTCTCATCGTAACTGCCATCTCTCCCATCGGACCCAGCGGCCTTGCTGTGGCTTCCGAGAATGTGATCGAAGGAATACTGACTGTCAACGGACAGCTGCCGTTCCTGTCCGCTGTGGCCTTCGAAGGTCCTCTCCCAACTTCTGGATCAGGAGTGGCTACTTGCGGCTGTGGAAACGGACAAGTTGGCATCGTCAGCGAAGGCATCGGCCGTCCTGGACTTTACTACTGAAGTCTGCTTGTGAATCGATGAATAAATATGATGTTTTCGGATATATCTTTGCTTTTTCTTCTGTTCTTATATTACTTATTTGTCGTCCTTATTCTCAAATAACGAATTGATCCAGTTTGGAAATTCCTCACTCCCTTATTCATAAAAACGAATGCAACGCTAAAAAACAGTTTAAGCAATTGACGTGATATTTCACTTACTCGCAAATGGCGGCAGCAACAAGAAAGAAATAGACAAAGCGATACAAAAGTTACTGTGTTGTTGAAGAGCTGTTAAAGTTTTTATGAAAGGGGGTCAGTCTTTAGTAAGTACCCTGTCGTTTTACATGTAATGACAAAACTATTTTCCTGCACTTGGCATTAGAACATTCGAGATACAGGGTCATTGCTGGTTCGATTGGTGGGTTGTCGGCTGAAATTAATAAGTACCTAAATAAGCTGTTAAAATTAATGACTACAATTGTAACTAATCTTAAGATGGAACAAAACAATTAAGGTATTATTATAATTTTATTTAGGACTAGCGGCCGCCCGCGACTTCGTCCGCATGGACTTGAGTTAAAAAAAAAATATCCTACTAATATTATAAAGGCGAAAGTTTGTGTGTCTGGATGTGCTGTGTTGCTCTTTCACGTAAGAACTACTGAATGGATTTTAATGAAACTTTACAATAATGTTGCTTAAATATCTGAATAACACATAGGCTGCAATTTATAAAGATATTGTGTAAATTGTTGAAACTATCAAGTACAATATGAAAATGTACGCGGCACCACGTGGTGTGGCATGACAGTTGATGACATACGGCTGCTGTCATTAGCGTAACTATGGGCGTAACTATAGCGTTCCGAATTAGAAGAGTTCAACATCGAAATAACATTTGGGCTACAATTTGTACTCGCTGGCTGAACTAAATTCCACGCGGACGAAGTCGCGGGCGGCCGCTTGTATCTTTATAAATTCGATAAAATCCGTTGAGTGGTTTTTGTTTCTATAACGAATATAGAAACAAAAACCACTCAACTGTCTGTCTGTCCGCTGCATATTCGTTATAGACAGATAGACAGACAAAAATTTTACTGATTGCATTTATTTATTTATTTACAATATGCATCATGTACAGAGTCAGGAGGTCTTAACAATTATATTCAAGTAATTCAAGTTTTTGGCATCAGTAGCGATCCCTATTGACCCCTTGATAGTTATTTTTAAATATATAGTCACCCACCTTGTAAAAGATGCAGATCCTATGAAAGCTATTGTTTATCCTACCTAAAGTTCATATTAATGGTTTACTGGTGGGGTGCATTAAGTTCGTTTTCCAAAGTTATTTTGTACAGTCAACGGCACATCACTACCCATTACCGTTTTTATCTTGCTCTGCCAAATGACTTATCTTTACAATAGACCAAGAGTACCCATCAGAAAGGGGTAGCGTGATGTGCCGCTGACCGTACATTTAGATAAACCCCTTTACTTACTATTAAAAACCAAGGCAACGGTACGCTAAAGCATAGAATAAGCTATATTAACGTGCTCTGTCACTTACTCGCAAATGGCGACAGCAACAAGAATGAAAGAGACAAAGCGTTACAAAAGTTAACGTGATGATAGAGCGCTGTTTAGAGTTCTATGAATGAAGAGATAAATGAATAGAACAAGTTCTTTTCTTTATTTTTTTCTAATTTTTGAAATAGAGAGAGTGATTACAAACAAAAAATGTGAAAGCACCATATATCTAAGTGATACGGTTTTTGAGATATTTGAGTCCGAAAACTAAAAAATGATTTTATTTACTAGATCGCATAATAACAAACATGACGTTACATGAAACTGCGTGTTATCGTAATACATTCGTTCACCCAACCAAGAGGTGGACTCCGCATGATGTACGGTCGCACAAAGAGAGGAAGATACGGCAAGTGGCCACACAAAAGTAGGTCCAATGGACCTACTTTTAAGCCTATATAACAGCGACTTGTTTACTTGCACGTCATTCATAGGTCACATGTCATGTCCCAGTTTCTGAATTTGCAAGATATGAACGTAACGTATCGGCCTCTTTTTGTTTAAATCAATGACACAGTATAAACAGTAGGTTATCTATGGCCGCCGAGTTATTAGCCTAGCGTGCTCACAGACACGCGGTACAGCCCGACGCGCGACGCCCCCGTTAGTACGTACTGCCGCCATCTTATCCCCCCATATTTTATGCTTGCGTGTGCGTGAAATCGTGTCGACACGGCCCGCCACGCGCACGCACACATTCAAATCGAGAGCGGCACGTTTGTATGTAGATACACACTTACACTTAAAACACACACGCACGCACGCACGAACGCTCACAAACACACACACACACACACACACACACACACACACACACATACACACACACACACAAACACACACACACACACACAAACACACGCACGCAAACACACACAATGTGTCCTTTTTCCCTTTAGTTATTTTCTCATTGAGTTAAATTTAGTAATACGTAAATATATTTTTTTATAACATGCTCAGACTGTGACTTTTGATTAATTTAAAGTAGTATAATGTAAATCCATTTTTGGCTTTAGGTTTAATTAGTTAGTATTATCTTTTTTTTTTTTTTATAGGATGGGGGCAAACGAGCAGACAGATCACCTGATGGAAAGTGAATACTGCCGCCCATGGACATTTGCAACACCAGAGGGGCTACAAAATGCGTTGCCGGCCTTTTAAATGGGAGTACGCTCTTTTCTTGAAGGACTGCAGGTCGTATTTGTCCGGAAATACCGAATGCGGCAACTCATTCCACAATTTCGTGGTTCGGGGCAGAAAGTTTCTGCCGAAACGAACAGTAGTGCTCTGCCAACTGTCGAGGTAGTGGGGGTGGTAGAGTTGTCGCGTAGATCGATGGCGGAAAGAGGTGGCGGGAATCAGCCCGAACAGTTCCTCGGAGCACTCTCCATGATAAATGCGATAGAGAATGCAAAGCGAAGCTACATCTCTACGCAGTGCCAGGGAGTCAAGCCTATCCGAAACGTCACAGCAATCAACAACTCGAGCTGCTCTCCGTTGAATGCGGTCTAAAGGGAGAAACTGGTACTGGGGAGCCCCTGCCCAACGATGAGAACAGTATTCCATGTGAGGCCGAACCTGCGCCTTATAAAGTTGCAGGCGGTGTGCCGGTGTGAAATACCGTCTCGATCTATTGAGCACGCCGAGCTTCTTTGAGGCTATTTTAGCCTTACCCTCCAGGTGGCCACGAAACTGGACTTCGCTCGATATGTCGACACCGAGAATTCCGATATTGGCTGCGGTAGTTAATGGGGTGCTCTCGAAACAAACCGACACGACAAAAGGCAGCTTTTTTGCGGTGAACGCGCAAACTTGCGTCTTCTTGGGGTTAAATTGAACCAGATTATGTTTACCCCAGTCTGAAACTTTCAGAAACGCTGTTTCAATTTCAGACACAAGTTTGTTTCGGCTCTCGACGACGTTTTCCCGAGAAATGTTCGCACGGGCAGTGTATAAAGCATCACCCGTACTGTCATCCGCATAACAATGAATGCCACTGATTTGTAGCATATCATTTATGTGCAAGATAAACAGCGTAGGTGATAGCACACAGCCTTGCGGGACACCAGCATTAACAGACATGAGGTCAGAGCATTCGCCGTCGACTACGACCTTTATGCTTCTGTCTGCTAAAAAGCTAGTGACCCATTCGTATAATTTCTCAGAAAGCCCGTAGGAAGGAAGTTTCGAGAGTAGCGCTTTATGCCATACCCGATCGAAGGCTTTCGCAACATCCAAACTAAAGGCCACAGCTTCGCCCTTACTCTCGATCGCCTGTGCCCATCGATGCGTCAGGTATACTAAGAGATCGCCAGACGAGCGACCCTGACGGAAACCGTACTGATGGTCGCTAAGCAGCTGATGATCCCCAAGGTACCGGAGGAGCTGAGCGTTAATAATGGATTCCATTATTTTCGAGAGCAGAGAGGTTATGGCTATTGGCCTGTAGTTGGACGGATCTGAGCGGTCACCTTTTTTAGGGATCGGGTGAACCAAAGCCGTTTTCCATGAAGTCGGGACTACGCCGGAGGAGTAGGAGAGCTGAAAGAGGCGCGTTATAGCCGGGGCCAACTCCGGGGCGCACATTTTCAAAACAATGGGAGAGATTCCGTCGGGCCCGCACGATTTGTGGATATCCAGGGATAAGAGTGCTGACCGCACTGCTTTCTGGTGAAAGTGGATGTCCGGCATACAGCTCCTACACCGTGGTATGATCGGCGGGTCTTGGCCCCTGTCATCCAGGAATGAGTTAGACGCAAAGAATTTGCCCAAGAGATCGGCTTTCTCCTTCGCGTTGTGGGCCAATAAATCATCTCCCTTGTGCAGAGGTGGAAAAGATGGCGAACAGAAATTTCCCTGGACGGCTTTGGCAAGAGACCAGAATGCGCAAGTTCCCGAAGGAAGACGCTCAAGTCGTTCGCCAATCCTAGAGATGTGCAAGGACTTCGCCCTAGCGATGTCTTTCTTGAAGGACCGGGAGACGTGGTTCAACTTCTTTTTTAAGGCACTGGTATTTACATCCTGGGTTGCCGCTGCCGCTGCCCAAGCTCGGTAAGCCACCCGCTTCTTGCGTGAAGCAATTT
The DNA here is from genome assembly GCA_950022985.1 of Udea ferrugalis. Lineage (NCBI taxonomy): Eukaryota > Metazoa > Arthropoda > Insecta > Lepidoptera > Crambidae > Udea > Udea ferrugalis. Next base: position 6,238,314 of record OX465543.1, read on the forward strand.
TGCAGGTTTGGCTAAACCAGGGTTGGCATTTGGCACCAATGGGTACCACAGAGGTTGGAATGAAAAGTTCCATTCCCTGCCGCACCACATCAGCAACAGCATCAGCAACGGCATTAGGATCAACCAGTGCAAAGCAAACCTGACCCCATGGGTAGGATGAAAAGAAGGAACGCAGTCCATCCCAATCTGCTGACTTAAAGTGCCACACTCGACGTCTTAGTGGGCAGCGTGGTCGCGCTGATTGCGCGAGAGCCACCACACTCCGGATAAGGCAATGGTCAGAGGAGCCAAGGGGGGCATCGACAGACACGGTGTAGCCTTCGGGATGGGATGTCAGCAGGAGATCCAGCAGTGTGGGTTCCTGGTTTTCCACATCTGGGATTCGCGTGGGCGTTGTAACCAGCTGTGAAAGACCGTAAGCCAGAGCGAAGTCGTGAACAGATCTTCCCGCATGATCGGTCTTGCGTGAGCTAAGCCATTCGGCGTGGTGAGCATTAAAATCGCCGAGTATCACGATCTCAGCGGAAGGGATCTGCTGTTGCACCAAATCTGTAGCCATTTGGATGTGCTCAAGGAGTCGCTCGGTTTCGGCATCACCGCTATGGGACCTGTAAAGGCAAGCGTAGACGCGGGGGTGGTCGTCGCTATCTACTATCTACACGTAGCCATAAGATGGAAAGGTCCTTTTTTTTTTTTTTTTTTTGACCCGGAAGAAATGCAGTTACGCATATGTGGGACTCACCACTGGGGAGAAGACACCCAGTGGCATACCCACTAAAAACTCCGGGACTCCCACTCATCGTCCATGTTGGGGGAACTGCGGTGACTGGCACGAAGCCCACTACGCGTTCCCCTGGACGGAGCCCGCCTACACGGCGGGCCGGAAGCGGCCCCCACCACGTGGGCAGGGGCCAGTAGGGACAACCGAGGGCGTCGAGCCGTCCCTACCAGGCAGTGGAGCAGGCCTGTGCAATGCCGGCGTGGGTACCCCCGTACCACGCGCCCGCCGGCCTACTCCACGGAGAGGTTGGAGACGATGGGCAACTGTTCGTCGTCTCCGTCCCCTCCTCGCCCTGCGGAACGCTGATGCGCTGGGATCTTGCTCCCGCGCACGCTCCGCAGCTTCCTTTTCGTTCACCACCTCCTCGCAGAAGGTGGCGACGGCTCTCCACGAGTCTTCGCTGTCTAGCATATGGAAAGGTCCCTACCTTCAAGATTCCTGAGGCGGCGAGAGCTGATATCGTCCCTAACGTACACACATACTCCAGCTTTTGGTAGGAAGGAGTGTTCCAAGCTGTACCCAGGGTAGTGTAGGTAAGAGGTGTCCGCCGGAGACGATATCTGCGTCTCATTTAAAAAGAGCAAGGCCGGCTTTGATGTCTCGAGGTGGTAGTGGACAGCATTGATGTTCGAATGTAGGCCCCTGATATTGCAAAACTCCACAACTAGTGCGGCAGGGGACGCCATGCGTTGTCTGCTCTTGCCCCGGGAAATGTTGAGCGCGGTTTTGCCCTCCTACCCTCCTGGGGTAGATTTCTATTTAACTGCGCCATCATAAGGGGGGTGGGGAATTGGGCCTCCGGTGATCTCACTCACGCGGCGAAACACGACGCAAGCGTCATTTTACGCCGGTTTTCTGTGAGGCCGTGGTATCACTCCGGTCGAGCCAGCCCATACGTGCACGAATGCATGGCTCTCCTACGGCAGAATCTATCTGTATTATTTCTAAGAGCTGTGGATTTTGTTGCCTAAATAAATGAATAGATATTTTACTGTTCTCTGTGTACTGTGTCAATGATCTCACCATAATATACTATTTTATGCTTTGTGTTAATGATGCTACTTGCAGCTACGCATCATATTGCATGGACTAAGTTGTTTACGAAGATTTAGTTCGTCTGCTCATTTCAATTACCGCATTTGAGCTGCGTTTAAAGACATAACTCATAAGGCATTCATTTCAAATGTAATAAATAAGATTCACCTCAAGGATTAAAAATAAGTATTTTTTTATTTATTTAATTGCCACAATCACTGGATTCAGTGGCACACAATGCCACTTACCCTTGAATTCACTAACGCCACTCAATGTTAAGCATGCGCTCACGCTCATGCTGTCCCGTAAAATGTCAATGGAACTGAAGGGGACAGCAGCTATACTTCTGAGCGATGCTCAACGTTGATTTGCGTTTGTGAATTCAGGGGCTAGCCTCATTAAGCAACTAATTGCTTGGGCTATGAGATACATACTAGACAACGGATAAAAATACTGAAATACTATTTCTTTTTTAAATACATAGATTCTCAATCAACAAAGGATACACTCAGTCCAGTACAAATCTACACAGTCATGCACACGCATTTTTGTACTGTGCGGGGATCGAATCCGCGACCTTTTTTTTTTCTTTCTTAACGCCACTCCCCAACCATTTGTCGGTTCTGCGAGCGATGTGGCCACCCCATTGCCACTTCAGCTTCGCTACCCGAAAAGCTATGTCGGTGTGATAATGTGTCATATGCCTTAAATCTATTTATCGGACTGCCCCGCTGAAAGGGTTGATGGAGACAAATATCGTTTCTAATAAACTTATTGACTGTGAAACTGATCAGCAGTAATTTGGTCACCCTGTCTTCTTCAATATAATCTTTTTTTAAAATTTTAGCATAAGTTATAATGAATTATCTTATCTAAAGATAGGAAACCAAGAAAAAAACATTAGGTCTTTGACTCAGGCTGGACTCTAACCAGCGTTTTCAGCAACGCTTCTTTTGTTTTTTTTTCTGGGTTTACTGTACTTGGGAAATAGAGATCTCCATGTGTCTGTGTGTGTGTGTAACTATATTAATTTGTGTAATAAATAATTTATCGTATATTGCAATTGATATTTATTAACAAAATTAATGCAACGTTAACCATTGCTAAAAATAATAACTGTGTTAAATTACATAACATTAACTGCAAAGATAATTTTAGCTGCCATTGTAATGTCATATCTCTTATTGCATAAAAATAATCGAATTTTGTGAGTCAATTTGTTGTAAAAATATTGATAAAATGTGTATAAAACAATATGTTTTTTTATTAGATGGTTGTTTATTTTTGGAAGAATAGCAATCATGTCGCTTTATATTTTCAGTGTCTGCTTTTTACTATATACTCAGGTAAATTTCTTCATAATAGAACATTTAAGTTACTCATTCTCACACTTCGTCCACGTTAACTACTTACGCCCTTCTTTTCCACCACCTTTCGGGTTGAATTTCTAAAAATCCTTACTGTTTTTCTCTTAATTCATGAATTTAACCCATTTCAAGTTTCTAGGTACAGCTGTTTTCGCTGTGACTTGGTGTATAAGACAGTCAGTTTGGCTTTTTTTATATTTAAATACTTGCGGCAGTTCAAGTATTAAAAATTTGCAATATTCAATCGATTTTAAGAGCTTTTTTAACTGACGTTGTCTACTGAAGCTTCAATAGAAAGCAGTTTGTGAGAACGGGGATAAATTTAGTAAAATCTATTTCATTAACTCATATCGCAATTTTTTTGTTACAGAATGCTTTTGCCCATCCGACTAATGGACAAGTCGGGATAAGCAATAACAACTTAGCCAGTGGCGTTCTTTCTGGCAGTGTGGGTTCTAGCATTGGCAGTAGTGTATCTGGCATCGGCAGTAGTGTATCTGCCAGTAGCAGTGGCTTATCTCCTGGCATCAGCAACTTGGCCTCCGCTTTCGCCAACAGTGTTGGAAACAGCGGATCACTCAGTAAACTATCAGGAAATTCAGTTTACAACAACATTGGCACCGGAGGCACTACTAGCGTGGCAGTTGGCAATTTTGGAGGAAACACAGTTGCCAGTAACTTGGCAGTCAATAATATTGGCACCACTGGTGTTGCAGTTGGAAACTTCGGCGGTAAATCTGCTTTGAACAACATTGGCACTAGTAGCGTTTCTTTGGGCAGTGCGCCAGTCCCTGGCATATCAAACTTCAAAGTTACCGACTTTAAATTGGCGAATGACAAAGCCAACAATTTCGGGTATTCTGGGGAATATCCTGTGATTGGGTTTGTGACGTTTGAGGGGTATGTTCCTGCTACTGGCACAGTTAGTGTTGCCAACGATGCCGATGGTTGTGGTTGTACCAGTTAAGTTTTAAAAGTTTGTTTTGTTGTTATTAGTAGAATAATAAATTTATTATGTTGAAAACTATGGTTTTATTGAATTTATGTTAAGATGACGAGTTGACAAATAGTTTCCCAATGTGAAAAAACGATTTATTCTTTATTAATGGTGAAAAGGAGGTGCCGTGGCGCAGTTGCGGTAGTGATGGGATCGGTGACCACCCCTACTGAAATTGAGGAATGTTTTTTCAGGCATCTCTGCGCTTTGGAAGGCACGTTAAACAGTTGGTCCCGGTTGACGTTGCTAAATGTCAGACGTTAAGCCTACTCAGAGGCCTTAGGGCGGCTTGATAACATCTGATAATAAGGTTGCTCACTAACCTTGCACCCCTCCAACAATCCGCACTTAGCCCGCTTGTTGGAGTATGGCTCGTTCCATCTCATAGTTGACGTGAGGCCTGTGCCCAGCAGTGGGACGTATATAGACCGTATATGTTAATGGTGAAATCCAGACAAAAGTTTTATCGAAACCGATGATAAACAGTCCAACATAATAATATGGGTCTGGTCTATATTAACGACTTTTGCAACATGCAGCTCAAAAACGCCATAATTGTTTCCTATGCCGATGACACCGCTATCGTTTTTACAAGGCACTCGTGGGAAAGCCTTAAGATTGAGGTCGAGTTGAGTCTCGCGAGACCATTCTCGCCATTATTTACCATGACCATGTATTTTAATTTTGTAGGCGCTGTCAGGCTGTGTCTTACTGTTTATAGCGAAACAAAGTTTGCCTTGAACCAAACATATGGATGTTTGACGACATTGAATGCCGCAAAATCAAATTACATTTGTTTCGCTATAAACAGTAAGACACAGCCTGACAGCGCCTACAAAATTAAAATACATATCTGCAAACGACTCAGAATCACATGTAACTGTCCTGCTATAGGCAGAGTGGACAGCGTGAGGTACCTGGGTGTTATGTTTGATCAGCGACTCTCATGGCATTCCCACATGGATCTGGTCGCAAGTCGACTAAGGAAATTTATGTGGATTTTTAAATCTCTGAAACATGTAGCCACAAAACAACTGTTACGACGAATTTATGTTGCGTTGGCCCAAGCAATTGTAATTTACTGCATAACTGTCTGGGGAGGGGTATTAAAAACCAAGTTCTTGGAAGTCGAACGGGCACAAAGAGCCTTGCTAAAGGTAATGCTTTTCAAAAGACGACGGTATGCAACACAAGCACTTTATACTTCCGCTGATCTGCTTGCATGGAGCTTTAATATACAGACCGGTAACCCAAAATAATTGAAAAACAGCGTACACACACTAGCTTTGCTAGAGGTCAAGTCACACATCTTTCATCTCACATATATAATAAAATTAATAAAATTTTGGAAATATACCCTATGACTAGGCGGGAAAGTGTGAAGTGTTAAATAAAACTTTGTACCTGGCTAAAATCATTTGACTATACTGAAACCGAAAATCTGCTTAAAATATAACATGTAATTAAGACCTAAATTATAAACACGCATTCACAACACACCCACACATATTTAGAAAACAAAGTCCAGTGTGACCAGTTGAACGCATAGGTACCTACTTTCGAACGCAAGGGTTGTGAATCTGAGTTGGTTTGTGTGAGTAAGAATCAAATTCAAAATCACTGCATTAATTCTTAACGCGAACGAACTACACACATCAAAAGTGTCTAGGGATCACCATATATTTTTGCAAAAACTTTTCTCCTGATTAATATTAATTAAAATTTTCTTTAAGGATTCATCAAATAAAGTGTTTTCGTTTGTCTACAGTAACGATAAACCAAGTCACCTTTGCATTAATAGACAAATTTGCCATTTTCCTAATAAAGGGATTTTTGACATTTGAACCACTAACATTAAAGTTCGAAAAAAAGACTGAAATAACAGTTTTCTTTAAAATTTTATTGGGTAACTTAAACAATTAATAATCCGTGTTTCTACCGCGAACACTAACAACCCAAGAACATCGGTTCGGCATACTCAAAATGAGTTCATCCAAATCACGCTGTGGAATGGTCGCCCATGTTCGTTGCAACAACAAAAAAAGGTCTTCTTGCGACTGGATACCCTCCATATTCGGCAGAGCTCTTCTCTGTAGCATATCCCATGCATGCTCAATCGGGTTCAAGTCTGGCGACTGAGCAGGCCAGGGCAGGACACCGATGTTAGCTGCGGCGAGAGTCTGTCTTACAACTCTTGCGGTGTGCGGTCGTGCATTATAATGCATTAACAGAAATAAGGGACCGATTTGCATTTGTAGAGGAACGATGACGTCTGATACAATCGTCGCAGCATAAATTTGAGCGTTGCGGTTGCCTCTAATCCAAATCAACTCAGTTCTTCCGCCGATCCAAATACCCGCCCATACCATGATGGTTCCAGGACTATAAGGATGGACTTCCTGGCAGGATTTTAATCGCTGTTGGCGTCCAAGGGTTCTCCAGTGTCGTATACGTCTTGTATCCGGTCTTATACCAAAACGAGACTCATCAGAAAAGCACACGAAACGCCATTGTTCTTCTGCCCAATTTCTGTGTTCAAGAGCCCATTGATATCGAATCCTACGATTGTGCATTGCTATAGGTGGTACCCTTAGCGGTCTTCGGGAATGAAGGTTCACTTCATGCAAGCGGTTTCTGACTGTTTGGTCGCTAATTAAGTTCCCTGAAGAGTGATGAAGCCTCACGGCTAACATCATGGCGGTTGTTGTTGGAGCTCTTCGAGCTGTGATTTGAATGTATCGGTCTTGTCTCCGTGTGGTGCAGCGATACCGTCCTCCATGGCGCTCAGCCACGGTACCAGTACTTCGGTAACGTGTCCAAAGTCGACTGATAACACTCTGACTTGTATTCAGAGCTAAAGCCACAGTACGTTACCGGGAACCAGCTTCTATCATTCCCACGGCTCTGAGCATTTCTTCCCTGCTTAAATGACGTCGCCGCTCCATAATAACGTTTTAAATCAGTAGTAGGGAAACAGAAGCACTAATAATGTCTTCAATGCGTTGTATGTTTTTTTTAGGGAAAATATTGACAGCTGATTTTCATCTTTTACTCGAATTTGATCGACAGTTCCTGTTTCAAATTATGAAATGCAAGAAAAAGGATCCATATAAATTTATAAAATCATAAATTTATTACAAAGCCACATCTCAATCTCAAGAAATCCGCATGAAAATGCTTGATCCTTAGACACTTTTGATGTGTGTATAGTAGTACCCACCTAACAGTAGGTAGTTATCAGAGTTTTGAGAGTTACTCAATACTTAGCTATTTATTAGCGGGCTGGCGAAGCCTGGTACCTGCAAGCTCTCTAACATTCTAAAAATTAAAATGCAGTTAAGTTTTTTATCTATGCTTTGTAGTGGTTACAAGCTACTGGTAATAAAAAGTAAAAATACAAGTTCATATTTTTTAATATTTTTATTTCAACATCAATAAATTACTATCATTATTTTACTTCTAAAGGTCAAGTTTCGATGTTCACGATATAATAGTAACTAGCCAAGAGCAAAACGCCAACAAGTTTCAACATGTGAAGAACTTCATCTATTGATTTGACATTAAATGGCATTATGACTTGCCACCTATCTCGCGTCTTAACATTTTTGCGCTTTCGACTGGTATCAAACTTAATGGTTCGGAAGTTAGCTGCGAGCGCCGAGTGCGCGAGATTGACCTCACCTCGCAACCCGCTGACACCTTAATTTGTGTTCTGCGCATCGACTCGCGCGATGTTCACTGCCGCCATTAAGTTTGAATCGTATTATAGAAACTTTTCGACGTGTTCTTCATGGTTAGCCCCCAATTAGTCTCTTTAACATCGAAACAACTTATTGACCATTACAAGAGCAGCTAACAATACCTGCACCGCTAGATGGCAAATTGCCATTTACATTCACTGTAGTATAAAATGGCAGTTGACCATTCACGTTGGCCAAGCCACCAACTTCTAAAGCATCTGCCAGAATATGGATGCCACATGGTTGGCCATTCGGCAAAATGGCTGCCAGTCCGTTATTAATGGTGGCAAACGTGCCAGTGTTAATATTGAAGCCGTTAGCCAAGTTCACTGGTGCGTTGGCATTCACCCAATTGGCACCAACGTTTCTGTTAATAAAATTGGTTCCAAAATTGTTGCTGCCAAAATTATTGTTCCCGAAATTGTTAGATAGAAATCCATTTGCCAAGTTGTTGCCGGCAAAATTAACGCCAACGACGTTATTGTTGGCAAAGTTATTGGAAAGATAGTTGGCATTTCCAAGGTTGCCAGTTGTCACGATGCCACTCACTGGCGTTTGCACATTTCTTGCCAGTTGGATGTTTGGCATTGGCAGAGTATTGACAGTGCCTATGCCATTATTCACTATACCATTGAACCCTTGATTTCCTATTACGACATTATTATTTGGTAAATTGATAGTTCTTTGTAGGTTGGAATTATAGTTTTGCAAAACTGGAGCGCCATATTGACTATTTTGTAAGCCCAAAGACAATATTTGGGCTGATGTTACCTGTAAAAAGAAATAAATACATTAGTAAAATATTAAATTAAAAAATAGGATTAAACCTTAACCCCAGTTATTATAAAAATCTGTAAAACTAGAGGGTACCGGTTTTTTAATTGATTTGACATTTTGTCCTATCATTAGTAGAGTCATTGACTGATAAAACACTTGAAATTCGACTAGACTTAACGACTGTCATTTGTACACTGGTACCAACTGAACATGCTTTCCAAAACATGGACACCTCTTTGGCGAAAGAGTATAATACTCGTATTAACTGGAGTTTTTATGCGGGTACTCAAATGACAAGCATAGTAGATTTATTTTTTGAAATTTTAATAAACTCTATGGTTTTTAGTGAACAAATTAGGTACAGTGCATTCAGAAAAGTGCCGCATTTGTGTTAGTTATTTAGGTTAAAATAAATTGTTTTCACATGACTGTTTGAGGCACGCGGTTTGTCGTCCGACAAACCCTCGTGATCTCATGGCATGTCAAGAAATTGCAGTCGCGTGAATGCCCTCAAAAAACTCCACAAAGCATTAAAATCCACGATACCAGTGTTTTAATGTTCACATGCAAACAAAAAACTACTCGACATTGGAAAAATACCCCCGCTAACAGAGGGTGAGGCCTTTACTATAAAAATAACTGTTTAAAAACCCACCTGTATTACAAGGATAGATGCCAAAATAAAATACATCATTGTCTAAGATACGAATAGAAAATAATCAAACAATTGAAAACAGTCTTTTATAATTAAAGATAACTATCTTATTGTTGTAATGTTTATACGTGACTGCAATATTTTATGTAATTCTTATCTTGGATCAAGATAAAATTATCCAATATTGCTAAACAAGTTTTTATTGCCATTTTTCTTTTTATGTAACATTTATAATGATTATTATTTGAAAAGAAATTAGATAATTAATTTTATCATCTTTATTCCTTTCACTGAAAGTCATTGTTCATGAGGCCAGCACGGCAACCCACCTCAACAGTCAGTAATATGTTCCTGACTACCCCGTTGTCACCAATCCCATATAAAGACCTTTGGAAGTTAATAAACTTTATTTACTTAAAACTTGGCTCACCTTGCTACATTAGAATCGCTTATACTCGAATGATATATTGAGAAGCAAGATTTTGTAAAGCCCTGAAGTTTCTCATCACCTCGTTTCTATTGTACGAGTTATTTTTGTAGTTACGAAGATTTCTGTTTTCTTGGGCTGCCTTGTTTTTTAACTGCTGTATTTTAAACAAGTTCTGCAAATTGGATGAGTGGAACTGCGCTTTGGGTGGCTGTAAGTTCGTGCTTTCTACCTTAAAATGGAGAAAATGATACAATTATTATTTAAAATTTGCCAAAGCTTTTTTTAAAACCCTAAATAAGACCCCACTGCTGGGCAAAGGTCTCTTTTAAGCTCTTTCATTGGTCTCTGCCAAAGCCTGCCAATCACCAGAGTGGTTTTATAGGTCATGACACCAAGGTTTCTGGGGCCTTCCTCTACGATGATACCCCTCTGTGGGGTGCCATAGGGTGCATGTAGGGTCTATATGTGGCAGATGCAACCCGCCCACCTTTATTTCTATTCGGATTCTTTCCTCCATCTGGATGATCGTGGTTTTTCTCAGTCTATCGGTGCATTTGATTCCCATTGGCAAATCCAAAGCTTCGACTGTTGACCATATCCATTCAAGTTCTTAAATATATTTTTTCTTTCTACCAATTAGTTTAATCACATTCTTCTCACCTCTAATCCAACATTCAACAGCGCTGGCATAGTCTGCAACGTTGGCAACTTGTTAACCTTTGGCACACTGAACACATCGGGCAGAATGAATGTTTCCACTTCTGGCAGAATGTTTGGCAGCATGACCGTTTTCACTTCTGGCAAACTATAAGGAGTCGGCAGTCTTCGATTAAATGGTAGGGAAGTGACAGCTGCCAAAGTTGGAAGGTTGTTTTGTATGAAACGTTCTTGAGTTGATGCTGCGTAAACATTATGTCTTGGTACTGGATATGTGATTGCTTTTACCTGTCAATTGATTAAGTTGTGTTGATTGTAATAATTACTAATCAAATACAAGGATAACCTAAACTCAAGTGAGTGTGAGTATTGTGATAGAGGCTCATAAAGTCATAGTTTTCAGTTGAAACCCAAAAACAATGTGATTTTTGATGAGTTTTAAACACCCGACGCGTATTAATAGCTTACACAATTACTAATATAATATGCGTATTATAAACACAAATGACTTACTTTAGAACTTAACAATATTGCAATAACCACTGTTGCACAATACATCTCAAAAATATAACCTCTACTTTACCTGCACAGTTTTTACTTTATATATAGGTACTTTAGTTTATCACTTCACACACTTAATAATTATGACGCACAAAAGATGTAGGTTAATCAATTTCAGAAACAAAGGTTTTTGATAAAATGTTTAAATATGATTCACACTTGGATATTTTTTGTTACCTCAGTTTTGTTGAACTTAAACCATCTTCATTCGCTTAATATCATGACAGCCATTTATTTTTATTTTAAGTTGTTGAATGCCAAGAAACTAGACACGTTAGAAAAAAGATTACCAGTGAGCCACGTGGGGTGCAACATTTTTATGCTACTTACTGTTTTTCTACATGATCGAAGTAAACAAAAGTAAACAAAAATTATTATCTTCCAAGGTACCTATCTAAGCAAATGTTGTGCGAATAAAGTAAGTACCTATCTATTCATCATAATAATTCATGCTGAAAGACATTATCCGTTTTAGAGCGATTGTTAAAATGCAAGTCAAAAGGAATGTGTGCGAATGTACAATTTGTCAAAATTGATTAAAATCTAGTTTGTGTTTATTTAGTATTAACCGGTTGACGGTCGTTAAGCTTAGTTAGAGGCCTTAGGGCGGCTTGATAACATCTGACATTTTAAGGTTGCTCACTAACCTTACATCCCTCCAACAATCCGCACTGATTCCACCTCATAGTTGGGGTGAGGTCTGTGTCCAGCAGAGAGAAGTATATAGGCCTTTTATCTATATTATGCTAATTTTGTAAATTGTGACTGTATTTGACATTTTCATTCTTATTATTTCCTTTTTTTTATGTGTTATTTTAAAGAATTGATTGATTAAGTGTTTGTTTGATAAGACTATTCAACTTGTATGCAATTTGGAATTATGCTTTTCTGTGAGCATGCTTGAAAAACTGTATACCTCATTAAATCCTTCAGAAGTAAATCCCTAAAATTAATGGTTCTTCATATTTCGGCCATAGGCGCTCCAACAGTCGAGTTCTATACAGAAATTGGATTTGTATCTTATTCGGCACTTTTAGCAGTTGGACAAAAATGTACTGGACGATGTACTTTTATGTCAGAGTATTGACAAGAAAAGACAAGCATAATTTCTTAAATTCTTTATTGAAAAAACGAACCTATACTTCTCACTGTTTACCCAAAGTTCTGAGCAATCTTAACAACGAAATAAGTGTTTTCGGGTCAATCTTAGTAACTCCAGAAACCGTTTTACCTGCTGACCCTAAGGGTAGGCTTCCTGCCACATTTCCAACAGACGCTAAAGCACCTCCAAGAGGCACAACACTTGTCGCTGTAGACGCCACACCCAATACTGTATCCACAGGTGATCCCAGTACGTCACCCACTGGTAACCCTTTAGTTACTGATCCGACTAGTGCCAAAGGCTGTCCTAGAGATAACCCTCCAGCTAGCGAGCCGGCTAGTCCAAGGGCATCTCCTGCTGAAAGTGCACCTGCTGCCGAGCCGACTAGTTCAAGAGGGTTTCCTTTAGTTACTGATCCGACTGCTTCCAAAGGCTGTCCTAGAGATAACCCTCCGGCTAGAGCGCCGGCTAGACCAAGAGCATCTCCAGCTGATAGTGCACCTGCTGCTGAGCCGGCTAGTTCGAGAGGGTTTCCTACTGGTAACCCTTCAGTCACTGAGCTGACAACTTCCAATGGATCTCCTACGGGTAGATTACCAAGAATATCTGCCTGCGATGACATGATCTGTAACAATATTTTAATATGTTTTGTTAAAATATTAAGAAATTTGGTATTTTGACTTAGATAACTATAGATTTGTAGTTTTTGAAACCCTTTAACCCAGTTGAGACAGAGATCGGTGACGATCACTGGCTGCCTGGAGCTATACAGAGAGGAGTGGAGAAGAGCGGTGAAAAGTGGTGCGTGTTTCCACTGAAGTAGAGCGGAAAGGAATGGAGTGGATAGATGGATTTTGGAATTGCAATTGTTTTTGCTCAGTTATCTTGAAAAGAGCATACGCCATGTTGCCATTCAACAAGATCACACCGCACTGCCCCGATTTCCTCCGCCTCGCACCACCCTGCTGTCCACCGCTCCGTTCCCCAAAGCCCGTTGTGCTCGGCTCCGCATCGCTTCGCAGTTTTTTCTGAATATCCACTCAGCCCTCCACTCAGCTCGTGCTGTTTCCATTGAACGGCGCGAATATTTCGAGCATACAGGACCTACTGATTGGTCAAGTCATGCACCGCTAAGCACCGCTCCGCCCAGCTCCGCGTCAATAGAAACCTAGCCTATAGGAATATGCACCTCTCAAACAATCTTATCTTTGCCTACATGTCGCTTATGCCCAGCACAGCCCAGCAGTGAGATGGCTAAAGGCTGTTTTTTTGTTTACTTCGTGGCGGGAGGTTGTAAGAAATGGCTGATTCTTACCGTCATCGCTCCAAAGACGAAAGACATCAATAAAAACATTGTTTACAAACTGTATGAAGTACTTGAGCAATCATTAAAACAAAATCCCTTTATATACCTAACTTATCTTAACCTAGGTTTACTTTCAAACAGCTGTTAGAGGATAACTATGTACGTGATATTCTATGTGTTCTAGAAAATGTATAAAGACAAGGACAAACGCAACTTCATTTAGGACGTGTTTCTTATGGATAAGGTTCGATTATTACGAAATTTACTATTATCTTGTGAAGAATGGTCTTATTTATTATAACAAACACCTATTTACAAGCACATAATATCTAGTAACTATAAGCTTAATAAGTAATTACTTACAAACCAGAAGTACATGATATGAAAACCACCCTATACATGGTGACTTTTCAAGTGGGTGTGGTAGGCCAAATCCTAAACTACCTATGAAGAATATCAAAAAACGCTGAAAGAAGTCTCGAGGCCGATTTTGGCCAAAACTGAAACTGCATACTCAGATTTAAAAGCTAATTTAGCTATTTAGGTACCAGACACGCTAATTTATTCACTACGAATAACATTTCTTCACAAAGTGAATACAGAGACTGTATCGAATGACAGTTCTATGTCCTGTTTTTTTTTCAAAATAGACTCATATTGTCCACAAGTAAATGTGGAAACAGGGGTGTCTCATTACATCTACCGGCAACGTTAGGTGACTACCATGTCACAGTAAACAGAGAACAGTAAAATATCTACACACAAACGTACCGCTACCGGTTCAAAAGTGTGCGTGCGCGTCGCGTGCCGTGTCGGCACTCGATTTCACGCACACGCTAGTATAAAATATGAGGGAATAAGGTGACGGCAGTACCTACGGGCTGTGCCGCGTGTCTGTGACCACGCTAGGCTAATAACTCGGCGGGCGGCCTTAGATAACCTACTGTTATGTTTACTGTGACCTGTCAAGAATTAAATGATGTGTTCTCCCAGTACTAGAATCTATGGGCTATTGCTAAGTCAATAAAACTCCTAAATAAATAGTATAATAAACTTTTTATTTACAAAAATAAAAACTTAATATTAAAATAAATACTCATTCCCTAAATTTAATTTTGACAGTTACAAGAATTGAGGTTGACAACGCTTTCTTGCACGCCAATCACTGGCAAACCATTGAATAAGGGTAAGTTGCCAAGCCCGCCTAATCCGCCAAGCTGCAGGCCATTTAAAGAGACCACATTATTTGCACCATTGCCAGACAGATTATCAGGTCCACTTTCTACTAGCAAAGCTAGACCTGATGGTTTGCAACCACAGTCGTTGTTTTGCGCGTTTGGCACATTCACTTGTGAAGAAACCAAGTTTGTTTGTATTCCATTGTTCTGAATTGGCACGTTTGCAAATTGAATATTATTAGGTTGGTTTACTGGTATGTTGGTTATTTGCAAGTTGTTTGAAGGTCCAATTGGGAAGTTAATTGGACCATTTTGTGGAAGAATTGGCAAAGAATTGCCAGGAATGACGTTGATATTGGTCAGTCTGGCATTCGCATTGTTTAAAGGAAAGTTGTTAGATTGTTGGACAGCATTGAACAGTTGAATATTATTGGGGTTTGGCGTTTGAATATAATTTGGCTGTATGTTATTGAAGAAATTCACTGGTGCATTGTTGCCAAATGGTAAATTAGGAACAAAATTGTTAGTTACAGGAAAATTGGTAATTCCTTGCAAATTATTGCTGAAAGGTAAACTATTGAATGCTGGGACATTATTCCTTACTTGCACGTTATTGGCCAGGGGTATATTATTGAGCAGTAGAAAATTATTTGCTGGCACATTATTGAATACTGGTAAGCTATTTACAGCAGGAAGATTGACAAGGTTGTTAAATCTGTTTCCTATTTGTAAATTTTGAGGAAAATTAGTATTAAAACCTGGAAAATTATTTGCCATTGGCAAGTTATTAATTACTGGCAAGTTTTGGTTGGCAATTGGCAAATTGTTGATTATTGGCAAGTTGTTAACAACTGGCAACTGGTTTGATATCGGCCATTGGTTTAACACTGGCAGGTTGCTGATACCTAACAACGGATTCGAACTTTGCAAATTATTGAACATTGGGAAGCGATTCGAATTTGGCAAGTTTGCGAACTGTGGCAAGCCAAGGTTGATTGGCAACCCATTTGTCACTGGCACATTCTGGCAATTGCAGTTACGGTTTGGCAGCTGTAGATTGAGAAACTGATTCTGTGGTCCTGGCACTTTTGGGCAGAGGCATCCGTTTTGAACAGGCACAACTTGTTGACCTATGGCTTTCTGGAATAAATAGAAAGACAAAGAAATTTATATTTTGATACTTAGAAATGGCATGTCTATTGTAAGTGTTTTGTTGTCTTTTACATATTTTAAGTTTAAACAAATAAAACAAATATTTTTTACATCAGGTCCTCCCACTGTTGGGTACAGGCCACACCTTAACCATGAGGTGGTTTAGGCCATACTTCAACACGTAGACTTAGTGCGAATTATTGGAGAGGAGTAATAATAGTGAGAAACCTTGTAGTCAAACCGTCTTCAGGCCGCTGTCTAGGCTTAACCACTGACATCCAATGACTTAGCTTAGCCGAGACCAACCACTTAGCGTGTCTTACAAAGCATGGTTTTGTCTTAAACTTAGGTACATCACCAAATTTCGGTTGGGGTCACCACATCTCATTGCTTGACCTGGTGTCCGTTGCTCAAAAACTATTGCCACTGAGCCAGGGACACCTTAGAAGTAAACTTTAATTTCGGTCGGGGTGGTCACCCATCTCGTCACCCGACCTGGTGTCCGTTACTCAACAAGTCTAAATTAGAATGTGAAAGTTTATGTTACCTGTACACAAAAATATTGTAAAAGAAGCAAAAACGGCTTCCACGGATCCATTTTAATTCATTTATATTTTAAAACTTATTCTATCTTCATTTAACAAATTGACAATACTGTTAAGATTATAATAAGCAGAATCTATTATAGAGACCACTTATATCTGAAACATGAGCTATCTTGATTAGTTGATGAGATTTTAAGGTTATCGTTATCAATCAGTAGTTTAACGTGTTCTTAAAAATAACTGAGAAATAGATAACAAAAGTTGAGATAAAAATGATGTTTCTGATGAAATTTCTTTTAGTCAGTTTGTCATCTTTCGACGACCGAATTTATGTATTGGTTCAGAAGTCGGCTATTACAACTAACAATTTTCTTTCGATTGTATAACTGGATGTGTACTTATGTTCTGATTATTATAATTTACTAACGAATTATTGTATAGAATGTATTGAAAAGAGTAACTGCTGAGTTTCTTGCCGGTTCTTCTCATTACAAAAACAACTTTCCGACACCGGTGGTTGAGTGACAATGACATTATGTTTGTATATTATGTATTTATTTTTTATTTCTATTATAGTATTTAAGTCTCTTAAGTATTAAGTGTGTATTTGTTTGTTTGATTTGGTTTTCGACGATTTTAAAGCACTTGTAGCAAGTCTATTTAATTAAAGATATTTTGAACTTGAACTTGAACACCAGTGGTCGCGGGTTCGATCCCCGAACAAACATTTGTGTGCATTAACATATTTGTTTGCACAGTCAAGGTTGGAACGCTGATTTTCAGCTGAGCCAAAAGAAAACAAAATCCACATTTAGCCTCTTGGCCTCCCCTTACCATCAATATTACCTATTTTAGCTAGGGAGGGCTTTTACACACACAGTCATAGCCCATTGACGTCACATTCAACCTCGAACGAAGCAAAGCCTCCAAGGCCTTCCCTTGACCTCGCCAGGACATCGACGACCTTGTGTCGAGGCCATGTCCTTAGGGCGAGGATGAAATATAACCTTCACCTGTGGAAGGGACATGGACGAAGGTTATACACTGATAACTGTATTGATTTTTGTACGGCACGATGAAGGACGATACGCATCGCCCAAAGCTTAGAGCCTGGGGTGGCATTCCGGCGGACATAACTTCACATCTCGGTGCTTCACGCCTACTTCAATCACCATTACGCTTCACTCTGAATTAGTATTTTCTCTCATTTTGTATGTAAATAATTAAAAAAATGTTATTTGGCTTAGACCACAGCCGCAAAGAAATTGAATTTTAAAGATAACTCACCACGAGGTAAGTGAGTTTTGGCGCCCACCGGAATACCACAGCGTTCGCTGTGCGAATTCACGGCGAGGCAATCTCGCCGCGAGTGCGCTTTCGCGGGCGGAATCCCGGCGTATAAACGCCTCATCCATCAGTCAAATTCAAAGCGCAAAGATCGCGGCGTTCTCGCGGCATTTACTTTATCGCAGAACTATCGCTGCGAGATCGTGGCGTGTAGGCTGGGAGCAGGCCCAAAAAACGCTAGGTGTGAACAAGCTCTTATGTAAATCAAACAGAGTCATTGTCTTGTACCTTTAAAGGTTTGGACAAGGCGGATTTCAATAGAATCTCTTTGTTGTTTTTATGTTTAAGTAGGCACGCAATTCACCACAGTCTAACAAGTAGGTTTATCGATTTAGATGAGAAATGATTTCACAAAAATCATTTCTCATCTTAATCTCCTTCAGGTGAATACCTAAATTTTTACCGCCTAATTTATAAAACCTTAAACAGCTCTTCAACAACACTAACTTCTGTATTGCTTTGTCGCTTTCATTCTTGTAGCTGCCGCCATTTGCGAGTGAGTGACACAACACGTCGATTGCTTGAACTAAGCTTAGGCGTTGCGTTCGTTTTTATGATTATGGGGTTTTTTCTCCCTCATTTGTATGGGTCGGAAAATGCGAAACAAGTCCCGCCAGATATTGATTTATTAATGTAACTTACCTAAATTGAGTAAGTACTACTTAACTCTGAGTTGCGTTTCTGGATTTGGGGGCCTTCCTTTTTTCTAACTTAATTAAAACAACAACATTAATAGATAATAATGTTTTATTAAATTACTTAACTAAGAATATTATAACATTACGTTTAAGAACTTGGTATTCTTTCTAAACACCTTTAATTAAACAAAAGGGGGTGGTATTTTCATATTTCTATTAAACTTTGATTTTGAAGTTGATCGTGACGTAGGGAGAGGTGGTGGCAAAGAGAATGGATTGGGGCTTGAAAGGGCATCGGGACGTATTATTGGCGGGGGTGCAAACGTGCCAGTCACTGGTACAGTGTTTGGCGAGGGTGCCAACCCGCCAGTCACTGGCACTTGTGCAAACGAGCCCTTTACGGCAACTGGACTTGGTGGAAACGGCCGTGCCAAGCTGCTTGGCGGTGTTGTTTGCTCATAATATGGTGGTGGCTGGCTTGGCCACGAATTGGCTGTTGGTGAAGGAGGAGATGTTGGATTTATATGATTAGTGTAATATGTTTTCACGCCTTTGGAATGTTCGTAGTATTCTCCGTTTGTTGTCTGAAAACATAAATAAAAAACAAATTATTATGAGTTACATCAAAAAATCTGACCTATACGTCAATTACAAATTGTTCTTTCGCTTTGTTATGTTTAGTTGAAACATAAAATTTATTACTATCAATCTCCTCGAAAATTGGTCTGCCATAGCTCTGGACCGTACAAAGTGGAGAAGTGGTGGAGAGGCCTTTACCCAGCAGTGGGACACTACTTTAGGCTAATAATAATCACCCAGAAGTGGTAAAACACAAAGTGTTCTTCCACAAAATTTTGTGTGCGAAGGGATTGAACACGGGACTCTTAGCTACTAACTAAACTAATAATTTATTGCTAGAAAATATGAAATACCACTCACCATGACAATAACTAAGACGTTAATTAACAACAATTGAATAGCATTTGCCATTTTTTTTGTAAACTATAACATTTAACTTTCAAATTGCTCTTTTTAAGCACGTAAATGAGAGCCATTTGAATATTCCATTATCTTTTATTACGTAAAAACGATTACGATTAAATTATTTTATAGTTTTGCAATATTTATAAATATCTGTTGTGTATTAAAAAAAGCTAAGTACCTATTTCATTATTAAGTCATGACTGATAGGTTTTTATTTCGATAGTCACTATCGTTAATTGATAATTATTATTATTACCAATCTATTTCAAAATTTTCAGACTGATCAGATGCGTTATTTTCAGTAGTACCTAACTTTATCAAATTATTTTATTTGGTGCCCTGTATTTATTTTATCAATACAAAAAAATAGTAATACAAACACGCCACTAACTCTAAGCGATTTACCAACAGGACAAAAAACACAAAGAAAACGAGGGCGATACTCAAAGTAAAAATAATAATCAGGTGACCATATTTTATTCAATCAAAAAATAGGTTTATGAACCGATCGACGTTTCAACTAAGAGAGTTGTTTTGTAAAACGAGGAGTCACTTTAAATAAATAAATTATAAAACATCATTTTACAAATAAACGGCTTTATTTCAACAAAACTTTTCACTTTCGTTTATCACTTATTACTTAGTTGTACGGACAATAGAATGACGGCTACCCATTTCCGGTTTTGACTCAAACTTCAAACTCTTATTGCATTCATGTTGTACTCTTTGCTCCATTGCAAACATTAGCAACTTGGCAAGAGCAAGATAAAAAACGCAAATGGGTAGCCCCTTTCATTTAAACAATAAGGTTAGATCATAGGCGGCGAGATAGGTATTTTCCTCAAATGCTGGCATCTACCACAGCACGGAGCTACTGGCAAATACGGATTTGCAAATCCGCATGGCAGCGGTATTTCTGGCACTACTGGCAATGGCACTACTGGTGGCACAGGAGCGATGAGCGGTCCAGGAACGCTGAATGGTTCGTTTATCACAACAGGTAAAGGTGGGGGGATGGCGAAAGGTCCTGGCGGGTATGATGGAATTATTTGAGGTGCTGGTAAAAAGGGGTTAACATTAGGGAATGGCAACAATGCTTGCGGCGGTATAATTTCAGGAAGAGTGGGATACGGTAATGGCACGGCTATTTGTGGTGGTATGATTGGCGACACTATTTCTGGCAGATATGGTCGATATGGCACAATTGGCTCAATTTCGATCACTTGAGGCAGTGGTGGTGGATACACTGGAGAGATTATTTGAGGGGGTGTAACTGGAATAGGAAAAGGTTGTGTTGGTTTGATTATCTGTGGGTATGGTGATGGCACTGGGAAGGTGGGGTAAACTATTTCAGGAAGTGGTACTGGTTGGGGGGATGGCAAATTGAAAGGGATGAATGTAGCTTCCGGTGGACGTGTCGGCAAAGGTCTGGATGGTGGATGACATTGTACCTGAGGAAAAAAACACTTATGATCAAGTACCTACAACTCACTTTTTTTTCAAGAAATTACTGAAATTCTTTTAAGAGATATGATGTTACAGATTATTACACACATTAACGTATTACCGTCTCCCATACATATAAGGTATATTAGATTTGCTATTGTTGAATTTCCTGACAAGTTCCCTGTTAAACTTATGACAGCACTATCTGTGTCCAAGGTGAATACGTTTAGGCAAAATTAATTATCTAATTTAACATTCTCAACAAAACGGTCATTTCATTCCATTTTAATTCAACCCCTAAATAGCTACGATTATCAGTTTACTGACCACACCAAGTTTGAGGGAGTTTTAATTTTGATTGATGTTCGTGAATTTAATGCTGAACCACTAGCATTAACGTTGTATATTTTATGCTAGCGTGTGCAACATTCAAACCGAGAGCGGCACGTTTGTATGTAGATGTTCTACTGTGTACTGTGTATTGTGCCATGGACATAAGACCACTTAGCTAGAGGGCGCCATAAACTGCGTTTGCCAATCCATAGTCTCCACTCAAGGACTCATCTGGTCCAACGGTCATTGGTCCTTTCAGATAACTTTTCATAAACATAAACGGCCTATATACGTCCCACTGCTGGGCACAGGCCTCACCCCAACTATGAGGTGGAGCCATACTCCAACACGCGTGCTCAGTGCGGATTGTTGGAGGGGTGTAAGGTTAGTGAGCAACCTTAATGTCAGATGTTATCAAGCCGCCCTAAGGCCTTTGACTAGGCTTAACGACTAACATCTAGTGACGTCAAACGAAACGTTTTCAGCCTATGGTTATTATTGTTTTTAGCATTTTCCAAGCAGTATCTTTACTAAACATCTTAAAACCAGAAAAAGACATTTGGTCGTTTGGCATTAGGCAGGAATCGAACCCGCATCTTTTTTAAACCAGGCGACTGCACTTTTCACTTTGCACTTTTTTCTTCGTTTTCAGCTTGTTGATTCTGCTTGCTATGTCAGCCCGGTGGAAAACTGGAGTTCGGTAATTCCAGTTCTATTTGTAGGCCTCCACAGTGAATGACGGTTTTTCTTCAAGCCCTACAAAATGGAGAGCGCTATGGTGACTTGATGTGAAGTTCAATCCCTATCTGGGCTAGGCCATAAAATTTGCTACTACGTTTTTGCTTGTCTAATTAAGTAGGTAGAATGCCTTGCAAAATGTTGTTTCGCCTTGAACTATGCACTGACTTTATTTATAACACAATTCAGTCATCATTAAGGTTGAAACCAACACGTTTTGCTTATTCTAGCTAAAATGTAAGTATGGAAGTGACTTGCACTTTCTAAGTGCAAGCGCTTAATTTTTTTTATTGCTAGGTACATACCCACATACTCTACATACATCCACCCTAAACGGGGTAGTCAGAGACACACTGATTGCTGCCGCCTGAACGAAACATTCAGAAGCCCACACATTCGTCGGGCAAATTTTGTACACAAAGTGGGGAGCTGCTCGCCAAGCTGTTATATATTTCAATCTCTAAGTACTCGCTTCTTGTTCATTGTAAGCGATATGAAAACTGCCACAAGTTGCATAAACTGAAGTTGTAGTTATTTTACTATCGGCTAAAGGCGCTGTGTGAAATCCTATAAGATAAGATGATGGTTTTTCCAACTTGGAGCAAGGCAGTGGAACTTAACTGCACAGTAAGCGCCGAGAGAGAATCTTTTTTTTTTTTTTATAGTAGGGGAAATGCACTTACGCATACCCGCCAACCGGGGGGTTGGACGGGTTATGTCGGACTCTCCACGGGCTACCCCAGTCGGTAGAGCCGAGAGAGAATCTCTTTTCGTGGCTGGAACATTGATGTTCCAGCCACGAAAAGAGATAAGCTTCAAAGCTTTCTAACGTAAGCTTCTCACCCTTACATAGTCAACTATAGAAGCTTACGTTGGTCTCCAACTGATCGAATTCACTCGCACACTTTCCGTAAAGAGTGTCAAAGAATTTACGCAGACGCTAGCGACTGCGTAACTGAAATCTCATGGTAAACCTCTGGAAATTAGTGGCCTATGCGTTAGAGTGCATTTCTTAGGACAAGTGTAATGTGTTGGTGTACCCAATTTAAATTAAAGTTTTTTAAACTAATGATGATGATATTTTAAGGTATGATTCTGATACTCACAGTAACTATAGCGCAGGCAATAACAATCAATTTTAACGACATATTGCTGTTAGTGTATTAAGTAAACTGTGGTTTCAAGAAAATTTCTCCATTTTTATGTAGGTTGCACATTTCTGATTTTGAATTAATTATCTTCCATTATTCTTGAAAACACGTGTTTCTCATGAAGTGGCGTGTTTAGGTCAAAAAAGTTGCTTAATTTTGATATTGCTTTTCACTCGAAATTGCTCAATTAGAAAAATATCTGTGTACTTTGAAAACTTTCAAAATTTCACATTTCGTAATCACAGATGTTATAACCCAAGTACCTATGTGTAAAAGGTATACCTAATTTACTATAGTAAAGAAAACATAAAATCGTTCCAAATGCATTGGCATGCAATGGCAGTGGGTACCACAGATAACACTATAAGAAGAAGAAATTAGCCCATCCTTCATTATTTCCCAAGGTCGATGCGCAATATTTCCCGCCAAGAGACTATTGATAAATTGAGTTAGGTTATGGGCTAGTATGAAAATGACCAAAATAGCAAGTTCTCTGACAGTTTTTTAAAGTTTTTTTCTCCCAAAAATCTACGGAGCTTAAAAGTAACCAAGGATCGAAATAGCCCCTTTTTTCTATTTTTTACGATGAGGAAATGCCTAACGCGTACCCATCCACCGGGGGGCGGACGGGTTATGTCGGACTCTCCACTGGGAAGGCTAACCCAGTGGCCTACCGACTAATGAACTCAGCTACACCCTCTTATCGTCCATGGTGGAAGGGTTTCGGTGAATGGCACGAAGTCTACTACAAGTCCCCCCGTACGGAACTACGCGTCCCCCCGGACTCGAGGGCCTGCACTCTCGTCACTCGAAAGAAAATAAAATAACATACTTAATACTTCCAAGTCACTATAATTCAAATAAATAATTACTAAATTAACCTACAAACATGGAGGAGGAATGGGTATTTTCCTCAAAAAGTGACTTCTAACTTGCGTTGGCACGACTGGCGGAAGTAAGCTTGAAGTTGGCGGCGCCATTGCTGACACAGGTGAAGCGGCTGGCAGGAATGGGTTGACTAATGGCACTGGCGCGGAAGGGTACTCTGGCACGGCTGGGCCCATGCATGGGCACGGTTGGGGTATTGGCATTCCAGGATAGACTTTCTCCTGTATCACTGTAGGGGTTACGACTGGCGGATATATTTCTGGCACCTTTTGCAATACTGGCTGCACTTCTATTTGTTGATTGACTTGGCGCGGTAGTGGCAAGCGGCGTGGGTAGAAATCGGGAACGAGCGGCTTGGCTGGCCGCGCGGGTAGTATAGAGTTTGGCAGGAATCTTGGCACGGCTATTTCTTCAAGCAAACCTAACCCACCTTGAGGGTTGACTCGGTTGGCACCAACGGCAGCTAAGCGAAGTATTTGCAAGGCTCTTTCAGCGTTTGCAGGGGACAAGAAATCTTCAAGCAATTTTTGATTTTGTTTTGGACATGCTGCCATGGAAATATCGGTTAAAAGACCAATTATTAGTACTATTGCAAAATTGTGAGAATGCCCCATTTTTCTGAAAAAAAAACTTCAGTTAGCCTAAATATTTTATTTTACAATTTAATTTTAATTTAATAAAACATTGACCCTCACCGTATTGACTTATATTTTACTGGCACAGATAGATAGTTACTTAGCTTATATCATAGTATCTAACGCAATATTTTTTGTTTGATTAGTATCGGTTTTAGTAACAAATTGGCCAACCATTTATAAAATTATCATACTTTTATCTATTTTGAAGTAAAGAATTTTGTTTTGCTAATAAATAATAATAAGTTATGTAGATAACAGTTTCATATTATGAAAGCCTTCCTCGCTATTGTGATAAAATATTATGATGAAGTAAAAAATGTGGGTTAAAAAAATGGTCACAACTAGATAGGTATATTTTTTATATCTCTTAAGGAGGTATTTACTGGTACCGGGATCAGCTTGGGCCTAACTAAGCAAACTACAGGGTGACATTGCAAGTACTTGCCATTTTTGTAAATAAGCTCTAAAGAACAATATAAAACTACGCCTTGTCATCGTATTTTTTTATGGTTAAGTAGTCGCGCATTTGACCACAACCCCACCTGATCTTTCAAGTGACGATGTGGCCTGAGTTGGTGCATGCCGGCCTAACAAATGGTTGTTCACTCTGAAGTAGGATGTCAAAAGGATGTCTACTTCTGTGAGGATGCGATGTCGCAGAAGGAGGCCGCGAAGAGGGCCCGAGAGGATGATCCTCAGGCGGCCCCTCTCCGACACAGGCGGCGGGGGGAGAGAAGACGGGTTCGCCCGCCTCATTCTCGCTCCCTAAAAGTGACACCAAGGGTGAGGTTTGGGGAACCCACACCCTATTCTACGGAATGCCCCCATAGCGTGAGGTGGCCCGGCGTTAAGGCTGGACCGACCGCGGAGGCGATGTGGTAATCTTCTGCGCCATGTCGTCCCGTTTCGCGGAAAGGGTATACTGGAGTGCGTTTTAGTGCGGTAGACTCACCTCCATAAGGGTGAGGAGTCCCACACTCCCCCACCGCTTCCCCGAGCGGTAGGAAAGGCTACAAAGGATTTTTATCCCCAAGAAAAAAAAGGATGTCAGCACAATCCTTTTGTGCTTATTTTCGCCCATAAAAATGACTTCTACACTTGTAGTTCAACTCTTGCAATAATATCGTTATGTGCGTGAATGAGGCAATGAAGTTCACTCATCACTATTTCTACTTAAATGAACTAAATTAAAAAGTGTTTTTTCATAAGTTGAATAATACCTATAGCGCAATAAGTTACTTGTCTGACAGCTGAGATCAAATTTAAGATCGAAATTAGTTAACAGAATCGTTCTAAGGACCTGGCGGGATTCAACCCGCGAATTTCGGCTCTCGAGACAGAACCTTTACCCGTTACGCCTACAAGCCAATCTGTAGGTCGGTCGGGGTGGTCACCCATTCCATTTCCGACCACCCGGCGTGTGTTGCTTTACAGCAGCGATCGTCGCCGATCACTGTCACAACTGCGCCACGGGCACCTCGTTGTGCATAAGTAGCATCAAACTACAAGCTGCGCGTCATCTTGGACACAACGCGCGCTGTTGTGCAACATCGCCGTACATTTTGAGCGTCACGTGTTGAGTGTCACGTGTTGAACGTCAATTGTTGCCTAGTGGAAACGCAGCTTTTGTTTGGGCCAATAGTTGCTGAATCATGCGTGGATATCGATGTACGGTCAACAGCATGCCCGGCTACCCATTTTCCGGTCAGTCCTCCTTGCTCTATTACAAAGAATTTGTCATTTAGCAAGAGCGGACATGAGTAGCCTAGTGGACCGTTGACTGTGCGTTATCAATTGTATTTCATCAGTTAAAAATTTCAGGCTTACCTATATCGCTTTTTCGAAATTAGTTTATCAGCAGTCTTTATAAGGTAGCATTTTAAATTAGGTCTACAGTTGATTGTCAAGAAAACAAAATGGTGGGCAAGCTAACGGTTATACTTCTGGGCTTGGCTTTGGCAAGTGTAAGTACCTAACAATAACAGCTTACAAACAAACAAACAAGACATTTAATTTTATTTGCAAGAATACAATTGAGTTAAAACGTGTTTTTACTACTTCCACCCATACGCGGGCTCAGTGCGGATTGTTAGAGGGGTGTAAGGTTGTCAGATGTTATCAAGCGGCCCTAAGGCCTCCGACAAGGCTTAACGTCATCTAGCGACGTCAACCGGGACCAACTGCTCAACATGCGTTTTAAAGCACGATGATGCCCGAAAAATACACCACTAAACGGTGGGAGTAGTCACCCATCTCATTTCCGACCGGGAGTGTGTTGCTTTACAACAGAGCGGTCGTTGCCGATCCGTCGTCACAATTGCGAGTTCGGGCGGGAAACTCGGGCACCTCTAACTCGTAACATGGATCATTGTTGAATAACCAAATAAGTAGGTACTTTAATGATTTAAGTCTTACTGTAGTCTTTTTTTATTTTCAGACCCAAGCCGCCATCTTGAGACCACCAGGCCCAATTTTAACTAATCTGGTGTCATCTCCAATAATACCCTCACTACCGCCATTTGTGAATGTCAACCCAATAGTTGATGTACAAGCTTACACCGCCCTTTCTTGCGGTTGTGGCTCACCAGTGCCTCCCTGTGGTTGCGGAGCAACCTTGTCTCCTTGTGGTTGCGGGGCAGGCGTGTCTCCTTGTGGTTGCGGGGCAACCGTCTCCCCTTGTGGTTGCGGGGCACCAATAGCACCGTGCACTTGTAGCGCTCAGACTGTAGATTGCAGAGTGCCAACTTGTACCAGTCTACCGCCTGTTACGTGCGGATGTGGAGGTCCAACTCCTTGCGGGTGTGGAGCGCCAGTTGCCGCTTGCAGCTGTGGTGTGCCCACGGTCGCGTATAGTTCGTATCCCACTTGTGGATGTGGACTGACGACGCCGCTGCTGCCGCCGTTGGCACCTGTCATTGGTTGCACTAAATACTTACGACAGGTTTGCGTTCAACCGCCATTCTTGTGAAGTTGTTTGCTAACTTATTTTTAATAAATACCGATTTATCAACGAATTTGTTTTTTTGAAGTCATGAAGAAGGCTGCCAATGTCACACCCAAGCATTAGCAGGTTTTATTAGGCCGAGCGCCTCCCGGAACGAGGGAGTAACGGCCGGACCCAAATGAGGACAAAGGGAAAAGGACACTGATAGAGTCAATGATCTTTGACAATTCAGTGTCAGTATAAAAACTGGCATTATTTATCTAATGATTACCATTTATTTACACTAAAATACATAAAACTAAAACTAGTACCACATTCATTTAAACCTACCTACTACTATACTGTATTACCTACCAAGAAATGACAGTATTAGTTACCTAAATTATAAAAATATTTTGCTGAAAATTTTAAGAAAATATTTTATCAAACTTAATAGGATAGTCAGACGTTCAAAACGCTGCCCATTGATAAAAGTTTTTTTCTTTCCTTTTTATACCTAATTTAGGCAGACTGTGATTTAGGTTATGTATTATTTGTTTAAGGTACACAAATGTAGCAATGCATAAAAAACATACACAATGATGTACACATGAGTCTTAGATCATATGCTCGCCTATTACAGGTATATACACAACATTGACCAAGAAATTCCACTGTTGGTTTTGGACTAAGTCCTAAATATTGAACAAAAATAAAAATAATATAAGGTTTTAGGTATAATCTGTTTTTTATAGGAAGTACTAGCGTTTCATTGATTTGGTATTCGTATTATTATAGTTACAAAAATAAGTATCAGAGAATATCCAAAAAACGCCATCTAGTTTGTAAGTACAGTCAACAGTCAGAATATGAATAAGACTAAATACAAGACAGCACATCAGGCTACCCATTTCCGTTTTTCTCTTGTGCCAAATGACATTTCTTTGCAATAGAGCAAGGAGGACTGGTCGGAAATCGGTAGTGTGATATGCCGTGGACCGTACTATGGGAACTAGACAACGGATAAATATACCTAAATACATCTACTATGTTTTTAACAACCTTTTGTAACTTATGGTGTGCAATAAAGAATATCAATATGAACAGACAATGTTCATGCACACGAATATTTGTACTCTGCGGGAATCGAACACGAGACCTTTGGTGTTAGGTGTAGCCAACTTCTAAACCATTATACCAAATCGATCGTCAGCTGTTTGTTACATTGACATCAAGTTGTTTTTTTTTTTAGGGAAATTTAGTGAAGTTGTT
Organism: Udea ferrugalis; assembly: GCA_950022985.1. Classification (NCBI taxonomy): domain Eukaryota; kingdom Metazoa; phylum Arthropoda; class Insecta; order Lepidoptera; family Crambidae; genus Udea; species Udea ferrugalis. The sequence goes on from OX465543.1 coordinate 6,266,955, forward strand.
TTTTCAAATGTGTTGAAGCGCTATTCTTTAACAATAAGGTTATAAATAAACCTGTTTTTAACAATGATGTTATAATGAAAAAGAGGGTATCTCACTTGTGCTAAAAAAGTGGCATCCGAAATCTGAACTTTAGTGCACCTGAGCAAAGCATTGACAGTGTTGACAGTTTGAGACGACACTACGCAACATGTATCTGTCTCGTGTACGCTCTAGTACATAATCATACTATCTTGCTCTCACGTTATATGCCTCTTTTTTATTATATCATTGGTTTTTATGGAAAGAATTGACACAATATTGACAGAGTTAAAGGCGTACCTTTCGATCGAAAGCGATCTCCTATGAAAAAATCATCAACATATGGTTTAAAGTTCATTCCTCGATATTAGACAAAAAATCTGTAGTGAAATAAATATATGCAATTAGCAAAAATGCTTGTTCAAGTTAATAAATGCATTATAAAGGTATAAATGCTATCGACAATATTGAATTTATAAATCCATAAACTAAGAATTGCACTACTTTTAAAGATTAACGAAATTTTTTTGGGAATCAAACCTAGTATTCCAACATAACATACACTCACAATTTATATCCCAAAAGGGGTAGTAAGAAGCACATTGATTGTTATCCTCTCCCAAATGCAGTTTTCTAGTAAGTTATTCTAAAAATATTATAAGTGGTCCAGAAATGAGGTAACTGGATATCTGATGTGGGTTACATTATTAATATAAACAAAAAGAGAAAGATATTATTTCCGCCTACTGAAAGTGTCCATGAAAAAGCTGGTCCAATGGACCTGCTTTTGAATGAGCAAGACAAAAAATACAAAAGCGTGAGAGCGACACATTTAGCTGCATGGTTGGAGGACTATCGCCTTCGGTGCAGTGTTACCGCTCTCGTTTGCACTCAAGCAGATTACATGTTTCTATCCTTGTCACTACATACACACCCCATTGAGATTGTAGCTTTGATGGTGCGTGGTTACGTGTAGTTGTGTATCTACCTCTTTTTTATATCAATGACCTAACCTCCAAATTTATGAAAGCTAAGTTATGCAACGCTGTTCGGTCGCTGAGGGCTCGAAGAGATTTCAAGATTCGCGCAATAGAGTTGTAAAAGTAACGAGAAAATGTGCTCGTTACTAAAACAATCAGTACTCGTTGCTTTTGTTTCGTTACTCTGCGGTACTTTCGATGCAATCGAGCTGCAATCGAACAATGCCACATGACACTGAACTAACCAATGACATGCACGTGAATTACTTGCTGTCATATTGGCTTGAAAACAGGTCTATTGAACCTGCTTTTTTTGTGGCCACTTTTGCCACGTATGTTCCTCTTTTTGTTTACTTCAATGCGTTAGGTCCAGGTTTGTTGTGTCTCATTGACTGTTGCTATTAACATCTGCTTTGATAATTGATGATGAAGTGTCAGATGGTATAAGTAGCGCCTCCTCCTAAGACTGTGACCAGTTGACAGATATAATTTATTCATTCCTCGGTGGGGGCGGTTTGCCACTGGCCAGTACTGATTTCATAGTCTTCAACATACTAGGGATCAACCCTATATGTTTATCCACGCATTTGACGGCACACTTTTCAAAATCTATCGTACACTTGTCTACCTGAAAATCAAATAAAATGCTGTTAGTTACATTTTTATTACATAACACACATAAACAGCTTATGACGTCCCACTGCTGGGCACAGGCCTCACCTAACTACAAGGTGGCGCGAGCTATACTTCGACACACGGGCTCAGTGCGAAACCTTAATGTCGGATGTTATCAAGCCGCCTAAAGCCTCCGACTAAGCTTAACGACTGACATCTAGCGATGTCAACTGGGACCAATAGCTTAACGTGCCTTCTTCTGAAGCACGGAGATGCTCGAAATATACATCACCAAATTCCGGTAGGAATGGTCACCACACCTATGCTTACAACAGCGATCGTTGCCGATTCACTGTTACAACTGTGCCACGGGCACCCCCATGTTCCTCATGTCGCATGACAATTTCGGTATGAGGCGGGAATCAAACCCGCATCTTTCGCAAACCGGGCGACTGCACTAACCACTGTGATACCGAGACCATTAACAGACCGGCCGAATCTTTCTGGTATATTTACCCTATGAACCAGGGTGATTCCCGCCTGATGCCAAAATGACCAAATGTCTATTTCTGGTTTTCAGATCTTTAGTAAAGATACTGCATGGAAAATGCTAAAACAATAATTAACATACATAATTTCGGTATGGGTCACTTATAAAGAAAAAAAATAAATATCTCAAACACAAAAAGGTTGTCAATCAATGTACTCACAATTACATTACAATAAAAAGACGTAGGTAGATAGGTTATGTCAGTACTGACGCGAAGTCAAAAAAAATCCAAGTGCTACATAGTTAATTTGACAGTGTTATTATAAAGTGTGAACAAGACAGCACGATTATTAACTAGAGCGTAAACGAGACAGATACATATTAATTGCGAAGTGTCTTAGACTGTCAACACAGTCAATGCTTTGCTCAGGTGTATGAATCAGAATTTCAGGTGCCACTTTTTAGCCCAAGTTACCTATGTATATATTTTTATTATAAAAACATTGTGAACTCACAGTTTCCTGGCTAGGGTCTGGTCCTAGCCTGTCCCTGGCAGCATCGTTGCAGTCCATAACGCATCTCTGCAATCTGTTTTGTAAGTGGTTGATTTCACCCTGGAAACGAGAAGAGACATTTTATTGTCCTCAGCTCCTGAATAACCCCCTTATTCATAAAAACGAACGCAACGCTAACGCATTGTTTAAGCTATTGACGTGTTCTGTCACTTACTCGCAAATGGCGGCAGCAACAAGAATGACAGTGACAAAGCGATACAAAAGTTATCGTGTTCTATAAGAGCTGTTTAAGTTTTTATGAATAAGGGGGTAAAGCTTTAGGCGCTTTGCAGAGGATAGGGCGGGCAAGGCCGGTCTATTTGACGTTAACGCAGATGAAGGGCAAAAGGCTGGGCTCCTTAAAATGCTTTGGTCCCTGTCTCGTGTCTCCCCTGATGGCTCCCCCAGGGAGACATTAGGAATTTTTCATTTCTGTTGTCTCCCCTGGCCTGGGGAGATATTAGACCTTACTTTTTATATTTTATTTTGATCAATGATCCACACATAAAAACTTTCGTATTTATAATATTTATAGGATTTGGTTTACTGTTTTGTCAAATTTCATTTTGTTATAAAGATGTTAATTTATTTTGGCTATTTATTCTTCTATAATTTTGACGTAACATTTTGATACAAGTATATTGCTTGACATTATATGCCGGGGATATTATCAGTACTCAATTCAATTCTTTATTGCAAAATTATCATTATTTATTTAATAAAATTAAGAAAACATAAAAAGTAAGGTCTAATATCTCCCCTAGGGGAGAAGGGGAAACACGAGTCAGGGACCAATGCTTTGTGTTCGCGGTGAGGGGCAGTCGCGGGCATCGGCGGGCAAACGCGGTCTTTATTACTGCGCGGGCCCTGCCCCGCCCCCCGCCGCGTCCTAGGGTTCCTTGCAGGCTGTAACCCTACACACCATGCACTGTATCACCTGCCTGATTCCATGATAAAAATAACCCATTAGGATAAAAATTAAAACATAGAATTGTGAATTCAAAATTCACTCATCTCTAGAGGAGCCTCTACCTAGCTAGTATTCCAAATGTATTACTGTTTCCTGTATTATTATGCCACCTTGTAGTGTATAAGAACTTAATGGCGAATCGGAAGTTAGCTACGAGGGCCGAGTGCGCAAGATTGACCTCAGCCCGCAACCCACTGACACCTTAATTTGTGTTCTGCGCATCGACTCGCGCGATGTTCACAGCCGTCATTAAGTTTGAGTCGTAATATAGCTACAGAATTAATACCTAGTTAAGAAACAAAAATTCAAAAATCAGAGAAAATATGCAGTTTTAGAGCTTGTCGAAATTGGTATTGAGAGCAATTTAGAAAAACGGAATAAAAAAGATTATCTAAATTGCTCTTAGTCTAAGGTCTCGCATACCACATCTACTTGAACAATTCACCCTGTACACAAAAAAAGATACATATTTTCTTATAAATGATACCTTTCTTATTAGTTAAACATTCAATGTTACTTCCCAGAATTTACTCTTAAAATTCAGCCTGCATATATTTTTTTGTAACTTTTCTTACCTGTACATAATTATTGGCGTGGTTTAACGGTGTTGTACAATTATCAATACAACCATGCAACCTTTCTAAGGACGTCTGCGGGTCATCGCAGCACCGCGCTGAACATCGGTGCATGTCACCCTGCAAATAAATAAATTTATAAGACAACAAATAATAAATGAAACAGATTTGCACTAGTTAAGGAGTTGGCTACTACGCCAAAGGTCAAGGGTGCAATCCTAAATAAATCACAAGCATTTGTGTACACAGAACCAAAACACCTACCCCCCAAATTCACAAACACTGATTAGCGTATGTGAATTTGGGGGTAGGAGCATCCTTCAGAAGTATAGCTGTCCCTTTTTGTTCTATTGACATTTTGCAGGACAACATGAGCGTGAGCGTGTGCCTAGCGTTGATTAATAGACTGTAGTAGGGCTAAATTTCCATTGATGCATCTATCTCAGTAGTAAAGTTACCTTCCTGACCTTATACTTAATCATTATCTGGCAAGCAGGGTTATGCTGCCTGCTTCGTTCCAACCTTACAACCATACAAAACGTAGGTAGTATAAATGTATACTCAAACCAATTTATTTATCTCTTCCACTCAACCAGACAATAAGACAGAGAAAATTCAAGGAGGAGAACAAGACAATGAATAAACTTTAAAAATATATACCAACTTAGCATAATATCATTTATTTATTTATTTATTAAAGGATCACCAACATAAGAATCAGCATTTCAAACAAAAAGATAAAATATGGTTGCTTATCATAATTGAAAATAATAAAAAACTAATGTAATGATAATTGGACAGACAGACAGAATAGTTAAATGTATTATTATGTCTGTAATTTAGTGTCATACATTCAAAAAATTATAGGAACCAGTAGTGTAATAAAATGTGTACAAATTCTCCAAAATAAGTATTGATTGCCGCCGATGTTTTTTTTACCTTCGGTGACAGCAAAAATGTTTAGCTGCTAAAGTCTATGGGGGCCGATTTATGGGGTCGTCACCGGCCTGTAGATAGCAGTACTTTAGCCAGATTTAAAATTCAATGGCATTATTGCATAAGCCCCCACGGTAATATAACCTACAAACTTGCCTGCATTCTACGTAAGTAACCTCGGTCCAACTCATTGACCATATTGGTCATCTCCTGCTCTATTCTGAATTTTTGAGCTTCAACCATTTTGCAAATTTTATGATAGGAAACTATGTAAAATCAAAATAAAACCGAAAACTCGCCGCACACTCCGTCAGCTGTGCGTTTTCTTGACACTTCTGTTTGACAGATTAGTTTCGGTGACGGTGACAGATCGATCGATCAACACTGCGGTCCGAACTGTATTTTAGCGTTGACATCGCTACAGACTTTTAACCTCTTTTAACGCGTCAGATTTAAAAATCTGATGAGATTTACAGTGCTTATACCAGGCGCTCTAGCATTGCCATTAATTTGAGGACCACAGGTAGTGAAACCTGAACAAAAAAAGTAATTTATTATGTCCATCGATAGAGGATATTCTTGCTGTTAGTTTGAAAAAGTTTACTTTACTTACTCTCAGGTATTTCTTTAGCCTAACATTTTTAGAATTTCTTCGTTAAAATGTAAGCTGCCTACATTTTGAAATAAATAAGCAATAACGCTGACGCCTATCGTTATTATCGTTTCTGCAAAGCGACATTAAGTAGGTACCCTACTTACAGTTCTTCCATTATTACTGGGTAAGCACTGAAATTTTTTATTGAATTTCATTTGAAGGCTTTTAATTTAAAAAATCCTCTTGTAAGAATACAAAACACTAAAATAGACCTATAAGTTGAAGTCCAAGGGTCAACTGTTAATTGCAAACTCAATGCAATAATTAATCAGAAAAAGAGGCCATTTATTTCAAGAATTCTCTCTCCCCAGTGTTTTTTATTTTCTCACTAAACAATCATAATCATTTATTCATTCATAAACTTAAGTAGGTACATATTATTATAAGATGTTATCACAGCAAAATAGCTCTATGCTTCACCTGCGTAGGTACATGAATATAAAGCAATTCAGTAACGAAAAAACACAAAATAAGTGAAAAACTAGATGAAAAAATAAAAGAATAACCATGTTTGTATTTGGTATTCTTTATATAATTATTCTGATGATGTTCCAGACACTGCCTGACAATAATCCGCATCCACCCGTCTCCCATGCTGACGTTCCACAAGATGGGGTTCAAGGTTAATGAACCGCTAACGTTTGTCTAATCGAAAAGTAAACGTTACTTTTTTTAAAGACAGGAAAAAGGAAAAAGAGATTTAAGTAAGAGTAAAGGAAAAAGGAACTTTTACTTATCGATTACCAAACCGTTAGCGATTCGTTCTACTACCATTGGTATATGGTCGCTTATAAAAGGAAAAAGTTCTTGGAGGTAACTTTAAATGTAAACATTTTCAATAAAAATATGTTTATTTTTCGAAAAAGTTGACTGACTGTCTTCCACTTTTGGGTCGTAAGATAATAATTTTAATTTGCAAATATAGTTCCAAAGTTCGTCCAAACCACTTTAATCTGACTAGCGGCTCCTCTGTATTTCACTTCATACTTCCTTGTATAATTTCTTTCTGTTTCTATTAATGGGTAAATTGGTATTTTTGAGTCCATTTTATCTGAAAAACCCCTAAATTTAGGATCGTCAATTACAACCGCACAGCCTGCAGTCAATAACCTTACTGACATAGGAATATTGTTCTTAGGTATTCTATAAATATTGCAAGGCTTGGTCAAGCCTACACACATGCCACCTTCTACGACCTGAACAAATTCTTCACCTTCCAGAACGGTTAAGGATTCGAAAAGTAGGTCATCAGTAATATCACTGTAATGGTTTAATGCAGCCTCCATAAGGATTTTACGACGTTCCTCACATGTTCTTTTCGACCACACCATTTGTTTTTTTCTCCAATTCTCATCTACCAAAGTAGAAGTGTAATATGATGGTGAAATCTGCTTGTATATGGCCAGTGAAGAGTCTGGTGGACCATTGAATTTACCGTAGTCATTCACCCAAACAATTGATGATGGCACTCCGTAAGCTATTTCATTGGCTTCAGAAATATCGTTTGCCCATAAAGATACGTACTCACTTCCATGTTTAGTAATTAATGATATCAATTCTTTAATAGTACGAAATGATTCCACTAGTACTTTATCAGTAATCTTATCTAGATCACCTGCGTAATCTACTAGAAATATTTTACTTTCATGAACAAAGACATTAGAAGACAACAGTTTCAAGGCATCTATTTCTACATACGAGTATTTTGTGCTTTCACAGTTGGCTCTGCTTTCCATCGCTTTGACGAAATTGTTGTAAATGCTTTCCTGGACCAGTACTTTGCTCAATTTCCAAGGATACCTGGTCGTCGTTCCCAGAAGTTCATCTACTGCTGAATCCAAATCTGATTGCTCCGTGATAGCTGCTACACATCCTTTCATCAAACCAGGAACTGCAGTGATATCATAAAGATTAGCGTCTGCGCTGTTTCTTAGCGTTTCCAGGTCAGGCTGGGAGATTATAATTAAATTCACTTCTAATTCAACTTCTTGGCATAGCTCCATGAATAAATAGCTAACAGCTGCTGTTTCTTTTGTAGAGTATATATGCGCTTTCTCATAATGGATCAGGAGTGGCGCAATGCATGCTATATTTGCAAGAGGTGAGCCTGCGTGCATCAAAACACCACCAGAGGGATATTCGACCTCATGTGCTGATAAATAGTTCCTGCTTAATAAATGGTTTACAATCAGTGTAATGTCGTTGTCCTTCACTTCTTCCACAGGAATCTTTCTGACCATATACTCTATTTGAGAGAATAAATCAGCATTCTGCTTTATCAATTTTACGAGGCTAATAAGTCTGATATGAATGCCGTAGCTTTCTCTTTTACTTGAAACGCTCTCGACGGGGTGTATATCAATGGCTTCTTTTGAAGTCAAGATCACATTATATCCATCAAATTCTTTGAGTCCCGTGTTTGTTATCGATTTAGGGCTTGAAGTAAATGTGTTATTATTTTCGGCAAAATATGCTTCAGCTAATTCTGTTCTCACTGTCATTGTATCAAATTTGATTTCACCAAATTCACACATAATTTTCTCACAGTGTTCACTCTTATGACTTACAAATACACAATGCCCACTTGAACAGTTAATTATTTCTCTGACATTATTTGATAACGAATTATCAGTTGAACTGCTGGGCGAGGGCGATAAAGACAATTTTTTATCTTAATTGGATAGTTTGTTTTGTATTTTTTCAAACCATACTGTAATAGCCATACATAGTTTTTAATTGTTAAATAATTCAAATAGGAGTAAGTTTTAAAAAAAAAGAATAAAATTAATGAGAATACCAATCTAAAGTGACTAGACGAGCTAAGTGCATGTAGCTATCGATCGAGTTCAAAAATTATACATAACATAAATCTCAACTATGTATAAGGTGGAACGAGCCATATTCCAACACGCGAGCTCAGTGCGGATTGTTGGAGGGGTCTAAAGGCTGGTTTCAGAGTCACACTGACCGCGGCTCGTCAGTGCGTGTGCTAGCATGCATTGCTGGCTTCCATTCTGGCCTAAGCCGACGAGGCCTTACCAAAAGGGATATGAATACCGAACCGCGCGCGGACGGCCGGCTCATCCGCGTGACTCTGAAACCAGTCTAAGGTTAATGAGCAACCTTAATGTCAGATGGTATCAAGCCACCCTAAGGATCGCCAATGATATTTAAAAGAGGTATAGATGCGTTATGTCAGTAATGACGCGAAGTCAAAAATTGTCCCCTGGCGTAACCTACCTATGCTTTGACCGCGTGTAGCATGATTATTTACTAAGAGCGTAAACGAGACAGATACATGATGCGCAGTGTTGTCTCAAACTGTAAATGCTTTGCTCAGGTGGGCAAAAGACCTGCTATGCTATTCCGGTGGTCGTCAAAACTCACTTCGCTCGTGCGAGGTAACTTTGAAATTCAATTTCCTTCGCGACTGTGGTCGTTTGAGATAAAAGAACTAAGGCAAATAACATTTTTTAATTATTTACATACAAAATGATAGAAAATACTAATTCAAAGTAAAGCTTATTGATGATTGAGGTAAGCGTGAAGCACCGAGATGTGAAGTGATGTTCGATGTGCACCGCCGGAATAGCACGGCTGATTTCGGGTGCCAGTTTTTAGCACAACTAACCTATCTACGTATTTGTAATATAATATCATTGTTCGTAGCCATATAAGTTTCCTTTGCGATCGTTTCAAGGTTTTGTAAGAACATCATTTGATTGCACATGAAATTCCTGGCACGTAGGAAGTTCGTTACACAAACGAAATTAGGTCAAGATTGCCAAATGAAGTTACTAACACAGAATTGTTTTTGTTACATATTTAGATAGTAAAAAAGTATTTATAAGAGGTAAAACAATAATTCGTTTAGTCATTTTGATGAAAATACAAAATATTTAAAAATTAAAATGGGTCAGCAATATTATATTGTGATACTGGCGATATTAGCTTGCGTAAGTTTTGTTTTGTGCTTTATCAATAATTAAGTAAATAAATCAGTTTAGTTCATATCATTTCTTAAGTAGATAATATAATTATTGGCAATATTTACCGAACCCTCATACGAACTATTTATGTTGTGCAATATTTTATTGATGTAGGTAATTTCGAACTATGCTATTCCGGCGGACATCACTTATTTTCTCTCGTTTTCTATGTAAATAATTATAAAATATTATTTGGCTTAGTTCTTTTCTCTCAAACGACCACAGAATTGAATTTTAAAGTTACCTCGCCACGAGCGAAGTGAGTTTTGGCGCCCACCGGAATACCATAGCTGTTTCCATGATTTCTCCTAAAAAAATTATAACGTTTATCTACCATCAAAGTACTTGGCTTGTTTAAAATAGATTCTGGTCGAGAATGCCTTTTTCGGCACTAAGCCCGCCCTTTGTAACAATCACGTTGTGCAATAAAGAATAAATAAATAAATAAAATATCTTTCCAGACAGCATCGTCTCTTCGGCTCCCCCCAGCGCCTACACCTTGCTGCGGCCGAAGTCTCATCTCCACACTGTCAGCTCTAACTGAATTGGCATACGGTTCAACTTGTGAATGCAGCAAGCCGACTCCTTGCTGTAAAGAGTCTTACATAGATGTGATACTACCGCCAGTGGCAGAGCTGCCGTGTGGTTTGGGCTACTTGCCGTCGGCGGCGCCACTGGTCGCGGCGGCGTACGGCTGCGGCAGCGCGCGCGACGCGTGCGTGCCCGTGACGTCACCGTGTAGCTGTACCACGCTCGCCACGCCGCAGTGCGCCGAGTTGAGGGCTTTTTCTAAACCTATCATATTATAATGTAATTAAATACTATACTGAAATATAGACCAATGAGTTTAACTATTCCAATTGAATGTGACAGATTGACATTTAAGAAAGTTGAAAACAAAACCGTTACAGAGACGATACATAAAACATTACTAATTTTAGAAAAATTAGGCGACTTTATCGCTGAAAGCGATCTCTTCCAGGTGACACAAGAAAATACTTAGGTACTCTCTTATTTCTCAAAGGAACAATAGAAAAATTCAATAAATCCATTTTTAATTTCACTTTCAATTTATTTTACATGGGGTGTTTTCACTAGTAAGTTTAACAAAACCTGTAGAAGGAAAAGCCCCTTTTCACTATAGTCAGTTCAAAGCTAGAAATGTTGTCTATAAAACTAGGTAGTCATACATAGACATGATACTACCGCCAGTGGCAGAACTGCCGTGTGGTTTAGGCTACTTGCCGTCGGCGGCGCCACTGGTCGCGGCGGCGTACGGCTGCAGCAGCGCGCGCGACGCGTGCGTGCCCGTGACGTCACCGTGCAGCTGCACCCCGCTCGCCACGCCGCAGTGCGCCGAGTTGAGGGCTTTTTCCAAACCTATAATTCTATAATAAAGAGACCATTTCATTTTTTACCAATTACTTTACCTATTCCAATTTAATTTGACTGATTGACAAAGATAAAAAAGGACTTACAGAGACGAAACGAACACTCCTAAAACGATGTACAATTTTGGCGGCCTTATCGCTAAAGCAATCTCTTCCAGACACCATACAGGGAGGAATAAACCACTTTCATACACAACTTCAAATCAAAAATTTCATGGTTTTAGTAAGTTTAACAAAACCTGTAGTAGGGGAACGGTGTCTTCACTGTGATCAGTTTAAAGAGTCAGAAATGATGTGAAACTTACATTTGTAATAATCACATAAAATATGATGCAATGATTCGCACATCATGATACTCCCGCCAGTAGCGGAACTGCCGCGTGGTTTGGGCTATTCAACTATTTCAATTGAATGTGCCAGTTTGACAATTAAGTAATTTAGAATAAAACCGTTACAGAGACGATGCACAAAACCTTTACAATTTAGGTCAGTTAAGGTGACTTTATTGCTGAAAGCGATATCTGCCAGATAACACAAGAAAATACACTCTTAATTATAAAAAAAAACAAGAGAAAAATTCAAGAAATCCGTTTTTGATTTCACTTTAGGTTCATTTACGTGGGGTGTTTCCTCTAATAAGTAACCCGTAGAAGAAAAAGCCTCTTTTCACTGTAAGTAGTCAGTTTTATTTAAAGCCAGAAATGTTGTCTATAAAACTAGGAAATTCATCCATAGTAGTGATACTACCGCCAGTGGCGGAACTGCCGTGTGGTTTGGGCTACTTGCCGTCGGCGGCGCCACTGGTTGCGGCGGCGTACGGCTGCAGCAGCGCGCGCGACGCGTGCGTGCCCGTGACGTCACCGTGCAGCTGTACCACGCTCGTCACGCCGCAGTGCAAGGAGTTGAGGGCTTTTTCTAAACCTATCATATTGTAAATAAATATCATGATGTAATATTGACCAATGAGTTTAACTTTTCCAATTGAATGTGAAACTTTGACAATAAGAGTACTTACTTAAGTAAAAAACAAAACCATTACAATTTAAGTTGGTTTAGGCGACCTTATCGCTGAAAGTGATATCTGCCAGATGATGACGACAAATTTAAGAAATCTGTATTTTTTTCAATTCAGGTTCATTACACATGGCGTGTTTTCTCTAATAAGTTTTACAAAACCTGTAGAAGAAAAAGCCCCTTTTCACTGTAGTCAGTTTTATTTAAAGCTAGAAATGTTGTTCAAAAAACTAGGATATTCATACATAGATGTGATACTACCGCCGGTAGCAGAGCTGCCGTGTGGTTTGGGCTACTTGCCGTCGGCGGCGCCACTGGTCGCGGCGGCGTACGGCTGCAGCAGCGCGCGCGACGCGTGCGTGCCCGTGACGTCACCGTGCAGCTGCACCACGCTCGCTACGCCGCAGTGCGCCGAGCTGAGGGCTTTTTCTAAACCTATCATACTGTAATGTTATTAAATATCATGCTAAAATATTAACCAATGAGTTTCACTATGTGATACTTTGACAATACTTAAGATTGATAGTAGGTACTTAAGTTAAAAACAAAATCGTTACAGGGACGATACACTAAACCATTTACAACTTAAAATAGTTTAGGTGACTTTATCGCTGAAAGCGATATCTGCCAGATAACACAAGAGAATACTCTCTTATTTATACAAAAAAAAAATAACAAAATTCAAGAAATCCGTTTTTGATTTGACTTTAGGTTCATCTTACATGGGGTATTTTCGACTGTGAAAAAAACTCATTTTAATTTTTTTCTAAAGAGTTTACCTATTCCAATTTGGTTTGACAGATTGACAAAGATAAAAAATCAGTTACAGAGGCGAACAAACACGAACTCTCTTTAAATATAGATAGGTACAATTTTGGCGGCCTTATCGCTAAAGCAATCTCTTCCAGACACTTTAAACGAGACGAAAAAACACTAGGAAGAATATCCCCTTTCATTCACCAACTCTTAAAATGTAGGTAGGTCTCTACAATCCAGGTGGCCAAGGTTCGAAAAGAGTAACAGAAGAAAAGGTACGGTGGTATGTACGGTGGGGCAAGGTTGGTAACAATACAAGAAAAAACATAAATAAATAAAACCAATACACACGAATAACTATTTCTCAAACTTTTGGCACCACGTACCCCTGTTAAAATTTCCAGGTGACAGCGTACCCCTAATTAATTAATTGCTCCCCCACCCCCCCCCCCCCCCCCCCAATGAAAATAATAAAATTGACTATTGAAGAAAATAAGGTTTTTATTTTAAATAAAAGGTAACAAACATAGTGCCAAAAGAAATTCTTTTTAATATTAATGTGATGGATGTGCTTGTTTCTTGTCGCAAAGGGATTCAATTTTAGGTGTAATTTTGGTCAATTTTATCAAGCCGCCATTACGTAAATTTTGTCGCGTACCCCTTGCCCTCGAATGGCGTACCCCTAGGGGTACGCGTACCCCTCTTTGAGAAACCCTGGACTAGTAGATATAGTAATGGAGTAACTATCTGGACTGCTCAATCAATGTCATTTTGAATATTGCCTAACATACATTGGACATAGAAGAGATACTGCTAAATAAAAATATATTATGATATTTTTAACCAGCTATCAATCAGCATGAAATGGACCGGAATTCAGTTATTTTATTATCACTTTTATGGGGGCGTTCATATCAACCTTAACAAAACCATTGCAAAATAGGTCTTATGTCAGCAGTAGAAGGTGCCCGTATGTAAAGGTTAATCTGAACGCCACAAAGCCCATATTCAGTGAAGAAAACTATCCTATAATATATAATAATATACATCCATACATACCTACATACCTTCACGATAATTTTCCCAAACGCGGTAGGCACACTGATTGTTGCCGTCATGGTAAACCAAACATTCAGGAGCCCACATTTCGCCAAAGGAATTTGAAGCCAACGTGGTAGGGCGAGCCTGTGACCGTTATTAAGGTTGCTTACTTTTTTATCGGTGTTTTCCATCACCGGAGAGTTAGCCGCGAATTTCACTATGAACACAAAGTAGGTGTTCCGGCCAGTCTTGAACTCAGGACCATCGGATGCCGAGACAGCGTTCAACCACTGGGCTACGACGGTCTTACTGTCCCGTATCCTTTCCTAATTATTTGGTTTGTTAGTCAACAGTTAATTGTAATATTAACGTTATCTGTTACATAAGAACCGATAAAATTCTACATTATGATAAGTATAGGTTAAATAAGTAATGTACTACCTTATATATTTACTTACTTCGATCTAAGGCTTGGAGCCACACGAAAAAACTTGTATAGTTACATAATATTTAAAAGTAGCTAAAATGTCGAAAATAACGATATTAATTTTTGGTCTATCTCTGTTACATCAGCAGGTAATTAACTTGATTTTTAGGTCAAATAACTCTTCTATAAAAATAAACTAGCGCACAAATCACCTTTCAGTTTTACCTTCATGAAATTAAGATATCTAATCAAAAAGTCCTTTGGCAACTTCCTAGAACAGCGCATTTACTATAAATAAACTCATCTTGGAAAAATATGGGGGAGGCCTTTGCCCAGCAGGGGGACAATATAGGCTAGGTAAAAAAAAAACTCATCTTAATGTCAGATGTTATCAAGCCGCCCTAAGGCCCCTGACTAGGCTTAACGACTGACTGCGATGTCCACCGGAACCAACCGCTTAAGCATCACTAAATTTCGGTCGGGGTGGTGATATTAAGGTTGCTCACTAACCTTACACCCTTCCAATTATCCGCAACGAACCCGCGTGTTGCAGTATGGCTTACTCCACCTCATAGTTGAGGTGAGGCCTGTGCCCAGCAGTGGGACGTATATAGGCTGTTTCGGTTAACTCATCTTTTTAGTTCTTTAAAATCGTGCCACCTTCGGCAGTAGCATTTGTTGTTTGTACTAAAGTAACCATATTTATTCACCCTTTATTATATTTACAGGTAATTTCCCAGTTTATTAACCGACCAGTGGAACCCCCAAGAACCATAATCCCCCAACAGCAACAATACCCCATCAT
This sequence comes from Udea ferrugalis, assembly GCA_950022985.1. Taxonomy (NCBI): domain Eukaryota; kingdom Metazoa; phylum Arthropoda; class Insecta; order Lepidoptera; family Crambidae; genus Udea; species Udea ferrugalis. The sequence continues at coordinate 6,282,171 of OX465543.1, forward strand.
CGAGTCGCCCTACAACATTCCTATTTCCCCTAGCGCACCTACTTCGACCACTATTATCACTGATTGCACCCCTGAAACTTGCAAAAACCTAGCTAACACACTACAACTTATGATAGTGAGCAATTTGCTGCAAAATACTCAAGGAGGTTCAAACCTGGCCCTACAGTTAGCTGCGCCAGTAATCAATGAACTATTCACGTCTCCTTCCCTCTCGTGTGGTTGCGCTAACCCTTTCGCATCCCTTGGCCCTAACTTCGTTTCTCCTAGCGTTGTTTCCCCTAGCTTAGTTTCCCCTAGCATCTATCCCTCTAATGTACTGTCCCCTAATCTTATTGCATCTTTAGCCAATGCTGTTGCAGTTAATGGCCCTGGGATATTAAACTACTTGTAGTTTTATTTTCATGTAATGTTTTAAGTAATTTATGCATTTTATTAAATAAGAAATCTTACGTACTGTGTGGTTTTATTCATAATATTATAAGAAAACAAACTATTTTATTTCTCACAGCCCCTTTTTTTGGAAGAAGTTTGGCAAATGTTGCATTTCTGAATAAATTTCATGTCCAGGAATTACCTATTAGATCTTTTGTTTATCAGAATTAGAATATTTAACTAGTTATGCACCTACTTTATTGTTGTGTTTCCCAAAAAAACGTCATGGTGACGCCATAACACGAAGCCTATATGACCGTCTTTTTCGTAAGGTCGATATACAATTCACTCGCAGTCATCGTCAAAATAATGTATGCCTTTTAGACAGAGGTCTCAGATTGACAAAAACAATTGGGCCCTGCGTACACAACGCTAATGTAATTCGTCGTTTTTTGTCTCTAACCCCTTAATTCACAAACTTCAATCAACGGGCACGCGCTCACGCTCATGCAGTCCCGTAAAATGTGAAAATAACTGAAAGGATATACCAACCTACTTTTGAGGGATCCTCAACGTTGGTTTGTGAATTCCGGGTAAGAGAGTAACCCCTTTATTCATAAAAACGAACGCAACGCTAAAGCATAGTTTAAGAAATTGACGTGCTTTGTCACTGATGCGGAAATCGGGGCAGCAACAAGAATGAAAAACACAAAGCGATACAAAAGTTAACGTGTTGTTAAGTTTTTATGAATTAGAGAAAACACTATCGAAAGGTAATATAGCTAAGGTTGCTCTTTTAGACATATATAAAACCACTGGTTAGTTACATAACATTCAAAATTTCAGATTTTCATCAGTCTGGATCGGTCTTCGAAAGTACAATAAAACACAATACAACTATTATCATATGTTTTATTTTATTAAAGTTAACAATAAGGCAATCATTAATTAACATTACTAAAAATAAATTCCAATCTGTTCGTACGCTGAAATTGGTTCAACCAATGGTGCAAAGCTACATGTTATCTGAGCTGGTATATAAGATGGAAACAACACTTCTGCTAAAACTGGAGAAGTGTAGTATTCTTGAGTATACTGCACTAAAGGTGACAGTTCTGGTACTGCTACTGTTCCAAATACCGGTGCATATGGGGAAATTGTGTCATAACCATAAACATTGTCAATCAAATTACATTCAACTAGTGGTGAATATACACTTGTAGTCCCAATAGAACTGATGGCATTGTATAAAGGAGCCAAATTGCTAGAGTAGGGATTGATTTGGGAATCTACCAAACGGCTAGTTAATAACAGTTGCAGAACATTTGCTAATGAATTTGACAAAGAATTGTCAACAACTGTTGTAGGAACAAGAGGAACTGTAGGAGTTTGTACAACAGTTGTAGTTGGTATCAAAGTAGGGGCAAAAGTAGGAGTTAATACTGGAGAATTTACTAATATAGGCTGCGGTAATTCTGATATAGTTATTGGCTGAACTTGTTCTATAATAGGTGGAGAAGAATATATTTGAGGTCTTGGTAATACAACTGGAGAGGGAGATGATACTGAAGGTAGATTTAAACGTTGGAAGTTGGGTAGAGGAGAAATTGTTGTCTGAGGTGTTCCTATAATTGTTTGCGAATATGGTAGATTTACAGAATTAATATCTACATCAATTGAAATATCATCTACGTTAACTGAAGATGCCTGTTGCACGTTCACTGGTTGTTGTATCTGTGGTCGAGGGAAAGGCACTGGTGAAGGATTGAAGTTTATTTGCTGAAGAGTTGATTGAGGAGTTTGAGAAATAGAAGAGTAAGACGGAGGCCATGATGGTTGTGACACAGATTGTTGTTGTAAAATTGAGGGATAAGAGGAACTTACTGCTGGTTGTTGATATTGTTTAAATATCGGAGTTTCTGTAGACGGTTGTATAATGGTCTGGGAAAATGGCACATTTATTGAATTTATATCTACATCTACTGAAATGTCATCAACATTTACTGAGGATACCTGTTGATAAAGTCCTTGTGGCCTTTGTGGAGAAACTGTTGGAGAATTGATAACTTGCTGGATAGTAGGTGAAGGAACTTGAGGCACAAATGTTGGGGTATATGTTGGGGGCCAAGCTGCTGTTGGTTGAGGATATTGTTTTACCATAGAAGGGCCAACAGATGGTTGTATAACAGTCTGAGAATAAGGCACATTTATTGAATTAATATCTACATCTACTGAGATGTCATCAACATTTACCGAGGAAACCTGTTGAAAAACTCCTTGGGGTCTTTGTGGAGAAACTGTTGGAGTACTGATCACTTGCTGGATAGAAGGTGACGGACCTTGAGGCACAAATTTTGGGGTATATGTTGGGGGCCAAGCTGGTGTTGGTTGAGGATATTGTTTTACTATAGAAGTGCCAACAGATGGTTGTATAACAGTCTGAGAATAAGGCACATTTATTGAATTAATATCTACATCTACTGAAATATCGTCAACATTTACTGAGGAAACTTGTTGAAAAAGTCCTTGAAGTCTTTGAGGAGAAACTGTTGGAGTACTGATCACTTGCTGGATAGTAGGTAACGGACCTTGAGGCACAAATGTTGGGGTATATGTTGTTGGCCAAGACGCGACCGATTGTTGTTGCAAAATTGATTGAGGGGCTGATGTTTGTTGAGGGTATTGTTTCACTATTGGAGTACCACCAGACGGTTGTATAACAGTCTGAGAATAAGGCAGATTTACTGCATTAATATCCACATCTAGTGAAATATCATCCACATTTACTGAAGAAGCCTGTTGAATTACTTGTTGTGGCCATTGTAATTGTTGTTGAGGAGTTTGGTATCCAAGTTTTGATTGGTAACCTGGATACTGGATATTAGGGTTGTAAAACTCGACGGTCTGTGAGTGTACCTGCAAATAAATAAAAAATGTAAGACAAGGTCATAAACGACCGTAAAAAAGCTTTTTAAAATCATCTTTTCAATGTTAAGTTATTAGCATAAGTAGTAAATGTTGACGATATAAATTCGAAAAAAAGATAAATATTGCTGTATTGTAGTTTAATTCGTTTTTTAAAAACAATGGGAACTTTATGAAGTTAAACAGTTTCAGACTATGTGCAGTCAGCATTAACATCATTATTTTTTTAGTAACGAAAAACTTTCAATTGTCATTTTTCGAATAACTAGCTCAGCCCACGGTTTGGCTTTCACAACTATACCGGACAATGGCGTGAGCGGAAAGCTCACAAGTCCTACTCGTAATTATTCAAGTAACGTGTCTAACTAATGGGGTCCGGCCGTTACGCCCTCGTTCTGCGAGGCCGGGACGCCCAATATTTTTAAAATATGTTTGTACGCGACGCCCTTTTAAAATTCGTAGGCGTCAGGGCCGGGCCGAGCGCCTCGTAGATCGAAGGCGTAACGGCCGGGCCCGTCTAAAGGTGCCAGGGCGGCCGAGTTCCGGCTTATGGCTTTACTAAGAGATTGCAATCGAACATAATATTAAAAGGAGTTTAGACTTACCTTTGCCACCAGAATGGCCAGAAACAGAGCTCCTATTCCAGCCGCCATTTTGCAGGCAAATAGTTAACAACACACTGACTGACTTTTTATACGTATTGACCTATATTGTGTAGTTATGTGAAATTATACATTTCGCAAAATAGATTACAATTATGAAGTTAATAATGAAAAGATTGACTTTTATTTGCATAGTCGGAAACGGTCATTGGGGCAGTTAGATAAAGGTATCAAAAATTTAATCATCTAAGAAGTTAATCGAATGGAGTATGGATAAAAGATCAATGAAGTTAATCATTTTGAGATGGTCAAATTTTATTGATTTCTGGCTAAACAAAAAGTTTCAATCAAAATCAAAGTGAGAGTGTCATGGTCCAGTGTTGTAAGCACTCTGGGTCAGAACCCCTGAGGTCCAAAGTTGAAACCTGGGCGGAACACCTAAGTATTTGTGTTCATTGCACAATATCCGGCTAACACTGCGGTGATGGCCAAAACCAATTTAACCAAAGCATTCTGCCACGTTCACATTCTCCCCTTGACACGTTGTGTTCGAAAATTCATTCGGTTAAATGTGAGCTTCTGAATGTTCCGTTCACCTTTACAGCAACCATTAGTGTGTCAAAACCTGGCTTGAAATTCTTACAAATATTTTTATGCTCCTCATATCTTAGGATTATAACTACCCCGCTCAGTAAAAAAAAAACCTGTATTATACCTACCACCCTTAGTTAGAAAAATCATCCTGTATTGTTCCTCCTAATGCCTTAAAAAAAGGGAAAGTGTATTAACTAAGTTGCTGTGACAATAAATAAGGTGATTGTAATTTATTTTAGGTCTACAATTTGGTGTTTATTTTTTATCAATGTTTAGACAAGATAAGATAGCGTGATTACTAAGATTTATGTTGAAATAACTTTTAAACCTAAAGTATGTCATGCACTTAGCAAATTTTTAAGCAATGTTATAGTGTTTCAGTTAAAAAATTACAACATGGCTTACCGATAAATATGCGTTTCATACAAATTTTACTTACAAAGCATTTTACAAAATCATTATGTCAGTAATATCATTTGTGATTATAGGTTAAGAAATTTTGATAGTAAATAATTATTATGTAAGGATCAGTTTACTGTTATCAAGTGTGTATAAAACAGGTAGATTCTTTGATTAGACATCATAAAATCAAATCATTTGATTTGTAAAACTACAACTTATTTGAGACAAAGATGATATCTAAAACATATTTTCTCATGGTTGCGTTTGTTCAGGTAAGGAAACTAGAAAAAAATATTTTAAAATGAACCTAACTAAATTAAGAGACCCTTTTGGTGTAATGGTTGAGAATTTGCTATGCGGTCGCGGGTTCGATCACCACATTGCACAATCAGTGGGCATTAACATGTCTGTACTATTCTAGGTGTTTCTTATGTAAATTGAGTACATAGCATGTTTAAAAAAAAAAAAAAATAAGAATGTTTATCTGTTGTCTACTTACCCTAGTACAAGTTTCGCTTAGTTTGGGGCTATATGGCGCTGTGTTATTGAATATCAAAAAATCTTATTTTATTAACTTCTTTTCCAGACCATATCAGCGCAATACCTACCACAGTACAGCTATCCTCAAGTATACTCCGAATCGATACTAGACCGATACTTACCAGCCCAGTGCATGGGTGCAGCCGAAAACGACGTTTTATGTAAAAACCTAGCATCAGCAATCCAGAACGTCATTTTTGACAGATTCTCCCAAAACTGCTTAAGAACACCTGTTTTTGGGCCAATCTCCGCTCCACTCGTCAACGAGATTAAAAACTCATTGTGTAACTGCCCTAAATGCTCAAATATGAACATTTCGCCAAATTCTTATCCTAAATCCTACGTTTCACCTAACGCAGTATCAAATATCATTCAAAATATCCCTAGCCCTATTTCCAATACTTGCCCTAACTCTATTTCTAGCGTTTTCCCTAGGGGCCAGCCCGTTTCTAATGTGTACCCTAGGGGAAAGCCCAATGTACCTTTAGGGGTCAATAGAAAGTATAGTGACTTACTTGCTATGCTAAATGGTGGGTATCCCAGCTGTGATTGTGGTTGCAGAGGTCCAGTGGTAGTTTAGAAGTAGTTGAGACTATTTATTTATTTATGTAATTTATTGAAATAAAATTTAAAGTATTCTTGATCCTATTGTTTGCTTCTACCCTAACGCATCGCAACGAAAAAACATAATAAGCAGCACTCCCGTTTACGTTCCTGCTTCCGCTACGGCGACATATAAGTACGTCTTATATTTAAGTTTTGTTCAATGTACGCACTCTGTAAACATTCAGTTTACAGATCTGAGTCATGAAGAATATAAAAAAAAAACCGTGTAGTCACTTCCATTTCAAACACAAGTAATGGTATTAAAATTGTGAATTTACGTAAAGAGCATTCTCTTTACGTAAGTTCACAATTTTAGATTTTCCAACAATCTTTTAAGATCTGAAAACCAGAAAAAGACATTTGGCCATGTTGGTATCAGGCAGGTAACAATCTCTTTTTCGCCTAAATTTAAAAACGGACGTTGGTAGTCTGATGAGCCTTTAACTGTGCAGACAAGTATGTGTATTTTGACAAGTATATGTGCTTTGCTCATTGATTCGAAATGATTTTCTGGTCTTTTTCACTACATTTCGGCCGGAATGCCATCCCATTTTCCACCCGGCGTATGTTGCTTTACAACAACGCTCGTTGCCGATCACTGTCACAACTGCGCCACGGGCACCTCAGCATCGGATTATTATTAAAATTAAAACATACTAGATGATAGTGAAGAAATAAATGAAAGCAGTTTGTAAGTGAATCAAAATGAAAAAAAAAAACTTCATTCAAATAGACCTGTTACAGAATACTTTCAATAATTTCATTATTATAAATATGGCATTGCAAGATTTGGTAAAGAGAGGCAAATTTTCGCTCATGATTTGAATAGTTTTGATAAAATTAACGGCCCGGTATTACCTGTGAGCAACTTAATGAACTTGGTGAGAGTTATAACTTGCCGGTTTCTTCTCGGTAGAATCAACACGTCCGAACCGGTGGTAGAATCACATTATTACTTTTTAATTTTTATGTTGTGACTTGTCATAAGTGTTTTTTAATAAGTTTAAATGAATAAAGACTATTTTTACTTTACTTTACTAATGTTACCTATATTATTGGCTGTAAGCCAACGTTATTCCATCAGTTCTGAGGGAAAAACGTCTACAATAAATATTTTTGGTCTCGATAATAATGAAAGTAGTTTTTTATGGTCGGTACTTTTGCTAGAAGCATTTCAACATAGATCTGTAGGCCTAGCACGAACCGCTAACGTTTTGGTAATCGAAAAAGTAAACGATACTTTTTTTTCTTAAAGACACAGGAAAAAGAAAGAAAAGTATCGTTTACTTTTCGATTACCGAAACGTTACCGGTTCGTGCTAGGCCTACTGTAAGCATACCTAGATACCTGCCCGCTATGTAGAGACTTTTCTGTCATTTAAAAATGTCATTTACGTTTAAAACGTAACCCTTATAATCTCGTCAAGAGTCTGTCTATCTGTGTGTCTGTCCGTTCGTATGTCACAGCCAATTTTTATCGAAACTATAAGAGCTACTTAAGCTTGGTAAGTAGATGTATTCTATATATTTAGGGGTTCCCCATACTTAAAACTGGACAACTTGGACAACCGCAGCACTAAACTATCGGACTGTGACTCTGTTATTATTTATTTAAACAGTTTTGTACAATAAAAAAACGCTCTTTTAAATAATTAACTGCTGAGTATTCTTTCGGTTCATGTGACGCAGGTGAAAGAGTTTTGCATTTATGCACTGTACTCAACGATATTAGCATAAAGAAGACGGGGGTTATACTTAAATAAAGGTTACTTTCAATAAAATATTGGCACCCGTATCAGAACTGCGAACACCTGAGCACAGCATTGACAGTTTGAGACGACACTGCGCAACATGTATCTATCTCGTTCACGCTCTAGTAAATAATCATACTATCTTGAACACACGGTCAAATTATACACGGTCAAATTATACAAGGCGATAATTTTCGACTTCGCGTCAGTACTGACATAATTGATTGTCAATTTTTTTGTGTTTGAGATCAGTACTGTCATAACGTATCGCTTTTAGATATCATTGACTGCACTTATTTAATGTATTTTTTTATTTATTTTCCTTTCTCTTGTACACTATCATCATTACCTGCTATAGGTATCTAAATCTAAATTTTGCAAACACTGTCCCACTGTAGGGCAAAGGCCTTCCTTCCAAGTTTCCATCACACAGATTCTAAGGCCAATGTCAGCCAATCTCTCTCACAAGAATTCAGTTTTCATTTTGGGGGGAATTGTTCGAAATTTTCCTATCTTATTTGAATTCAATAATGAAACAATACATAACAATAACAATTTTATTAAAATAAAATAAATTAAAAGTCTCTAATAATCTAGGTTTTGCTATAGTCGGCTTATATCTGGTCTACCTCGTGTCGTACCACTCACATCAAACTGTGACTGGCACTTAGCGTAGGATATATTTAAAAAAAATCACTCATCGAAAACAAATCCTTGTTGTCAGCAGCCATGATAGCCGAATACGGTGACTGGAAGTCTTTCTTCGAAGTCATAACCGACCCGAATGGTGATGTCAAAATTGGGTCCGAATACGGCGAAGATGGATTTAGAGCTTCATACGGAGACATTAAAGAAAACCCTCCTCTACCCGAAGGCACTGGAGAAGGGATAGTAGCTCCGAAAGGATTCGAGTTTGGAAACGTTGATCCTCCCATGAAGTTGGCATTGGGCATGCTCATTGGTGGTGCGTACTCTGCAGGCTGTTCATAATAGTGACTTGAAGGTTTTGGCTGTTCATAAGATGAGTAATAAGGCTGAGTGGCTTGAGGAGTTGAAGCAGGGACTTGGTAGCTTGGGGAATGAGCATAAGACACTGAAACAGGAGTCACTGGAGCGACTGCAGTTTCATGTTGAGTGGAAACAGGAACAGCTGGAGAATCTGTCGTTTCTTTTTCAGGGTTATTAAGAAGATTACTGACTAACAGCAGTTGTAATGCTACTGCCAGATTGTTCAATAAAGCAGCATCTACTTGAGAGTTACTCTGAGGTTCTGGAGTCAAAGACGCCAGCAAATTTGAAGGGATTAAATTTGTTGACGGTTTTGGAGCTGGTTTAGGAGTTGCTGATGATAAAAGACTGGCTAAAGCGGATAAGGACTGGTAGTTTGGTGGTGATTGCTTGAGGGCTACTGCTGGTAGGCTGCGAGCTGATGACACAGCACCACCTCCAGATAGGATGTATTGTTGGACAGCTGGGTGAAGACCTTGTAGATTTATTGCAAGTACCTGGAAATTAAAAAAAAAGAAAATTTTGTTAAGAAATCTTTTACCAAAATAAAAAGTAAAAAGCTGACTTAATAATTATGTCTATTATATTAGGCTCTATAGATAAAAATGACTACCTGATAAGCCAAAATTGGTGCTAAAAAGAGACACAGGATATTCCGAACCATTTTTCACAAAAGCCTTATTTCGAATAAAACGATATTATCTTTTTCCAAACTGATATATTTTTTCTTATCACCTTTTTAATAACTTATGCAGTGTTTGTAATATTTTTAATTACATAATTAGATGACCGTAATAGTAGATTAGATGCTATCATTATTTTCAACCTGTAACTCATCCGTGGAAGGAATGTTACGTCACGAGTTCATCACCCCATCCCACTTGTGGCACAACTTGTGCCCACAGGCCTCACCCCAACTATGAACCACTGCGAACTAATCGGAGAAGGACATTATTCTGTTGCATCATAACATAAACGGCCTATATACGTCCCACTGCTGGGCACCGACCTCACCTCAACTATGAGGTGGAACGAGCCATACTCCAACACTCGGGGTCAGGGCGGATTGTTGGAGGGGTGTAAGGCTAGTGCAAGGAACTTATACCCTAAGTTCCTTGGGCTAGTGAGCAACCTTAATGTCAGATGTTGTCAAGCCGTCCGCGACGTCAACCGGGACCAACTGTTTAACGTGCTTTCCGAAGCACGGAGATGTCAGAAATGCACATCACTATTTCGGTCGGTCCGATCAATCAAATCCTTTGTTGCAGCAAGACAGATAATTTAAATAATTTAGGTTTCTTGAAGAATATATAAATAAATAAGACAGGTCATTATTCTTACTTTTATCATCAATAGGCTTAACTCTGAATTAGTATTTTCTGTCATTATGTTTGTTAATAATTTGAAAATGGTATTTGGCTTAGGTAATCCTTTTCTCTCAACGACCACGAGGGAAGTGAGTTTTGTTTGACGCGAACCGGAAAAGCATAGCTGAGCTCAAATATGACTGTCCCTCTACATTCGAATACAGAAATTAAAGATTTTTCATTTAAATTAAGTCGTACTTAGAAAAAAAAGTTTCAATGTCTATCAAAATTCTTTGAATATTTCTAACTATGATAAGACTAACATACCGAATGTCGAAAGTTGTTAAAATGAAATAGGTTAATATTTCAATGGATGTGATAGTTTTTTAGTAAATAGTATGATAACAGTTTTGTATAAATAACCCATTGTAATAAACTAGAGCATCATTCAACTCTATTTCATCCTTTGCTCATTTTAAAGAACTAAACAAAACCAAAATGGCCGCCAAAGTTTTCGCGCTTATTTTCTCTTTCGCAGTTTTTAACGTAAGTTTACAGTTTTCTAAACAATCACTTAATTATTTATTGTAGATTAAAGTTTTTACGTCCGATTGCCATCTGCCAGTAACGCCCGTTGCCAGTTGATTGCCATCTGACCCCCGAATTCACAAATGACAATCAACGCTAAGCAAGCGCTCACGCTCATGCTATCCCGTAAAATGACAATAGAACTAAAAGGACAGATATACTACTGAAAGATGATTTACGTTGATTTGTGTTTGTGAATTTGGGGGTAAGTCTATTCAAATATTAGGGGTTGTAAGTCTTACTTACCCCAATGTCCGTTAAAACTAAGCTACAACTTGGGCTAACAGCTAGTCGACTGTAAAAAGAGTGTTTATGAAGATAATGTGTGTAATGTAGAATGACTTAAACTAATGACTTAAACGTTTTTCTTCTCCTACTGTCCATGCATTAACGAGATTCCCACTGTCCCTATTTACTATCTAGCAAAACCACAGCCAAGAGAATGCTTGGGAGAATCAGTGGGGGAAGAAGACCCTGTTGAGCTTGACTCTAGTCTGGCATTGTAAGGAGACAGGAGAGGTGTATCATAAGTGGGAGATCGATCGAGAGAAAACCACTGCTTTCATTGTTCTAACAAATCTTCCTCTTTTTACAGGCTGCCCAATGTCAAGTCTTGAACCGAGTGGTCCCTGGTTTCGGACAAGTGCTGCCAGTCGCTGAAACTGTCCTGCAAACCAACCAAATCCTACCAAACCAGTACATCCTACCATCTGGGATCCCCAACTTCATCGCTCCCAACTTTGTGACTCCTAACCTCGTTGCCCCTAACTTGGTCAACTACGAGCTGCCATGTGGTGTTGAGACAGTTCTGTCTGCTCCTGTTACCGTGCCTTCCACTACGACTATCATCCAGGATAGCACGGTTGCCAACAACCTTGCTAATGCTCTTCAACTGTTGGTTGTCAGCAACCTGCTTAGCAACACCCTTCCCTACATGGGCTCTCCTGACCTGTACGTTCCTGGTTATGGTGCCGTGGATGTGGTGTCACCACTTTCCCTGGCCGGTCTACCAGCTGGGTACAGCTATGTTTACTAAGTTGTTGAAGTTTAATATTAATAAATAAATATTGTTATTGCCTTTAAGCTTGCATTTTATTCCATCTTTTTTACATAACTAAATATACAGGACAATATCCCAAACGGGATTTTCAAAGGCACACTTATTGTTGCCGTCATGGAGAACGGAACCTTTAGAAGCCCACATATCACCAAACAAACCTGAAAACAAAAGAATCCTTTCAGTTTTTTTCAAATCAAATAGATAGGTGGAGATCAGGCATTATTACAATCTCTTTTAACCTGAGTTTCAGTCACAGGCCCACCTTTTTAGTGTCGAAAAATACCTTAATTTTTCTTCATTGCTGTAGTAACTTATTGTGCACGTTTTAGTCAAATTTCAATGAATGAAAAGATGAAAACTGAGCTGTAAAATGATCATGATAAGGTTAGACGATCTCTACTCTCTATTTAAAAAACCTATTCCGACAACCTGAATAGCGCAGTGGTTACCTCGCGGATTCGATTCCAGCATGAGCATAAATCATTCTTGACTAAACAAATATTTGTACTTATGGTTCTATTGGCTTTGGCTACTACTTCTTTCTAATTTCGAATTTTGCACCACCAACAGCATTCCTGTCTCGCCCAATGGCTGACTGGTAGAGAATGCTTTTAACATTAAGTCCACCTTTTGTACTTGTTTGAGCATTGAAGTATAAATAAATAAATAAATGTTTCTTCGTTTTCAAATTAATCGAATGTTTATTCAAATAAAGCTATTAAAAGGAATGACGTAATTCTCAAAATCTAATAAACATCCCTTGACAATAATTTAACTACATACTTTATTATAAATATTAACACAGTATACAAAGTCGGCGGTCTGATAAAGTTGTGTCGACAACCAAAGGTCGCGGGTTCGATTTTCGGACTCTACAAACATTTGTGTGCATGAACTTGTCTGTTTGTATTGGTATTCATGTACAATGACAAATATTAACAAAAAAAGATGTCGATGGTACAGTCAAATACCGTCAGTATCAAAGTTTCAGTGGCAAGTGTCAAAAAGTTGTTTCTGTCCTGAGGGGAACCGGCGGCTCCAATGAAAAATGTTGGAAAAGTTTACGTTTTGAAGACACTGTCAATAAAATAACAACTCATCAATTTTTTTTAACAACAGAATTACTGAATTGATAACTAATACACCCAGATGGAAAGAAAAAACACAAAATGTTAATGTAGAAAAACCAATATTTCTCTAGTGGGGGATTAACTCAACCTACTTGAGAATATCTACTTAAAAATATCTAGGAATAAAGCAAATAAGACTTAAGTATGTAAATTGATATCATATCACAGAAGCGGAGAGTCACTCTTCTGCTATCAATCAGGGAAAACATTGTTTGTTATTTCAAAAAGTTACAAAAGATTACAATTCTGCAATCGCTCGAAAACTCAGAAAAACAAAGTCTCTACATGTTTTAGGATTTTCCATGCAGTATCTTTACTCTTTACTGAAAACCAGAAAAATACATTTGGTCATTTTGGCATCAGGCTCGAATCGAACCCGTATCCTTCGCAAACCCGGCGACTGCACTAACTACTGTGCTACCGAGACCATTAACAGACCGGCCAAATCTTTCTGGTATATTTATTTACCCTATGAGCCAGGGTGATTTCATCAATGTTATAGGCATCCTCCTAGCATTTTCCATGCAGTATCTTTACTAAAGATCTGAACACCAGAAAACGACATTTGGTCATTTTGGCATCAGGTGGGAATCGACCCCGCATCTTCCGCAAACCGGGCGACTGCACTTACGAGTGTTCTCCAACACTCGGAATGCCTATAACATAAATGCCATAACATAAATACATGCCATAGCCGTGGATGCCTATAACATCGATGAAATCACCCTGGCTCATAGGGTAAATATGCCAGAAAGATTCGGCCGGTCTGTTAATGGTCTTGGTAGCACAATGGTTAATAGTGCAGTCGCCCGGTTTGCGGAAGATCCGGGTTCGGTTCCCGCCTGTTGCCAAAATGACCAGATGTCTTTTTCTGGTTTTCTGATCTTTAGTCTTTATATGTCCCACTGCTACACACACACACACACACACACACAGGTGTGCACAGGGCACACCTTAATTTTGAAGGTGGTACCTACGAGCCATACGCCAACACGCGGGCTCATTGTATTTTTGGACGGGCTTAAGGCTAGATCAATTTAAATGTCAGACAGTATCAACACACCTTGAGAATCCCACTAGGTTTAAATAATGATCATCTTGATTTCAACTGAGAGCAACTGCTTAACATATCTTCCAAAGCACGGAGATGCCTGAAAAATAAAAGTAAATTAGAGGTGGTCACCCATCCTATTAAAAGAAATATGAACAAGGCGGCTCAATTTTTGCCGATCCGCTGTCATAACTAAGCAAAGAGCACCCCGATACTAATGAAGAATTAGGTATATCGACTATACATATAAGTCGAGCGATAAATCTCTATCGATTCCATAATAGCCTCCTAAGCCTACGCAAAGTGGATTTCGGCGAATAGGCTTATTCGGTGAAAACGACACCGAATCATTTTATACGAAGAAATATTAGAGCTTTGTTACTAGGGATCCGCATTTTGGTATTATCTAATACTAGCGGCCGCCTGCGACTTCGTCCGCGTAGACTTAGGTTTTTTTTTTCTAATATATGTAGCTTTAAAAATTGTAGCTTATGTCCTATTCAGATGCATAACCTATATTCTTGTGAAGTTTCATTAAAATCCATCCAGTAGTTTTTACGTCGAGGGCACCATGGCACAAACATCCATCCACACATACAAACTTTGGCATTTGTATGTGTATTTCTTTACTGTCTAATCGCATTATTGTCTATCTTATAAAATACAAATTGCCTATATACGTCCCACTGCTGGGCACAGACCTCCCCTTAACTATGAGGTGGTGAGAGCCATACTCCAGTGAGGATTGTTGGAGGGGTGTTACATTGTTTAGCTGCTAGTTAATCATTATCTAAAGAGTTATTACAAAAAGAGCATCTGCACCCGAAACGATTACGAGTAAAAATAGTTTAAATTTTGTTTTACTGTTCATGATGTTCGAACAAACCTTACATAGGAAGGTACTCGTACTCTACATTTTTGTTCTTGAAGATACTATAATTGGTCAACACAAGCAAACTGGGTTGGGTAATAGATAACATATCATAACATTACATGCCCTCACGACTTCCAGCCAGCCCAAACGGGCTAAGCAATTTAACAAACGGAGTATTCAGAGGCACACTGATTTTTGCCGTCATGGTGAACGAAACTTTCAAAAGCTTACATTCCGCCCAGCGCATATTTCAACCCAAATTGGTATGGGGCGAGCTTACCACCAATCCAGCTGACTTGGATTCGTCATCGGTGTTTTTCATCACCGGAGAGTTAGCCGCAAATTGTGCAATGAACACAAAGTGAGTGTTCCGGCCAGATTTGAACCAGGATCACTCGGGTTTGAAGTAGCATGTTTAACTACTAGGCGCCGACACTCTAGTTAATGATTTTGTAATAAAATTCAATATCGCACAGTTACGTCAATCCTTTCATCACAATTAAGAATCCTCATTATTTCATATTTGAACTGCAATCATTTTCCAACAAAGTAACCTTTGTTCGTGTCACAAAAATTGCAAGAATGACCTGATTATTTTGTAATGACCAAACTCCGAAATGATATAAGGCAACTTCTGAGCTTGGGTACGAGTTTGACAGCTGTCAGTCATGAGTTTGGGTGTGAGGTTCAAGTTATTTTTGACAGTATGTGCCGTTTGGCAGGTGAGTTTGTCAATTTTTAGAGCGGTATTTTAAGCAGTGCTTAAGAAGTTAAAGTATTCAACCGTTAAAACTTTCGGCTGAATGTATTGAAATTCTGACAGTCAGCAAATTGCGATGTCCAATTGAGAAACTTACATAAAGTCTCTCTACATAAGAATATTTTTTCCTACCTAGTAGATAGAGACATCCTTTATCACTTTAAAAACCATACAAACTTGCTGATATTACTATAGTCCGTTCGCGTTAAGAATGCAGTAATTTCATACTTGCCCTTTGACCTAGCACGTCCCCCAACCAATCAAATCGTTCCTAATTAGAAAGTCAAGTCCACAGTGACCAGTTGAACGCGAAAGTATGCGTAAAGCTAGGCTGGATCTGACGATCTGAGTTTTTTGTTGTGCAACAGAATTACATTTAAAAATCACTGCAATCTTAACGCGTACCGACTATCGATATAACCGTTCGATTCTTCGTTTTTTTATAGTTTATTAGCCCCCCGCGACTGTCTGCCTATAATTCCTAAGAAACTTTTATTAGTTCACACCCACATCATGAAGGAAAGCTCTGTAGTTTCAAGTTTCCAGAGACAGTAGTTTCGGTTATGCTTTGATATTTAAGACAAATTTGCCTCTATAAATATAGATTAGAATTATAAGCGTCATGTTTGAATGGCAAGTACTTATAACTTCTTACCATAGGGAAAATAGTTATGAGGTATTGCAAATCAACTTTACAGACCTTCACTGGACATTATTCCACACAGCGCCATGTAACCCAAAGTTCATGCGCACGCATGTTTGTACTCTGCAGAGATCGAACCCACGAACTTTAGCGTAGTAGCTAACTTCTTAACCATTACTAATAAATAAATCAGTTTTTTTCCTTTTTCAGGCACCCTTTTCTGCCCTCGGCCTCAAAATGCAGGTGAAGAATCTAACATCATCATCACAACACACAAATAATTTAATACCAGTATCACAAAAGCCAAGTAATCTTCAACCCTTACCGAATATACATCTGCATGATATAGATTCGTTGATATCAAATGCTTTTAAAATAGTCAATACACCAACTATCCTGACAAAGCCAACCCTGCAACGAACTAGTCAGGAAATATCCTCCAATCAATATACTGACATGAAGAAAGAAAATGAAAAGGCAGCACCAATTCAAAATAATTTAAATCAAGAATTTACCATTGCTGATTCTCTTCCAACGTCAACTAACGTATATCAAGATGCTGTACTAAATCGTTTAAGTAATAATATATGGAATCAAAATAACATTGTTCCAAGTGCCATTCAAGAAAAGACTATTTCAAAACCATTGGATACCCTGAAAACAAACAAAGAAATAATAACCAGCTTAGCGACTAGTCAGAATAATTTGCAATTTCAAAATAATATAAACATAATACCTAAAGCAGGAATTGTATCTACCAGATTGAATTCATCGCCTCAATCCAATGTTAATCAAAGATTTTTAAACACAAATGAAAACAATCTATCGGTTCAAAATACAGCTGACATCACTGTGAGTTCAGAAAACACAAATATCGTTAGTCGAAATCCATTCGAGAATGTTTTAGGTCAACCAGTCAATTTACAACTATTTCAAGATAACACTGTTCCAAAAAATGAAATTGAATACCAATCGCAGGTTATGTCTAAAAACATTAATTTTGACCCAAATGAGATTGCTAATAATGCTGATTTAATAAAGCAACAGAGCAGTCAAAGCGTACCTTTGACATTTCCAAATACTTTCAATGAACGTATTGATACGCCTAAATTGTTGTCGCTACCAAAATTAAGTGATATCACTCGAAATTTGAATGATTTCAAATCTTTAACAAACCGTAAACATATTAATCCTCGTCCATTTGCGATAAAAGATATAAAACAACCAGTAAATAATCTAAAATTACTAAATAACGAAGCTCCAAAGCAAACTGTATCTCCTTTAAACACATTTGATTTGAACTCGTTTAGTTCAGCCACCAATGACTTAAAACGGCCAGTCAGCAGTAACAATATTTTGCAAGCTAGTGACGATTTGCTTAACCACAATCAAATAAATAGTTTATTACAAAGATACCAACACTATTTACCAATTAATGAAAACCGTGCAATTTTAAATTTAGAAGACACAAGTCAATCACAATTTACAAAAGCTGCAGTTATTCCTACGAATGATTTAAGCTCTTTCAACAAACCTTTGCCAAATATATCGTTACAAAGTATCGATTTCAATACTATAGAACCAAGTTTAAATACTGTGTCAGCCTCTGCAATTCAAAATCACAATGATTTGCTGGTCTCAGAACCAATAGACACAGTAAGAGCTAAAAATCCCTTTCCATCAATTTGGCATAAGTTACCTTCTAGTAAATTTAATGGCAACGTGAAAAATAACATACGTCCAACAATTCCAAAAACTGTTGCTGAAGTTGAAGAACCTCCCCAAATTCAATCATATTTTAATAATGTTAGGAAGCCATTAACAACGTTGAACATCAATATTGGAAGCGAACTTAGAGACGATCAAATTGATAGTACACCTTCATTTACGATTCCTCAGTGTATCGAGAATATTGTGGAGGACAATGTAATATCCACTGTGCCAAAGTTTTTGGCTACACCATCGTTTTCCTCAACGAAGTTCTTTTCTAAACCAATTGAATTCACATTACCTTCAATAACGCCAGGCCCAAATCATATTCCAATAGAAAAAGCTGATTTAAATTTGACTCCAGTTTCACCTAGTATTCCTAATTTAGCTACTGGTATTGAATTCACGAAACTAAATCTTCCATCTGCTACAAATAATGATTACAATGCCCAACAAAGAACAAGTAATGTTGATTCAAATGTATCCCAAATTGATCACACTTCCCTTCCAAATATTAACTTTCTCCCTTCAAAATCAAGAAATGTGTTAGACATTTTACACCCAACAGCAAATATTGCTTCACGTAATAATTTTGGTCCACAACTTCCGTATTCAGAATTTTTAAATTACGATGGTCCGTTCATAACTGAAAATGAGTTTATGGACACTACTCAGAACGCATTCGCTCATGAGTTCTCACCTTCCCATAACGTCAAAACCTATGATGAGGTTGAATTTTATGGACTTAAGAACTTAGACTTGCATCCAGATATACTCACAAATATAAATACAGATCCATTTATTTATAATCCCGTCAATGTAAATCCCTTTTTAAATGCACCACAATTGGATCAATCTTTTAATGCACCTGGTTTATCTGACGGCATTTTAAAGAACAATGTGCTATCTAACATAGTACACAATCCAACGCCTATACTATCAAACAGTTTCCAACCCATAAACCACTTGATTAATACTGCTCCTTTCCAGAACAACATTGGTTATCAATCTCCTAATATTGAACCTAATAATGTTCAGATTTCAGGTGCAAACATGGTTTTACAAAGACCCAACGCAGTCTCATATCCCACGCCAACATTGATAAATTCCAACCCATTAGTTGTATCAGATCCTGTTCCGAATCCTACCCCAACTTTAACTTCACCGAAGCCGTCACCTAGAATTGGAATGTTCAAAGAATTTCGTAATTATCCGCCAATTAATGACGTCAATCCTGTTACATCAAACCCGATAACTTCAATTTCCAATTTGCCAAATGTATATGCTAAACCTTATAATTCCATACAAAACGTGCAAGTACAACCTACTGTATCGTATACTAATGTATCCCCTATAATTCCAATAGATAAGCTTTTCCCAGCTACAGAAATAGTAAATTCTATTAACCAAGCAGGTTCTATCGTTGCCAATAATGCTTTGCAGTCTTTGACACTTCAAAATTTTGCCGAACAGCCCCTTCAAAATCTTCCTCCTGTAAATCCTTACTTTCCTACTCCTATAAATTCATATCACAATCCATTTTCTTTAGATGTACCTTTAGTTCCTTCGTCAAAACCTTCAAATAAATATAATCTGATGTCTAATCCCATTCATTTCGAAGAATTTAATGTACCTGAATACTTTTCAGATTCAATCATTCCTAATGTTAACAATGATATTGCTGATATATTCACAAATGTAATAAATGATATTGATTTGGACTCTGAACTGACTCCCTTTGTTCCTTACATGTCTTCTTTGAAAGTGAATGTGTTGCCAAGGATAGAAGACTTGACGATCAAACAAACAGTTTTGAACCAACAGTACAATGCATACGGTTTTGCACAACCAGCATCTTTTATACCTGACAATAGTATACCTAACTACGTAAATCCTCAAATTATAGATATTCCAGTTAAAGGTAAGAAGAAATGTGATAAAGATCTAGAACGTTTGATTAGTCTGGTAGTTTTAAAGGAGATTTTAAATGGTGAGAATTGTGATATGGATAAACTTGAAACTCTGATTGCATTGTTATGTATAACCTAAAACTTGAATTTGCGTGCTTATTTAATAATCTGTAAGGTACAAAATCAAAACACGAGGACGTTTAAAACCATAATCATCATTCTGCCCTAAGTGACTTTGCTTTGTTCATGAACTGCTTTTTAAATTAAAATATTTATTGGCTTGGATTGGTTTCTTACAGATTATCAAATCAGCACCAAACTGGATTGTTTTTCAATACTTTCCATGTTAACCTAATTTGTTTCGTTACGTTGTTAGTAATTTATAAGTAAATCATTTAATTGTTGAAATTGTTTCATTAAGACCCTTTAAACATCTGAAAACCATTTCTTTTTTAAAGATTGTATATGTATACATAGGTATAGGTATAAGATATGTAAGTATATCAAGGGGGTAGGAAACACAGAAAAAATATTCGTTCTTGGGCTGAGCGGGACTCGAACCAGCGTCTTTCGCATTCCAGGCGGTTGTACTAACCACAATGCTACCAAGACCATTAACAGACCGGCCGAATCTTTCTCGTATATTTTACCGGTCACTATTGATGATTGAAGTAAGAGTGAAGCACCAAGATGTGAAGAAGTTCGTTATAATTTTGGCCAATCGCACTTTCGTCGTTTTTTTATGTAAGAGGGCAAACGAGCTTGAGGGTCACCTGATGGGAAGTGATCACCTCAGCCCATGGACAACCGCAACACCACCGGTGTCACCGCTGCGTTGCTTGCCTTTCAGGAATGAATACGCCTTTTTCTTGAAGGCCCCAATGTCGCATTTCCGCGGAAATACCGCTGCTGGGAGATCATTCCATATTTTTGAGGAGGAAGTGGTTAGAGTAATTTGTTCATTGTAATATGTCTTGTATTTCTTACGTTTATCATTTTAAAATAAAACTCCCTGGCCCTCGTAAGGCAGAGGACTGCGAGGTATTGCCATTAAAAGCTATCTATTTAAGCTTCCATCAGTTAACTTCATTACACCCTGGAGATGAATTCAATTCAAAAGGTACCCTCTTGTGTGAAATATCACTTGAAGGGGTCTTCCATTAGTTTAGGGTCCAATTTAACCCTTCATTTGTTGTGATTTGGCCCCTTGCTCCCATTTCAAAAGAAATTGAAACTTGAACATAATACATTAACAGAACTTGTGTGATGTCTCGTCGTCTAGACTATTCTTAATGCAGAAATAATGTTTGCTGCATAAATTGGATGAATGATTGCATAGATAAAAGGTATTTTTGTAAAAACTTGTAGATAAAATTCAAATTTTTTGAGTTAGCATATTTTATAATGCAAATGACGACTGTTTATCTGAGTATGACTTCACAGACCCTCTAGTTATTATCCTGAATACTTTGTTGTCCGTATCAATTTGTTACCTTCACCATCTTGTTTATTTTAGATTCGTAATAGGTAGAATGAAATAGAGAATCTAAAATGAAAAGATTTTTAACATTCTACTTACTTTCTTCGTACCATGTACCTCTTTTGTCTTGAGTTACCTATAACATCTAAACCGCAAGATCACCAGTTACCTACTCCGTGACCGTGGCGCTTGTAACAGTGCCGCAATATCGTAAACTCAAAACAATTAAGGTGCATGGTACCTGGTCAAAGAAAGTGAGTAGATTGATACAATTATTTTTATTTTAGATTATAAGTTTAAAGAATACTTTCTTCGAGATTCATAGCGTCGCTTGCAGTTTGCAGGTGTATTTTGCGGGCTTCCTCAAACTTGCACCTTTAACACGCAGGCTCACTGCAGATTGTTGTATAGGTGTATGGCTAGTGAAAACCCTCAATGTCAGATGTTATTAGACACCTTGAAGCTAGCCCTACTGGCTCGACATCTATAGTTCGTTCACGTTAAGAACGCAGTGATTTTTTAATTTAATTCTGTCGCACACAAAAAATCTCAGATCCACAACCATCGCGTTCAAAGTATGCGTTCAGCTGCTCACTGTGGGCTTGGCTTTCTAACTAGGAACGATTTGATTGGTAAGTGGGCGTGCTAGGTCGAAGGACAAGTTTGAAATCTCTGCATTCTTAACGCGAACGGACTATGGTTCTTTCAAATCACGCAAAAGGCCTCTCTCCAAGGGATGTGTCAAGTCGATTGGTCGTAAAAATAAATAACACACTCGTTCAATAATTTAATATTATTATAAATAAATTTAATGTATAAGTACAATTCAATAACATACAAAATAAATTACTAAGAAATATATACTTAACACGATAAAGAGGTTGTTGCCATATTTTTCCATCTTTTGTTCTCTCAACACTTTTATGAGTAAGCTTTTGTCATATTCTACCAAAAGTGGTCTGCAGGGATGCTTTTAGCTATTATAACAGTTTTTCCATCTTCCTCATATTGCATATTATCAGGTAAGTAATATGTTACAACAGGGGTCACATTTTCGCTACTTTCTTCATTCGTTTTACCATATTTCACTACTTTAGAATGGGCATAGACTGTTTCTATATCGGGTTTAAGCTTTTTACCATGATTTTTAGCATTTTCACTCGAAGGATTTTTAGCATCAGAATAAGTAGACGATTTGTAGGACATGTGTTTGTTGATTTCTTTGAAACTTCCTCGATTTTCAGGCTTTTGTTTTATTATTTGTTTAGTGATAAAATCAGGACTATCTAAGGTAGGTGGCGTACGGTATTGTATTTCTTGCTCAGCATCGTAATTCTGAGTTGTCGTTTCGAAAGGTTTCCTCAGAACATCTTCAACGCTTTCTTCTAAAATTTTGTGAATTTGTTTCAATTTGTTTGAGTTTCGGTAATGCATAGAAGGTGATTTTCGTGATTCATAATTTCGATCTGTTGTGTAGTAATATCTGTCGTCTCGAAGATTTCTGACATTATAGACTTCTTCACTTTCAAAATATGTTGGATCGTTGGTGAAATCAGGGTAATAATCGTCAATCAAGCCATTACTAACATCTAAAACGGAATTTTCAGTGCCTAGCTCCGGAACATAAGTTGTAGTGGTTTCTAGTATTTCGACATTTGGTTCTGTGTTTGTTAAAGGTGTTGTTTTGTTATTGGTTGATGTCGGTTCAAATGCTTTGTTTGCTTCTGTTGTTACTTCTATAATGGTCTTAGCTATTTCTGTTGTAGGAGCAACAGTAGTAGTTAATTCGAAAGGTGTAGTGCTATCAACATTACCAGGTTGTAAATTTATGTGTGATTTAGGTTTCTTAGTTCTATTTCTTCTATTTGGTCTCTGCCAATGGTTGAATGGTTCATGGAAATTGAAGTTAGGAAATAGTTGATCATACCTTAACGGAAAATTTGCGTTTGGATAGTACAATGGTGGGTGACCAAGTTGTTGCTTTTGTAACTGTCTTTTCAAGTAAGACAGTAATTTCCTTACGACTTCTTCTGGAATAGCTGGAAATTTAACCTGAAATTCTTGAATGATGGCTTCATCCTTAGAGTTTCTTGGCAGTTTAGGAATGTTTTCGATTTTTTCTGCAGATTTCTCTGAACTATCCACTTTTGGTGAGAAACTTTCAGAGCTCGAATGTTTAGGCCTTTCTTTGATTTTGATAATTATGTTTGGTCTATGCATTTCATGTCTTTGGTGTGGTCTTGGTCTTTCGTGAGTCCTGTCCATGGCATCAGGATACCTTTCCCTGTTTTGGTCGCTATTAACTTTTCTTGGATGTTCTATTGGTGATGCATGTCTATCCCCATCTCTTTTTGTGTTTCCATGTCTTCCATTGGATTTTCTCCGCTTTTTGTGGCCTTCCCTCTCTTCGCCAGAGTGTTTTGTTTCAGATTCATGAGCAAGTTCAGACCTTCTATGGTTTTCTCGCCTATAATTGGAATTTTGTTTTCTTCTAACTTCTGGCCCCGATTCACCTGAATCATGTCTTCTTCTATGCTTGTCATGTGTAGGCCGTCTGTGCCCACTTTTTTCCCTTTTTTGTGGTTCTTGATGTTTCATTGCTTGCACAGCTCCATTCTCAAAATACTCTGGCGGTAGTATGTAGTAATTATTGACAACGTGAGGTGCATTTTCTGAATTAGGTATTTTCTTGGGTATATTATGCACTTGTCTGGGGATTTCTACACCTAATTGACTGTACAAGTTCGTGTTAGGGTCTAAAATTGTCTGCGTAGTTGGATTCGCTAGTAACTTGTTTTGATCTAAAATCGTCTGCACTGTTGGATTTGACATCAGTTTATTCATGTATAGTTGATTTAGCTGATTCATCACTTCATTATTCTGATTAGGTTGATTGTTCTGAACAGACGCTGTCAATTCTTTTTGAAGCATAACAGGTTGTGCATAGAACTGGTTATTGTTCGCTGGCTGCTGAGCGACATAAGGAGGATTATTGTTAGTAACTTGCGGAATGAAATAAGGTTGATTATTTGCAGGTTGTTGATTGAAATAAGGTTGATTGTTATTTGTAGGTTGCTGCACTACAAATGTAGGTGTTTGCTGTGTTAATTGCTGCTGCAGAACAGGGATGTTCACAGGGGCTTGGCATCCTTGATTGCAAGTATGAGGACATGTCTGAAGTGGTATCAGTGTCAATTGATTTCCATGTACCTGTAGGAAAAAAAAGTTCAGATAATATGAGTTAAGGTCGAAGCTCATCAGGCCAGCAGTAACTGCACGGCGCGATCCAGCCATCATCTTGCCATTCAAATTAGAACCTTATGTTGTGTATGGTACATAATATTTTGCAACTATAATATGAAAAAGCCAACGGAGAGCTAACGGCGAGTTAACTATACCAATCAAATCGCAGCTCACGTCCTTACGACTTGAAGTTCAAATTTTTTGGCAAGATAGTTGCTAGGTCGGAGGCGTGCAAAGTGTGCTAAGAGCTTCATTTAGTCATTTTTATCAAAACCTTAGAAGATAGCTTATCAATTTTGTAGAAAGTGGGCACCCACTGAAATCCTATAACATAATGAAACGAAAATCATTTCTGTCTTAAAATATATAACTTCATTTATTAGGGACATTTAAAATAAACCTAATTTGTGTTAATTAAATAGCACGCGGCAAACTATTCACTGATGGAAACAATAAAATGTGGAACATTAGAAAAGTAGTGGTAAAGTAAGTAAAAGTAACTTAACTTTTTTTTACATGCCACAATTCAACAATGAAGTGGTACGAGCCATACTCCAACACGCGGGCTCAGTGCGAAGTTTTGGAGGGGTCTAAGCTAGTGAGAAAACTTGCTGTCACAAAATCTAGCCGTCCTAAGCCTTCCGAATAAGCTTAACGAGTGACATGTGACATAGGAGCAACTGTTTCGTGCCTTCCGGAGCACTAAATATCGGTCGTTATGGTCCATGTTGGGCTTAAATACACTAAATGAAATTAATTCCAGAATGTACTTTTCACCATGGCTGCAGTTATTGTCCTTATTTCCCATTGTTATGGTATGTTATGTTAAATTAAGTAAAAATTAACCCTTTACTTACCAACAAACTTTGGACGGCCAGCCATAACAGGAATGTTATTTTTAGCATTATTCACAAGTAACAGCACATCATTAAAACACCACAAGATAACGAGCGAACCAGGGGTCAGGCTTTGACGAAACCTTCTACAATAGTACGTGCTGTTTTTATATACTTGTACTTATATTCTAAGAGATCGATAAGGTAGGAAGATTTCAAATAGATTGTAGTTCCAAGATTAATCACGATTCATAATTTTTAATAGTTTTAGACAATTATTCATTTATTATTTATGGCACAAAATTAAAGCACAAATGGCGGACTTAATGCCTAGAGGCATTCACTACCAGTCAACCACACGGTCTGACAGTGCATTGAACTTAAAAGTAAGATTAATCAGTAAAAATTAACACGTACCTAAATTAAGAAGGAATAAAGTGTTTTTTCCAAGAATCCGATTATGTAGTTTAAGTTCTTGTCAAAATCACTTTTGACCATTTTTCGAAATTCTGTTCTTTATCTTTTGTTTTTTATCTTGATCAAACTTCAAACTGCTTGTCAAACTTTTGAATCGTATCCTGTCATCATGGTCTGCACAAAGTAATCTCCTATCAGAAATAAGCTCACCTGTACTTTGGTTGTTCTAAATAGTATTTATTGGAACTTTATTTTAGTATACGAACTAATAAATAGTACCATGTGCCACTTCCCAAGTGGCTCCGAGGAGTGACAGCGG
This sequence comes from Udea ferrugalis, assembly GCA_950022985.1. Taxonomy (NCBI): domain Eukaryota; kingdom Metazoa; phylum Arthropoda; class Insecta; order Lepidoptera; family Crambidae; genus Udea; species Udea ferrugalis. The sequence continues at coordinate 6,308,298 of OX465543.1, forward strand.
TGTGGGGTTGCCTCACACTATCGTAACATACATGACATACTCTCACGACCATATCCCTAATGGGTTAGTCAGAGGCACACTGATTGTTGCCGTCATAGTGAACGGAATATTCAGAAGCCCACATTTCGCCGAGGGAATTTGAACCCAACGTGAAGGGCGAGCCTACCGCCGTTGTCCGGATTGCTTGGGTTTCATATCGGTGTTTTACATCACCGGAGAGTTAGCCGCAAATTGTACAATGAACACAAAGTAGATGTGTTCCGGCTAGATTTGATCTCGGGACCACCGGGTTCGGAGGCGGAGTGTTTAACCAATGGGCCACGACGCTCTCAGTATCGTAGACACCCAGTATAATGTGTCAGACGGAGTCACCACTACCTAAAAACATGGCGCGCCAGGGTTCCATCGGTGGCGTTCATTATTGGATTCCTTAGGGAACCTTGGCCTCCTTTGGGTTTAGTGGGTAGTTAAGCCACTTCCCTACAGATAATCCCACACTCCCCTGTCTTTCCCTGGAGCGAGGGAAATTTACATAAGCCCAAAGAAAGACCAAAGAAAAATTCAATCAACTTTATTTACAAACAAATCAACAACTAATCTTAAAACCCTCATAGCAGCAGCTTTTCCAATTCAACCAGGACAGAAGTAATCAACTTAATAAGTCCACTGAGCAGGCCTGTGCCGTCTGACAGACCTGTCAATAGGCCAAGCACCAGATTAAGGACTTGCGAGACCAGTCCCATAAGCAGGCCTGGTGCAGCCAAGACATTGGATCTGAAGAGTGAAATCAGCACGCTAATGTACAAGAATAAGACTGAAGCCAGATCTGTCAAAGTGGCATATAAAAGGGGTAGTGTGCATCCGAAGTAAGGGAGTAAAGCTGGTGTCAAGTTCTGGACAATATTTGACAGGTTGTTGAGGTTGTTTATCAGGTTGATCAGGAATGGGATGAGCAGACAGGCCAGCTGGTTGGCGATGGGCAGGACTGTGGATATCTCGTCGAAGGCCAGTCGGAGAGCTGAGACGGAGTACGCTGGGATCATGGCTTCGCTTTTTGGCACCTGTCAAAAAAGTTAGGTTAGTTTTGGAGGGAAATTCTTTGAATTGTAACGAATGATTTTCTGCCGTGTCATCTAGCTCGAATTTTCGCTCGAGCTCGAGCTCATTAGGTCTATTTTACGTTTTCTTAACAGAGAATAAATGGACGGATTCCAAATCAAAATATAAAATCTTAGATTACGTGAAAATGAATACTATAAACAGCTTGTTCTGTCAATTTGAAAACTGTTATGCTTGATAACGTGATAATATTTTTAGTTCGTTAAATCATTATTTTACAAAGTGTCAGATTTCATTAAAATGATTGTTTTGTCAGTCAGCAGCTTTAAATATTATGAACTAGTTTTTTGTGAAGTCGATCGAGTAGTAGTTTAGTAAACAGCTATGCGTCTATACTAAAGACTTCGATAAAAAAATAGGAATATTTGTTTTAGATTATTTTAAATATTATTCTGATTTTTTGCAAATTAAAACTATCCCTTAGCAACCTAATTTTTAACTGCTTTCTGGTCTAACAATTCTGTTGTGTATTTAAAAAAAAATGTTTGCCTTATAAGCCGTTGGCTGTACATAACAATAGTAGATAATTACATGTACAGAGGCGCTCACATCAACCTTTACATAGGAGCACCTTATGCCACTGATATAGGACTCATTTTGCAACGGTTTTGTAAAGGCTGATGTGAGCGTCTCTGTACAGCCAACGGCATAACAGGCTATGTGAAGTTAACCTAACTATAAAATAAATAATTAAATTACCAATAGGGCGACAGCAAAAACTACGAAAGCAAAATGCGAACGCATTTTTAATATTTAAATAAATATAATGTTTCTATTTTAAATCTGACACAGAATTGGTGGTAGCAATTGAAAAAATCCTTATATAAATAAGTGTTATCGACAAAAATTTAGTTTTCTAATTCTTTTGCAACAATATTAGAAACTTTTCGTAGTAAATAGCATATATTTTTTATCAGTATTGATAAATATTTGCTAATTATCTAGTAACTTAGTTACGTTCGATAATAGTGCAGTTTTGTTAATAAATATAGATAAGAATAGTTTATGTAATACTTCAATATCTGGGACATGTTATTGAGAGATTATCTTAACGCAAACAGACTAAAAATTCAAACTGATGCATCTTATACCCCTGAATTCTTACCCCCTATCTATATTATTTTGGTTAGTAAGAACATTTTTATTTTGTTGGAGATTAGATTAGAGATCAACCTTTCAGCCAAGTGTTATTAAGCATTGCCCTGTGGTGTGGAGCATAAGAATACTGCCAAGGTTTCCCCCCGCCTGCCCGTAAGAGGAGACTAACGGGGGCCCCGGGGTCGCTAGGAGTGCACACGGTGGGGACCGTGTGCCTCAATTGCATAGGTGACTCCGTGGAGGGCGGCGGTGCGACAACGGCGAGTGTAAGAGGGTAGGTATAACTCCCCTCGAGTTGAGCTTGGAAGCTGGCATAGCGCTCCAGGGGTCCGACGGCAGAGTCCCTCGCAGTGGTACTCGGGGACCTCTGGTAACGCGCAGATGATGGCCTCCGCGGAGTTTAGTGGGTATTCCCTTTCCCATTGGGGTGAGTGAGCCCCACACTCCACCGCTCTCCTACCTAGAGAGTGTGATACTACGTGTTGCATTTTCCGCGTCACAAAATAAGCTGTTATTAAGGTTAAGCTTAAAGTTAAGGTTAAGCTGGCACCAACTTGGATATCGATGAAGCTACCGACGACAAAGCATGCTTATGCTTTTGCATAAGCATGCACTGACAATGACACAGTTTTAGCTGCACATGAACTTTAATAATAACAACAATAATTGCAAGTTCAATGTCAAGTGAAAATCTCGAGTAAGCATAATAAAAGTAGCAGCGTTTCAATTACATCGTGGTATCTTAGGGTAAATTATAAATTAATAGCTTTACTCAAAAAATTGAGAAGAATAATCAATATATCTCAATTTTGGAGAGCAAAAATTGTGAGAAATGTTGCATGGACCATTGAATATTCCGTCTCCATATTTTTTCTCCTCATTTTTTTCATTTCATAACCCGGCTTTAATATTTTTTTTGTAGTCTTTGCATCTTCTGGATTGTGTCTCTGTATAGATTTTCAACGAAAGTCGATGAAAATTATGAATCAACCTCCAACCTGCAGACCTTCAGGAAAAGAGCGTACTCTTAATTAATAGGCCGGCAGCACATTTTTGTAGCTCCTCTGGTGTTGCAAATGTTCATGAGCAGCAGTATTCGCTTTCAATACTCTCAGCTCGTTTGCTATCCTATAGTGAAAAATGTCCTAAGTATAATAAAAACCAGGCTACTTATTCGAAATTGTGCCAAGGCAGTTTAGTCTTCGGTCCCATCTGCAGATTAGCCTACGTCCAACCATTCGTTTCATCCATCGACAACAACTTAAAAATTGATAAAAATAAATTTCTTAATTGTTTACAAACTATTCTATATTGTGTGTGAAAATTAGTGAACCAATTTGAATTTAGTAACCTATTGAAATTACTATCTTATCAACACCTAATGCTCTATTATTTTTATCAAAACTAATTTTGCAACTATAACTATATAAAAACTATCACACATTTAACATATGCAAACTAAATCCGCATTTTCGTAGGATAAAACATTTTTTTTAATATTAAAAACACATTTTTATAAAATGTCGTTTAAAATTATTGTTGCAGTTATTGCTGTGGCTGTGTGTTTAACGGTGAGTTAACAAGAAAATTGAGACCATAGACTAAAACGAAAAAAAATATAAAAAAAATACGAACAAAAAAAAAGTTCAAATGGCGGCCTTAATGCTAAAAGCATTCTCTACCAGTTATTCAATGGGCAAGACAGAGATGCCGTTGGAGAGATCATATTTTCAAAATGTTTATTTATTTTTTATGGAGCCTTGGTCATCCCACTGCTGTGCCAAGACCTCCCTAACCCTCCTATTTTACCTACGGTCCAAAGCCTTGATGAATCAATAAAAAACATAAAAAAAATAAAAAAAGAGTTTGAAACCAAAGCATCAGAGAAACAAAATTAGCCATATTGGCTTCGCACGGGTGCAATGGGATGTTATTACACTTAAAAGCCTTCTCCTCTTCAAGCTCTCTATCTAATAAAGAAAACCGCATCAAAATCTTTTGCGTAGTTTAAAGATTTGAGCATACCTAAGGACGCAGCTACGTTGTTTATTAATATGTAGTGATCTAAGCAATCCAAATTATTCTACTATAGAAAGTCGGCGAAAACCGGTAAAAACCATTTTCAAAAATAGTCAACAGACTGAAAATATCTTCTTTTTTCAGGCACCAGTAACGGCATCCTCAGGCGTGCAGCTGCCAGCAGTATATCCCCTCGTAAACGTCTTGCTACCACTCCTCAACAATGTATACAACCTCCTTCTCTCACTCCTGTCGATCTTCGACACCCTCCCTCCATCCATCACCTGCATGATCCCTGTAGACCTTGGAGCATTAGAAACCTCCTTACTGAAGCTATACTCGCAAGCCCTAGCGATAGTCAACTTCTTAAGGTCTTTGCCGGAGTACGCAGCTGGAGCCAACCCGTCTTCTCCACCTGCAAACATCGCTAACATGCAAGGTCTACTGACTACTCTTATTTCTTCAGTGTCAGACTTGGCAGATGAGATTCTGATCGGCATTGGCGGTGGTCTACTGCCAGGTCTTCTCCAATTGGTCGTGATGACGGTACAGACTCTGCTTACCTTGCTGCTTTAAGTATGAAACCTGATTTTGATTGTTATGTAGTTTTTATGTAGTGGTTATTTAATAAACAGTCGTGGAATATATTATCTTGGTTTAATTGACGCTCAAAAATTACCTGATAAATAAATCAATATCAGTGGAAATTATTCCACACAGCGCTATCTAGCGCAAAACTAAGCAACCAAATGAAATACTTTTAATGAAAACTAAACAACGGATAAACATATTTTTTTTATAAATACTTACACACTCTAATTTACATAGAAAACACCTGACAATAGAAATAAACATTTGTTAGTCAAAGTTAATGGACACAAATGTGTATACTGTGCTGGGATCGAACCGGGGATCTCTGGTGAAAATAGCCAACTCCTCAACCATTGCATCAAATAAATACGATACGCCATTTTAACCATTGATCAATTATGTACATAACAATTGATGTATTTTCCAATCCTTTACTGATACCCCACTTCCGGACAGTCCTCCTTGCTCTATTGCAAAGAAATAATTTGAGCAAGACAAAAAACGGAAATGGGTAGCCTGATGTACCGTTGACTGTACTTTGTTATATTACTATAGCTAGTAGCCACATCATACCTAAGGCTCACTTTACAACAGGCTTGAGCCCAGCAGTGGGACATAATATTTACAATGTTTAATTATGTATAAGTTAAGTTTCCAAAGACTTTGACAAGCAATCATCACCAGAAAACCTTATTAATACCAACCCAAAAAGCACTCTGCCAAAAGATATTAATAATAATAATAATAATAATAGATACCGTAGACAGTGATGATCCACATAACTTTAAGGCGATGGAACCAAATGAGACCTACAAATATCTCGGTACTCAACAGAACAAAGGCATACATCACACCAAAATAAAATCCGATTTAACTCAGGAATATTTAAGACGCCTAAATTTAATCTGTAAACAACATCTTGTATCTAAGAACCTTTTTAAAGCTATCAACACTTTTGCCATTCCGGTACTAACCTTTTCATTTGGAGTAATCAGATGGACTAAGACTAACATAACAAAATTGGAAACAAAAACTAGGACCACATTAACTAAACATAATTACCTACACCCGAAATCGGCAATTGAGAGAACCACAGTAAAGAGAGATAAAGGAGGAAGAGGCCTAATCGATTTAAAGCTTTTATGGGAAGGGCAAGTGAAAAGCATCAGACGATTTTTCTACGTAAAGGCTGAAACCAGTGACATCCACGCTACCGTTGTGGAAACTGACGACAATTACACACCTTTGAATTTGGTTAATAGAGACTTAATATTCAAGCAGAGGCAAACACATGAGATCGAAAAAATTGCTACGTGGCGGCGTAAAGAACTACATGGCCGACATCTTCACGATCTCGAACAACCACACATCGATCCAGTTGCCTCCAATAAGTGGTTGAAGTTAGGCTCTCTTTTTCCAGAGACCGAAGGATTTTTAATAGCGATTCAAGACCAAGTTATCAATACAAGGAATTACAAGAAATATATTTTAAAAGACAGGAACCTCATAAGTGATAAGTGTAGAAAATGCAACAGACAATCCGAGACCATACAACACATAACCAGCGCTTGCCCCAACCTCACACAAACAGATTACACACATCGCCATAACCAGATATGTAATATCATTCATCAGAAACTAGGAATTAAACACAAACTTATCAGCGGAAAGCCTCAACCTTATTACCAATACACACCTAAACCGGTACTAGAAAGCAGCAGCCACAAGATTTACTTCGACAGAGCTATACTGACTGATCGCACTATTCATTACAACCGACCCGACATTATAGTAGTTAATAAACACAGCAAAATAGTACATTTAATAGACGTAGCAGTTCCAAATACCCACAACCTTCACAAAACTATAACAGAAAAAATTAACAAATACACAGAACTGAAACAAGAGATACTTAGAATCTGGCAGATGGATAAGGTCTACATTGTTCCGCTGGTGCTCTCTAGTACTGGTGTGATTCCAAAACACCTTCTCACTTCTCTACGTACCATCGACTTACCGGAAAGCACCTTCATGACCATGCAGAAAGCTGCAATCTTGAACACGTGCCGCATTGTGCGCAAGTTTTTACAGGAAGAATCATCAAACCAAACGAACACAGGAGGTGAGGTTCACTTGGCTTAGGCCCGTGAGTCTCATCAGAAATCTACCGAAATTTTATTTCGAGAATAAACAATTTTGAAAATAAAAATAATAATAATAATAAAAAGTTTTATTGGCACAAATGACAGAAATAGAAACAACAAAAATACAATAAAATTAAAAACACAAACGGCTTATACTAACTTAAATATCTAAATCTTAAAAGTGCCAACAGGGCCCCCGCTCAGCATTTGTCGAAGCAGAATGCCACGACGCTGGTTTTCTGCGGATACCTTTGTGGAACAGGTGAACGCAAAGCACAACATTAAATTAACTATTAATTAAACAATTAAAACATTAAATTATTATTAACATCAAAGTACTGTAAATGAACATGCATTAATTAACAAAAACTATACAAGAAGAAAAAAGAAAAAAAAAAAAAACAACAATAACAAAAAAAAACAAAAAATACACTATTATTACCTACTCTTACCTAATAAATTGATTTACCTGCTATTCTGCTCTTTGGAGATCCAATAAATATCGTTTGAACTTTATTTTAAAAGATTTCACTGAATTCGAGTTCTTTATTGGTGGAGGGATGTTGTTCCAACACTTAGTTGCAGAATAGCGGAAACTCCCACGGAATGCAGTCGTTTTGTGGTTCGGACATATAAGGAGCGGGGCAAATCTCGGCTTGCGGCTGGTAAAACGCAACTTATTGAAAAGATAGGGTGGGTTGTGATTCTTAATTACACCAAAGAGCAGAGTAGCAAAGTGAAGAGCTCGCCTGGACCCCATATTGATTAGGTTGTTAACATTAAGGTAAGGTGTTACGTGAGCTCTGTGTGGAATGGTGAAACAGTACCTCGAACAAGCATTCTGGACTCTTTGAATGACTTTTTTAGTGCGGCCCAGTAAACATCCGCCAATAACTGTATCTGCATAGTTCAGCTTTGAAAGGATTAAAGACTCACACAGGTGAATACGTATGTCCACATTGATAAATGGACGAATACGATACAAAACTTTCAATCGGTAATAACAGTTTCTGACTATTTCAGCCACATGCTTCTCAAATTTGAGACCACTATCCATCACGACTCCTAAATTACGCGCCTCGGTAACCTGTTGTATAAAATTACCTTTTATTGTCAATAATGGACAGTGGTCGCCTATTCGAACCGCTTGGATTTTGGTACCTATCACGAGGAACTTGGTTTTCAAAGGGTTCAGTACCAGACCATTTGTTTCGGCCCACAGATCTATTTGCATTAAGTCGCTATTGATTTCATCGACTGCTTTCCTCGTATCACAAGGTCTGAATGATCTATAAATTTGTAAATCATCGGCGTATAGGTGATATTTACAGTTCAGGATACAGTTGTGTAAGTCTGCAGTATAAATTATAAAAAGAATGGGTCCAAGTATTGAGCCCTGCGGAACTCCTTTATTAACGTGGGCCAGAGGAGAACACTCTTTCGTACCATTTTCACGACAAATTTCAACTTTTTGTGATCGATCAGTCAGATAGCTTTCAAACCACTTTAACGCCGCGCTGTCAAACCCGTAATACTCAAGCTTGGCTAAGAGTAATTTTGTGTCCAAAGTATCGAATGCCCGGGAAAAATCAAGCAAGACCAAAATTGCGCCTTCCCCGAGATCCTGCCCAGTCAAGATGTCATCCATCACGTCCATTAGAGCCGTTGCTGTACTTCTACCTGCTCTAAACCCAGATTGTCTTAAGGGCAAGATATTATTGGTGTTTAAGTATTCAGCTAGTTGCACACATATCGCCTTTTCAATTATTTTTGATAATAATGGTAAGATGCTAATTGGGCGTATGTCCTTCAGTGTAACTGGATTACTTATTTTTGGAATAGGTTTCACGACAGCTTCTTTCCAGGCGTCAGGAAAAATACCCGTCTCTATGGACTTATTGACAATGGCGGTTATGACTGCCAGCGTACGCGGCAGTGTAAGTAAAACCATATCCAGTGTGATGCCATCCGTCCCTTGGGCATTAGTCTTGATTTTGGATATGATGTTTAGAACTGACATTTCATCAACCAACTTTAGGCTGAATTTTGCGGAGCTGAATCTATTAGATTTAAAACTGGATATAGCTGAAAGGCTAATGTTGCTGCCTGGCACGTCGAGGAAGTGTTGGTTCAAAAGAACAGGGTCGTTCATTTCAACTGGCAAGTCTATATGAGTCTTCTTGAAGTCTACAACATTGTTTTTAATATTTTTCCAGAGAGAGCTAGAGCATTTAGAATTTTTGTTAACGTAGTATTCGAAAAATGCAGTTTTTTCATTGAACAGCGCAGCGTTGACAAGAGATTTCAATTCTTTATACGATTTTTTATCTACTTCCAGATTTGTCCGACGATATTTCCTATGTGCATCATCTCTCAGCCTCATCATTTCTTTCACGGCGTGAGTTATCCATGGAAAACTTTTATTTTTACAATACGACGTTTTGCAAGTAGCATGTTTATCAAATAACTCAGTTACTTGAGCGCTAAAAGCCGCCACCGAGTTGTTCACATTATCACAAAGCAGCTGTTCCCACTTGATGCTATCCACTTCTGCATTGAATATTTCCAAATTGATGTCCTTTAAAGGTCTATGGGTGATCCATCTAGGTGTTGGCTTGGGTTTCTTTAAGCTAAGTTTACATGTTATGAAGGCATGAGCACTGAGATCTGGTACGTAATCAACGACAACCTCAGAAACTTTTGCACTACTACATACAAGGTCAATCAAGGTCTCAGAGTGGTCAGTAAAGTGTGTCGGTTTAGTAACGAATTGCTGCAAATTCATACACTGCAAGAACTGCTGCAATTGTAAAGACTTCTTTTCAGCGTTTTTGAGTAAGTCAACGTTGAAATCACCCAACAAAACAATGTGATCAAATATTGAAAAAGAAGTAATAGAAACCGTTAACGCGTCTACAAAAACGTCCAAACTCAGCCAGGGAGGACGATAAGCTGTGCCTATAGCAACTTTGAGACCGTTAAGCTGGATACTAAGCCACATTTGTTCGATAGACGATGTAGGGGGGTGTTCAAGGTGGCGTGCATAAATTCCACGTCGCAAGTAAAATCCAACGCCTCCCCCGCGCGAGCGGACGCCGACGGGACGCGGAGTGTGCCACAACCGGTAGCCCGGTGGGGCTGGTGCGCGTGCCTCTTCTCCCTGCCTCAGCCACGTCTCGTTGATCGCCAGAATGTCTACGGCATGTCGCTCTATAGCAACAAGAAATTCTTCATGTCGAGTACCCAAAGAACCCGGATTTAGTAATCCAACTGATATATTCCTACACTTAATGAATAGCATGACGTAAGCGTGTAAAATTTGAACATACTTGCAATTGTGAAGGTACTGTTTTAGCAGTGTCAAATGTCGTTTGTGTAAACTATATATCGCTAAGGCAACCTTATGGAGTACATGCTCACTCCACCACTCAACACATAAAAGGAAACCCATGGTAAATAACTTACAGATGAATACAACATATTTCAGTTTCAGATTTGTACAAAAGATTTGTAAACAGTAACCAAATAAAAGAAGAACACATATTAGTACATAGGAACAGCGCATAAGTACAAAAAGTCGAAAAGGAAAAGAATTATTAATTGTTGTGACATGACGATACAGGGCAACGCAATGGCAACCTACAAACAAGATAAAACAAACCATAAAAATTGGCTTACAACTAAGCAACATAGTACTATGTTCTAAAATTGCACAAAAAAGAATAAAATTACATATTAAAAAAGGAAATACACGGTAGTTTTCAGCACAGAAAAAAACAAAATTAAGATACAGTACCAACATGGTTACCGCCAAAAACCTTAGCAATGTCTGTGTCGGAATAGAGACGATAGCGGGTAGTGCCTTGTTCCCGTCTAGCAAATATCCGTCCGTCCCGCGTCCACACATACTTCCAATTGTGTCGCTTAGCGGCTTCACGAGCTGCTTGAAACAGTTGCCTGTTACGCTTCGTCAACCGCTCGTTCACATAGACAGTACGGACAGGGCCAGGGAGAGCCATGGAGTCCGAGGTAAGGCCGCGGCGCACCCTCGCTGCTAGTAGCATCGCGTCTCGCGTCGCTCGCCGCGCCAAGCGCGCGACCAGAGGCCGCGGCCGCGGCGAGGGCCCCCCCTCCACACGCGCAGATACCGGTCCTGCTCGTTCCACGTTCACGACATCTCGCTCCTCTAGATCGACACCGAGTTTCTTTGCTAATGTCAGGAACAAGTGGGTGGTATTTTCATTTCCCGACTCTGGGATGTTAGATATTTCGACATCGTTTAGCAAAACATCCTGATCACGGTTCTGGAGTTCAAGTTGCAGCTGGAAGACCGTTTCCGTCAATGCTGTAACCTCTTGTGAACGGGACTCGCTCTTTTTCGTTTTAACAGGAGAAAACTCTTGGTCTCGGTTTTGAATCTCCAGCTGCAATTGCGTGACTGTTTCGGTTAATGCAGCAACGTCTTGACTCTTGGACTCGCCCATCTTAGCTTCTATAGAATCAATCCTTGTCTCCAAGCTGTCCAACCGCGCACTGTGGTTACTAATAGCCCTAGTCAAATCGGCCATGGTTGCTCGAAACATGCCCATTTCTAGGCGTACAGCCCGAATTTCGCTGATCAGCAGCCCAAAGTTGCCAGTAGCATCAGTAAGTAACACACTCTCCAATTCCTTCTCTTCAGACAATTTATTTTTTATCGAACGTTGTGTAACGTTGTCCGCTTCGGTAGTTGGGCTGTTTGACGTCGTGTTCAACTCATCGGTATTGGACGACATATTCGGTCGAACAGGCGTGTTCAGATTGCCTAGTTTATTCTGCCTGCTAGTACATTCGGAACATTTCCAGGCTTTTTTCTGCTCAATGTTAGCTGCGTAAAAAGAATTATAACGTTTACTGCTTATTTTCAAACATTCTATGTCATAAGCCGCTTTGCAAAAACAGCATCTCAAAAATTCATTCTTAGGAAGTAGCTTCGCACAGCCTGCGCATTTAGTAGAAGGTTTCGACGTCATTATTTTAAGCGTGGTCGATGTTGTATGATTAACCAGTATAGCCTTCTATTGGCAAATAGCGTGTAGTTTCTGCTCAATAGGTTCCAGCAAGAAGCGATCCGTAACAATGCAGTTTCGCGATTTCCAACTAGGTGGCGGTAAATCTCGTGTAGCGTCTAACGTCCTCTGTGGGCGAGTAGCGCACTCTCGTCAAAAAATTGAATTTAACGATCTTGCATGCCGATAAAAACAAACATTATTTATTAAATCCATATAAAGGTTGTTATTTGAACCACAAATCAGAAGCCACTTACTATGAAAAGAATCCAGGCAAAATGTGTACCCTACATATAGTTCAACCAACGATTTGAATTGGCTTGCCACTCAATACCAAGAAATTTTCAAACACTATTTATTCTTCTTTGCCGGCACAACTTCAAGAGATAACATTCGTGCTTGACGATCACTTCACTATAAACTCAACAGTCACTTTTTTTCCCCTAATATCCACTTTTTACTATTTAAAAACATTTATTTTTACGGAGCTGCATGTTTACACCGAGCCAGCGCCATCTGTATTAAGCCTTAAATAAACCTTAAATAAACCAACGACAATATTTAGCGCAAGTAATTCAGAAATGAGCGACTATAAAAGGACCTTACCCTCTTTAATTAGAAATAAAACAGTCATTGACCCTAAAAATTACCCTTTACCACAAAATATCAAGTTTATTAATAAGTTGATATACTAGACTCAGGCATGAATGAGAGGGCAGTTCTCGCCCTCCCTCACCCTCAGATGACGTCATTCATTCACCTAGTCGATAACTGTATCGCACGTTGAGGTCATACATGGGGCGTATTTTTAGAAGGGGTTTTAAACGTTTTTGAGCTTAATAGAACATAACGCCATTTCTGATACGATCAAGCAGGAGAATACCAAGCATGACGCTCTCCATTGTTCGCTGGGTGACTTTGAGCCTTATTATGAGACTCATAGTGAACGACCAAGTCAATGATGAGATCCGCAGGAGAACTAAGACAACTGACATCACTCGAAGGATTGCCTCGTTGAAATGGCAGTGGGCGGGACACATAGCGCGGAGAACCGATGACCGTTGAGGCGGAAAGGTTCTCGAATGGCGACCGCATACCAGACGACGTTCCGTGGGCAGACCCTCCACAAGGTGGACCGACGATATGGTCAAGGTCGCGGAAAGCCGCTGAACCGATCGTTGTGGAGATCCTTGGGGGAGGCTTATGCCCAGCTGTGGGCGTCGTTCGGCTGATGTGATGATGGGAATATAACACATAACATACACTCCCCGACTAGGGTAGTGAGCGGCACACGGATTGTTGCCGACATGGTGAAGGGTCGTGATGATGTTATGTTCGCGATACTGGCTCGTGTCCAGCCGCTTTCCTCCCTTCAATTTGCGTCCGATTGCCATCTTCTAGGACGCCCTAAGGCGAGGCCCGACCATCCCCAATGGGACCCTTAGGCACGTTACTTAAATATCAGGGGTTGCGAGCTTTCCACTCAACCCATTGCCCGATAAAGCTGTGAAAGCTACGCTAGCTAAGTAATCATATAAAGAAACTTGGATTGTAGGGTAATTAGAAAGAAAGAAAAAACGTTTATTGATTCTGAACATTGCAACAGATAAAAAACATAGAAAGCAAGATGGTTAGGAAAAAAACAAACGGGAGAAAAATAAAGAATAATTTTCACCAGGCAGCAGTGTCACGATGTCCAAAATTAAATGGACCCCACCTTGCTAATGCCTGGACCTGATAGGCTCAGACGCTGATTTTCAGTGGGGCCAGCTGAGTGGACGCACGGACATTAATTTCAACGGAAATTCAACGGAATTAGTTTCAATGAAGAGGTAAAAATATAGCGTGATTAATGTGAGATATGACTTTTTGAGATTTTATCTCAAAAATGGCACAAAGTATATCATAGTATAGAACGCAGTTTTTTTTGTTTAATTCCGTTACACACATCAAAACGTGTCAAAACTCAGGTACAAAAAGGCTGCGTTTAAAGAATGCGTTTATTGGGGCACTGTCAACTTGACTTTCTAATGAGGAACTATTCGATTGGTGGTTATTGGGCGTGCTAGGTCGAAGGACAAGAAAAATCACTGCATTCTTAACGCGAACGGACTATAGTGATTAGAACCGTCTGAATATAAAACATAGCAATCAATAAGTCGATTTATTCTTCAAGTTATATTCCGTTAAATCGTAAGCTAGGTATTAAAAGAACGAACTTCAAATAATTTAATTTTTCACTCTAACCCCTCATAATTTCAAAGATAGATTCAGCCTTTTCAAAACTAAAGATAAAATTATAAACTCTCAAAGGAATTACGAAAGCTTCTATAAAATTCTAACAACTTCTCTGCATTATTAATAAGCGAATATAAAGCTCCTCTTTGAATATATAAGAAACTAGTAGAGTTTAGATTAAAAAAGGGATTTAACTGGCTTCCGGTGTTAATAGGGAAACTCAACCTATAATGTAAGGAGGTGTTCACTATAAAATTAGTTGCGACTTAAAATTTATCATGTTTTTGATTTGGTCAATCTTCACTACATAGTATAAAACAAAGTCGCTTTCTCTGTCCCTATGTCCCTTGGTATGCTTAAATTTTTGAAACTACGCAACGGATTTTGATGCAACGGACTTTGATGATTTTTTTTATTAGATAGAGTGATTCAAGAGGAAGGTTTATATGTATAATAACATCCTATTGCACCCGTGTGAAGCGGGGGCGGGTCCTTAGTCATTAATAAACCTATACTTACTTATACAATTTTGGGCCTAGGGTCTGAAAAGATTGAATCAGAAATGTCAAAATCCTTAAAAGAAACTTGAGTTACCAACGGGTAAGCGGGTAGCAGGTTAAAGAAATAATGGGCAGTTCACATTGTCCCCCGGGGGGACGCGTAGTAGGCTTCGAGCCAGTCACCGCATTCCCCCCACATTGGACAATGAGAGGTAGTCGCCGAGGTTTTTAGTCGATAGGCCACTAGGACCACCTTCCCAGTAGGAGAGTCCGATATAACCCGGCCGGCCCCCGTGGCGGGTATATGCGTAAGGCATTTCCCTCAGCGTAAAAAAAAGTAAAAGGGCAGATAGTGCCAAGAACTTTGTCCAATTTAATATTATTTCCTACTGGTTTCTCTTTATTTAATACATTTTACACGCCACAAAAGCGAATTTCTACTTTTTACTGTGTGCATTTTAGTACTAAGTTTAGTGTTCAATAAATTTTATTTCTTTCTTTCTTTCTTTACTTAAACCAAATCACTGCGACAAAAACTGGTCATTTCGTGTGTCGCAGCGAATAGTCGGACGCTCCCATCCCTATTGTAGCCGCGTCCTTACCCCATCCATGCGCAATGAGCTTTCCAGTATAGATCGTTCAGTTTGGTTCAGTTCTTAGGAAGACGCTACAGGACACGCACGATGCTTCGGTAAGTGCCTTATACTTCACTATTCTTTTTTTAGAATCGTTAGGCGGGACTTTTTGAAGATGCCTTTGTTTGGAAAAAAAAGAGTGTCAGGCGCGTTTGTTTTTTCGCTGGAATAATGGCGGCAATTCTTTTGTGCCAGTCTTTGGGTTGAACTAACACCTCTTTTCTTTTTTTAATTTTTGATGTGCCATAGATTAAATTTGGAAGTGCCAATCTTAAATGGCAGTTTGACTTAATTTGTGTGAGTGTTTTCTGTGGCACACACACTAAATAGGACGCTATATGTTAGTAGGTACTGACAAGTCTGTAAAATGATGAAGTCTTCATACTTTCAGATAGTTATTGCTTATTATTGAGTGACTTAAAGATTTTGGATTTATTTTAGTATTTCTAAAATAATTGTTTTGTTAAGAGTAATGTATCCTAATGCTTGAATCAAATGGCTACTGGTGGTTTGAGCACCTAGAAGTAGAACTCGCTACTGGTGGTTTGAGTACCTTTATGTAGAGCTTAAAATTATTTCACTGCTTTTACAAGTACACTGGGAGGTATTGAATTTAACGATGTTGAACGGAGCTTATCACAATTGACTTTGTTTTGCGTTTTCAAGGTGAAAAATAAGTTGAAATAATATGGGTGACTTTTGGGGTGTCATTTTTTTCACAACGCTACAATGTGAAGTGTCAAACCAAGTTCGTTTTTAATCAAGTAAAAAGGTTGTGCTTCATGTCAGGGCGAAGGCCTTTCTAACAGTCATAATTAAATGTTACTGGCATACACTACGATAATAGTGAATAAATTAATTATTAATTGAATGGGTTTGTAGAGCACATAGATACCCATTGATGGAATTGTTATTATTGTTGAGTATTTTATACACATACATACATACCTACTATTTAATTTACCCACTGATGACTTTGAACGCTTTACCAGACTGTTTTTCTCCGTTTGACCATGTGCTTAACTGGTAGAGAATGCTTCTTGGCATTAAGTCCGACTTTTGTACTTTTATTTTTTAAATGTGCATTATAGAATGAACGTATGACTGTAGGGTGAGCGCAGAGGACTCTCAACCTTATTCACATATTTTGTTTCTGGATATGACAGTGCCATTTTTGGGACATTAAACCGTTACTGGCACTACAGCAGCAGGTTACTACAGAGGTGCCCGTGGCACAGTTGTGACAGTGGATCGGCAACGATAGCTGTTGTAAAGCAACACACGCCGGATCGAACATAGGATGGGTGACCGCCCTGGCCGAAATTAAGTACTGTATTTTTTGGGCATCCCCGTGCCTCAGAAGGTACGTTAAGCAGGCCCCATTTGACGTCACTAGATGTCAGTCGTTAAGCCTAGTCAGAGGTCTTAGGGCGGCTTGATAACATCTGACATTAAAGTTTCTCATTAACCTTACACTCAACAGGGACCTAGTTGGCATAAGGGAACGGCCGCTAAAAACAAATCCGTTGGATTTTAAAACTTTTTTGTCCGCTATGGCCTCGGCCGCGACACTCTTGTTTTATATTCTTTTGTTGGAAATTTCTGGACAAAACTAAGTACTTTTTGGGATTTAAATAAAAAACAACATTTTTAAAATTCGAGGGCGTCCCGGCCGAGGGCCTCGTGGATCGAGGGCGTAGTGGCCGGTCTCTTAGGTTGGGTCAGGTTTTGCCAACTAGGTCCCTGTCTCAGCATGTGCACCTGCAGCTATATTGGTGCAGCGACGCGGGTATTCTGATAGGGCCTATAATTGGTGGTGCTGCCGGTAACACACACGACACTAAGAATGATAAACTTTATGCCTCCCACAGTTGGGCATTGGTTGTATAGAGGTTGTTGTTTGTACAAATTGTTGGACTAAATGCCAAGAGGCGTTTACTGTGGTTCAACCACACTGCCGAATACTAAAAGAAAACTCAACAACCAGCTTAAAAAAAACTCAATTCGTTGTTAATCGTTGCTAAACCACAAGCACCTCATTTCCTCATTTAAAATTCTTCCACGTAGCTACTTTCTCTTAAAATTGTACTTAAGGCTCGATACCAGGAAAACGGCTCTCGGGAAAACTAAAGTTTTATATAGAAAATATGAAGTATGAGACACGAAAAAAATCGTCATCGTAGTCAAAGAGTTGCACAATCAGCTCAAACTTCCAGTATATGGATCAACTTACTAGATTAATGTGAAAAAAAATCAGAATATCGCTAAAAACGTGCAAAACGCACTCCCGTATTTCAAAAGTTTAGGCATCATATAAACTAACAACTTACGTGTTTTAAATAACGTGTAAAGATCAGATATCAAAGAAGCATTGCCAATCAGTTGTTTTTCATTGCTTTATTTCAGTTTGGGGCAAAAAATTCCCAAACATTCCGAATTTTTCGCTTGAAATCTCCATACAAATTACTATGGAGTGAGTGAAGTTTCTTTGATAGCTGTCCGCGCACCGTCGCAGCTCACTCCCCCCCATGTCCCCAAGGTGAGCGCACGTCGCTTTTGACGAAAATGACATTTATAATTACGCGGATAATTTACACGAAATAGGCGCACATAGGGTCTTTTGTTGAAAATAGTACAACTTTATTTTTTTTCCTCCGTACTGTTTGTTCATATGCATTATGCATAATTTATCAAACGTATGATTTTATCATGATTCACCATGAGAGTTATATGGCAGGTTTATATTTATAAGTACACTTGATTAAAAGCTCTCTTGGGTTTGACAATTTCGTACTAGTTGCCATTTCATTTTCCTATTCTTTACGCAGTGACGTGCACTCACCCGGCGTCATGTGGAAGTCTGACTTGCGGGACTGCGCAGACGGCTGTCAAAGAAACTTCACTCGTTCCATAGTAATTAGGATGGAGATCTCGAGCAAAAAAATTAAAGTTTGCGTTTGCTTATACGAAACAGAAATAGTTATAGCAATAGAACATAATGACAAGTTATTCGAAATGGAAACACACTTCACACCGGAACAGCTTTTACAATTGTACCAAGCACAAATTCGGTTGTGTATGGAGTACTTCTGCCACCTCTGGGATGGCTCTGCCAAGTATCAGCTGGATGCACTGGACTCAGTAGACCGAAGAGCCAGGAGACTGATAGGTGACGAGACGCTCGTTGGAACCAAACTCGAGTTTGGAGCATCGGCGTAGAGTTGCCTGTCTATCGGTTTTTTATAAGGTGTATTTCGGAGAGTGTGCGCAAGAACTTCATGACCTGATACCACCCTCTACTTTCTACTACCGGACCACAAGACGCCGCGAGGGCTTTCATCTCCATGTGGTCGACTTTCCAGCGGTCCGAACTAAGCGGTTTGGTGCTTCCTTTCTGGTCCGCACCGCTAAGGAGTGGAACGCCCTCCCTGCGTCTGTGTTTCCGGATACATACAACCTTGGTGTCTTCGAGGCAAGAGTGAATAGGCATTTTTTTGGGTAAGCGTGGCTGGCAAGACTGAGGTCAAACGCAAACCCATTTTAAATTAAAAAAAAAATGGATCAGATAGAACTTTGATATAAATATGAATTATCATATTTACGTCAGCCATGGAAAAATGGCAGTGCAAGCATTTTTATCTCTAACTGGCTATTTGCACACAGCTTTTCCCTGTAGTAATTTGAATGAACTATACAGACAAACGTTCTAGAAAATATAATTAGCATCAACTATCATTTAGATAGTGAAAGCTTATGTAAAAACAGACAGAAAAACGCGGAGGGTGACTTCCTTTCATACTATGCTCTACTCGTAGATCAATTCCAGTAAGATGAAGATCACGGTGGATTCTGTATTAAATTCAGCGTAAAAAGCCTGAAATACGATGGCCTCTACAGGAGACTAAAGGTATTATACTCAAGTGTTATTATCTAAAATAAATTATCCACTAAAAGTGTCTCAACTGTTGACAACTGTTAAATTCCTCGTTTTAGTTAGTAACAAGATAGCTCCGTTTAATGCTTCTTGCAGCTTTTCATTACAAGTAAGACCAATTTATTAGTGGGTTCTTCTGCATGTTACTAGAAATGGCTCCGTGTATTGCTATATCATATGCATTGGATGTAAGACATATTTTGTGTTGATGATGATCGAACGGATAAGCCAAGTTACAACTAAATCTCGATGGAATCGTCAAGTACCAGATATAACATTGTGCAAATAACGTGGTCACGAGAATAGATTGCAAATAATAGTGTAAAAAAATAATTGGCAAAACCGCTTGTTAGTATGTTTAATAAAATAAAATTTTTGGTTTGTTTCTTTTGTTTGCCCTATATCCTGAAATATATTGGGTGGCGAAATAAAAATCTTTGGTGAACGCATCAAATGATTATCATGCCGCGATTTATAATAATAATAAATAAATAAATATCCCTGGACATTATTCCACACAGCGCCATCTAGCCCCAAGTGAGTTAATTATACTCCGTTTTTATGGGATACTAGACAACGGATAAACATACTCAAATACTTTTTCTTTTGTAAATACATACTTATTATACATAGGAAACACCCAGACCAATACAAACAGACATGTTCATGCACACAAATGTTTGTACTGTTCGGGGATCGAACCCGCGACCTTTGGTGTAGTAGCCGACTTCTAAACAATAGGCATGATGACTGTATTTTTTTTTTGTTTATTATCGAAAGACCTTACATTTATGTAAACAATCCTCAAAGAATCACTTCATCTGGATCAATACCACCAGAGATATCACAATTTGAAATGCACAATTTTTGGACTTGCCCAAAAACGCTCCATACAAAAGCGACAGTGACGTCACTATCGCTGTCACTTTTGTATGGAGCGTTTTTGGGCAAGTCCAAAAATGTGCATTTCAAATTGTGATATCTCTGGTGGTATTGATCCAGATGAAGTGATTCTTTGAGGATTGTTTACATAAATGTCAGGTCTTTCGATAATAAACAAAAAAAAAATACAGTCATCATGCCTATTACACCAAGACGGTCGTCCGGATTTATGCATTGCATTTATGCACGGATTGCACGGCCCAACCACTGTGTGACCATAGCTGTCACGATCGCTTTCAAATTTGACAGATTTTCTCTCCGGCCGACCCTAGTAGCGAACCTTAATTAACAAGTTAAAAATAAGTCCCTTTGTCCCGTTAAGTGGTAGCACCTTACACAAAGAAAATTATAATTAAAACCGGGTTTCATAATGTGTTTTGACGGTTCGTTCTGAAAACACGAGACGCTTAAATAAGGGAGATAACATAACATTACAGTTCATTATCATTTAATGAGAAAGTACTGTGGTTTATATAAACGGCCTATATACGTCCCACTGCTGGGCAAAGGCCTCACCTCAACTATGAGGTGGATTGAGCCACACTCCAACACGCGGGCTCAATGCGGATTGCTGGAGGAGTGTAAGGTTAGTGAGCAACCTTAATATCAGATGTTATCAAGCCGCCCTAAGGTCTCTGACTAAGCTTAACGACTGACATCTAGCGACGTCAACCGGGACCAATTGCTTAACGTGCCTTCCGAAGCACGGAGATGCCCGTAATACTCATCACTAAATTTCGGTCGGGGTGGTCACCCATCCCCTTTTCCGACCCGGTGTGTGTTGCTTTAAAACAGCGATCGTCGCCGATCACTGGCACAACTGCGCCACGGGCACCTCAATACGGTGATTTAAGTGATACAAATAAATTGATGCCTATGGGCAATTACAAACACGGGAAAAGACCTATTCCTATCCAATACCAAAAACGAATACCAGTGGTATTTGTTTATGATCGTAATTAAATTCTATTCCGGACGAATACCAAATTTTAAATATTTCAATGTAGTTTTGGTATTCGTCCGGAATAGAATTTAATTACGATCATAAACAAATACCACTGGTATTAGTTTTTGGTATTGGATAGGAATAGGTCCGGGAAAATCTGATTTGTTCTGAAGTTATGCGCGTACATAATTTAGCTGATTCTTTTTTATTAATATAAATAATCGCCTCCTACACATGCAACATACAAAGTAAAGTAAAGTAAAGTGAAGTAAAAATAATCTTTATTCAGGTAAGCTTAATAAAAACCACCCATGACAAGGCATCATAACATTAACATTTAAAAAAAAAGATTCTACTACCGGTTTGAAAGTGATAATTCTACCGAGAAGGAAACTGGCAAGGAATACAAACTAGCTCGGCCCCTGGCTCTGCCAGTCCTGCTCTCCCTTACCTGAGAAAATATTTGAACAATCATAAACTGCCTATTTAGGTCAAGGAGGTAAGGTTAGTGAGAAGCCTTAATGTCAGATTTTACCAAGCCGCCCTAAAACCTCTGACTAGGCTTAACTACTGACATCTTATCGGACCAACTGCTTAACGTATCTTCCGAGGCAGTCATTCATCTATTCTTTATTGCAATTCGAGGGCGTCCCGGCCGAGGGCCTCGCCGATCGAGGGCGTACCGGCCGAGGGCCTCGCCGATCGCATTAATATTTTAGTTGCTTAGTTTGGAGCTAGAAGGTGCCGTCTGGAATAACGTCCAGTGATATTTATTTATTTATTTTGCCAACAGGATCACGATGGCTCTCGGGGCTTTGCTGGTGCTGGGCTGTCTGGCCCCAGCGTACGCTTGGGGAGGGCTGTTCAACCGGTTCAGCTCTGACATGCTGGCTAACCTGGGCTACGGGCGCTCCCCCTACCGCCACTACCCGTACGGACAGGTATGTTCTACTTACTCCGCCGGACCCTAACCAAACCGAGGACAAATCCACCAAGCACCCATGGCCCTACCAACCTTCCTGGTCTTACGGGCCGAAATTAGAGAAATCGCGCGGAACTGGTGGCCACTAGGCAGTATGCAAGGCAGTACCAATCCTGGGAACAGTCTTTCCTCTCAATTCGGTCTTCCTCTTCGATAAGTCTACCCGGAGTAAGGGCTTAAAGCCGTTCTAAATAAATCTCTTCAAGCTCTGATACGGAACTAATTTCACGAATACAAGTCCAGCTCGTCTCGCTATCGTCTTTAAGGTCTGCTAGGAGATCATTTTCTATCTTGGGGCCCTCAAAATTTACTCTAAAAGGTATGTCCTAATCTAACATGAGCCTTGACATTCACTGACTTTTTTTGACGTATACCTCCCTCTGAAGGTAGCTTACATTTTTTCCTCAATATCTTATCCTTCCTTCCAAACATTTGTGTCCATGATCATGTCTGTTTGTTCTGGTCTGGGCATTGCCTATGTGTATTAACAACTTAGCACTAGATTACCTTCGCCAAAACAGTTCCTAGAGCACTCGCGCGGGGGACATGTGCCTCGCACTTTTATGAACGCACTTTTATGAACGCACTATGGATAAGCCGACGCACCTAGAGTGATGGTGGACTACTGACACATGGCATGATTTATACTTGAGGAATACCTGGAAGGGCAGCACTGAAGCGCGTCTGATTCAAAAGTTAATAAGAAAAATTACACCCTGGGTGACATATTATGTACCCTGCGCGGAAACTACACCCTGTTTGACTTTTGTCCCCCGCGCGAACTTTAGTGTCTGTCCCATGAGTCACATCTCATGACAATGGATTTTCCATTCCTAAGTTTCCTGGACAGCTAAGTTATTAAGTATGTATTTACAAAAAAAAGAAAAAGTATTTAAGTATGTTTAACCATTGTCTAGTATCCCATGAAAAACGGGCTTTAATTAGCCCATCTTAAGGCTAGATGGCGCTGTTTGCAATGTCCAGTCATTTGCGTCATCACAATACTTCAGTCCAGCTTCAGAGCCCCACCCCCTACTGCGTAGTTGGCAAGCTCGATCGATAGGCAAAGGCCAACTATTTCGTAAATAACTTCAGAATTCATGAGACTTTTACTAAATTCAGTTATTTTGTCTTACGTGAAACTTTAGTGTCGATCTTAAAAACCGTATTAAATCGTACTTTCATTATAACTCTATCAAATCTAAATGTTACTCAGCCCCGTCATACTTTGTGGCGGAAGGGCTTTTCAATTTTGCCAGGTTATACAAATTTGTCAGCCGGCAAAAGTCAGCGAGGGGCCTTATGGGTGGTAGAGTTTAGCACCCCTGCTTCTATGAGCCTCTTTTTCCTAATGTCACAATAAATGGAGTATGTAATTTTATTTTAGCATTAGGGATAACGCATTATCATCATTTCATCTTACCAAAGATAGGACCAACTTTCCCCCGGTCATTTGCGTCATCACAATACTTCAGTCCAGCTTCAGAACCCCCACCCCCTACTGCGTAGTTGGCAAGCTGGATCGATAGGCAAAGGCCAACTATTTCCGTGGGCGGGTGACCTTTGACATCGGTGCAGCGATGCGTTCGACCTTCCACCTTTAGCTAACTTTGAGCAAATATACTTGGCGGGATTAGCGGGATGGAAATAGATGATTGCATTGATTTGTTCAACTGGCAAACAGTGGGAGTTTGCTAATTTTAGAACGCGTCAATTGAATCGTAATTGAGTCTCAATAGTCTAATTTGTATGGGGGAGGCCTATGTTCAGCAGTGGATATCATGTGGCTGCTGATGAGTCTAATTTGGCATATTCATTTCAGGCAGGCATTTTTATAGAAATTAGCTTACTTGGGACCCAGGTGTTATACCTAGGACCAATGATATTATAATAAAAAAGAGGTAGATAGGTTGCTTGTGCTAAAAAAGTGGCACCCAAAATCTGAACTTTAGTTCTCCTGAGCAAAGCATTGACAGTGTTTACAGTTGGAGACAACTCAGATAACTAACTCAGATGACTCAGATGTAATACTCGATAAATCGTTAACAATTACGACAGATACGTTGAACCAATTAACACGCTCTATTTGCTATGGTTCAGTTAAAAAAACAAAACCGGAGAGCGTCTCTTTGACGCCATTGCCAACGTTCGTTTAAAAAAATAAACGTTTTAAAAAAATAGCGCTGGAAAAATGGCGGGAAACTCGATGAGAAATTGGAAATGGAATTAAAAAACAGCAACCTTTTTCCGTGTAGTCTTTTATTCGATTTATTTTTAAAAGAAGAAATGTGTAAAAAATATCAGGCTATTTTGTTGTTTGAGTTGGTTTTGTAAAATAATTATCCTAGAGTCCGTAATTTCAACCTTTCGATAAAAAATAATAAAAATATGCAGAATAGAAGAACGTTTAGAAAAACTCAACGACTGTAAACAGCTCTTCAACAACATTTTAACTTTTGTATCGCTACGTCACTGTCATTCTTGTTGCTGCCGCCATTGGCGATGCGAGTAAGTGACACAACGCATCAATTGCTTAAACTATGCTTTAGCGTTGCGTTCGTTTTTATGAATAAGGGGGTAAAAGTATAACAGGTATTTAAATACATTTTCACAGCAAGTTTAATACACCCATGTTGCCATAAATATCTGATTACTTCATTAGTACCTGAACATGACAGGTGACATATCTGTCACGTGTGTATAGTAGCCAGAGACTTTAGTGAGCTAGCATCTGATCATATTAATGATGTGATGAATGTTAAGCTCGCGGACGTAAAAGAAAGACGGTTGTCACCTCGTCTAATCATGAGTGAAGCATCAACTGCAGTTTAGGTGTGTGCGTGACTAGCACGAGTCATTCGCACTGTGCATTGGCGCTGTCACACGGAGTAAAATGGCGTAGTTTGTAGCACCTAGTGTGTTTGTGTGAGTGTAGCAGGTCGTGTCCAACAAACGGAATTGTTTGTCTGCTTCAATATTTCTGGGCCCGAAGACTGCTAATTTTAGAACCCTTCAATTGAATCGTTATTGAGTCTCAATTGTCAAATTTGACATATTTTTCATAGAAAATTTTCAAATTAGCCTGGGCCCCAAGTCTACTAATTTTAGAACGCGTCAGTTGAATCGTAATTGAGTCTCAATTGTCGAATTTGACATATTTTTCATAGAAAATAGATAAATTAGCCGATCGAGACTTAATTACGATTCAATTGAAGCGTTTTAAAATTAGTAGTACCTTCGGCCCTGATGGCGACGCGCATCCACGCACTACTAACTCTCACTGCTCTGCACCCAAGATCCTATTTCGTTCTTTTGTTGTTCTCCTTACAAATTGCCTTGTTTCTCCACCAGGTGGAGCCAGAAGAGATCTACGCGGAGGCCTTGGAAGGGAACCGCATTGATGACGTGGTAGACGAGCCGGCTCACTGCTACAGCGCCCCTTGCGCCACCAACGGTGACTGCTGCAGGGGACTGCTGTGCTTGGATACTGGTAAGTACCCCTTCCCCCTATTTTTTCGGGGAAAATATGCTCTTTACGCACTATCCCACCGTTAGGGGGAACGGTGGGGGGTTGGAGCGGACCCCGGGCGCCGCAACGGCAGCAACCGGGATAGTCGCTAGGATGATATGAGGGGGAACGGTGGGGGAGTGTGGGACTCGCCCACCTCTGAGGTGGGAATACCCACTAAAATAAACCCCTTCCCCCCAC
Organism: Udea ferrugalis; assembly: GCA_950022985.1. Classification (NCBI taxonomy): domain Eukaryota; kingdom Metazoa; phylum Arthropoda; class Insecta; order Lepidoptera; family Crambidae; genus Udea; species Udea ferrugalis. The sequence goes on from OX465543.1 coordinate 6,334,203, forward strand.
CAGTATGGCGACTTCTATGTCCGATTGCCCTCTCCAAGTAACGCCCTAAGCTGAGGTTCTAACCCCACTATGGGGTGCCCTTAACTCGTTACTTTAAATATTAGGGTTGAGAGCCTTCTGCGCTCACCCTACGGTCCGGCAAAGCTGTCAAAGCCATCGGAGGCTAAACAGCAGTAGTCACACCCAAAATATATATAAATATGTCGGCTTCATTCATACTCAGCGAGCCCAGCTTCTTTCTGAGAGGCACTGATGATTTTATTGATTCTAACGATACTCCAGTCACGGCACTCTCGGCCCACCGTACGTAAAATCGCGCACACCTGTGTGTTTCGTTGCTCCCGCGTCGCTAGAAATCTAATAATCGCCTAGAAATTAAAAGCAGCCCTACGAGGCAATTATCGCTCGCTCGGCAGCCAAGTTGCCCTATTTGTTTTATTCTACTATGCTCTTCGCGGTCCCCTGGGGCTACAAATGCCACAGAAGCGGCTACAAAAGTAGCTGAAGCGTGCGACAGCGATTATAGCGTGCGTGCATACGAGTCACACGCCACAGCAACAAATCGCCGCCACAATAAGCCAAAAGCGGCTAGAAAAGTAGCAGAAGGGCGCAACAGCCACTTGCGGCTTTTAGTCGACACTTGCGGTCCGTGGCTTATACTTTTTATAACAAAAAACATTACAGACGAAAAAGCGATGACGAGGCCAATGGTGGAACACGCAAAGAACAACACAAATTATGAAAATAGTTGCATTTAAATATTTTTAATTCAACCCTTTCAACTTTTACTAATACTCCTTCGTGCACCACAAAAGTGAATAATAATTTGTTAGTACTACGTAGTAATTAAATTTATTTCAACTCATTTCAAAGTCAAATGAACTAACTTTACGTAGATATGCTAATAACTTGCTTACGAATGGTTTTTTCGTGAAGAAAATGAAATAAAATGGACGAGGCTGGGCCATGGCACAGTATAAACAAACAGTAGGTTATCTAAGGCCGCCGGCCGAGTTATTAGCCTAGCGTGCACACAGACACGCAGCACAGCCCGTCCGTACTGCCGCCCACCCTATGCCTCCCTATTTTATGCTAGCGTGTGCGTGATATCGCGACACGGCGCGCGACGCGCACGCACACATTCAAACCGAGAGCGGCATGTTTGTATGTAGATGTTCTACGTAAGTTAGTAGTAAGTTTATACTGTGGCCATGGCTGGGGAAAACAATACTTGATGTTAATTATAGAAGTTGCGGCTAAGCCTTCGTACTTGTGTACGAAGGGTACAATACAAGGTTACTCAAACCCCGACGACTTTGGTATCTAAGCTGCGGTAGTCGCTTACAACATTAGTATCGACGACTAATTTACGAAATGTTGGCGACGCCTGTACATAAACGGCCTATTACGTCCCACTGCTGGGCACATGCCTCACCTCAATGAGGTGGATTGAGGGATTATTGGAGGGGTGTAAGGTTAGTGAGCAACTTTAATGTCAGATTCTATCAAGCCACCCCTTAGGGTGGCTTGCCTAGTCAGAGGCCTCTGACTAGGCTTAACGGCTGACATCTAGTGACGTCAACCGGGACCAACCGCCGATCACTGTCACAACTGCGCCACGGCGATGCCTGTATGTTTACGAAACTACGAATTTGTAGTCGCATGGAAACCAAAATCGTCGAAAATTTGCGTAGCTTTGTGTACGAAGGGAAAATTACTGATGAATAGTCAATTTGAAACACAGCAATAAGCTCACTCTAAAACGTTGAGCTTTTTGCTCGTCAAAATATAGGCTGAACCTGCAAAAAAAAGTAAAATATACTTTATTCTTCTTATTTTGAGTGAGTATTTACCAAAAGCAACCATGTCACTGCAGAATTCAAATAGATTTTGACTTATTTCAGACTAGCGGCCGCCTGCGACTTCGTCCGCGTGGACTTAGGTTAAAAAAATGATATATCGTACAAATTGTAGCCTATGTACTATTCAGATGCATAAGCTATATTATTGTAAAGTTGCATTAAAATCTACCCAGTTGTTTTTACGTGAAAGAGCAACACGGCACAGCCACACATACAACTTTAGGATTTCTGTGACGCTTCAAACGACAAAGGACTCTGCGATTGTCTCATAGTCGGATTACAGATTGAAAATGTCAAACCTTCTTGACAACTATGTTAGCACATTTAATTTTCATGATAACTGCACTATCCTGAATTTGAATCCAAAATGGCGGGCTACCCCACACGACGCTCCCACGCTTCCGGGTTCACCCCCGCACCCAACCCCCTAATTGCTTTAATTAAGCAATGTGTACAATTGCTTTAATTATGTATGTTGTACTACAACCATTGTAAATTAACCCTTGTGCTAATGGTCACTTATAAGCACTGAATACATGACAGCTAACCAACCTTACTTTAAGTGCCCTTTTTTTATAATAGGGGAACTGCCTTACGCATACCACCGGGGGACGGACGGATTATGTCGGACCCTCCACTAGAAAGGTGGTATCCCAGTGGCCTTATCGACTAAAACCCTTATTACTACTCCCTCTCATCGTCCACAGTGGAGGAACACGGTAAGTAGCACGAAGCTTTCTACGCGTTCCCTGGGACGGAGCCCGCCTACACAGCGGGCCGGAAGCGACCTCCCTTCGTGAGAGGAGGCCAGTAGGGACAGCCGAGGGTGTAGAGCCGTCCCTACCAGGCAGTGGTGAAAGCCTGCGCAATGCCGGCGACGGTACTCCCGTACCGCGCGCCAGCTGGCCACCGTACGCAGCGTACTGGGCCCGCAACCGCGAGTCACCCGAAGGGCGGCTCCACTGCCGCAACCGGCGGTACGGCGCCGCCCGGCCGCGACGCACACGGGGGATCAGCCACGGATCAGTGCGCCGCGGCCTCCACCACAACTGCAACCCCACGTGTCGCCCTTATGGGCTGCAGCTGTTGGGTGTCAATCCACCACACTGCCACGCCTGAGTTCTCTACGCTTCCCCGTGGTTCACTCTACCACCGGTACTAAGCCCCTTCACCACGCCAAGGCGAGAACTCATGAGGGGGACTTTAAAGTGCCCTTTGCCAACTGTGCCTTTGCTGAAGGGTGGCAATATCGGTCGGCGTTACACACAACTCAGTCTGACCATTTTTTGGCATAATATTTGAATTTATGGTATACAAGGTGTTTCAAAAATACCTCTAAAGACTGAAATGGCATAGAAAGTGAATGAATCTGAAATAGTAGGTGTTGTTCCTTTTTTCATATATTTAACGGTTTCGATAAACGCGTACATCAAATGTTTACGAAAAAAAAAAAAAAAAAAATTGACATCTTTCAGAAGATCTCTTCTGGACAATTTTATTAATTTTCATGGATCTTTTAATAATTTGCCTACAATTTCATGTCACAGATATTTGTAACTGCCAAATCCGCCCTGGTACGTGTAGACAAGTCTTGTAATGACCGTGTGCCGAAGGCCGAAGCCCTGTTTTATCGTCAACACTTTTAGTCAATTTTGACGTATCCAAGGACGCCATCGACGCTCCAAGCTTGTTGCCAAGCAACTCCTTCTCAACCAATAAGGCGCAGCCTTTACCGTGGTCTCCGGGCAACAACTTCAATCAAGAGTCAGCGCCAATGTTGTTTACGTCTATCTGTCAATTTTTACGTTTCTTATATTTCTTTAGGCTATATTTAATATTATTAAGTTTTTTACTTTTAAATTAAGTTTCTGTGTTTTTGTAGATTTATTTTTGTATAAGAGTGTGTGATGTCCCATGGTGACTCCTTCCCACAACCGTCTTATTCGGCCGACAGCCAGTCATTAGTGCAGTGTGCCCTCTGCAACGAGCCTCGCTTCTTCAAGGGTCAAAGAGGTCTTAAAATACATTTAGGAAAGGCACACAGGACGCAGGCTACTTTACCTATCGACACTAACACCCAGGTAAATTCCTCTACTTCTTTTGTCCTTCCTGATCCAAATTCTGAGTCTGAGATACCTTTCTGGAAAAAAATATCAATTCTTAAAAATAGCCACCCGCTCATCAAAAGAATTCCCCGTGGAGCACGAATAGCTGTAGCACGTGCCCTTTGTAAAACCATCGATTTAGTATTAAAATTCAACAGTTTGGATTCCTGGCAACAGTTGCTTACTTTTGCTTTTCAAGTTCTTTTCGTAAACAAAAATGTTAATAATGAAACTTCTCTTACACAGTCAATCAAAAATAACTGCAATTTTTTAATTCCTTTAAACTATTCTTTTGAAAATAAAAAACGTTCTTCGAAATGCCTTGCATCTCAGTCTTTGAAAATTATTGAAAATAAAATTAGCGACGGGGACCTTAAAGGAGCAGCTCAACTGCTTTTTTCACATGACGTTATCGCTCCTGACTGCCCTGATACACTTACGGCCTTAATAAACAAACATCCACCTCCAGCTCCAACTTTTCGCCTCCCTGACCCTCCTCTATCTTCTGACATTCACCCACAGTTTTCTCCCTCTGATGTCCGTTCCGCTCTGTTATCTTTCAAGAACGGTTCTGCCGGCGGTCTTGACGGTATAACTCCTCAACATCTCAAAGACTTAACCTCTGGTGAGGCTGGAGACGCTGGCAGAACTCTTCTTGATCGCATTACCAGCCTCATAAATCTTTTGGTGTCAGGTAAGACGAACGAAGCAATTATTGATGTTTTATTTGGAGCCAACTTAATAGCTTTAAAAAAAAAAAGATGGTGGTATAAGGCCAATTGCCATTGGTTCCACTTTTCGTCGTCTTACTTCTAAATTATGTGTAAAATGTTTAATCCCTGATATTCCCTCCCATTTTAACCCCATACAGCTTGGTTTCGGCACCAGAGGTGGATGTGAAGCTGCCGTTCATTCGGTGCGCTCTTTTCTCAGGCACAATGGCGGCGAGGTGTTACTGAAGGTGGATGTTAGAAATGCTTTCAACTCTGTGGATAGGGGTGCTTTGTTGTCCCAAGTTAAAGAGAAAACCAACAAAATCTATAAGTATATTTGGCAATGTTACAGTAAACCTACTAAATTAATATACAGAAATCATCTTCTCCATTCTTCTGTTGGTTGTCAGCAAGGTGACCCACTTGGCCCGGCTATCTTTAGTTTGGCAATACATCCCATCATTTCGGCTCTAAATTCTAAATTGAACGTTTGGTATCTTGATGACGGCACCTTTGGCGGAGATGTTGATACTGTCCTTGAGGATTTAAAATTTTTAATTATTAATTTTCGTGAAATTGGCCTTGATTTAAATTTTTCAAAATGTGAACTTTTTATCCCAGATTTTACCCCTCGTAGGAGTGAAATAATCCAAAAGTTTTCTGTTTTAGCCCCAAACATCCATATCCTTGGTGCTAATTCTCTTCGGCTACTTGGGGCCCCTGTGTTAGACGAAGCTATACCTTCTTTTATTTTGGATCAAATGTCAAAATTCGAGAGTTCTTCAGAAAAACTAACCGAAATTAACGCACACATGGCCCTAACCATTATCCGTTTTTGTACTTTTGTGCCCAAATTCACCTACTTTTTGAGATGTTCACCTCTTTGGAAATTCAAAAACCTTCTTCTTCCTTTAGACAATCTTTTGAAATCCCTCATTTGTAAAATTTTAAATTGTCCTCTCACCGACCGTTCCTGGGCTCAGGCCTCCTTACCTATTCGGTTTGGTGGTTTAGGCACCCGTAATTCGTCCGATGTAGCTTTACCGGCCTTCCTGTCTTCAGCCTATAGTACTTGCAACCTCTTCCATTCTATTATAAACCCGTCGCTTGGCGATGTTGAGGTTGCATGTCTGGCTGATGCCAGGAACGCCTGGTCTGTCGTTTGCCCGGGCGATTTACCTAGCACTCTTTCTTCGCAGAAGCTCTGGGACGAGCCGCTTTGTAAATCAGTTTTCGACGGGCTTTTACAGACTTCGACTTCTGATGCAGAGCGTGCTCGTCTTCTAGCTTCTGCGGAAAGGGAGTCTGGGTTCTGGCTGCACGCTTTGCCATCCTCCAACGTCGGTACCGTGATGGACAATATTTCTTTGTCCATCACGGTCTCTCTTAGACTTGGTGCCCATTTGACTCATCCTCATCGCTGTCGCTGTGGCGAGTTTGTAGGTAGATCGGGTCACCATGGGCTTTCATGTTCTCTAAGCGCCGGTCGTATCCCACGCCACGCCACTCTCAATGACACGCTTCGCCGGGCCTTTGTTGCTACCCGCATTCCGGCTGTCCTTGAACCCTTAGGAGTTTGCCGGAATGACGGTAAGAGGCCGGACGGAATGACACTCATTCCGTGGAGCTGTGGCAAGGCGTTAGTGTGGGATGCGACTTGTGTTGACACCCTGGCCCCATCCCATGTCCATGCCACATCTCTGAAGGCGGGCGCGGCGGCGGCAGCTGCCGAGTTAAAAAAAAATAATAAATACTCCGCTCTTCACAGCTGCTACCGTTTCGTTCCCTTTGGCGTGGAAACATTGGGTCCGTGGGGCCAAGGAGCCCGTAATCTGTTCAAAGAATTGTCCACTCGCCTGATTGAAGTTACTGGTGATCAGAAGGCTGGTAGCTACCTCGGCCAGCGTATAAGTCTGACCATTCAAAGAGGCAATGCTGCCAGTATTCTGGGCACCATTCCAATTGAGGCGGTGGACAATTCTTTGTAACGGTTTTTTTTTTTTTTTAGTTTTGTTTTTCTTAATTTTAAGTTAGTTACACTTTTTCTTTTTCTCTCTCTTTTTAGTTTAGTTGGTCGTTTTTAATTAGTTTTAGTTTTTGTTTTAATTATAATCAAATGTTATATTACTATTTAGTGGAATAAATTTATCTCATACTCCGTTAGTTACGAAAATGTCGATATTAATTCTATTTATCGATATAAAACGTAAAGGGGCATGAACAAAGGAGGTCGCTCCTGGTCACTCCCGGTTAGGTTCAACTTGGGTCCATGAACCCAAATTAGTGCTGGGTGTTGCTATGCTCGATGTTTTTATTTTACGTTAATTTACTCGAAATTCAAACTAAGAGCTACGCCTGTAAGAAATTAACAAGGGACTCTTTTCAGGGGTTTCTATAACCCCCTTTCATTGTTAGGGGTATTTTTGTAACTTCCTGTATACAGTACACAAACTGGATGTGACTCTACTTAACAAAACCATCCCTTGGGCTTACATTGAAAATACAAAGTATTTTTTTTCCTTCTCATACATTTACATGAAGCGCTAAAATTGGAAGTGTGAAGTTAAAAAGCCTTGTAATAATTAAGAGTGATTATGTTTTCCCTCATTGTACTATTATTCGGTAATAAAAATATATCACCTGTGACATTTTGACGCCCCGAAGCGTTTATTACAATTAAGTTAATTGAAATAATAGCTTTTACTGGGCACAGTAATTAATGAATATTGTAACAGAATGTTGTTTTGAACATGTAACATAACATACACTTACGACAAGTTGTCAGTGAAACAACATTTTGCCATGGTGCGTAAGCAACCTTGATGTCAAATGTTTTCAAGCCGCCCAAAGGCCTCCGACTAGGCTTAACAACTGACATCTAGGGACGTCGACATGGACCAACTGCTAACGTGCCTCCGAAGTCCGGAGATGCCTGAAAAATACAAAACAAAATTTTGGTCGGGCGGTCACCAATCTCATTTCTGACCCGGCGTATGTATAGCTTCACAACAGCGATCGTTGCCGATCCACTGTCACAACGGCGCCACGGGTCTACGAGCTCTCATTTTGTGGTCTAAGCTTTTGTTTTCGTAAAAAACTGTATAGATAGGGTGTTTTTGTAGCTTTAAAAGCTAAAGCTATGTTTAGTCCGATCATCTGATATTAATTCCGTCAATAATATTATAATAAAAAAGACGTAGAAAAGTTACTTGTGCCAGAAAAGTGGCACCCGAAATCAGAACTTCGACAGCATTGATAGTTTGAGACACTGCGCAACATGTATCTGTCTCGTTAATGCTCTAGTAAATAATCATACTATCTTTTACACACGGTCAAATTATAGGTACAGAGACGCACACATCAACCTTAACAAAACAAAATGGGTCTAATGTCAGCCGCATAAGGTGCCCCTATGTAAAGGTTGATCTGTGCGCCTCTGTACGTACGCCAGGGGACAATTTTCAACTTCGCATCAGTACTGACATAACGTATCTTCCTCATGTAACTTTGCACGTAAACTCTACTTGGTTTTTGTTCCACGTATGACATGGGAAGTTTCCTAACTGCTATAATTTTCGTGTTTGAAAACAACACCTCAGTGTAAAGTGTTGTTGTGCATTTGTTAGTCAAAGTTTTTATGTTGCTTATTTATCATATGTTTATTTTATGAAACAGTCTGTCTTTGAACTTCACAAGACGGAAAATATTCATATTCTTATTCATTTATTAATTATAACATGTGGTGTATAAAGATCTTAAATACTAAAATAAGTCGCACATGGACCCTGTAAGGGCACTATAAAATAGAGTAGGTAGGAAGGTAAATAAACTTTAATAATACACTTTATTTACACATTCATAGAGCAGAGTGCTAAATCAGAGATCAGAGAGGTATTCTGCAACAGAGTAGTAGGTTTTTTGTAGTAGATATTTTTTCAATTTATTTTTAAACTGGCGATTATTTGTTTCTTCTCTAATAGTTTGTGGAATTTTGTTGTAGATGGTTATTGACCTATAATAGGGACCTGATTTGTACATTTCCATTTTGGGTTCAGGGGGAGCTAATTGGTTTTTGAATCTAACATTTGTTTTATGCTTGTAGTATTCCGGGTGGTTGCGAACGAAAATGGCTATTTCCAGTATGTATATACATGTGAGGGTAAGTAATTGTAATCTTGCAAAGTGAGGTCTACAGCTCTCGGTTTGTTCGATGTTTACAATTATTCGGAGACATTTCTTTTGAATCACGAATAGGTCATGAGCATCGGTGCTTTCTCCCCATAGTATAATGCCGTAACGAAGCCAAGAATAGGCGTAAGCGAAATAGGCAGTGAGAGCACACTCTGAATGTGTATTTCTTTTAAGGATGCTAAGAGCGTAAATGAACTGAGACAGCTTGGTTTTTGTATTACAGATGTGATTCTTCCAGTTAATATGAGAGTCTATGGTTAAGCCTTATAAGTTGAATTCGTAAACTTCTTCTATATTTAGTTGTTTTTTTACTATTTCTAGATTTAAAGGTTTTTTCTGGTAAGGTCTGAACTGGATAATTTTTGTTTTTTTTCGAGTTTATTTGCAAATTGTGTTCAAGGAGCCATTGTTTTACAGTTTCTAATGTTTTTGTGTTTAAAATATTAAGTGGAATGTCCCAATGCTCTAACTTTATTTCTTACTGCAAGATGAGAATCAGTTTAATTTATTACATTTTTAATTTTTTTTAATGCCGATAAGGCATTCTCTGCCAGTCATCTATAGGGCTAGGTGGAGCCCCGTAATGTCGAAGCCATGCCAGAATTCTTGAGTTTTCCTTAAACATGCATGTTGCATGCTTGTGGTGAAGCTTCTTCAATCAACATTAGGCCTAGTCATCCAATTGAATGTCGCCGATCAACTGACGCGCAAGTCATTCAATAAAATGGCTGATTGAGCCAAATGACGACGACATATGCATCAGTTAGTGTGATATTCATTTAGCTGTTCAAAGTACAGTTAATTAATATTACTGCCATTGGAATTTGCTACATAAGCAGTCTGACGACACAAATGCAGAATTGCTAAGTCAGCAAAAAGTATACTAAATTAAAAACAAGGTATGTACACAACCCATCAAGAAAGACGTCACTAGCAACAGCCAATCAGAAACACGAACCTGAAACGCGCTAACAAAGTTTTAGCTGGAGATTACGGTCTTAGAGCATCTCGCTAGTAGGAGGTAGATAGAGAGAATATATTTCTCTATTATCGTTAAAACGTTACAGGAGTTTGAAATACAGATACCAATGAACAATTCAGGCGGTCATATCGCAAGGGAGCGATGTCTTCCAGACAACCTTCAGGCAGAGGATCGTAAAATCAAACCCAAATGTGTTTTTAGTAAAAAATATAGGGTCGATCTTACTGAAATCATTTTAACTATGAGTAGAGCAATATTATGTATTATGTTTCTACAGCATCATACGCCCACACCTAAACTGTCTTAGTGAACGGAACATTTAGAAGCCCACATTTCGCCAACCGAATTAAATCTCAAAGTAGTAAAGGGAGAGCTTTCTATCATAATCCAGGCTGCTTGGGATTTTTTATCAGTGTTTTTTACTACCGGGCTGAAAGAGCCAGGTAGAAACTGGTAAGTAGTAGCCGGACGTGCCGTTGACTGTACTTGTGTGAGAAGCATTACACCTTACAATGAAACGGACATCGAATGACGTCACGTACTAACCAGAGTGGTGTTTTACTGGAAGGTATAACCTTGGGCTTAGCCTAGCTTTATGTGCTCATAAAAAAACGCCCATTTGCACAGACTGTAGGAAATCACGGCTTTACATAGATTAGATTTATTTATTTCTCATTATTAAAATAACATTAAACATTACATTGATGTCCTATATAGGTAAGTGATTAATATTGAGATCGTCAATTAATATGAAATGATTAATACAATTGAAATAATACATAAAATATGATGTCAAATAATAGATAATGTCAAAAACAACGTTGAAAATAAAAGAAAAATAAAAATTACAAAGCACAATAGATAAATTCACAGGTCAAATACAATAACAATACATAAACAGTTAACATAACATAAACTGCCTATATACGTCCCTCAGCTGGGGTGGCATTCCGGCTCGGCATCTTGATAACAGAGCGTATCCCTCAGAGCCTAAAGACTAAAGTCTTTGAGCAGTGCGTGTTGCCAGTGATGACTTACGGCACTGAGACGTGGTCTTTAACTGTTGGCCTTTTAAACAAGCTCAGAGTTGCTCAGCGCGCTATGGAGAGAGCTATGCTTGGAGTTTCTTTGCGTGACAGAGTTCGCAATGAAATTATCCGCGAAAGAACTAAGGTCACCGACATAGCTTCTCGGGTAGCCAGGCTGAAGTGGCAATGGGCAGGCCACATCGCTCGCAGAACCGACGACCGTTGGGGAAGAAGGGTTCTGGAGTGGCGACCACGAACTGGAAGACGCAGCGTGGGGAGGCCCCCACTCGGTGGACCGATGACCTGGTGCAGTTTGCGGGAAGCCGTTGGATGCTAACGGCCCAAAGCCGCTTGTTGTGGCGCTCTATGGGGGAGGCCTATGTCCAGCAGTGGACTTCGAGAGGTTGATGATGATGATCTTGATAACATTTGACTTTGGGACTACCCCCTACAACAATCCGCCCTGAGCCCGCGTGTTGGAGTATGGCTCAATCCACCTCATATTCGAGGTGAGGCCTGTGCCCAGCTTGCAGTGGGATGTATATAGGCCGATATGTATGTTATGTATACGTCCCACAGCTGGCGTGGCGTGCCGGCTAATATCATCTCACATCTCGGTGCTTCACTCTTACTTCAATCATCAATACGCTTCACTTTGACTATGTGTTTTCCCTCATTTTGCATGTAAATAATTTTAAAATGTCGTTTGGCTTAGTTCTGTCCTCTGAAACGATCACAGTCGTAAAGAACACATACTCAAAGTGAAGCGTATTGATGATAATATTAGCCGGCACGCCACCCCAGCTGTGGGACGTATACATAACATACATAATTATCGGCCTATATATTACGTCCCACTGCAGGCTTGGCACAGGCCCCACCTCAACTACGAGGTAGAACGAGCCATACTCCAACACGCGGGCTCAGTGCGGATTGTTGGAGGGGTGTAAGGTTAGTGAGAAACCCTAATGTCAGATGCTATCAAACCGCCCTAAGGCATCTGGCTAGGTTTAACGACTGACATCTAGCAACATCAGTCAGAATCAACTGCTTAACGTGACTACCGAAGCACGGAGATGCCCGAGATTTTACCCCTTAATTCCGATAGGCGGTCACCTATCCCATAACCCAACCAGGCCTGCGTTGCTTAACAACGGCGATAGTAAAACATTGTTTTGAATCTGCCCCAAATATTTAGAATAATTCACACACTAATTAATTGCCAACCAAGCAAACTGACAAAATAATTAATTAATCAATCTAATTACTTTAGATGGCCCCTAATTTAAGGTGTAATTATTTAGAGCTGAGGTTATTTGGAATTTATTTAATTAAGTTTGTTTTATAATAACGTATAACTTTCATTTAATTTGATTTATTACTATTGGAAAAGGAGATTTACCAACAATTTTTCAGCTTCGTCTCATGATTGATATCGGTCCATTACCGGAGAGTGACCACCTTATTCACAAAAACGAACGCAACGCTTAAGCACAGTTTAAGATATTGACATGTTCTGTCACTTACTCGCAAATAGCGGCTGCAACAAGAATGAGAGTGACAAAGTGACACAAAAGTTAATGTGTTGTTGTAGCGCTCTTTAAGTTTTTATGAATAAGGGGGTTAGCCACAAGTTGTATTAATGAACACAAAGTAGGCTTTTATTAAAACGTCACTGAAGATCTTCCACACACCGCTACTTAAGCTGAATAGAGCTTAATGCTGTGGGTAAGACAACGGATAAATATACCTATAGTCCGTTCGCGTTAAATATGCAGTGATTTTTTAATTTCATTCTGTCGCACATAAAAAAACTCAGATCCACAACCTTTGCGTTCGAAAGTATGCGTTTAGCTGGTCACTGTGGACTTGAGTTTCTAATTAGGAACGATTTTATTGGTAAGGGGGCGTGCTAGGACGAAGGACAAGTATGAAATCACTGCATCCTTAACGCGAACGGACTATAAATACTATTTTGTTATAAATACGCACTTATTCACACCAATACAAGAAGTGTTCATCCACACAAATGTTTGTATTGTGCGGTGATCGAACCAGCGACCTCTGGTGTAGTAACAATCTTCTTAACCATACCAACCCCCTAATTCACAATTGCAAATCAACGTTGAGCATCCCTCAGAGGTAAAGCTATCGCTTCAGTTATATTGATACTTTACAGGATAGCATGAGCGTGAGCGCGTGCTTAGCGTTAATTGACGTTTGTGAATTCGGGGGCAAATCTGTCAAATTAATAATTGAGAAAGGTTGCCTTGAATCCAGAAGAGATTTAACAACATTTTCATGGAATGAGTAAGCAGTATCTATTTCCACCTCAAAATAACGAGGCCCTGGAGCAAAAGCGGTAAACCCAACCAATTATTAATATTCTAACATTTTCAGAAAGCTCCGGTAATCCGTTGTGGAAGCTTATGGGATGCTGTATAATTTATTTTAAGGGTAGAAGCTCCATTACACTCTACGATTTCAGGCAGCGCGATTTTTGACACTTTCAAGTTCAATCCCATTCGAAAATTCAATCCACATTGAATCCGATTAATTTATTTCTTAATTTTCAATTGCACATGGAAAACTACAAATGGTGGACTTGAGGCCAAGAGGCATTCTCTGCCAGTCAAACCGAGGTCAGACAGAGAAATTAAGGGATTATAGGCATTTATCAGCGATCCAATTGTAATGCAAATGCGATAAAGCTTTTAAACAGACGCGACATGGATAGTTATAATTAGTGCAACCAGTGTTTAACAGTTTCTGGAAGTTCTGCTCTTACTGAGTAATTTTTGGGGTTTTGTAGTTAGCAAGGAACCCGTGTACGGGACTAGTTTATAAGTAATAGACTATATCCCTTATCAATATACTACCACTGTACCTACCTCATATATTGCGTGCCTGACAGGGCCCAATATAGGTACTCTCTAGTCAAACTTTATAAGTTAGACCTTTATGTACAATATTATGGTTTTGCAATAAACGATTGAATTGGATCGTAACCTATTGTTTTAACTAAGAGTGTGGCGCGTGATTTTACGAGTACAATGCAAGCGCATGTTCGCACTGCTGAAAGTCGCAGGGTGTAAAGGAGCCTCGGTGAAGCAATTATTTTTGTTGCTGAAAACTCTGACTACAATTTCTGTATATTCCGTATTTTATTTCCTCGTTACAAACACAAATGAACCGTATATATTGACAAACGTGTGTGGTAGTCACAAATTCAATTATTATTACTCGTTGCTCAGAAAATATCGTTATGTCAACACAAGTTTCTTGTTTTGTTGAAGTAAAGTCATAGCATTAAACTGTTTTATGGGCAAAAGATAATTTAAACAAGGTTTTGAAAAGGTTCCTAATGCTTGATACATTACTTTTAACAAAATCAATTAGGTGATAATAATGGTTCTGCCGCTTCTCCTGCCGCTCGCTTCGCTCGCTCGGCTTGCTTTGTTCTCGCTTCGTTTTTTGGTAAATAAAATATTTTAAAGCGCCTGGTGGTATAACCACTGGATTATGGGCTCACTACTAACCCTCTTCTACTTACGACATGCGAAACTACACGCGATCCCTGGTGCATTAAGAATTATAGTAGGTCATTGCAACTTACCGCGGTTAGACCACCTGATTTGTACTAATTATTGTCCTTTCACTGTAACTTTGTTAAATGTATTTTCATTAAAATCATTTGAAATTATCTTATAGATAGACAGATATTCTTTACTGCAAAAATATTATAGTTGTATTAAATTACAAAGACCAATATACAATTTAGGCGGTCTTATCGCTAGGGAGCGATCTCTTCCAGACAACCTTCAGGCAAAGGATCGTGAGAAAACAAAAAAAAATTAAGAGAGTAAATTATAAATAAAAATTATCGAAACATAACGTAAGAAGATACGGCATACACACCATGGATACAGAAATAACTTATCTTACAAAAAATGTCAATCAAAACAGACAAACGTAAAAGATACAAAAGATTGAAATGTTTACAGCAAACTATATTTGACTAAATCCTGTATCTTCCAACGCCATGAACCCGCAATCTGGTGAAGGCCGTAACATTTTCGCTTAATTTTACTACCACGTCGACGCCATCTTGTTTTATTTCCTCGGTAAATACATTTCCCTTTCAGCAGAACATCCGCCATGATTCGCATTTACTTTCACAACTTGAATAAGATATGAAGCAAGAATTGAGGTATAAAATGTGTCTTGTTAGAGATGCTTTGAAACTTAAATTTGAGTGGAGACAATTTCGTTTGAGAGCTCATTAGTGGCTATTTTCTGCAGTAAGTAGAACCTTCCTCAGCATAATTTTTTTGCTGACACAAAATATACTTTATACGTTCTACAGCTGGGTGCAGGCCTGACCTCAACTATGAGGTGGTATGAGGCATACTACAACAGGGCTCAGTGCGGATTAATAGAAGGTCTCAGGCTAGTGAGTACCCTTGCGGTCAGATGTTATCTAGCCACCCTAAGGCCGATAAGGCTTCACAACATACATCTAGCGACGTTAGCCGAGATCGAGAAATGCTGTATAATACGGAAATGCTGTGTCACGGCGAAAGTTAACCGCAATTGATTTCCAGCAAGCCAAATACCAGATACTCTTTTCATACTGCGTCAATTTTCAAATAGGTGACCGTTAAAGAGTTTCAGAACTATCTACCGCAGAGTTCAGAACTATCTGCTTCTACACCCATCAGAAGCATTTCCTGCCCTACCCGCTGTCACCTCAACGTGGTCACTTTCAATCACTATATTTAAAAATGGATTGCTGTTCGTTAGTCTCGCTAAAACTCTGGAATTGGCTGGACCGATTTGGTTAATTTTGGTTTTGAAATATTTGTAATGGTCGAGGGAAGGTTTAAAAGGTGAGTAATCATGAGAAAATGCTGGGAATATAGTGAAAATCTCAATTTTAGTTTCCTCCTAGTAAATGTTACTACCTGTCACGTGACACTAAATGTTTGACAACAGAACGAAGTCTGTTGGGACAGCTAGTCATCTACCATTTAAAAATAAGTCGGGTTTTTCTTCCTGACGCTATAACTCCAGAACGCAAGAACCGATTTCCACGGTTTTGCATTCGTTGGAAAGGTCTCGGGGTCCGTGAGGTTTATAGCAAAGAAAATTCAGGAAAATTTCAACTGAAAAGCGGGAAAAACGCGGACGAAGTCGCGGGCGGCTGCTAGTATTATAATAAAAAGACGTAGATAGGTTACTTGTGCTAAAAAAGTGGCACCCTAAATCAGGACTTCGACCGGTAGTCCCTTTCTTCTCCGAATATCGTACGTCCGAAAATCAAAATCCCGAACGCGTTTCCTATAATCATCACTATCCATAATGGTCTCTTATACGAAACTTTGTTTCACCTAATAGTCCACAACTATAATGGTTTTGTGTCATAAAATTGAGTGCTATAATAATTATACGTCCTAATTTTACTAGCTATAAAATCACTTGGTCTAAGTGTGATTTGACATAATGAATGTTTGTCCGAATGGTGGTTTATAATAACAATGTAAGTCCGAATCCGAGGGTTAGTTATTTTTTTACAAACGCTAAAATAAAATGCATGCTGCATCCCTGCTTGCAATTTTACCTGCATGCTGCATGTTTGTTTACATGGTGAATGCCGAGGGCGGATCCGAAATGGCCGTGATAGGTTCGAAGGTTAAGGCGTGAGCTGCGCTCACGCCTTAACCTTCGAGGGTTAGTTATTTTTTTTTCAAACCCTAAAATAAAATGCATGCTGCATCCCTGCATGCTTGCCTGCATGCTGCATGATTGCCTGCATGCTGTATGCTTGCCTGCATGCTGCATGCTTTCCTGCATGTTGCATGCTTGTTTACATGGTGAATGCCGAGGGCGGATCCGACATGGCTGCTTGCTTGCATGCAATTTTTATAGCAAAAAAATATTCAGGACAGTTATTAACATTTATGCAATTTCGATTTTAGTGCTCGATATATTATGAGAAGAGACGTTAGGACAAAACACTATTATGAGAAAAGCAGTTAGGTTTCATAAATGTTATAGATTGTTATAGTTATGGCAAATAATTTTAGGACATATAACGTTTCGAAATTATGATTTTAGGGCAAGTGATATTATGAGACAGTAAATTAGGGCTACCTATCATTCGGACAAATGATAATTATATGAGAAAACATTATGATACGTTAAATTATGGACAAAAATTTTATGAGACACAATAGAGAACCCTTCGACCACCTGAGCAAAGCATTGACAGTTTGAGACGACTGCGCAACATGTATCTGTCTCGTTTACGCTCTTATAAATGATCATACTATCTTGTACACACGGTCAAATTATAAGTACGCTAGGGGTCAATTTTTGACTTCGCGTCAGTACTGACATAACCTCAATATTTTCAATTGAAATATCATTGGTCTCGTTGACCTATTACAACGACCGTATTGCTTTTTAAATAAGTATACAAAATCACGACTACCCTCAACCCTACTCGAAAAGGAAAGGTCCTCCTCGTATAAAAGATTAACCCGCATTCATCCACCAGATTTAGCCACTTCTGATTTAAATTTGTATGTACCTACCCATTTGTGCTTTTGTGCCCTTTCCAAAGCTCATTAAAAGCAGGTTTACCTACTTATATAACGCTGACAAGTATACGCATATAAGAAATACGTAATAATATATATAAGTATATAAGAAATACGCAATATTAAATAGAAATATTTAAATTACGTAAAATACGAAAAAAATAAGTATATTTTGATTAAGGATCAAAGAGATATTTTGCTTACAGTCTGCTAAACTTCCCACAGCAGTAAAAGGGCCATAATATGATGCTTCTCTTTCAAACAATTTTGAGATAACATAGGTACCTAAAATTCAAATTACTAAGCGTTTTTTCTATGACAATGTTTAACATTATTTTCCTGCATATAAAGATAGCCGTTAAGTTAGTCTAAGTTAGTATGTCGCGGGAAGCCGCTGAATTCGGATAGCGCAGGACCGATCGTTGTAGAGTTCCTTGGAGGCCTATGCCCAGCAATGGACGTCGTTCGGCTGAAATCATGATGATGATGATCTGCATTGAAGTAATCGCTGAAATTTTATTTACCAATTAAATCAACCTTCGACATAATTCGCTGCTCAGCCAGCTTCGTTAACTATATGGTATAGATAGGAAAACCAGAAAAAGACATTCAGTCGTGGCTTCAGGCGGGAATCGAAGCCGCGGCTTTCGCAAACCGGGCGACCACTGTGCTACCGAGATCATTAATAGACCGGCCGAATTTTTCTGGTACATTTTACCTAGCAGCCAGGTTTAAGGTCTTTAGTAAGATGATAATGCAACATCCCTTATGCTAAAATAAAATAATTGTATGGTTTTATTTACAAGGCATACCAAACTGGATCTTACTGACTTTCCCATATTAAAGTTCTCCATTTTGTTCACAGAAGACGGAGGACGCTGCTTGCCTGCCTTTGCTGGGCGTAAGTTCGGTGAAATGTGCAACAGAGACAACCAATGTGATGCTGGTCTGGTCTGTGAGGAGGTGGTGCCTGGTAAGTTGTCAGCCATAAGTCTTATCTGCTGTGCTTATTTCACGCGGCAAATTACATTGACAGATCTTAAATTACAAAATCGGCCCATATTTATTCATTTACAACAACACTGTCATACAAAATTCCCGAGCACAGTTCCATTCCCTGTAACACAGCCTGATTGATCACCCGCCCCCGTAGGAGTTTAAAAAAATAAGAAGCCAGTGCTAGACCCCGTCTTACCTCTAATTTTTTATACCCTACATGCCGAGTACAAACAATGTTGAATACATTAATGAATATACACTATACAGTTTTAGGTAAAATAATCTAGTAAATTTATAAATAAGTTAAAGACTACCATACATAGATACTTATTTTAAATCCTCACTTCGTAAGGTTTTCTTTAGACTTCCCTTTCCCTGCCTTGTGAAGATTGAATGATGTCCAGATAGGCTAATCAGCCAGTACCTTCTTCCTTTCCTTTTCAAATGAAGAAAGCTTCCTCTGCAGCGCCACCTAGACCGGGCCGGAATGTATTAACTGTAATTTTGACACTAAATGTAATTTTGTTTGACATGTCACGAATCTGCAGACTTCACATCATCCTATAAATTTTTGTTGCTTTCTCCATGTCGCTGGGCGTGTTTTTTTTCCGCCCTGGTCTCCAATCCAGGAGTCTTTTGCCTTAACGGCCATCAGCTCTTCATGCTAAGAATGCCCTTCTACTGCCTCTTAAACTTGCTTACTGCACGGAAGTCCAAGAAAGACGGACTTCACCTCGTCTTATAAATGTTATTCTTTCTTTCTAATCATGAGTGAAGCATATTATCAGCTGCCAGTTTAGGTGTGTGCGTGACTAGCACGTGTCATTGGCTCTGTCACACGGAGTGAAATGGCGTAGATTGTAGCACCTAGTGTGTTTGTGTGAGTGTATTTTTTTTTTTCTAAATGACTACAGCTGTGTGGCCTCAGATGGCCTTGACAGCTTTACCGGACTGTTGGATGAGCGCTTAGGGCTCTCAACCTCAAATCTCAAACCTCAAAGCAGGTCGTGTATAACAAACGAAATTGTAGCACCTTGCATGCTGCTAATTTTTCATTCTTTTACGTCTGTGGGCACGAGTGTGCAAGGCGCATCCTTCACGCCTTGCTCTAGTTCCTTAGTTCAGACCTCGATTGCCTAGTTGCATCGACCGCACAGCCAATAGACGCCTGATGTTTGATTTCTTGCATGAAACGAAACAACGAACGAAATTGTAGCATTTTTTAGTGTGATGCTCCTTCCGTCTTACTTTTACGTCCGTGCTTACTGCATAATATTTCTTTTTGAATAAACATACAACACAACGACCGAACACGACCCTTCTTGGAGAGAAACGTTCCTCTTTGCAGAGATTTCCTCGCATTAATATTAATATGGCCTCAGATATTTTTCATTTTGCACGCAATTCTCGTCTCTTTGTCGTTTGTTTAGTCTGAGATTTCTGCGGTAACTGAACTGAGGGAATTGTTAAGAAGAATAACTGATGAAGGTCGTTTATACAGGGTGTTTCAAAAATACTCCTAAAGACTGAAATAGCATTGAAAGTGAATGGATTTGAAATAGGTGTTTTCCCTTTTTTCATGTCATCTTTAACGGTTTCGATAAAAACGTACATGTGTTTGTCAACAATGTTTATCAAAATGTCGATATTAATTCGATTTATAACGTAGGGGCGTGATCAAAGGAGGTCGCTCCTGGTCACTCCCGGTTTGGGTCAACTTAGTTCTATGAACCCAAATTAGTGTTGGGTGTTTCTATGATCGATGTTTTTATTTTACGTTAATTTACACGAAATTCAAATTAGGAGCTACGACTGTAAGAAATTAACAAGAGACTCCGTTCAGGAGTTTGTATAACCCCTTTCAGTTATGAGGGGTATTTTTGTAACATCCTGTATTGAGGATATACCAACACAGATTTAATGTTTTAGTGAAAGGTGGGCCTCAGATACGTGAAAGAATCTTCCAGCTGTGAAATTTTGTTGGAAAGAAGAAATAGGATAATATACTCAATGATATTATTATGAAAAAGAGAGATTGGTTTCTTGTGCTGTAAAAGTGGCACCCGAAATCAGAACTATCAGTGCTTCTAAGCCTTTGCTTAAAAGCACTAGGCCACAAACCAATCGAAAAATTTAATTTCATTTTGTATTGATTTATCTACAAAATGAATCAATCCTAAATGAAATTATATTTTTTCGAATTGTTTGTGGCCAAGTAGGCCTTTCAATTAGCGAAGGAGCCTGGATACATTTCTTAGGGCACTGACTGTACATAATTTAGTACACGAAACACTAGCCTAAAACTAAAAGGAAATAAAACCTATAACCTTTTCCTTAAAAAGAAAACCTTTGTCCTAACAGGTGAGATGCATGTATGCCGCTCTCCCTCTCCCGGCCGCAAGCAGTACAACGAGGATTGCAACGCGTCCAGCGAGTGTGACGTCACTCGTGGATTGTGCTGCGTCATGCAGCGACGACACCGCCAGAAGGCGAGGAAGGTCAGTTTGTGCTTTAAGTCTGAGGTGTAAGGTTGGATTTTAGATGGCGACCTCGAAGACTGGACCACTGACCAACAGACGACGAGGAAAGTGAGAGAGTTTGTGCGTTAAGTCTGTAGTGTTAGGTTGGTTTTTATATGGCGCTCTCTGGCCGCCGACGACCAGAAGCGGATTAGGGTGAGGGAGTTTGTGCTCTAAGTAAAGTCGGGTAAGGTTGGATTTTAGATGGGGCTCTCGAAGATCGGACTCCCGATGAGCAGAAAGCTGAGGAGGGTGGGGAAGTTTGTGCTTTATGTCCGTGGTGTAAGGCTGGATTTTCGACAGCAACCTCAAAGACAGGACCCCTGACGACCAGAAGCCGAGTAGGGCGAGGAAGGTAGTGCTTTAAGAAAGGTTGTATAAGTTCGGATTTCAGGTAAGAAGAATAAGAATAAATTTATTGACCATAAAACATATTACACACGAATTACAATAACGGTGGTCTCTGCACTAAGCTTGAGGCTTGGATCGCAGCAAACCAAAAAATTATACAAGATCTTTACCTTACAACTACATAATTCGAACTAAGACGAACTTTACTGTCATATGTTATCAAGCCACCTTGAGGCCTCTACCTAGGCTTAGTCACTAACATCAAGAATTTCAACCTGGAACTACAGAACAATCAGTGCTAGAGGCCGACTTGCGCTTGTCTGGTTGTTACCATAATTGCACAAAAGTAACAGTAAGATATGATTTGTACAATTCAGGCGGCCTTACCGAAACAATGCGATCTCTTCTATGTAGACCGTCATTTGAGGTTTATTATTGAGTTTAACTGAACTTTTAATTTGTTTCGTTACATTAATCTCACGAACTCACAAATCTTTGATGTAAGAAAAAAATATGAAAGTAAATTAAGAAATACGTAATTTACCCTTCAAATTATGTAGGTATTTGAAGTTTTTCTTTGAAACTCTTGCGGGATCATTCGCAGTATTTCCTTTGAAGAATTTAGTTTTGATGGAACTCAATTTGTTCGGAGGGTATTTTGTTTTATATTTGTAAAGTTAAATTAAGAAACGTAAGCAGAAAGTTGTGAAAATATTTCTGTGATAGAACTCGCTTAACCCAGCGAAGTGCTGGTGAAAATCGTTTTTTAGAGGTGGTCGAGGGTCTTCATGACCCCAATGAAATATAAAAAAACTAGCGACCCGCCCCCGCTTCGCACGGGTGCAATAGGATGTTATTATACATATAAACCTTCCTCTTGAATCACTCTATCTATTAAAAAAACCGCATCAAAATCCGTTGCGTAGTTTCAAAGATTTAAGCATTCAAAGGGACATAGGGACAGAGAAAGCGACTTTGTTTCATACTATGTAGTGAAGACGTAGATAGGTTACGTCAGTACTGACGCGAAGTCAAAAATTGACCACGGGGTACGACGTAGTTAATTTGATCGGGTTAAAACGTGTGAACAAGACAGTACGATTATTTACTAGAGCGTTAGCGAGACAGATTCATGTTGCGAAGTGTCGCCTCAGACTGTTAACGCAGTTAATGCTTTGTTCACGTGTACGAATCGTTCGAATTTCAGTTGCCACTTTTTTAGCTCATGTAACCATCTACCTGTTTTTATTATTAAATCATTGCATGACCCTGTATTCCTCATTGACTTCACAATTTCAAAAATTATGAACTCGAGCAATTTTTTTTTTTACTTGACGTAATAAAACACGCAACATGATAGAACAAATTTTATCATCAAATCAGTTTTGAGAAAGTACTACATTTTTTTAAATGAAATGACTCAACTAACAATAAATAAAATATGAACTAAACTAAAAATAAAAGAAAGAAATAAAGAAACATTTCATTGTACCACACAAAGGTATAAGAGGTACAAAATTTTATTATAAAACAAGTGTGTAGCACTAAAAGGTTGTCCACTCAGCAATTGTCAGCATTTGTCAAGAATTTGTCACCTTGACGAATTCACAAAACGTAGTCAATATAAGTTCGTTCGCGTTAAGAATGCACACACAAAATACTCAGATCCACAACCTTTGCGTTCGAAAGTATGCGTTCAACTGGTCACTCTGGACTTGACTTTCTAATTAGGAACGATTTGATTGGTAAGGGGACGTGCTAGATCGGAGGACAAGTATCTTAACGCGAACGGACTATTGATAGTCTTTCATGTCTATTTCACACATTTTAAAACTGCATTTCCTTTCCCTAGACTCTTTCTCCTATCCTAGCTTCTGACTGAATACTGGAGAATCCATTTAAGTTTTAAGTATGTATATTTATTTATTTAGGTATGTTTATTTTCATTTATAATGCCTATACATATAAGTAGTTACATATTAATAATCTACTATATAAAAATAAGTCAAGTTTTCCTTCCTGACGCTATAACTCCAGAACGCACGAACTGATTTCCACGGTTTTGCATTCGTTGGAAAGGTCTCGGGCTCCGTGAGGTTTATAGCAAAGAAAATTCAGGAAAATTTCAACAGAAAAGCGGGAAAATCTTTTTCCACATACAGCTAAGTTCACGCGGACGAAGTCGCGGGTGGCTGCTAGTTATTTATATTATTTGTTTATTCTTATTCTCTTTTGCTCATTTTTTTTGCACAGCCCAACTCTCTGGTTCCTGCAGAAAATCTTCTAGCGAAGGTTGTCTGGAAGAGTTCGCTTTGTAGCGATAAGACCGCCTGAATTGTACAAAAGCACGTCCTTTTACCAAAACCTAGTAAAATGTATTTTTGTGCAATAAAGATTATTTATCTTATCTTATCATTTTCAAAGACTGTGAATAAGTTAAGTTCACTATCGAGGATTTGGAGGAAATGTGCCTCTTCGAAAGTTCCACTTCTTTTAGTTTAAATAATAAAAATATTCTCCACAGAGCTGCGGGTACTTCAAGGAGCCCCTCGTGTGCATCGGTCCAGTAGCTCTTGACCAGGTCCGCGAATCCCCCCAACACACCGCTGGCGAGAAGCGAGTGGGTCTATTTAGGCTTCACTAAGCTTTACAACGTATGTGATGCGTGGGCTGAACAGATTGAAAAAAAAAAATTTTTTTTACAAAAACATTTTTTTTTTTTATTTTTTTTTTGAGAAAAAAAAAATTTTTTTTTTTCTTTTTTTTATTACAGAAATTGTGATTTGTATAATTTTATTAATTAAATGTGTTTTGCAACAGTTCTCAGTCTGTTCAGACTACGTGGTGATAAGGCGATGTTACGTTTTATCGATAAAAATGTGTAACTGAAATCGAAGATAAGAACGGAAAAAATGTAAACACGTTTTTATCGATAAAATTATAGTGAGGAAAAAATGTTAAAAGAGTAATTTCAAAAATAAATTACTTAACCGTTTGTTGCTTGGAGTACTAGTTGAATTCGTGCTTTTAACATTTTTTTCTAATATTCGAAATACGGTTTGATTTAATATCTAATAAAAAAAAAATATATCTCTATCCAAGAAAGGCCTGTAGTTTGCAGTGGACCGAAGAGCCAACATCATATTGTAGTCCATTGTTGACTACAGGCCTTCGTTTCTTATATTTTAAGGCCTAGAGGTTCCATTTTGAATTCTTCCCTTATTCTATTGAATAAGTTACTAAGAGTAAAAAGTTTTAAAATATTTTATTATCTTTGTTTTAGTTTTTATGATACATTTTTAATAGATATTAAATCAAAATAAAGACACAAAAAATGGTATTTGCTTTGAATAACGGTCAACCGATTAGCAATTTTATTTTATAATGAAAGCTACATAGAAAAAAAAAACAAAAAGACGTGAATAGAAAGAAAGAAACATATAATTTTTAGTTTTTATTTGAATAATACCATGTAGTTTTAGATTAATAATGATAATTACTAATAATAATAAATGTTTGAACATTAATCCGTACTTATGAATGTTATTATTAATACTTACGGCGATGTTTCGAGTCGCGTCTTATTATTAGATCATTTTAACGTATTTAATCTTTAAATTAATAATAATTATGATTAGAATTATATATTAAATAAAATAAAAAATCTTCAATGATTGAAACCAATACATATCCTAACTGGCTGGGGCATTTATATAGTTTTTAATAATATTGATGTTAAATTTACTGTATTTAAATCTATAATAATGAAAACATATCATGTACACTTAGGTCTAAGCTATCTTAAAAATAAGTGTAATATAATTTTTGCTTATTATTTTTTAAATTAGATAAAAACTCAAGCAACTATGCTAGGTGCCTAGGTAAACATATCATTAAAAAATTATAAATTATTACTGTAATAAAAGTTTTTTTTATTGAAATCTAACTGTAAAATTGTCTAAATTTCTATTTCGTCACTCTAATGTTAACCTAAGATCTGTGATCAAGAAATATTTTCGGAAAATATATCTATTTGAAATACACATATTTTTCTGCCAAAATATCTAAACTCCGTTAAAGATATAAAATATCTTCTTTGAAGCGTCTTTTTCTAACTTTTGTATTAGTAGTTTTTATTAATTTTGTTCTTGTTAATATATGTTTTTTAACATAATAATTTCGTCATCAAATGGCCTAAATTTTAGTATTCGGCTTCATAGAGAAACATAGTAGTATTCGCCGATAAATATCTACATGTTGTTAGTTGACATATGAAATACCACGTTGTACGTATAATGTAACTTCTGTATTTAATATTATGTGTTAAATTATATAAATTATGTCAGCAATGTTGATATTTCATTTCCTTAAACTCCCTCATAATCCTTCTCAAAACCTTGCACTCGCAGGCGCGTTTGCAATAGGCAACATTTGATCAACGACTGAACTAATCGGTGCGCGTTGTATCAAACTACGTCATGTTGGAAACAACGCGCGCTGTTGTGCAACGTCACCATACATGTTGAGCGTCACGTGTTGCGAGTCCATTATTGCCTAGTGGAAACGCGGCAACAAACACAATTTTAAGTTTTTAACCCTGTAGATTCTGTGAAGAAGAGGACTAGATAACACAATGCAGAATAACTAACAGGGTCCTTATTATGATCTTTTTACAGCTCAGTTTCAGCTCAGTTTACGTCTTTTCAATCATTAAAATTTGACTAAAATATGCAAAATAATAAGTTACTACAGCAGTGAAGAAAAATTAAGGTTTTTTTGACACTATTTACCACACAAAACACGACTTGCGACGGTAAATATGCAGCTCAAAAGCTGGGCTTGTTACTGAAGCTGTCAGGTTATAAGAGATTGTAATAAGGCCTCTGGCTGGGGAGGCACATACATGCCTGCCACTGACGCCATGAAGTTTGTAAAAGGCATGCATCTAATGGGATGGGGGCCACAATAGTTCAGTATTAGCGTGGTATTGGTCACAGTGTTCAATCGCTCAGCCGACGTTTCAAGACATAACTAATAATAAATGGACCTAGATGGATTGATTTCCAACTCGTAAACAAGGCTATACAAATCTTCGATTCTTAATGTTTTAAAACTAGGCGAACTGCGCCTGTTTGCTTCCAGTTTGTCTCCCTATACATTTTAGATGTAGTGTCTATACAGCGCGTAATGTTCGCAGTTGCAACGTTTCGCTTGCCGACTCAATATTATTATGTGAGCAACTGATTCCCAGCAAGCAATGGAGAGAGCGATGCTCGGTATTTTCCTGCTTGATCAAATCGCGCACGGACCATCAGGTGCCGTCAGCGACGCCAACTCGTGCCTGTGTACATCATCATCATGATGTCAGCCGGACGACGCCCACTGCTGAGCATAGGCCTCTCCCAAGGCCCAAGGATCTCCACAAATCCTGACGTCCTGATTTCGGGTGCCACTTTTTAGCACAATTAGTAACCTATCTACGTCTTTTTATTATAATATCATTGGTTTATATGTAATGAGGTTACTAGGTCACAGGTTTAGATGGCAAAAAGAAACTCACTAAATGATAAGATGAACAAAATAAAAAAGATTCAACTATATTTTTTATTAACTCTCAGTTCATTCATCATAAAAATAGGTTACATTTGGTCTTCAATCCATAATTACGTACACATACGGTACTATCTTATCAACAATACATAATATTAAATTCAAGGTCATTTAAAAAATCGATGATCAAAATCAGTCAGGTCAGTTTCGGGTCAAAATTGATGATTTATCGATAATAAGGGAACGGGTAAGGGTACGGCGGGTGATAGAAGATCGGAGGGGGAGGGGGGCGATAGAAACCCCCGAAACCACCCCCATAGAAGCCCCCACCGTAGATGATGCGGGGCCTGCCGTATCCCCAGCCGAAATGCCCTTGGATAACCTGAAACAATAACATAACATACGATTATTTATATCGGTTTAAAGAAATTTATTCTCATAAAAACATTATTAGTTCACTTATAATGAGATACATAGAAAATATATATCCCAACGGAACGTTCAGAAGTTCACATATTTCGGTGCCACTTTTTTAGCACAAGTAACCAATGAAATTTTAATAAAAAACAGGTAGAAAAGTTAATTGTGCTAAAAAAGTGGCACCCGAAAGCAAAACGATCGTGCACTTGAGCAAAGCATTGACAGTGTTAACAGTATGAGACGACACGGCGCAACATGTATCTGCCTCGTTTAAGCTCTAGTAAATAATTATTATACTATCTTGTACACACGGTCAAATCGTAGTTGAGTACGCCAGGGGCTAATTTTCGACTCGGTCAGTACTGACATAACCTCTACCTCTTTTTCATTATTATTCCATTGGGAGAGACCTCTGATTCAAAATTACCGACTTTACCATTTGTTTTAAACTGTAGGTATGTTATTATTTCTAACTACTTATGGCGAGTTCAAATGGCGACAATAGTAAGCTGTTCACACCGATATTATAATGAATCAGTGTTATTTTGGATGTCAAATATTGACAGTTCGTATTAGCGTAGAACCCGTCACAAATATACCAAGTTTACTCTACAAGTTAATATTTGTGTGGTGATCGAATATAATGGTCATTGACTGAGTGGACATGCAAAACATGTTTGTTTGTTTTTGCATTTTTTTAACAAAACATGTATGTTTTAACAAACGTTTTAATGGAAAGCTCAAAATCCTTTTTTATTTATTTTATTTGGTATTCATAACATGTTACAATCAAATAAACATTACCTAAAAGTATTGTTCTAAACTGTAACACTAGAAAACGAACACACAGCAATATGAATTGTGTTTGAGGTTTTATGCGTGCGTTTTGAAGAATATACAACCTCTTTGTAGTTTCGGCGGGAATTAGAAGTTATAAAAAAGTGAACTGTCACATTGTGAATTATTTTTCAGCAGTTCAGTTATGGTTATAGCCCTTTGCTAACCTCCCAATGAGAAGAGAAGAAAAAGAAGAGAAGGGAAAATGTCACCTTACCCACCCAGACTCAACTAGGTTCACAACGATAGCGGCAAACACATCGACACTAAAAAAATGGGGTAAACTGATAATGAGTGACTAGGGCATCACACCAGCCCGCCTGAGCCCTCTTAGTTGCCCGTTGGTTCCTCCTTTGGCCGGTATTAGGTAAACTATTTCACCTTAAAACAAGGTGGGATGGAAGTCATAGTGAGGACCCAACATGACACCTTTCACTATTACGGTGGCCAACGAAGAGGTTACGTCAGACTTCTACTGACTCAAAACCCAAGGTGCTGGACCTTGGCAGTTCGGTGGCGAAGCAAGGGGCCTCCTAGCAGGTTTGCAACAGGGACACACTTATAAGGGGGGGAGACTTATTCCGGCAGACAGCGGGTAGGTGGACAGTTCACAACACTCCCAAGAATCTTCTTCTTCATTCGTTTCAATGGCATCAAATAAAACCTGACCAAAACTTGGCGACCTCGACTGCGTCATCCGTTGCAATCCCATCCCAAGAATGAAACCTTTTGGCTTTCCAGTAGTACCTACCCCCTTATTATTTTTTCATTCTGAGGCGGAGAAAAATGCAGAACATCAAAAACCATGAAAATCGGTCAGACGTTTAAAAAAAAACATGAAGATCGGCTGGTCTCGACTTATAAAGAGTTGTCACAAACCCGACTGTATTCAATATAAAATAGATATATAATTGATAGATAACTGCTTGCTTACCTGTATCAAAACACAAAACACCACCAAACTCATTAAAAATCTCGTAAACGTATCCATTATCTTGATAAATTCAAAAACAGAATAATAAAAATCCAGAGAATGTATTCCTCTCTGTATTGCAATTCTAAATAAATCTATTTGCAGAATCTGCACTCTTTATATAAGAAATTTGTCCAAGTTATATATTCCGCTAATAATATCACATTAGCTTCTATTGAGAAAGATATAAGGTCGTATTCATGAAATTTAGTTGGTATTGGAAAAATCTAGCGTCAACTGAGTAAAACCATTGTTTGATTAGCTAAATATATGAGAATTAATGACTAATGAATGTGACTTAGATGTTCGATGAGATGTATAACCAGTGATGACTATCTGTACGAAATCAGTGGTTGAGGAGGCCATACGACAAACACATAACAAACAGCCTGATACATCCCACAGCAGGGCACAGACCCCACCTCTACTATGAGGTGGTGTGACCAATACTCCAACACATGACCTTGTTACTTATCGGATGTTATAAAGCAGCCCTAAAGCTTTTTTTTTGACTTGAGGAAATCCTTAAGGGTACCTCTCCGAGTGGGGGCCGACGAGGTAATGTCGGACTTCTACCGACCCCCACGGCACTCAACCGTGGCACTCTGGCGGCTTAGCTAGATCCACTATAGCCAGCCCCTAACGAAGCCCCCTTCAACCGAAAAAAGGGGGAGGACACGAAATAACACGAATGTTTTTATCAGGGTGCGAACCCTCGACCATTTCTCTCTCTACCCATTACGCCTAGGGCGTTCAAACACATCGGTGATACATTCTGTGGATTCCCCGGCAGTAGGTACTTGTGTGTTTGCTGTTACCGAGGTATTTAGCATACAATCTATAAATGACTGTCTGACAGATTCCTTCATAAGCCGAGGCATTTTCCTACACCAAGTCTAGTAGACAAACAAACAAAAAACATCATAAATGGGTACTGTGCGGGTGGGGCGGTCTTTTTGACCGCGAACGTTAGCGCAATTGGAATCCTATACTACCAACGCACACGAAGGGCTAAAAGTCCGCCCCGCAGATGCGAATGCGAGGGGCAGTCGCGGGCCTCGGCGGGCAGACGCGGTCTTAATTACTTCGCTGAGAAAAAGACCGTCCTGTCATGTCGTCATGTCGTCGTGGGAGACGCCGCCTGGGAGAAGGCGCTCTCACTGCGCTACAGTTTACAACTTTTGCAGTCGAGAACACCACATTTGTTATTTAATATTAAGTTTGTGTTAAATAAAGAATTAAATACAAAATAACACATTTGTAAGGAATACATGTTCACATGAATGTACAATTTAGGCGGTCTTATTGCTAGAAGCTTTCTCTTCCAGACATCTATCTCTCTCTTCCTATATTGAACAGAGTATAAGAATCTTACCGGTTCTTCTCAGTACAGAAACAACTTTCCAAAAAGTAATATTTATTTGTAAATTGTAGCCTACGTGTGATTCAGATGTATAAGCTACATTATTGTTGTTTCATTAAAATCCATTCGATATTCAGGAACAATGTCGCGCTATTTCAAACTTGAGTCCCATTTTCGCATCGCAGCATCCCATCCTATCTGGTGCTAGCTGCTGGTAGGTACGACCTGTGCTGTTTCTCAAACTACTTTCTTAGGCCGTGTAACATAAAAATAACCCACAAACTATCGCTATTTGTAAAATGGCGTGGAATAGTGACTCCTCGACATGGAAGTAAATTGCTGTTCAACGCTCAGAATGGAGACGTCTCGTAAAGCAGAACATCGATGCTTTTGAGTGCTTGCGAAGAGATGAACTCGACGCTAAGAGAGAAGAGCTAAAAACCAGACCACCTACGGCTCTAATTTTAATTACTGCGGTGGCGTGCTCACTTGCCCTTTGTGCTCATTTGTAGTTTTAAAGAAAAAAATGGCTATAACAGTCATATGAGAGCTCACGGTCGCGCTGGGCAGTAAGGCGCTGCCGTCGAGTCCGTTCAGCAGTCGCTGTAGCCGAAATCAGCTTTGACAGGATAATTATTTTTATTTGCAATATGTAGCACCATCATTCAAAACTACTTAAACATTAAAAGTAATCCCGTTATACCGTACTCAAAATAATTGCCTCTGAATATATCCAGAGGGAAAACCAGAGCAAGACCTAGGACAAGTAGGTCATCTAGATATTAAACTTCAGTTTAGTTTCCTAGATTAATTCCAGAGGGATGTGTTACAAATTGTGTAGGTAACCTAGATAGTCTGGGCTGCATCGATTGGACCCAGCGCACTGCAGATGCGCTATGGGGACTAGTGATGTGCCTAACCTATCGATAGTTTTCAAAATTCAAAATCTAGCTTTTGAATACTTTTTATAAGTATATATTTTTTACTAGCGACCCGCCCCCGCTTCACACGGGTGCAATAGGATGTTATTATACATATAAACCTTCCTCTTGAATCACTCTATCTATTTAAAAATCCGCATCAAAATCCGTTGCGTAGTTTCAAAGATTTAAGCATACAAAGGGACAGAGAAAGCGACTTTGTTTTATACTATGCAGTGATGCAACGTACCTATAACACATTTATACCTACCTACTAAACATATCTATCAGCGATTTATTTTGTGGACGTTAAATATTGTTGTTTAATATTGTACGCCCGAAAGGGGCAAACTGTTGATACAGTCTTTGTATTTATAACCAACAAACGTACACCTACACAGTTATAGGAATAAATAAATACCTTATCTTATCTTGTCATAACACATCAATAAACGCAATATGTGTGGGTAACAAAACGTACATACCCCTCATGATCATATCCCATACGGGCTAGTTAAACACACACTGATTGTTGCCGTCACGATGAACGAAATATTCAGATGCCCACACTCCACCGAGCGTATTTTAATCCCAACGTGGTAAGTAGGTGCTCTCTATAAATATAGGTTGTAACTAAAAATATAATCTTGACAAAATGCAATATGTACTTAAGTGACAAACCGCTGGCACGTTGGAGGTTGTGACTACAGCGAACACCGTACAAGAAACGTAGCATTTACTCTTTTATTAGGAAAGTGTTTTTCATTACAAGTTTGTAGCATTATAAGTTATATCTGAGGCTACGTCTACCTACTCTATGGTACTTAAGCGCTAAACCTACTTACACAAAATGTTTGAAACATTAATGTTTTTTCTGTGTCATGTGGGGAACGAACTTTTGGCGTTAAAGGCAGTAAGTACCCATTGCACCAACAAGCCAGTCAGTAACGCTGCTCCTGAAATTGTCTTCGAGCTAATATTTATAATATTTTTATCGATAACTGTAATCTTCCCATCACTAAAAGTCCTGCCTTCCGCTTGCGTCACAAACGGTCTTGACCTGTAACATCGTGCTGGTGTTATCTAATCAAATCAACTATTCAAATTTAGCTCTTATGTTACGAGGATCAGGTATAACAATCCTGGCTTAAAAGCTCCTTTGTTCACTTAGCTTCCGTTAGGGGTAAAATAAATTTTAACTACGCTAGAAAAATAGGAAACTGCCCCTCATACTTATTGGTCCACAAAGGCATATTCAAATGGTATTTTTATTTTTAAACAGGGAAACACACACTCTAAAAACGTAACCACCCTTCTGGCGCGGTCGGGTAAAAATCTGACATACCTACTTGTTAATGATTTTTGTGCAACTTTAACCCTGCAGCGTACGCAACGGAAGCTCTCAAGAAAAACTAATAATTTTCCCCCATTTTTGCGTATTTTTTAATTGATGGTCCTCTCCTTGGTCGTACCGTATTGATAAAAAGCGTTTAAGTGGTAGGTTTCCTTGATGAACGAACTGTTCAACAAAATGAAAATTCACATTCGTAAAAAACACTAAAATTCGTTAGCTTTTTAAAAATAAAGATAAAACAGCGCCTGATCAGGAGTTATGTCCTTATTTCCATAAACGCAAAACATTGCCATAAAAAATATTGTAGGCGTTAAAATATTAAGCGTGATTCATTCATGAAAACAGATTAAACCATTGGATTAAACAATGAAATGAATGAATGGCGAATTAGAATAAAAATGTAATAAAAGCGGAAATGATTACTTAATTAATCTTTTTAATTGCTGCAACTTTTACTTGACTAAATAATAAAAGCATTTAAGGCTCTCAGGAGAGTATAAGTCCTTGTCCGAACGCTTCTGCAAATATCTTTTAATTTCGAAACGACGAAAACTTAGAGGTTGATTAATTAATACGACCTTCTAGCCAGATTCGACTACATTGCCACAATATCAATGAGATTAACCAAGTACGCAGGAGACATTATAGTGGTGAACACACACACATGTGCACTCTCGTCCATCACCTTTCTATGACCCGAAGGGACGAACAATCGACATGATTGGACTGGATTGACTGTTGGTTTATTCAAACATTAACTTTGTACTGTAAAACTTTGGACGATTTAATAAGAGTAACTGCAGATTTTCTTGCCGGGTTTTCTCAGTAGAAACAACCTTCTGACGCTGGTGGTAGAGTCATATTATGTACATGTATTTTAAGTATTGCTTATATTGTATTTTTATGTGTATGTTTATTATGTGGTTAAAATTAAGATTCTTGACGATTCGAAAGTACTGGTAATGGTCTACTTGAATAAAGAAATATTGGATTTGAATTGACATGAGCCGCCACTGTGAGGCTGCTTCCTCCAAACACAAATATAAAACATACGATTGGCCCGCGTGGATTTAGAACCCACGACCTCCGGACGGGTAGAGAGACGCTCTTACCATTAGACTGCGGAGACAGTACTCTTATTCATAATGCGATCAGCAAGGGACTGGAACGATCTTACTGCTGAGGTGTTTAATACAACTTGGGCCCGTGGCGCAATTGTGACAGTTGATTGGCAACGATCGCTGTTGTAAAGCA
Organism: Udea ferrugalis; assembly: GCA_950022985.1. NCBI lineage: Eukaryota > Metazoa > Arthropoda > Insecta > Lepidoptera > Crambidae > Udea > Udea ferrugalis. The sequence goes on from OX465543.1 coordinate 6,368,226, forward strand.
ACACACGTATATGGGATGGGTGGTGACCATTCCGACCGAAATTTACTGATGTATTTTCGGGCACCTCCGTCTTCGGAAGGCACGAAGCAGTTGGTACTGATTGACGACACTAAATGTCACTCGTTAAGCCTAGTGAGAAACCTTAGGGCGGCCGGATAACATCTGACTGACATAGACGTTTCTCACTGACCTTACACTTTTCACAGAAAAAACGTTTTTTTTATCCATTGTCTAGTACCCATAGTGCAAGTTTGGTTGGTTTGGGACTAAAAGGCGTTGTTTGGATTTAAATTTCCAAGAAGTATCAAGAATAAGAATAAGAAAATAACAAAATAGAAATAATAATAAATAATAATAATCAAAGTATTAATTAACTATAGGTGCCTACTTATTTATGACCACTTTGATAGCTTTTAAAGTTCTGATCACACTGACATTGTACTAAAAAAGAGGCACCCGAAATCAGAACAATCGTGCACCTGAGCATAACATTGACAGCGCTGACAGTTTGAGACGACACTGTCCAACATGTACCTATCTGTCTCGTTTACGCTCTAGTAAATAATCATACTATCTTGTTCACATGGTCAAATTATAGTTACGTACATCATCATCATCAACTTTTCGAAGTCCACTGCTGGACATAGGCCTCCCCCATAGAGCGCCACAACGAGCGGCTTTGGGCCGTTAGCATCCAACGGCTTCCCGCAAACTGCACCAGGTCATCGGTCCACCGAGTGGGGGGTTCCCCACGCTGCGTCTTCCAGTTCGTGGTCGCCACTCCAGAACCTTTCTTCCCCAACGGTCGTCGGTTCTGCGAGCGATTAGTTACGTACGCCGATGGCCAATTTTCGACTTCGCATCAGTACCTACTGACATAACCTATCTACCTCTTTTTTATTATAATATCATTGACTTCATTTTCCAAAGTGCCTATACTATGTCGACAGCTTTTCGGCTATTATCCGCAAGAAAGCAGGTTCGCTCTTGCATCAAGTCCGTGGCAGCCGCAACAATGTCCTTAGAAGCATCGCTGAGAGTGGGGACTGTCCACTTGTACAGCACTGGTGCCAATTAACCATGTCTGTTTTAGTTATTAAGTACTAACATAGCTGGTAAGTCATTGTTACTAACACCTATGGATCTATATTATCCGAGAAATAAAAATTTTTATTTTTATTTTATTTTATTTATACTGTCACCATGGCAACCGGACCAATACCTAAATAAGTACATAATTAATAGTATGGATGCACCGACGCGCGGTCATCGACCCCAACGGGTTTGGGCGGCCAGTCAGAGGCAGACATATATAATTATATGTATCAATGTTATGGAGAAACGGTTGTGTTGACGGGGCAATCGATTTTAAGTTGGAATCGGTTATGTTTATTTATTATTTATTGCATGCTCTACTATTCAAGGTACAATAGAAAATTAAGTAAGTTTATGTGTCGCTGTTGTAAAGCAACACACACCGGGTCGGAAATGGGATGGATGACGACCGAATTTAGTGATGTATGTTTCGGTCATCTCCGTGCTTCGGAAGTCAGTTGGTCCTGGCTGACGTCGTTAGATGTCAGTCGTTAAGCCTAGTCGGATTCCTTAGGACGGCTTGATAACATCTGACATTAAGGTTGCTCACTAACCTTACATACCTCTAAAAATTTACACTGAGCCCGGGCGTTGGAGTAAGGCTCAATCCACCTCATAGTTGAGGTAAGGCTTGTGCCCAGCAGTGGGACTTACATTGGCGTTTTATGTATGTATGATATGTGTTAAGCAACTTGAAAGAAGAATATTAGTGGGAAGAAAAAACAACCGACAATTTAATCTTATGAATCTTAAACACTTGATACAGATGAGCGTCATATAATTTTTTTGAGTACTATTCTGAATTCCCATTACGTCACTATCGATATTTTTTTTTGTAGATGTACAAATATTTATTGAAAAGTGCAAAAAAATGTGGGAAATTCAAAGCGGTTGAAACAGAGTGGGTCAAGTGTGACGTCACAGTCTGCGCGTCTATAGTCTGTTTGGGCATCTCCGTGCTTTGGAGGGCACATTAGACAGTTGGACTTGGCTGATGTCGCAAGGTGCTAGTCGTTAAGCCCAGGAAGGCTTGATAGCATCTGGCTATAGAGTTTATTGCTAACCCTACACGGATCTAACAATACGCACTGAGCCCGCGTGTTGGAGTAGGTATGGCTCGCGCCACCTCATAGTTGAGGCCTGCCGTGCTATTCCGGCGGTGCACATCGCACGTGCGAGCATCGATGTTGAAATGAGATTACCTCAATCATCAATACGCTTGACTTTGAATTAGTATTTTCTCTCGTTTTGTATGTAAATAATCAAAAAGTGTTTTTTGGCTTAGTTCTTTTCTCTCAAACGACGACGGTGGCGAAGGAATGGATTTTTAAAGTTACCTCGCACAAGCGAAGTGAGTGTCGACGACCACCGGAATAGCATAGCTGTGCCCAGTAGTTGGGAAGTAGTTTAAATACTAATGTTTTATTGTTTTGTATGAATTGAAAAAAATACCAATGCGCAATTGAACACTAACAATTTAAAATTTTTTTTTTCTAGTGACGTGTACTTTCTCTTCTTATCTATATTATTCTAGCAAATTGCTAAACCTCAACTTCCTAATTTTATGCCGCCAACAGTTTTTTTTTACGTGAGCTAAAAGAATAACCAATCAATCTCTCAAAATCTTTATCACAAGTCTAGATCAAAATAGCAAATACTCAAAAATTATTAATTAAATAGACCATACAACAAAATATAGAGTCAGACTTCAAGCAACTTAAACTCTTATTAGTATTACACACAGGGTTTATTTTAAATTACGCCGTGTGAGTATATAGGATGTTTTGTTTCTGGTCAATAAAAGGTAGCGCAGCCTTCAAAAGCTCTCACTTAGTGTGTAACTTGTTGTAAGGGGGAGTGCATACGAGAGACAATCTATTTATGTATGTTATTACAGAAAAGTATTTGAGTTGGTTTCTCCGTTATCTTGTACCTACATAAAGTTCAAGCTTTTTTTACTTTGGGGCTAAAAGGTGTGTGGAATAATTTCCCAGGTTTGTTTCTGACCTAAATACGAGTATTAACACACTGCTGAAACTACTGCACCTAGTAACTTGAAAATTGGTACAGTGGTTTCTTTTATGTTATACCTAAGTAAACACTGAGAGATAGAGAAATAAATTCATAGATATATTTTTTATTAAAACAAACAGTTAAGAAATACGTATTAACGTGAATTTACAATTTGGTCGGCTTCATCGCTAAAATGCAATCTCCTCCAAACAACCCAATGGTTGAGGAAAGCTGACAAGAAATAAAATACATAAACATACATTACAAAAAACATTACAGAGAGAAGATTCTAAGAGAGGTTGAAGTATATGGGTTGGCCCTGATAAATAAAGATTCGTCCACTCGTGTGGACGAAGACGCGAACAAAGCTCGTAAGATTGTTATTGAACAAATACTAATAGTGAAGAATTTGATTATAATGGTTCATAAATAACGGAGATCATAATAATTTTTGATCACTGAATAAGCGTAATGGTCAGTTAATTTATATTGGTTTCGGTGTTTTCTATGTTTAACATGTATAAATCCACAAAAATTTACTGAATAGGTATTTATTTTGTTACATAAAGGAGACATTTCTACAGCGGTAAAAACTATCTAAGGATTTACGAACAACATGTTTGAGACTAAAATCGCACAAGCAAACCCCTTAATAAAGCCTAGTCTCGTCTAAACAGGTTACAAGCGCACCTGCGTACACCCAGCCTTACAACATAAGGCATTCAAGGTACATCGGCGCAAGAGTAGGCAACGTCAGTCTTTAGAAACCGCGCGGAGACTAGCACGTTTGCTCCAAGAAACTTATCAAAAACGCGTTTAAATACTAAAAACACTTAGAAATTTTGCAAAATAAGCCTTTAGCATTGTATTTTGGTGATTTTGACAGGTCTCAGCGGCCATTTTGAGTGGAGAACTGTCAAATTGAATTGGTTTTTGTGAATGCAGTGATGGTCAAGTTGTAGTGCGGTGAGATCTTTTTTTTTGCTAAGTTACTGACTAAATATAAGTATTAGTGTTGACAGATACGTTAGGATTGCGAAGAATTTTGTTTGAAACAGTTGGTTAAGTTTGTTTTAATGGCTTTTAAGATGATTTTAGGGTTAAGATTTTGACATTAAGTGTGTTATGAATATAGGTAAGTAGGTAGTGATAGCAGTCATTTAAAAGTAAATTAGGATAAGTGTATTATTTTTGGAGTAGGATACCTACGTTTTTGAATACTATTGTTTAACAAAAACAACACTCGACTGACCTCAGGGTTGTCAAAATATGGTGACACATATTTTTGGGAGTTGTTGTATTAAAACATGCATTGATAGATACTGATCGTTAAGCCTAGTTGGATTCCTTGGCGTGGTTTGATAATATCTGACAATTACTTAGGTCTCTCATCAGACTTTTCAGCAATGTGCTCTATAGTACCAGTTTATTGTAGAGATGAGGTCCATGGGACATACAAAACTGATAGCCTAGCTTTTAAATACATTTTTGAATGAAACAAATACAGAATCAGTTAATAAATATCGGGAGCACACCAAGACCATCCGTCCCTAAGATAAGTGAAGATAGTATATCCGTGTCAGAGGTACTTAAATAGACAATAACACCCAGACACAGAATGACACAAATACATACGTATTGTACCTACAGTTAGCATAAAAATAATGTATGCGAACATAGTGGTCAAGAAGGTATTTATAAGCAAAAGCATAACAAAGCAATTGTTATGCTACAATGATATAGGTATGTCGTTTGAAGCGTCAGTAAAATCTAATACAAGTGAAACACACTACCTATATATTCTGTAATTTTAAAGTTGCTTCCGTTAAATACTTCAGACATATTGAACCATCAAGTAGTGAATATCATTTTGATACTGACTGTACATAATATTACTATAAATGAGTTGTTCTTAGGCTTCCAGACAACATTTAGATTAGTAGTCTAATTGGTCCACCAACAAAACTGTGTTAAGCCCAATGATATTATAATAAAAGGAGGTAGATAGGTTATGCCAATGCTCATGCGGAGTCGAAAATTGTCCACTGAGTCCGTAACTGCGTGCCTATAACAGGTGAACGAAATAGTATGATTATTGACTAGAGTGTAAACGAGACAGACATGTTGCGCAGTGTCGTCTCAAACTGTCAAATCTGTCAATGCTTTGCATAGGTGCACTAAAGCTCTAATTTCGGGTGCCACTTTTTTGCTCAAGCAACTTATCTACCTCTATTTAATTGTAATATCATTGGTTCAACCTTCTGAACTCTGAATACGAGAAATGCAAGAGTAGAAAAGGGAAACTATCGTATCTTAAAATAATGTAGAGAACATTACTACTCGAGCGAGAGCGGAAAGCGTTGTGGTCATTGATATAAACAAAAAGAAGAAGATTCGTCGCCCGCCTACCAAAAGTGGCCACACAAAATCAGGTCCAATGGGCCTACTTTCAAGCCAATAGAGCAGCGATTTGTTTAGGTGCACGTCATTCATACGTCATTGTCATGTGTCAATTTTCGTATTAGCATAGTACGAACGTAACGCATCTTCGTCTCTTTGTTTAAATGAGTGGTTGGACAGCGCGCCGTTAGCTCGCCGTAGGCTTTCTCGTATTTTTATTGCAAAATATACTGTACCACTCAAAAGTTAAGGTTGGAATGGCAAGATAATTGCTGGATCGAACCCATGCAGTTGCCGTGCTGGCATAATGTGCTATGACCTCAAATTAGCTGAGGACTCTACCTCCTCAGACCATAACTTGCTAATTTTGATTTTAACGACCTCACGGCTGCTTCCCATCAGGTGGAGTGAGCTCATCTTGAAGACAACTATTAAAAAAAAGGAATTCTTATTTCAACTTGCACAATTATTTTGCGACATTCACGAAATTATTGCTACAAACTCTTTTTAAAATCCTGGCCCTCACACTACAACAAAACACACTTGTGCATAAAAAAATACCTTGCACATTTATAAACCCTAGATTATTATCATCTTCACTCAATGTTAAAATAGAACCTATCCTAACAAGTTAAATTTTCGCTACTTCTTGAAGCTCATTAAAAACGAATAAAAACTGTCCTTTTTATGTTCCAGGTAATTAGTCATTAAAATTGTTCACGGCGACCATCTTAGCAGCAATCTTTCTTTTTTTTCTCTATGCGTGTGGTCTGGGCAAACCTTTTTTGAGTCGATGAGTAAAAAATAAATCCGTATCGATTTCTTTGGATACAGACTGGGATCACAAAAAGGCTTGATAAAAGATTTGAGTAGTGTGATTATTCAATGTTTTTTTCTTTTTAGAAGGCTCTATTTTATGTTTTTAATTTGTGTAGTTTTATTTCGTGTACCCGGATTATGCTTTTGAGTTGTCTTTGCTGAATCTAAGTTGCTAAAATGCTAATTACGACAAGAAAAATATTGGTACGTAACATTCGAGGCAGCTGTATCATTGATGATAAAAACGGACTTATCGGCTTAAAACTGAAAAAAAAGCTTTATTTCATTCAGAAACATTTCGAAACGACCGTGGTTTTTTCAAGTCACTTGGGTTTTTTTCGTCACAAACTATTTTTGAACATTTATTCAGGCCAAAAAACCTATTCAATGCTTATTTTGGTTTTTAACAAAATACTTGCAAATTTTGAAATTTTGAAAAATTTATGCTAAAAAATATTCTCTGACAGTATTTTTATTTTTTTTAACGATAAGATGAATATGATCAAGGTAACATTAACTGTAATGTTATTAAATAAAGTTCAATGATATTAATAACCGAAATTATCAATAAGTTGCTTAATATCAATATCTGAGATTTTGTTTAACTTATATGATAATAACAGACAGTAGATCTATACAATATGTGCCTTTATTATTCTAAAGTATTACTACAATAGCTTAAATATTATTAGTAACAGCTGGATCTATCTTAAATGTTATTAATAATAAGTATAGCTTGTTTTAATAACTGAACTGTTTTCAAAACTTTTAAATGTTTTTGATAACTAAGGTTTCTTTTTATTTATCGTTCTTGTTTTTCGATTCGACTTTAGTTAATACTCATTATCTCGTACGAGTATAAGTATACCCAAATGGGGTAGTCTCACTTCCGAATTCACAAACGCAAATCAACCTAGTATCCCTCTGAAGTATAGCTGTCCCTTTCAGTTCTATTGACATTTTACGGGACAGCATGAGCGTCAGCGCGTGCTTAGCGTTGATTGACGTTTGTGAATTCGTGGGATAGGCACTCTGATTGCTGCCACCATGATGGATGGAACATTCAGATGCCCTCATTTTCCCAAGCTTTTAGAACAGAACTTCATGGCGATTTAAAAATGGTCTACCTACTTGAATAAAGAAATATTGAATTTCAATAAATGATTTTCTTTCTTCTTTCTATTCACATTAGATAAAAATCTCTTTTAACCATTTTATTGTGTTCAACCAGATCTATAATTTAAAAGAGCCCACACCGTAAACAGTGCTTTAAACACGTAATTAATTTAATCACCAATCTTAGACGGGGAATCGAACTGGTTACGGCCCGATGGGTGCCAGCAGAGCGTACCACTTACGGTACAAGACTACTTGCTGGATCTTGACGAAGTTAAAAAACATTTAGACATTATACAGGGTGAAGAAATAACAGCAGAAATCAATAAATATCAATGGTCTTTTTTTTTGGTTCACCTATTTCGTCTCACTGCTGAGCAAAGGTCTCTCCCAATTTTCTCCACAGGCCTCTATCCTGTGCCAGTCCTCGCTATTAATGGACATTATTATATAAAAGTATAACAGCAGAAATAAATAAATAAATATAAATGGTCATTATTCCGCCTAGCCCCAAACCAAGCAACTAAATGCTTTTGCTATGGGATACTAGACAACGGATAAACATACTTAAATAATTTTATCTGATCCAATGATATTTAAAAGAGGTAGATACGTTATGTCAGTACTGACACGATGCGAATACGAAAATCTTCCCCTTTCGTACGTACCTATTTATTACGTACAAGATAGTATGATTGTTTACTAGAGCTTGAACGAGTCAGATACATTTTGCGCAGTGTCGTCTCGAACTCTCAATGCTTTGCTCAGGTGTTCGAAGTTCTGATTTCGGGTGCCACTTTTTTAACGCAAGTAACCTATCTACGTCTTTTTTTATCATAATATCATTGAGCTGAACATGTATTCTCTCTAACACCTACCTATTTGGTTCCTTATTTTTAACTAATTTACTGATTTCATTTCAGGTACAAGTCTAAACAAGTGATTTGTGAGGACCAAGTGAAAGGAAGCGAATAACCATGGCGGTGGTAAAACTGCTGTTTTTTCTGAGTTTAGTGCACATGGCTTTAGCTAAAGGTAAGTTCTAAATTATTTATTTTATTTTATTCTAGCAGAGATGCCTTACAGTTGTGACTTTAGGTCCGATTGTCAACTCCCAGTAACGCCCTAAGCCCAGGTCCTACTCAGCTACCGCCCTTTTTTTTGGTGGGGAAATCCTCATGGATACCTCTCTGCCCGGGGGGACGACGAGGTTGTCGGACTCCTACTGACTAACCCCCTTATTCATAAAAACTTAAACAGCTCTTATAGAACACGATAACTTTTGTATCGCTTTGTCACTGTCATTCTTGTTGCTGCCGCCATTTGCGAGTAAGTGACAGAACACGTCAATAGCTTAAACAATGCGTTAGCGTTGCGTTCGTTTTTATGAATAAGGGGGTAAAACCCCACGGCACTCAACCGTGGCACTCGCAGCTGGATCCTAATGAAAGTAATACCTCACTGCTCCGTGCACAGGCCCGTGCCTGAGCCCAACAGTGGGATACGTATATAGGAAAGAAAGAAAGAAAAACGTTTATTGATTCTGAACATCGCAACAGATAAAAACATACAGAAACAAACATACAGGCTGTTTCATTGTTTGTTGTGTACAAATGCTGAGTGTGGTCCTTTTATTCCTGGGCATCGTAGCACCGCTTCCTGATAGAAATGCTCTAATATTATGTTGTTATTTTGATCTTTTTTGTTGTTCTCTTGATATTCATTGTTTTGTGTTAGTTCTTTGTTGTTATTTTATATTCTGTGTACTACGGTGTCCTGATTAATAAACGTATTTTCTTTCTTTCTTTGTTTGTACTATCAATCTCAAAAAAAAGGTTTTTTGACGAAAGTTTAATGCCATAGTAACAGTGTACGTGAATAGAGTATCAAAAAACTCTAAATAAAACCATGCATTTTTAATCAGTCTAAAACGGTTACTTTAAGAAACACATCAACAGCTTGAAAACAATGTCAGTGAATGAAATTACAAATATTTCGGCCAGTGGGTCCGCGGTGGTGGAATCAAGACCGTGAAATTTGCCCATTTCAAGCCATTTAGATAACACTAGCTGTTTACACCGACTTTGCCCGTATTTTATACTCTTCTAATTTCACCTTTTTCCCCTACATTTTCAAGTGGCACAGTGGTTAGACTCAGACCTGGAACCCGGATGGTCCCGAGTTCAAAACTGGTCGAAAGATACGTTCGATTCGTATTCATGGTTCAATTTGGATTCAAATTCGCTCGTCGAAATGAGGGCTTCTGATTTTCCGTTAACTATGACAACATTCAGTGTGGCTCTGACTACCCCGTTTGGGATAATAGTCGTGGGATAAAACAAAACAGCACCCATTTTAAAATTGTAAAATCTTAACACATTGTATGAACATACTTTGAATACATTTATTTTGCCAAACGCCTAGACCAATACCAACAGACATGTTCATGCACAATGATTGTACAGTCAACAGCACATTAGGTTACCCCATTTCCATTCTTTCTCTCGCTCTTGCCAAATGTCATTTCTTTGCAATAGAGCAAGGAGGACTGACCGGAAATGGGTAGAGTGATATGCCGTCTACCGTACTGTGCGGGATCGAACCCGCGACCTCTGTTGTAGTAGCAACTTGACCACTACTGCCAATCGCTCGTTCTCTCTAAGATGTTTAGCTTTGCGTTGACAGACAGGACAAACGTATTTTATAAGTATAGATAAACCACAGTTATTACCAAAATTTAAAGTCATTACGTTGTTTTTGTGGCTAATCAAATCAAAATAAACTAAAGTGTTCCACTTAGTGGTCAACAAAAGTCAAGTTCATATTTATAGCAATGCTGCAAAATTATTGACTACGTTTGTGAAATAATACTACTTTACCTACAGATTTTGTTTACGGTATCATATTTTTTTGTATCATCACTACATTATGAAACAAAGTCTCTTTCTCTATCCCTACGTATGCTTGAATCTTTAAAACTACGGAACGGATTTTTACCTGTTTTTTTATTAGGTAGAGTGATTGAAGAGGAAGGTTAGTATGTTTAATAACAAATGCAATGTTTAATAAGCACCTAATGATATTACAATAAAAAAGACGTTTGTGACGGTTATATTTGTCAGTACTGACGAGAAGTCGAAAATTGTATCCTAGAGTACGTATCTATAATTTGACCGAGTGTACAAGATCATACCATGATTATTTACTAGAGCGTAACCGAGACAGATACATGTTGCGCAGTGTTGTCTCAAAGGGTCAATACTTTACTCAGGTGGTCAAAGTCAGGACTGCTGATTTCGGGTGCCACTTTTTAGCACAAGTAACCTATCAACGTCTTTTTATTATAATATCATTGATTGCACCCGTGCGAAGCTGGCGCGAGTCGCTAGTTTACAAAAATATTGAAATTGCTTTGATCCGTTTCAAGAGCGTCATGGCATAGTAGTTACTCTGGCTTGTAACCCTTGTACATTGAGTTCAAGTCTGACCGGGACGGCTACTTTGTGTTCATTGTACAATTTGCGGGTAACTCTCCAGTTATGGAAAACACCGATAAAAAACCAAGCAACAATAATAACGGCGGTAGGCTAGCCCCTTACCAATTTGCGCTTCTGAGTGTTCCGTTCACCATAACTTCAACAAGCAGTGTGTGTTTGGGACCAACAAAAAAAAAATATCACAAAAATGTTTCCCCTGTTATTGAACCCACAACCTTTGACGCTATGAATGAGACCTCTACCCACTACTCCAGAAAGCCCAAACCAAAAACATCAAACAAAAGAAACCGCTACAAGACCTACCCTACAATTTAAAAACAAAAGAATACCGTTCCTACATTTTAAAGTGTAACGAATCTTTTGACAGTCAAAAACGCCGTTAGAGAGATACATACAAATTATATGCAATTATTCTAACTATGTAGAGGTATAGTTGTAAGGAGTTGACAGGCAAAGAAAATTAGGATCATTCTTTAGGCAAAGTAGCGTTGCGGGTAGAGTTTTGAATCAGACATACTGTACATTGACTAGGTTTCTAAACGTTCAGTATTTTTGCTTCAGCAAAAAGGTACTGGCATCTTTCTTTATGTCTACCTTGCCTTAATGGATACCTAATACATTTTACTTTCTGATTAGAGATAGTTATCTGCTCTTGATTGTGGCACAGTTAACGGCTCATCAGGCTACCCATTTCCAATTTTTATCTTGCTCGTGCCAATAGGCATGACGACAGTATCAAATAATCAACGTTTTGAATATCTTAGGGGAAAATACATATTAATAGGGTTTAAAGGACAAATTTAGTTTTATTTTAAAATCTGAGATTAATCAGATTTTCGATAAAGTAAAAGGATAAAATACTGCAATTCGCCATTTTGACTCAAACGTCAATAACGCACTATGACGTCACTCTTACGAAAATCAACAAATGTCACTGTCATATTTCATACAAGTGAGTTTGACAGACACGTGATGTTTACATAAGAGTTACGTCAAACGGACGCCATGACACCTGCGAGCTTTTTCGAGCGCTGTTGATAAAATACTAGAAGAATGTCCTCAAACTTTGTTAAACTGACCTTTGAAACCGAAATAAAGCTTTTTTAGTATAAAATACATGTGTACCTACATCACGAAAGAAGATTTCAAAATTGTTCGTCATGCCTATTGTCATTACTTAGCAATAGAGCGATTACCGGAAATGGGTGGCTTGTCATGCTGTTGACTGTACATACATTAATGTTCGCTGGGTGTGAAGGCCAAAAGGTTCAATTAGGGTATAGTTATGTGTAGATTTTGGGAAATTTAGTTTACACGATGATTTTGTTCCCAACGCGTTTACGTAAGAAATCCACATTCTGAAAAATCACACATAAGGTTGGGGTTGGGGGAGGGGGCTGAAAAAAATCTCATGACATCTCCTTAAGGGGGGAGGGAGGGACAGAAAATTTAAAAAAAAAACCTCACGTAATTTATGGACGCCCCCTTATTAGTGGTGTGAAATTTAAATTGATTAATGTAGAAAGAAAGTACTTTTTTGGTCGCCTCGTATGTATTTTACCATTACCATTTTTGGAAACTGGTAAGTACCTACCAGTTAATGTACGATGTTAGATGTTACACGAAAATATAAACTTCTTAATTCCTATCTGGATTTTATCATAGTACTTACCAAGTAATAGAAAATTTGACCAAGGATGCATTAAAAATAAGTACGTCACGCCTAGTTGTTGTTGAGCACTGGCTCTGAACCCGACACCGACTGAATGAACCCCCAAGCAACTCTGATTACTTTCACCCTTTACCACGAAGAGTTTCAAATTTTTCGGACAAAGTGTGAGCCTCTTGATGTTCCATTTACCATCCATGACGACAATACTCGGCGTGCTTTAGGAAAACACTGGGGAGCGTATGTTAAGGTAACCAGTATAATGCCTAACTTCCTAGTCTATCCGCAACGTACCCCAGCGTCATTGAACCTCAAACCGTTAGCCTATTCATCAGAGCGAAAATATTATCGGAACAACTCATTACTATGGTGTAGTGGGCAGAACTGATGGGCGTGACGACGCGTGCCGAAAGTTATAGAACGAGATCCCACTGCGATATTTACTAGCTGATTGTTAGTTGGCAAAAAGTACAATGTTAGATTTTGATCAGAGTTTAGCGTGTTCTATAGGACGATTTGATTTAATATCACTTCGGATTAAGATCACGAGTCAAACTTTAATTTGGGATTTACTTTGGGACTTTAACATACAGGATGTATTTTTGAAGTGCCGGTCAAGTCAAGTTCAAGTCAGACAAATCCTAACTGAAACTATGAGGAATTTAGAAAAATGATGAAAGGAGTCTCTTAACTGATGTTCATGAAAACTAAAACAGCATACTTACTCAGATTTTTGAAAAAACTTTTTCGCTAGCCGGCAAGATGTTGGTTTTGAAAGAAATTGAAATACAAGTCTGTATAAATTTGACTGTCGCTTGTAACAATCAAATTCTGAGAAGTACAGTATCATTTTGAATGAAATATGTTTATTCACCTTTCAGCCTACCATCTAAATAATGTTTCTGTCTTAATTTTTTTTTCCAATACCTATTGAGAAATTACCCACTTATTACATAATCGATTATTTGTACACCTGTTTGAGCAAAAAGGTCGTAATTACGTTTAAGTCAATAAAACGACCATATTACAATTCGACCTACTTTAAGATCTTCGTAAGCTAAATCACTGCAAACAATTATAAGTTTAAGCCTGATTGGCTCTCAAAATCTAGATCTGAGTAGACTGATCAACCAGACCACTAATTGTCCAGGCCTAGTTTTATAACAGGGGTCCAACTGTTATTAACAGATTCAAGGGCGTACCCAGGTAGGAGCAGGGGGGGTCTAGACCAATAATATTTTAAAAAGAAAATTGTTCTCTGGCGTACGTACCTATAATTTGATCGTGTGTTCAAGATAGTATGATTATTTACTAGAGCGTAAATGAGGCAGATAGATGTTGCGCAGTGTCGTCTCAAACTACCAATGCTCTGCTCAGGTGTTTAAAAACTTATGATTTCGGGTGCCACTTTTTTAGCATCTACGTCCTTTTTATTTTATCATTAGTCCAGACTGAAAAACTAGCTTATTCAGAATGGTGTGGCAAGAAAAAACAAATTTTAATAAATTCGTCGTTACTGGAATTTATTCAAATTAGGTTCCGAAAAAACCCCGAATAAATACTTCGATATTTATTAGCAAAAAAACCCCGAATTCACAAACGTCAATCAAAGCTAAGCACGCGCTCATGCTCATGCTGTCGCGTAGAAACCCTTAGTTGTCATGTTTAGCTTCGTTATTGTACGTTTATTTATCATTTTTAGTAAATTAAAGTCGAGAGTTCAATCATCCTTGATAAAGCCTCCTTTAAAATTAACACAACGTGATAATCAACTACAAACTAGTAAGAATCCTCACAGAAACCTTCATAAACAATGTAATAATCTGTTAGTAACGTATTATTCATCAAATCCCACGTTTGAACAGCGACCTCTACTTCCCAAAAATGGCTGTGACAGTACTTCAACCAAACAACCATTATCAACAAAACCTTCATCGTTATTACAAAGCATTAAAGACTGTTTTTCATTGTCCTTTTATAAGCGAAGTGTTTTGTTAAAGTTGTAACCCGCCTACAAGCCACCTACATGCTGTGATTGGCATTTCAAATTGGATGTTAGGCACTCAGTTTTTTGCTGGGAAATAAAACGGAGGTAATGTTGGGAAATTAAAATCAAAGAAAGCGAAATAGTCTATTTGGTACACAAAAAGTAGTCATTTTAGGTATTATTTACCTATCTAATACGTTACTGAAGAATTTACTGAACCCTTCTCAAAAAAATTTGCGTTAAATGTAAACCCAAGCAATCCGGATAACGGCTGTAAACGGTTACCGGATAATGGTTTTTCGTGGGGTTCAAATGCCATCGGCAAAAGGGGTTTCATTCACCATGACTGCAACAATCAGTGTGCCTCTGACTGCCTCACCTGGGATATGGTCGTGAGCGTATGAACGCAAGTTTGAAGATATTTAATGTTTGAATTAGGCTTTTATATCCCTAAAAAAACTATCTTTCTATAGATGAAGACCTTTCACTAGCCTTTCACCATCATCATCAACAGCCACAAGACGTCCACGGCTGACTATAGACTTCCCCCTAGATACCAAGAGCCGTCGTTTGTAGGCGTCCCCCATCCACCGAAACCCTGCAATCTTTTCAGGTCATCCGTCCACCTTGCGGGTGCGAAACCAACGTCTGGCCTCAAATGTTTTCCACTCCAGAACTTTTCGCGCTATGCGCCCTGTCCACTGCCACTTCAACCTGCTAATACGCTGGGCAACGTCGGTAAACATAAGTCTCCTACGGATTTCCTCATTTCTGATTCGATCTCGTAGCAAAAACCGAGCCTTTTCACCCAACTTACCTAATTCCTTTGACTCACCTGACAAGATTAGCTCGCGATCCATAAAAGCACCTTTGAAACTCATATCGCTCTTGAGTCGTAGTGTTGCAATGTGAATGCGACCCACATCCAAATCAGTCGGTTCTTAACCGCGCAGATTGTGTGCAATGGACCTTACATGGCTGCTTGTAGGTGTGACGTGATGTGGTAGGTTTTGGTAGTTTTTCTAATCAAGTAGTTAAATGACTTCTGTAATACTAAACATCACTGGTTAATTGCCTTTTCTGTCTTTCAAAGTGTTAAGTTACTTCTTAAATATTGTAACGGAGTAGTCGTTAAAACCATTTCTATCTTTATTTTTTTCAATTCGAACAGCGTTTCAAACATTCTACATCTTCGATCATTTTTACACCCCTTCATTTTCGATTTGGGCAAACGTCTATAGCTCAAAAAAAACATCGAAATGTATTCTTTTGTTGATTACATAGCTATCTAATCTACTGCCCACGAAAATAAGAAAGATTTATGATATTCGACATTGTCAATCCTGTACTATCAGCAGACCACAGATAACTGAAGAAGCAGAAGCTTATTCAGTTATTTACCATATAAATAGTTAACTGTAACCCCTGCATTCGCTCCCACGGATAGTGATTAATCCATTCACAGCGTTCGGCCATTTTGAATGCGCAGTCAGAACAAAATGGCGTCATGTGAGGGGATACAGAAGATTAATGATAGTTTGATTTATTACACCACTGATTAATAAAGTGAGACAGAGACTGTTGATGCATCGCTTCTCAAGCGACTAGTCTTACATTGAATAAGAAAATTTGTGAGTGGTGGGTTCTTACCAGCAGTGGTTTTAGGCACTTTTGCTCGGAGTCCGAGTCCCCAGTTTGAAAATGGCCGATATACCTACTTTGTGTTCATTTAATTAACTTGCGGCTAACTCTTCGGCAATGGAAAACCCCTTATAATTTTTTGTACCCACGTTGGGTCCGCTGCGCGCGTCTGAATGTTCTGTCCACCATGACGACAGCACTCGGCGCGCCTCTGACTACCCCGTTTTTGATATAGTCGAGAACGTCTATTATGTTACTGTGTAATGTCAAACCAAAAATTTTTTTATTCTATTCTATGTTAAGTAATGTTTAAAAGTCTTCGACACCCATAGTGCAACAACCTCTGTTTAGTTAGGGTTTGAAGAGGATTAAGGATATACCACACCTACATTTATACGAGTCCTTTTGATTGGACTGCAGTCCTGCTGTAACTCTCAAAAAACTTTAAAAAATTCAAAGAGCTCAAAAGACTGAAAAAAATCTAAAAACACAAGAAATTTTGGGACTGGCAGAACTGAAAAGACTTAAAAGCACTTAGGATTAGGACTCGGGACACAGAAGACTATTTATTAAATTTTAGGATAGAGCAGTCCATTCCAAAGCTAGTATTTAAATCTGATACAATTTGTATTCACAGTGACATCAAATACTGCGTGACAGTGACTGGTCGTCACATTGTTACAGACTATAAACCGTTTCCAATGAAAGGAAGGATGTATTGAAACTCAATTAAAATCGTGACTGAGTATGTAAAGTAGAAACGACGTTGGTAAGTTTCTTGGGAGTTAGTACACTTGCATTAATTATTTATTACATTCACCTTTCTTTTAATAACTCTTTTTATATTTATATTCTTCAAAATTTAATAAAAAAACACATTTAATGAATTTTTAAGATTATTATGGATGAAAACAGAAGCTCAAAGATATTCACCTTTATGACTCCCACTCGCGAAGCGAAGTCTCAAGTTCTTTAAGGTTTAACACATATAAGGGGAACTAATGCAAAAACTATGAAATAACAAATGTCATTCGTTTGTAAATGTGACATTAGTCATTGTATTTTTTAAACCACTCAGCAGGCTGTCAACTGTCACAATAACAATAAAAAAGTGCGGGGTCACAATTCGATTTCGCCTACTTGACAGCCAAGTTGCAAACGGTGCTGAGCGTCGAATGTCAAAACATACGTCACAAAAATGGCGGCCAAGCGCATTAGCTACTGGCATGGATAATATTATTTGATGATGCCCCAACAACCTTCATTTCCTTGCTCACCGTCACTTTAACTTGCTAGTTTCTAGCCCCACAGCTTCACTTAGTTTACAAACAAGCATCTGCTAACAAGTACAAGCCTAATTAGCTTAAGTTAGCTTTGAAGCTAAAAAGCTAATTTCTGCAAAGATTCAGCGAGCCCATTCCTAGTCATTAGGGGGAATATTTGACGTGCTTTAAAGGTTGCTATGGTTGTTAGAGATAGGGGTGTCGATGTTTTATTGATGTAAAAAAATAAACCACAAAAAATGTTTTAGTTTGTACTTCACTGCTGTAAACAGAAAAATATAGTAAATGACGACATTGTCATGGAGGACAAACTGAAGAACAGTACACACAATAAACTATTCCAGGTTTTGTCATTTACTTTTTTTTAGTGTATGTTAATACAGCCATAATTCATTATGCACGTAATTTTTGTGCTGTACGGGCATCAAACCTACAACCTCAGGTGTATTAGCCACCTTTTTAAACATTACATCAAAACTGATCGAGAGTCCAAGTGTATCGTTAAATCTTACCAGCACCTGCGACACGTATTATGTCTTTTTAGTTATTTTATCTTTAATATATCAAAAATAGTACAAAAGGCGGACTCAATGCCAATATGGCTAGTGTAGGTGTCACTGGTAAAACTGTCACAATAAACAGTAGGTATTAAACAGTGTGTAGTATTTTTAAAATGTAACATATCTATGTAAATGTATCTAAAACTGTTTACTGAAATAAACTATTTGCTATTTCAATTTTTTGGATAAAATAAAGGTTCTTTGCTTAGTCAACCCTAAAGAAAGTATTTAATTACTAGGTAACAAAGAAAATACCCCGAATCACAACGCCCAGCCGACCCTACGCTTGTTTGTGAAGTGTTGTTAGCTGATACGATATTTGATAACCCGACTATCGCTAGTGTTGTGCGAAATACCGATGCTGAATACTAAAAATAGGTTTTAATTGGATGTACTTCGTAGAGTTTACTTTTCTAGATTTATGTAAAGTCAAGTTATATCAAAGATATGGGTAGGTTAACGGTACGGTAGGTAACGGAAAACAAAACTTTTCGTTGTCAATTTCTTAGTTCACCAGCAGTGGATCCAAACGGCTTAGTTAGATTAGATTAGATCAGAATAACAGATTGACTAGGGATATTTCAAAAACTGTTTAGTAGGTATAAAGTAGGCAATTTAAACCTGCGTGTGTGTGTCATTTTTTGATGTGCAATAAATAAGACAATTGAAAAAAAATAAGATTATTTTAAAATCAAGCTTACTTAAGTTAATTGTAATCTTGCTGTTGCTACTTCCAAAATTAAAATAAAAAATTGCATTAGCCAAGTTTTATAAAGTACCTGTTACCAAATTAGTTTAACCAAATTGTCAAATTAACCAACGAAAACTATACTACTTAATAATAGCCATAAAAAAAGATTCAGAAACACAATACACAAAATGTACTACAACCTACAACAAAACGGAGATAGTACCTCAACACTAAACTTGCGTACCTACAGGTTGCACAGTTAAACTAAGTGCTTTGAAACGCCAAGGTGCTAATTCGCTTAAACATTTCAAAATATCATTGACGATTACTACCAGGTGTTTCTCGCATAATGCAGCTATAAAACACAGTCCCACACCGCTTACCTGCCCATCCACCTTTGAGATACGTTATCTTCATAAAACAAACATTTATTACACTCACACCATACTAACAAAGATAAACACATATTCCCAGCCACACTTCCATTTACGCGAGTACAAGCAATCAAGTGACAACTATCGATATCACAAGATTCATAAGTAATCACTAGTATCATTACTCTAACCACATCCTGGCCGTTGAGAAAAAAAAGCATAACTGACAGCGACAAAATAAAATGGCGTTGCCGCCATTTTTCCAAGATGACATTAATTTTCCCGCGTTTTCGACGGCCATGCTTCTTTTTTGCGTTCCTAACTTCTCGGCCCATTAAAGTTGCAACGTAGAGTATAAATAATAGCAAAAAATGCAACGCCGTGCTATCTAGACGCGATCATGCGGTCGGCATTATTCCACTCGTTTAAAGGTTATTTATGGAGTATTTTTATAAAAATAGTCTATGGACTAAAATAGATATCCTTTTGCAGACTGAAAAAAAAGACATTGTCATTCTATTCTAGAATTACTTAGCTTGCCACAGCAGATGTCAGTTTATGCGTCAAGGTGTTGTGTTGTATTGTTTTGACCGTTGACCAATGACTCCTTTTGCCCAGTAAGCAAAAATAACACTGCGATCAAAATGCACTTCACTACACAACTACATAATATAAAACAAAGTCCCTTTCTCTGTCCCTTTAAGTATATGTTTGAATCTTCTAAACTACGCAACTAATTTTGGTGCGGTTTTTTTAATAAATAGAGTGATTGAAGAGGAACGTTCATATATTTTAGTAACATCCGTTTGCACCCGTGCCGTGCGAAGCCGTTATTTAAAAAAAATATGTTCTAAAAAGATTTGTTCAAATAACAGACCAAGTAGCGCAAACAAATGAATATGAAAACACGTACAAGAGTCATAATAAACCGGATTATCCTCCATTATCCGCCTGTTTACGGGCTGTGCTATCATTTAGCTGATTATAAGGCCACCGCTGACTTTCTGTGATTACAGTAGTTTCGCAATTAAAACGCGACGCTTTGTTGGGAATGCACAGCTTTGAGAATAAAAGAAAAAAGGCGTAAATGGTGGAACCACGGGTAGAATAAGTGATATTTATTAGGATAAGCTGGGACCCACAGACGTTAAAGAAAGACGGACGTCACCTCGTCTGATCATGAGTGAAGCATATTATCAGCTGCCAGTTTAGGTGTGTGCGTGACTAGCACGTGTCATCGTCCCTATCACACGGGGTAAAATGGCGTAGTTTGTTAGTTTGTCTGTTCTAGTGTGTTTGTGTAAATGTAATACCTAGGCCGTGTTCACAACAAACGAAATTGTATTGGCTTGCATGCTTCACATTTTTTTTAGCCTGATGTTCCGTCCTTCTTGCTCTTACGAGTTTTACGTCTGTGGCGGAGGCCATGCTGAGGCCTTTCCCCGCAGTCCCACTGATAGAAATATACTTTCATAGCAGCCAGTTTCATTGGAAATTGTACTTTAATCAATAGAAATTGCAAATATTCGACTTTCGATTACGATGAAACTAGGTTTTTAATAGGTTATGTTATTTTTAGCGTTAGGTATAATGCATTATCATCTTACTCAAGATAGGAAAACCAGAAAAAGACATTCGGTCTTGGCTTCAGGCGGGAATCAAAACCGCGTACATTGGACATTGAGACCTGAATTCTTACTTACTTTTATTCAGAAACCGCTTAATTCTGCGTCATAATTTATGCCCTCAACCACTTATCCTTACCTCGAAAGTATTGCCTAAGGCTGGACGCTTACAGCTTGAATCAGAGTCATATATTTGTAACAGACGCTCGCCGCGAGTTTCATGGCCCGCAGGTGATTCAGTCATTAGCAATAATAAGTTAACTTCTTGGCTCAATAAGGTTATAACATGGAAATACACGCTAGCCTTTCTGCTCAAGAAAAAGGCGACGATTACCTAGTCTCGCAAATTCACATCCGATCTGTTTTCTAAGATCCTGACTTTTATCACACTCCTAAATCTATTTAATTAGAAGGCATTTACTGGTGACTTAAATATCAACGCACAGCCTACTGGCAAAACCACTGGACTTAGAAAGTTGTGGTTCCTTCAATGATGAAAGTGAGTGCTTAAAACACTCCCCCTATTTATGATTTACGCAGTCAAAGATAGAAAGAAAAGTGTCAATCCCTCTTTGGGCATTTTAATTTACCCTCGCCTTTATTTTCTGTTTTTGTTTATTGTTTTCTGAACGATATTTTCTCCGTTGAGACCGGACCTACTAAATACTTATTTGATGTGTCTTTATTGGAAATCCTGACTGCTTCAAGCAGTCCGTGTAGGGACATAAATGTCGCTACATTACATGGGTCACTTAAATTTAAAGGCTCCTGTACAACTGGCCGTTTAAATAATAATGTTGCTGATTTTCATCATCAAGCAAAGCTGTTGGCGAAACCTTGCCGTTTATAAAGAATCAATTTATGGAATTTTTTCACGAACCTAAAACATGATAGGTATCATATTCATGCTTCGAGCAGTAAGTCTAGGGATATAGATGTCGCTACATGTGATGGGTCAGTTAAATCTGAAGGCGTCTGTACACCTGGCTGTTTTGGATCATAATGTTGCTGATTTTCATCACAAGCAAAGCAAGTAACCTTGCCGTTCATAGTGAATCAATGTATGGAATCTTCCCACGAACCTATTACTTTAATTGTTGATAACATGAATATGCTATCGTCAAGATCAGCATACATTGGGGGCAGGCTTCGCGTCAGGGTTGTCTGTCTTCGAAATAGTGTTCAACTTTTGGTTTTATCAGAAAATATGAAAATAATCATAATTTTTTAACTGACTTCAAAAAAGGAATAGGTTATCTATTCGACTGTATTTTTTCATCCAATTAGCTGATTGTTAGTCTCTGGCACGCACGCCAGGGATGGGTGACCACCAAAATTCAGTGATGAAATTGGGCATTTCCGTGATTTATAGTTCGTAGCCACCTCGTTGTTGAGGTGTGGCCTGTGCCCAGGCATGGGACGTATAGAAAGACTTCAAAAAAGGTTTACTTTGTATTTTATTTTAAATCATCATCATCATGTCGTCCACACCGTGTCCGGCGATGGCGACTCCTGCAAACCATTCAGGTTGGGTCTTTCTGGCGATGGGCTCTGATGTGACTAGCAAGACCGAACTTGGACTTAAAAATTCGGTTGCAAGACGCACAGTATAACTGGCCAGCCGAATTGTACGTGTAGGTATAAGAGGGTTTTGGCATCGTCTTCCGTATTTGGCGCTTTGCATCAAGGTTTTCAAGACGCTTAGCCTCAAAACTGTTCACGCTACAATGTACAGTTTGTCGCCATTCCGGTCTGAGACGTGCGCGATCCTCCCATTCATCGGTTGGTATATTGCATGCCAGGAGGTTGCGCTTCAGGACGTCTTTGTAACGTAGATGTTGTCCACCCTGCCTGCGTTTGCCACTCGATAACTGAGAGTAGAAAACTGCTTTTGGCAGCCTGCTATCAGGCATACGCAACACGTGACCACTCCATCTCAGCGGGTGCTTAATGATAAGGGCTTCTATGCCAGATAGGCCCGCGCGACGCAAAACCTCCGTGTTTGAAATGCGGTCCTGCCACCTAATCCGCAAAATAGACCTCAGACATTTCAGGTGGAAGCTGTCTAATTGTTTGATATCTGCTTTATAGCAGCACCAAGTCTCAGCGGCGTACAGTAAGGTAGGCAGGACAATTGCTTTGTAAACTTGAACCTTTGTTTGCAATTTTAGGTCGTGCGAGTTCCAGACACGGGCTTTAAGTTTGCCAAAAGCTGCTGCGGCACCTGCTATTCGGGCTGGTATCTCCGATGCTAGTGTGTTATCGTGCCTTAATCTGCTGCCCAAGTACTTGAAGTTACCAACCTCTTCCAAAGCAGAGCCATTCAAAAACACAGACGACTGGTCACTGCTACAACTACGGGAAGGCTGCTTCAGAACCTGGGTTTTGCTGGTGCTTATAACCAATCCGAACCTGTCACATGACGCGTGCAAGGAGTCCACGTAAGTTTGAAGAGACTCTATTGAGTCTGCCATAAGGCAAACATCATCCGCATATAAGACCTCCATAACAGAGAGCCTGGCTACTTGCCGCTTAGCTCTAAATCGAGACAGATCGAAGACACTCTTGTCTGTTCTTGAGCTCAGTTCAATCAGATCATTGCAAGACCCAACTGCATCTCGCATGACAAAGGAAAAGTAAAGGGAGAACAAAGTGGGAGCCAAAACACAACCCTGCTTCACGCCACTGGTCACTTTAATTTGGTCTGAAAAGTCGTTTTCATGCCGAACTCTAACTGACATGTTTTCATAAATGTTTTCATGTTTTTTTAAATACCCAGTACCTGTACCTACAGGAAGTTTTTTTTTTTATTGTGGCTTAACTTTCGCTACTTAGCTCGTTTAGTTTCCTTAGAAAAGTGCACATTTGGCGAAGTGCATTTTTGCGAAGTGCATTTTTGCTAATTGCACATTCTGCAAAACGCTCGTTTTGAGTCTACTGCACTGATTTTAATCAATGATAAAAGACGTAGATAAGTTACTTGTGCTAAAAAAGTGACACCCATAATCAGGACTTCGACCACCTGAGAGTCAACACTGCCCAACATGTAACTGTCTCGTTTACGCTCTACGTACGTACGCCAGGGGACAATTTTTGACTCCGTGTCAGTACTGACATAACCTATCGTATTTATTATTGTAATATCATTGGTTCTAATAGATACGGTGACAGCCCTGGCCGTGCGAATGTGCTCTATATGGCACATATTATTCTGTTGTATGCTGAGAGTATGTTCTATAAACGTCAGTTTGAAAGTGATTGCTGCAGTTTTTGCTCAGTTCATGGTTATGGTTTTAAAGACTCAGGAATGTGGGGCATAATTAATTTACATAGTATTTATACATACACAAGAAGACCATAGTCAGTACTTGCTATACATGTTGCATTGTGGAAACAATGTATTTTAAAAAAGAGTATTGCTGAGTTCTTGCCGGTAAAAACAAACTTCAAAAGAGTTGGCTTTTCAGCAGTGCAAGTGCAATGAGGCCAGATTTTACAGTCTTTCCCGCAGTAACACGAAATATTTTTAATTTCTGTACCTACGTACCGAATTTCTAGTGGAATAAAATTAGTAACCTTTGTTAATATTTTTTATAATTTAGGGTTTATTTATATTTAATCGAGTCTAGTTTGGTTATTAAATATTCTTTCTTAAACTATTGATAAAAGAAAGGTCAAATTTTAAAAGCATTACCTACTAGCTTCCATGCTTATATTAATGAAAGAACATTAAAAATATTTTTTTTGCCATTGACTGATATAACATCTCTCCAAAGCTACCTACAATATCCTTTTTAAAAATCACTATCTGTCAAACTAATATTTTTTCCATTTTACTTCGAAGCTCTTCTTCTTGGTGGCCAGTAACATTATCTATAAAAAAAATCAGAAGAGAAAGAAAAGAAATCGTACAAGGAGTTCGTACACGCCTTTTCACCACAATATAAACTTTAGTCTCTGGTCGTTGATTACTCGTGCGCCATCGAACTCACAGCCACTAGACGCCTCATTTCTGATTTCTTGTATGAAACTGAGTCTATATCTACAACCGGAGGCGAGGGCCAAGGTCATTGAATGGTCACAATAACCATTGACCAAACCGTGACGTTGTCCAGGCACCTCTGGATGTGTGACATTCCAAGAGTGAATTCTCAGGGAGATCGTATTTTGGCGTTTTGTAAAACTCAACAACTACTAGAATGTGATCGTTTGAATAAAAAACGCTAAGCTAAATAAAATGTTATTGTTGTTTTGTTAATGTGTTATTGGCAGAAGACCGAATTAAAGGTGAAGCGAATTAAATAGACGATTAAACTTGGCGTTTTCTCCCAAGAAATGAAACCAGAATTGTATAGCAGACAGCTCGAGTAGTCTTAACTGATTGATGATAAATTCCGTTACCACATGTATAGATCTGATTATTTGACAGACTGTATTCGCTCGTTTTTAGGTGTCTAGTGGTTAGTGGTCGATGTCTTGCGCACACGGCTTACAAAATTACACGCATCAATCATGTGCACCCCGCTTAGCCCGCGGTGCTCCGTGCGTGTGCTCATGCCCCATTGCATTGACCTTTACTTTGCTACTAAGCAATTTCAAATTCAGTGGAATAAGCAAAACTAAACAAAATTGGCACAGTAAGCAGTACTCACTGGCTTATCAAGTGGAAAAAAACAGATGCTACATAATAATAACATACAAACAAGAGCTCTATGATCTTAGTATGCAGTTTTAGGTTTTGTTAAAATCGGTCTCGAGACTCTTTTGAGCGTTTCTCTTAATTCCTCATAGTTTAGGATTTGGCCTACCACGCCCACTTGAAAAACTCACTCTTTAAATGCATACTCTAACATACGGGCTCAGTTCCAGATTGTTAGAAGAGTGTATTTAAGGTTAGTAATAAACCTTCCTGTCAGATGTTTTCAAGCCAGCTTAAGGCCTCGGACTTGGCTTTATAAGTGAGCAAGCAACGTCAGCCGGGACTGCCTCAATGCTTAACGTGCCTTTCCGAAGCATGGAGATGACCGAAAAATATATTGTTAAATTTCGGCAGCGGGCACCCATCCCATTCATGACCCGGCGTGAGTTGCTTCACAACGACAAAGTTTGAATCAAAACCAGAGTGTTAAATATTACTTTACAATATTAAAATAAATTGACTTGACATCTAGAAATTCTAAATAATTTTCCTCTGAAAAATTAGTCTAACATTACACCCACCCTGAAACTACCCACATTCTGTACTGCGTGATAAAAGCCAGATCCATGCCATAGATAAAAAATATCCCACACTGGAAAAAGATAATTCTAGCATGAGATTTTGTCTCTGGCCAATTATTCGAAATTATAGTACTAAAATATTATCTTATTTTTAAAGATAATATCTGTCTTTTGTGTCGAGTTTACGAGAAAGCTGAGCCACGAAGATTCCTTGTTATAAAATTCTTTGTTGTGAAATCGTAAAATGGCGTGGAATGAGTTTCCCGTGTGAAATCCTTGACATGAACACCGCAGTGTTAAATGCTGGTTTAAAAAAAAAAACATCGTGGCTCAGTGGTTAAACACTTTGGCTTGGAACCCGGGGTCCCGAGATCAAATCTAGCCGGAACGCACTTGCTTTGTGTTCATTGTACAATTTGCGGCTAACTCTATATCGGTAGATTTGATCCTTGAAAAAAAATATGCAAGTTTATTTAAAGGTGAGTTCCGAATTGAGTCAAAAGCAATATTAGCGCGCTCACAAGCGTTCCGAATTGATGATTTGTATGAGGCGTCAGCAACGTGAGCGCGCCATTATCACTTTTGACTCAAAACGGACCGCGCACTAAGTAATGTTTGTCCCTCTTATTCATAAAAACTTAAACAGCTCTTCAACAATACTTTAACTTTTATATCGCTTTGTCACTTCCATTCTTGTTGCTGTCGCCATTTGCGAGTAAGTGACATAAGATAAGATAAGAAACACTTCATTGCACACAAACACAACAGAGAAATTAACAAAGAAACATTTAAGAGACAAAGTACAATTTAGGCGGTCTTATTGCTAAAAGCAATCTCTTCCAGACAACCCACAGGTAAAGGAAAGAACACAGAAAGGGTAAGCAAGTGCACACATACATTCATAGAGACACATACAGACATAACACGTCAATAGGGTAGATGACTATGAGTGATTTTGCATGTTTTTTTATGTTCCCCAAAAATAATAATTGATTACAAATGTTATTGTAAAACCACAATCGAAATTCGTTTCAAAATGAGGCTACAATAGGCCTGCAAACTTGGGTGGGCAAGTCCATTTCATATGTGTTAAATTTTTGTAAAACAATATCACTTTTTTGTAACCCAAACTATTATGAAGGAATTATGTTAGGAGACCATTATCATAAACGCAATATTGAATATAGCTGTCGAACAAAGTTATTACGCGCTCCTTACAAAAACAGCGACAGTGACGTCACTGTCGCTGTCACTTTTGTATGGAGCGTTTTTGGGCAAGTCCAAAAATGTGCATTTCAAATTGTGATATCTCTGGTGGTATTGATCCAGATGAAGTGATTCTTTGAGGATTGTTTACATAAATGTAAGGTCTTTCGATAATAAACAAAAAAAAAATACAGTCATCATGCCTATTGCTCAAACAATGCTTTACCGTTGTGTTCGCTTTTATGAATAAGGGGTTTAGTGTTTAATCATTACGATAGCTGTTGTTTAACAGTAGTAAAATTGATAGTTTGGCTGATTTAGATATTATATAAAATACATTTAAAGCTACCTTATAACATCACACTCATTTTTATTGCCTTTTAAGCTTCGTTTAACGAAATTCCATAAATCTTTCACCGGAGTATACTCATTACAACAGTATTGCCAGTAGCATCTAATAAAGGCCAGGTTATCCGGGAAGACCAGAATAAATTGCTATGTATGGACATACATAGCAATTTATTAGCAATTATTAGCAGTTGGACAACTGACATATAAACACACATGGCACTAGTTAGACGTGTGCAAACAGGTTGATTCTGAGCTAGAAAAACGACAGACATTTATTAAGAAAATATACTTAGAGACAGGTTAATTATTAATGTGTCTACACTCGGCGGGAAGACCTGTTTAGGATGATAAAGACTAATATCAGACTGACATCCAGACATAGCCTCATTGAATAAAAAAACATAATAATGAGGTGCCCATGGCGCAGTTGTTCGCTGTTATAAAGCAACACACGCCGGGTCGGAAATGGGATGGTTGACCGCCCCAACCGAAATTTTGTGATGTGTGTTTCGGGCATCTCCGTGCTCCAAAAGACACGTTAAGCAGTTGGTCTCGGCCTTAGGGCGGCTCGATAACATCTGACATTAAGGTTGTTCTCTAACCTTGCACCCCTCCAACAACCCGCACTGAGCCCGCGTGTTGGAGTATGGCTCGTTCCACCTCACAGATGAGGTGAGGCCTGTGCCCAGCAGTGGGACGTATATCAGCCGTTTATGTTATGTATGTATTATAAAATCCATAAAAAACCTAACTGACTGACTTATAGAATATCAGCGCATATCCGAAACTACTGTACTTACCTAGAAACTTGTAATTTGGTACAGGGGTTTCTTTTATGATGTACAAGAGCATTAAGAAAATTGACTGTATGTCCTACTAGACCTTTTGTTATCGAGCTCTTTTGTAAGCCCCTAATTCATAAAAAAATATACAGGTCTTCAACAACACTTTAACTTTTATCGCTTTGTCACTGTCATTCTTGTTGCTGCTGCCATTTGCGAGTTAGTGACACAACACGTCAATTGCTTAAGCAATGCTTTAGCGTTGGCTTCGTTTTTATGAATATGGGGTGAATATGTTACAATGGTAAGAAAATAGCTGAATAAGGGCAATAAGTCCGCACTTTCTTCAAACACTTGACCTGCCTAGACTAACCACATGCTGGTCTAGCCCTTATGTATGTCAGTATGTTAGTTGTCCACTCTGCCCGGCGACATTCTACCTCTAAACCTAGTTGCGATTGATTGATAGTAGCGAAAGTTCACAGTAGAGGTACAAGTCCTAACTCGGACGTAAAAGAAAGACGGACGTCACCTCGTCTAATCATGAGAAAAGCATATTATCAGCTGCCAGTTTAGGTGTCTGCGTGACTAGCACGAGTCATTGGCGCTGTCACATAGAGTAAAATGGCGTAGTTTGTCGCACCTAGTGTGTTTGTGTGAGTCAGGTCGTGTACAACAAACGAAATTGTAGCACCTCGCATGGGTCACATTTTTTAGTGTGTTGTTACGTCCGTCTTTCTTTTACATCCCTGGTCCTAAAGTGACAATATGTTTAGTGAATCTTATTAAGACAACAATACCTCTAAACGCAGTCCGAACCGAGTTACAAACTCTTGGTATTTGTATTGGTTGATGTAATGGCGTAAAAAGGCGCCAAAATAATACATTGCCTTCTGGTTGCACCTACCGGCTGCACCGGTTTTTGTTTTATTCTTTGCCCAAACATCGATAAGTGTATTACACTACTATTAGTGCAGTATCTACATCGATGATTGCAGTCTTTCGCCGCTTAATACCAGGGCAATCTAAAAATATACGATCCTCCGATAATTAAATACAAGGCTAAAATTAAAACACGGGCTTATAAATATAGCCGTAACTGTTACTTTGTGAACAGGAGCTCGTAAATGGAATTAGGGATGGGAATCTATCGAATCGATAGTTTCGAAAAACTGGTAGGCTCGTATCGCACATTTAAGTATGAATTCAAGCTTTGGAAAAGAAACAACCTTGCATTTTGATTAACTGGAGTTGGAAGTGAATACTTGATACTTTTTGTCAGGAACAACCTGTGTAGAAAACCAACCATGAAACTATGCATTGATTTCCGAATACTTGTTGATGGAAGTAGTAACTAGTCATCCATAACGATTACTCTCTGAAAAACAATACATGTATAATTTTCAATTTGCCAGACAAGTTATGGAATCCAAGAAATACCATTTGAATATGATGAATATTTTTCTGTTTTAAGTATTAGTTAAACCTTGTCATAACTATAACTGAAACATTATCTTCATAACAGCTATAACACCTTATGCTTCCTTATCCAATAAAGCCATAAAATACAGATAGAAATATCTATTGAATTTATTCATTTACAAATGCCTTCTAAAGCAAAAATTTCTTTCTCATAAATTATTAAAAATAATCTGCCGATAATTCATTCCAATACCATGAAAGTCATTACAATTATCGATAATTCAGCTGACATCTCTACACTACCATTTTGAGCTATATTTTTTTGCAAAAATCAACTCATGAATATGATAATTTTTGTATGTATGGTCTTAAAACTGGTTTGTCTATAACGGATTGGATCTTTTTCTAGGTGATAAAGAATACACTTTTAAATTGAATATGTCGAATGGAATGGGTAAAACTAGATAGTTGCATAGTCTGTGGTTGTATAATTTAATGACAAGCCAACTTGGTCAGTAAAATAAATAAAAATATGGCACTCAACAACGTTGTATGTATTCTGAATTATCCATACCAATATTATAAATGTCTGTCTGTAACGTTTTCACGCCTTAACAATTGAACCAATTTTAATGAAATTTAGTAACAAGATAGAACTAACCTTAAGAATGGACATAGCTTAAATGGCCTATATACGTCCCACAGCTGGGCACAGGCCTCACCTCAACTATGAGGTGGATTGAGCCATACTCTAACACGCGGGCTCAGTGCGGATTGTTGGAGGGGTACCTATAAGGTTAGTGAGCAACCTTAATGTCAGATGTTATCAAGCCGCCCTAAGGCCTCCGGCTTAACGACTGACATCTAACGACGTCAGCCGGGACCAACTGCTTAACGTGCCTTCCGAAGCACGGAGATGCCCGAAATACACATCACTAAATTTCGGTCGGGTGGTCATCCGGCGTGTGATGCTTTACAACAGCGATCGTCGCCGATCACTGTCACAACTGCGCCACGGGCACCTCAAATAAAAGAATGGACATAATATAGTTTTAATTGCCAAATACATGCCTAAAGAGGTTAAAATGAGCCCCTGCCGGAAAACTACACATTCTTATTTTGACGGTGTTGCGGAAATTTGATTGAAAAATATGACTTTTTACAATTCTCTGCAACCTTTATACGTCCCACCACTACTTCAACTATAAGGTGTGCAAGTTCAGTGATGATCCTTACTATCACATGTTATTAAGCCGCCCTAAAGCCTCTGACAAAAGCTTAACGACTGACATCTACCGATGTCAGCCGAGACCGATTGCATAACATGCCTTCCGAAGCACGGAAGAATACTTGCCAGAAGTACGGTCAACGGCATACCACGCTACCCATTTCCGGTCAGTCCTCCTTGCTCTATCGCTTAGAAATGTCATTTGGCAAGAGCAAGATAAAAAACGGAAATGGGTAACCTGATGTGCCGTTGACTGTACTTGTATTATTTAACAACAAAAACTAAATTGGGAATAATTGTTTTGTTTGTTTCCAGTTATTTCCCGAATAACTTCGATAATTGTTTGCTTTGTAAAGCGGTTTCTCTTTTGGGCCAATTATATAGTTAATTATGTTTCCTCAGCATAAACGGGGGAAATTGTTTGAGTGGTTAATAATTGATTTTATTGGGGCTTACTTAGGGATGATATTTTAATGGTCAGATTATATTTATCAGACGAATGAATTAGAGCTCGGCAGATTTTAAAATGTATATCAAATTAACATTTTGTATTACAGGACATTAATAAAGTGTTTGACATTCAAAATCAACTAATGACCAGTGGTTGCTTTTTTTAATTACTGTTACACTGCTCAAAGTAACATTCTTTTTCTTAGGTTCAATATGATCTTTACTCCATTTATGTAGCATTAGACAGAACTTGACAGAAGTAATAAAAGGTTCTTTTTAGGGTACACCTTTGGTAAAAGTCCAATAATTATTATAACTTTTAAGATTTATGCCGAACTTATCAAAATCTCCGTCATATGCCAACTGTCGCACTCACTTATTTTTTCTAATTTAAAATAAATAACTTCAGAATTTATGAGGCTTTTACTAAATTATTATGTTTTGTCTCACGTGCAACTACCTTGTCGATCATAAAAGCCTAAAAGAAGCAGGGGTTGTATATCCAGACGGAAGAGAAGTTGTACGGTCAACGGCACATCACGCTACCCATTTCCGGTCAGCCTCCTTGCTCTATCGCGTAGAAATGTCATTTGTCAAGAGCAAGATTAAAAACGGAAATTGGTAACCTGATGTGCCGTTGACTGTACTTGTATTATTACAACAACAAAAACCAAATTGGGAATAATTGTTTTGTTTGTTTCCAGTTATTTCCCGAATAACTTCGATAATTATTTGCTTTACAAAGCGGTTTCTCTTTTGGGCCAATTATATAGTTAATTATGTTTCCTCAGCATAAACGGGGGAAATTGTTTGAGTGGTTGATAATGGATTCTATTGGGGCTTACTTAGGGATGATATTTTAATGGTCAGATTAAAATTTATCAGACGAATATATTACAACTCGGCAGATTTTGAAATGTCTTATTAAATTGACATTTTGTAGTATTGAGAAGTGACAATAAAAATCACAATGTCGGATAATAAATAGTATGGACCAGTGGTGCCTTATCATTTTTTTAACATAACATACTCTCAAGACCATTATCTCTAATGGGATAGTCAGAGGCAAACTGATTGTTGCCGTCAAGGTGAACGGGACATCCAGAAGCCCACATTTCACCTAGGGAATTCATTCTTCTTTTTAACGTCATTTTAGGTACTAAATTCTTTTAGGTTCAAAATGATCCAAACTTATTGTGAAAACTATAGTTTTAAACACAGTCCAAACCGAGTTATCTACAAATGTTAGCAGTTTGTAAAAAAACTGTTCTAAGTAAGTACTTCGTGGTTTTCAACCTATGTACGGTCTGCGTTCAGAGGTATATTTCCAGTTATATTTATAATTTGCTCGATAAAACATTTATAGCTTTAAAAAAATATTGTTTACAGCAACAAAGGCACTAAAATTAAGCATTGTCTCTTCGAATTAAAAATCACACATAGTATAAAGCAAAGTCGCTTTCTCTGTCCCCCTATGTCCCTTTGAATGCTTAAATCTTTGAGACTACGCAACGGATTTTGATGCGGTTTTTTTTAATAGATAGAAATGACTCCCCGCTAGGCGTTACTTCAATCTAAACATACAATTTGCAGATAAAAGGTCAAGTCATTATTTCCCCCCATTCAGAAGTTATGACGCGGCCAAACTCGTTGCTACCTAACCTCCAAACAGGAGTGCTACTTAAATACAAAGCTATCTCAGATCTTAGCAATAACAGGCAATGCTACTTACGTGCCAAATAGCAAATGGCTGCTATCATTGCGATCTCACTGCTGGGGTAAGGCTATAAATAAATATTAGGTATTAGCTAGGGATTATCTTGAATTCCCGTTTTCTACAAATAGTTTGTATTATGATAAAAAAAGTGTGTGACTGAGGAAAGTTTTCGTGGATCAGTTGCGACAGTAAATCTGGGAATTGTACAGCAACACACGCAGGATATTGGCAATGGGATGGGTGGCCAAGATGTATGACTAATCATCATGTCAGCCGAACGACGCCCACTGCTGGGCATAGGCCTCCCCCAAATGATGATGATGATGATGATGACTAATATAGTATCGCATTATTTTTTTTGATGAATCGGCTATTTTAAAATAGAATAAAATAAAAATTAAATTCGCTTATTTCAGGCTATGCCCATGAAAATGTTAGTATTCAAGCGACCTAAACAACTATGAATGAATGTTGAGCTTAGTTAAAGTTAGGTAACTACATAACTTGAAAACTCACTTTTTAGTTAGGTACAAAAGTGATGCAATCATTTGTGTAATGCTATGTATAAGAACTATGTTTGGATTGCTCTTCAGTATTTTAGAAGTAATTTGACATATGTAGTTTAAAATGTAATGACTGAGATGTCATTCTCGATTCTTCAAAAGTCGCACGACCGAATTCTGAAGATTGATTTTGGCATAAGTACTGTGAAACTCGAAGTGAACATGCTCTCCTGATGAGATCGAGATGAGAAATGATGTTATGAAGAATCAGCAGGCTGTAAAGTTTTTTCTTAAAACCCAAACCCAGACCAACTAATAATAAATATCTGAAAACCAGAAAAAGGCATTTGGTCGTCTTGGCATCAGGCAGGAATCGAACCGGGCGACTGCACTAACCACTGTGCTACCGAGACTATTAAAATTCGGTACCACAGTGGTTAGTGCAGTCGCCCGGTTTGCGAAAGATGCGAGTTCGATTCCTGCCTGATGACCAAATGCCTTTTTCTGGTTTTCAGATCTTTAGTAAAGATACTGCATGGAAAATGCTAAAAACAATAATAACCAACTAGTAAAAGTTGGTCAAGAATACTAACCAATGTCTCTTTTCACAGTTAGGCCGAAAACATTCGCGTAATCTCCTAGCCTGTGGACCACGGAAGCCATTAAAATCTAGAAACCAATCATCTTCTCTATTAGGTTATTCACAGGCTTTTGCAGAACTCTTCGAGATTTATAGCCAGCATTGTGGAGACCCCTTTTGAAGTCCTGATTTCCTGACTGGTGGAGGTTAAGGCATAGGATGCGGCGGGATGAAAGGAAGGGCTGATGCGATTAAGGGGGAGACCAAGAGGATAGCAAACTGAACGGCGAATTCAAAAACGCAATTCACAAAGGCAAATCGGAGTTGAGCAGCTCTTACAAGGTGGTGCAGTTGCCCATGGCGCAGTTGTGACGGTGGATCGGTGACGATCGTTGTTGTAAAGCAACACACAAAAACAACAGAAATGGGATAGGTGACCATCCCGACCGAAATTTAGTGATGTGGGCATCACCGTGTTTCAGGAGGCACGTTAGTCGCGGTTAACGTCGCTAGATGTCAGTCGTTAAGGCTAGTCAGAGTTGCTAACTAACCTTACACCTCTTCATGCAACAATCTGCACTGAGCCCGTGTGTTAGAGTATGGCTCGCTCCACCTCATAGTTAGATGAGGCCTGTGCCCAACAGTGGGCCGTATACTTTCAGGCCGTTTATGCTATTTATGCTTATGCATCTGTTACAAGTATAGCTGTCAAGGACAGATACCTACATGTTGCGCAGTGTCGTCTCCAACTGTCAATGCTTTGCTCAGGTGCTCGAAGTTTTGATTTCGGGTCCCACTTTTTTAGCACAAGTAACCTTTCTACGTCTTTTTTTATTATAATATCATTGTTCTTTCTGCGTAGGTAGGAACGTCTCATCATAGCGAACCGTTACAAGAATTCTATTTTTTAGTACTACACAGTCGTTCGATCAAATGAGTCCGAAGTCCCTTACCTTGGACCACACCCCCAGGAACAATGAAGCACTATCTGTATGACCATGTATGGAGTCTTCAGCTGCAGTCGTTAAAGTAAAAACAATTTGAATGCCCGTTTTATGCGTCTGTGCAGGACATGAAACTTCCTAACCTGTGGCTTGTGACAGAAAAGCATTTTAGAGGAGAAAAGACAAAATAGAGAGACGCCATACTGGTACAGACAATGATTTTATAATACAAATCCGTAGATGGGTTGCTTGTGCTAAAAGCACCCGAAATCAGGACTTTTGACCGCTTGACCAAAGCATTGATAGTTTGAGATAACACTGCGCAACATGTAGGTGATAGGTATCTGTTTCGCTCTAGTAAAAAAATATGCTTTCTTGTTCACACGACACACAGTTAAAATTGTAGGTGCGTTGTAGGTGCGTACGCCAGGGGACAATTTTATTTTTGACTTCGCGTCAGTACTGACATAACGTCCTGTCTATACCTCTTTTAAATATCAATGGGTAAAAGATGTGACTGGTGGATATGCCTGAGCTGTGCTCATGATGGTTGGAAACTCAAATAAGTCAGGAAGGAGATGAGTGTCCAAGCGTTTTTTTTCGGGCATCTCTGTGCCTCGGAAGGCTCATTAAGCAGTTAGTAATGGCTGACATTGCTAGATGTCAGTCGTTAAGCTTAGTCGAAGGTCTTAAGATGGCTTGATAACATCTGACAGCAAGGTTTATCACTAACTTTACACCCCTCTCAATGAACCTCACCCGCAGTGAACTCGCGTGTTAAAGTATGGTTTATGATTTGTTTGATTTCACATATCCCATGAACCCCTAACCTAAGTGAAAGATAAGATAAGATTAAAAGTTGAGTGTTAATTGTCAGTAAGATTTGCCAGGAAATCACAATTCTGATCTGACCAATGTTACTTGGTGATTTATTGATCTACAGAGCATAAAAATCAATTACGAACGGACTGAATAACACTCTTTTATTTGAATCAGAAACCAAAATGGCTGCCCAAAAGGGCGCGCGCAACTTTTTAACTGTCACGTCTACACCATTTTTGGCGCGAACGCGACGACCGAGATGACGTAATTCAATTGTCTCCTTTCGCGAGTGTGGGCGTATCGATACTTTTTTGGAGCAGTGACCGCGTAAAATAACAGGTTCTGAGTGACAGCAATGATAAAGTACTTATTGGAATCGGTTATGGTAATGGATTTTGGATAATGAAGGAGTTTTTGTTGTTATAAACTTAAGTGCATCAGCAAAAAATACTCGCATGTTTGGTGATAGTTAAAAAACAGCAATAACCTTAATGGTTATTGTACCTATATAAAATGCCATGATAATAAAATCAGTGGAGTGGGCAATTCTTTGAACAGTTTTTTGGTTTCTTGGCCCCAGGTTCCCAATGATTCCACGCCAAAGGACATGATTCTGTACCACAAGGGCAGAGTATTTAGTCACTTACCAGTAGCGCTTTCAGTAACGTGTCATGGGACTAGGTTATCACTGCAAAAAGTTGTGCCACTCTTACCATGGAATAAAGGCTATTCCATCGGGCCTTTCACCCTAATTTAGGCAAATTCCTAACAGCTTAAGAAGGTCTTATGTGTGGGTAGGAACAAAGGCTCCGCGAAGTGTGTCATTAAAGGATACCACCGGTTATGCCACTTATAGTCGAAAAATACAACCTACAAGGTTACATACAAAGGCTATTTTTAAATACACCAAAGTGTGAGGAATCTAAAGAATATTTTTTGGTCATCACCTATTGGAACCAGTGCACTAGTGATTTGTTCAAATACTCTGGTTTTCATTAGTTAATAACTACACAGCTTAACAACCACGTTTCTTGCTAGAAAAATAACAGTGAAATAAATACTAGTGGCTGCTCCATCACAACACTATTATTCACGTACTCAAGTCACGTAGTATCAACGGTAGACGCCGATCGACCAGTCTGTTCTTTATTTTTGACCTATTTATTTTTATTCAGTCCAGAAGAAGCCATTTGGCCAATTAAACTAAAAGCCTAAGGATAGTGGTGGAATACTCTAAAAAGGCTTTCTGACAATACGTAAAATAAAGTGTCAATTCTTGGTAACTGTATAAATTGATAGATCCAAAATAGTTATTAACGGTCGTGAGTTGAAATATTAATTCATTTTTTGAACGTTTGTCACATGACTTGAATCAGCTTCTGGCAGCAACACCATGCGATTTGTTTGCGGACAAGCTCCAGGATATTGCCAAATTGTGCCTGACGTTCTATGAGCGTACTGCATCCTGTGTCTCGTCTTGCACTTAGTAAACATTTTATTTAAAAATGTGATAACCAGTTGTGTAGCTTCAGCATACTATTTGAAATTGTTCAATGACTTACTTTTTTTGGTGTTATATTGTGCAACTATTATTCTAATAAATAAATAATACATAACGGTCCTTATTGGTAGAGTTTATTTTGACGCCACCCGCGTGTAAACATCGTTGAATTGACCCGAGTTAAATTCTGGACGGAAAACCTACTTTGTTCGGGGATTGAAACAATGAACTCTGGCGTGGTAACCAACTTCTTAACCCGTTACAACTAATCTGTCGTCAATGCTTACGAGCCTTATCAATTTAGCTGAGGAGCCTTGGGCGGCTTGCGAACATCTGACAGCAAGGTTTCTCACTAGAGTAAGACCTTTTCAAACACCTCATAGCCGATTGACCTATGCCCAGCAGTGCAATGATAACTTGATGACTAAAAGAGGTATAGACACGTTATGTCAGTACTGACGCGATTTGACCGAGTGTACAAGATAGGTATCATGATTATTTACTAGAGCGTAAACAAGACAGATTCATGTTGCGGAGTGTTGTCTCAAACTGTCAATGCTTTGCTCAGGTGAGCAAAAGTCCTGATTTCGGGTGTCACTTCTTCAGCACAGGTAACCTATCTCGGTATTTGTATTATAATATCATTGCAAACAAAGTAAGAATAGAGTTCAAATTGCGTGTCTGTGGTGCGCCCGCGCAAGATTCGCCGCGGAAGCCGCGCAGACGTCACGGTTCACGGCGCATGTACAGAGGCGCACACATCAACCTTTACAAAACCATTGCAAAATGGGTCTTACGTCAGCCGCATAAGGTGCCCTATGTAAAGGTTGATGTGTGCGCCTCTGTACTGTGTACTTGTGTATTTATTGTGATTCGCCAGTCACGCTGCGTGCTGCCATGCGTGTAAGGTATTCAATTTTGTGAGTATCAGCTGATGTCTAGAATTTAGTCGATGAAGTAAGTAATGAAGAAAAATAAGAGAGTTAACAGCATTGATATAAACAAAAGTAGGACCAATGGACCTACTTTCCAGCCAACATGACAGCGACTTGTTTACGTGCCGTCTTTGTCATGACTGTGCCAGTTATCGAATTCGCGAAGTAGGAACGTAACGTATCTTCCTCTT
The DNA here is from genome assembly GCA_950022985.1 of Udea ferrugalis. Taxonomy (NCBI): domain Eukaryota; kingdom Metazoa; phylum Arthropoda; class Insecta; order Lepidoptera; family Crambidae; genus Udea; species Udea ferrugalis. Next base: position 6,406,848 of record OX465543.1, read on the forward strand.
TATGCTTAAATCAATGGTAGCCAATAAGATTTTGTTTTTGACGAAATGATTAAGGGTTGATTTTTCAGAAGTTAGTTAAAAATCAGACCAGTAATTTGCAAGTCGGCAGATTTAGAAATGTTGGATGTCGAAATCAATTTTTTTTTTGGTGTGACAAACTGCTGTTTAGCCTCCGATGGCTAAGACAGCTTTGCCGGACTATAGGGTGAGCGCAGAAGGCTCTCAACCCTAATATTTAAAGTAACGAGCTAAGGGCACCCCATTAGTGTGGTACGAAGCTCGGCTTGTCTTCAATCAAAATATTATGTCATTATGACATACATTTTAAAATCTGTCGAGTTGTTATTTATTAGTCTGATACCTATTAATTTCTATCTGACTATTGAAAAAACCGCTCTAACGCTATTTAGCCGTTGATGGCTGTGACAGCTGTGACTGTATATATGTGTATGTATGTGTAGGTACTCAATACTTTATCATAAAAGTTAGCTTAGTTTTTTCAGTAAAATTTTAGTTTTTGAACCTTCTCTACTAAAAACAAACCATAAAATAGGCCGACATCAAAAGAAAGGAGATATCATCACAGCTTCACGGTTCGAGAGGTTTACTAGTCATGGACCGTGGTTTTGCTCACTCTAAGCCCGACGGGTAACGAGCGGACCGATTTAAATATGTATCCGAATGTTATCTTCTTTAAAAGATAAGACTATATGTAATCAAATTAAAATTAAATTGTATGTACCACCATCGACCACATCATAACTTACTATCAGCTGAGATTGTGGTCAAATGACTGCCTAGTTCCAATGGAAAAAAACATTCTCCTAATTTTCAAGTGATATTCAGAATCATGCTTAGAAAAACATTTTTGTCAAACCGTCTATATACGTCCCACGGCTGGGCACAGGCCTCACCTTAACTATGAGGTGGAACGAGCCATACTCCAACACGCAGGCTCAGTGCGGATTGTTGAAGGGATGTGAGGATAGTGAGCAATCTTAATGCCAGATGTTATCAAGCCGCCCTAAGGCCTCTGACTAGGCTTACGACTGACACCTAGGGACGTCAACCGGGACCAACTGCTTAACGTGACTTCCGAAGCACGGATCTTATAAAATAAAGTTACAAAATATTGGCAACCATTTGCAATACGTATCCCCGCGGTGAACTCAGTAAACGGTCTTTAATTATAACTCTGGTGCATTTTAAACAAAATTTAACACATTACCGAAGACAATGGCTGTTCTAATAACATGCATCGTTACACGACCGTACAATTACATGTAATAGTAATTATAATAAACCGAACAATCTGTACATCAATGTATGTCCGAGGTTTGGTTTCAGATCGCACGGTCTGTCCGTGTTTTTGTTGATAGGGCTGGCGCAGAAGAATGAATCAATTAATAAATATTTACTAAGGGAGTTCATGTCTCCTAGGAAGATTGTAAAACAGAGCAAATGAATAAAAGAGACAAGAGTAAATTCCGAAAACGAGAAAAAGGCAATCGGTCTTGGCTTCAGGCGGGAATCGAACCCGCATCTTTTGCAAACGGGGCGACTGCACTGCCCACCGTGCTACCGAGACCATTAATAGACAGGATGAATCTTTCTCATATATTACCCTATGAGCTAGGGTTCGAATCCCGCCTGAACCCAAGACCGAATGACTTTTTCTGGTTTTCGGATATTTGTAAAGATACTGCATGGAAAATGCCAAAAATAATAATAACAGGAGTAAATTCATTGTTAAAACAAAATATATTTTGAATACATGATATAACAAAAAAATACTGCTTCCGCAATTTTCCTTTTCTCTTTACACTACTGCTTGCTTTGTATCAAATTTCACGATTCTGAGTTCACAGGAAGTACCCTGTCTGTAGGTTTTGATTCCCGTGTCAAAAAATTGCGGCGTAAACAGCTGCATTTTTTGATTGCGTTGGTTTCGAAGTTTTGTTTTTTCACAGCTCCAAAGAACAGTAAACTAAAGGCGACCTCGAGTAAAAGGGTCGTAACAGTCAGACGGACAACAAAGTGATCCTATATGGGTTCTGTTTTCTTCGAGGTCCGGGACCTTAAAAAGGTTTTCCAGCACAGATAAACATTTACCGCCTTAATCATAAAAACTTAAACAGCTCTTCAACAACATTTTAACTTTTGTATCGCTTTGTCTCTCATTCTGGTTGCTGCCGCCATTTGCGAGTAAGTAATACAACACGTCAATTGCTTAAACTATGCTTTAGTGTTGCGTTTGTTTTTATGAATAAGGAGGTTAGTTTATTTTATTCACTTACGATCCTCTACCTGAAGGTTGTCGGGAAGAGATCGCTCCCTAGCGATAATACCGCCTAAATTGTACATTGTTCGCTGTAATTTAATTAAAATGTAAAGTTTTTGTACACTAAAGAATAATCTATCTATCTATAAATAATGACGCATGCAATGTTTTGACAGCCCTAGCCTCCGTGCATTCATTAGGGAAGCTTCACACGCGAGCCGCAGCGCCAGAGCGGAACGGGCATCAGCACCGTGGTCAGCCACACCATACACGTCTGTGGTGATGGATAGTGCCATAAACATTCGATGGTAAAGGGGTTTCTTAGGGGAAAAAAGTTTGGTTATGTTCCACTTTGTGCCTTATAAAAAAAAAGGATTTTATTTCTCGCAAGTATCGTTAAAAAAACATTGTATAGGTAGTGAAAAAACATTAAGAAAAAAAGAATTCAATAAAATTTTGCTTCTGCAAGAACCCCTCTGCAGGTGAAGGCCTTATTTTTGTGATGTCGTCCTCCCATCTGGCGTAAGGTCTACCTCTCTTTTTACCGTGTGGTCCCGTCCATGCTGTCACTGTTTTTTGTCCATCTCCGGTCTTGAAGGCGCGCTACATGGCCTGCCCATTTCCACTTCATGGCTAAAGCTTGTTGTAGTCTGTCGATAGCAGGCCGCAGCGCCAGAGCGGAATGGGCATCAGCACCATCAGTGGTCAGCCACACCATACACGGCTGTGGTGATGGATAGTGCCATAAACATTCGATGGTAAAGGGGTTTCTTAGGGAAAAATAGTTTGGTTAGGTTTCACTTTGTGCTTTAAAGCTCCGTAAAGCTGATGGATAGTGCCATAAACATTCGATGGTAAAGGGGCCTTTCTCAGGGAAAAAAGTTTGGTTAAATTACACTTTGTGCCTGCAGCATAAAGCGCAAGCTCAAAGGCATTTATTTTTGAGTAAACTTCAACAAAGTGTGAAAGGTCCATTAAATTTTTAATTGGAGGTCTAAGGACGGCTTTATAACATCTGACAAAAAAATGAAAAAAACAAAATAGTAGTTTTTACCGTAGTTTATATTATGTTGCAGAAAACCCGGTTATTTAGTGTTTATATAGTGAAAAATGCAACAAGAAAGTTTAAAAACCTATCTGACAAAAAAGTTTAAAATACGAGCTTGAGATCAGATGAGGCCTGTGCCGACCTGGGAGATTGTGAAAGTTGTGTTTTGTTTCGTTCAAGGCCCTTGAATTGCTGACTCTACACTTTAACTAACCATAACCACAGTATAAACATAACCATAACCATATCGTCATAATCATATGAGTCACTCTCTACCGAAGATAACTATAATTCAAGAAGATTATTAAGGATATAAGCATGAAGCTACTTAACCATAATTCTTAGCAAAAATGAATATTCAACATTACAGAAACATGTAAAACTTGATTTCTGACCTTACGCGTGCATTATGACATCATTGTTTGTGTGACCGAGATAGCAAGGCTGCTATATTGTGACTTTGTATGACTTAACTTCTTTTTGTGGTTTGTGGGCTTGTTCTTGACCACAATCTACACGTAGTTTGTCCAGAAGCTAGGAGTAGTCTTCACTCGCGACGGCCACAAAACACCGCCACCGATATAGATATTTCCTGGAATTTCCAGAATGATTTCATAAAACAGAAGTAGATAGGATATGTCAGTGCTGTAATTTGATCGTGTGTACAAGATAGAGCGTACGAGACAGATATGTTTCAATTCAGATATGTTGGGCAGTATTGTCTCAAACTGTCAATGCTTTGCTCATGTGGTCGAGGTCCTGATCTCGGGCGCCACTTTTTTAGTATAAGTAACCTATCTACGTATTTTTATTATAATATCATTGCCGCTACCGGCATATTTCCTGCTTTCCTTTATTTTTGATGGATTCGCCGATTGACGCCATCGATGCTCGGGTCTCGGGTCGGGACCATATCCCCAATGGGTTAGTCAGAGGCACACTGATTGTTGCCGTCATTGCGAATGGAACATTCAGAAGCCCACGTAAAGGGCGAGCCTACCGCCGTTATCCGGGTTGCTCGGGTTTTATATCGTCGTTTTCCATCACCGGAGAGTTAGCCGCAAATTGTACAGTAAACACAAAGTAGGTGTTTTCGGGACAGATTTTATCTCAGGACGATCGGGTTCCGAGCCAGAGTGTTCAACCACTGGACCACTACGCTCTCATATTCGTATCGTTCGCTCGTATTATTGGTTTGAAATATTTTCTTGCTTTTTTTAATAATAATTTCTTTTTGTCTTGTCCCCAGGTTCTGAAGCCCAGATAGAATGTACGCAGGAGGTGATGAAGGTGACAGTGCCTATGGATGGAGACAGGAGGATATCCTACCTAGACCAGCTCAAAGGTAAGAGTTTGCCATCTCTTTCTATTTGTGAGGGCGAGAACGGGTTGTATAGAGCCGTCATGTTAACATAACATAAACGGCCTACATACGTCCCACTGCTGGGCACAGGCCTCACCTCAACTATACAACTAGCCGCAACCAACTGCCGAAGCACGGAGATGCCCGAAATACACATCACTAAATTTCGGTCGGTATCACCCATACCATTTCCGACCCGCGTGTGTTGCTTTACAACCAAAACATAATAGTTTAAATTCAATATGAAGCGCGAATTCACTATACACAAATTACCCAACGCTCTTAATTCGACAAAACAACTGTCTTTACGTGTGTCATACCTACAAAGCATAGTGAAAGTGCATTGCTGGCTAATAAGTGGGGTTCACAGGCAATTAGACGAGCAGGGCCGGAGTCAGGGCCGACGGGGGACCGCTAGCCCCCCCTGCCAGTTCTAAAAATCCTGTATAAATAGGTACTGTTTGCAATGGATAGCCTTTCTTGAAACGTTTTTTTGTTTTTAAGTGGCTTTGTGACAATGTAAAACTTTCTATAATCCTCGCCAATTGCTAATGCGCCTGGCCGCCATTTTTCAGACGTATGTTTTGACATTCCAACGCTAAGTACCGTTTGCATATTAAACTGTGATATTGCTTCACAGCAGCAATCAAGTTGTGACCACGAGCTTTTTCATTGTTATTGTTTTTCTGAGTTTTTCTATATTTGAGACCACCAAATCTTGAATAAGCAAGTTACTGAAATACATAGGCTCATAATTTACCTATTTTGTGTACATAACGGCAATAACATCAAATATACAGTTCACAAATAAAAATAAATGTGACTTCACCACCGATTTCGGATAATGCTTCCTCACTCAGTAATCAACAAACTCGGCACTCTTTTGATACTTACGTTCTTTACAATAATTAATTTGCAATTGTATGTAAAATGTCATTTTTTTAAGCTGGGCATTCTCTTCTAGGAAACGAAAAACGTTCTAAACGTGTAAATGTGATGCCGTTACCGAGGTAAATAGGAATCATCACTACATAGTATAAAAACAAAGTCGCTTTCTCTGTCCCTATGTCGCTTTGAATGCTTATCTTTGAAACTACGCAACGGTTTTTGATGCAGTTTTTTTTAATAGATAGAGTGATTCAAGAGGGAGGTTTATATGTATAATAACATCCTATTGCACCCGTACGAAGCGGGGGCGGGTTGATAGTTTGAAATATAAATAACATAACTGAAAACAATACCATTGTAAGTAGTTATGTATGTTCTTTGAGATTAAGATCGTGTGACAATATCACATCAAAACATGATCTAACTCACACGACCTTAAGTCCCTATCTGTTTAACTGAAGTACGACAGATTCATCAATACTGTACTCTAAGCCCTCCAGTTTAGAGTTTAAAATCCTTTGTAATATTCTCTAACCGTCTGTTCTGTATTCTGCAGAGACACAGCTTAGTTCTCTGGCGAATGATATACATACATACACACAATACATGTAATTGTGTAGAACAATTACAAGATTGTGTGCTTTTCGCAACATTACTAGATTGTAACGTAACTGTGGAAGAATTAACCTTTTTGTGAGAGCTGTCATTATGGTGGTTACACCATGTTATACGACTATACTTAAACTATACTTAACATAAACGGCCTATATACGTCCCACTGTTGGGCACTCCAATATGCGGGCTCAGTGCATATTGGAGGGTTTTAAGACCAGTTAGAAACCTTGCTTTTAGATGTTAACAAGCTGCTTAAAGTCTTACAAATCAGATGGCACCATCAAGCAATGATATTTCAATAAAAAAGACGTAGATAGGTTATGTCAGTACTGACGCGAAGTCAAAAATTATCTCCTGACCGACGTACCTCTAATTTGAACGTGTGTACGAGATAGCATGATGATTTACTAGAGCGTAAACGAGACAGATACATGTTGCGCAGTGTTGTCTCAAACTGTCAATGCTTTGCTCAGGTGGTCGAAAGTCCTAATTTCGGGTGCCACTTTTTTAGCACAAGTAACATCTTTACGTCTTTTTATTATAATATCATTGAGCTATGAATTCATCGCCATAGCGTGCCATAGGTACATACATACCTACACTTGTAAAACATACCCCTTCTTGCTCAGTCGGGTAAAAGGCTTCCCTCAGCATTTTATCACGAAGGCTTTCGTTACTTTGTATCGATCTACTCAATGGAAATTATATTGAAATTATTCAAAAGGCGGCATCTTCAAACGAGCCGCATTAAATCAAAGTTGAACATAACATACACATCACTCAAGATTATCTATGGTTCCTCACATTGACAGGTATTCAACCGTCAATCTGGGATGTACCGAGCATAGACAATCCTGTGGGAGAATTGCTTTTGCCTATGAAATTGAAGCATATGAATGAATACTTGATATGTATAAGAGGTGCCCGTGGCGCAGTTGTGACAGTGATCGGCGATGATCGCTGTTGTAAAGGAACACACATCATCATCATCATCATCATATCAGCCGAACGACGCCCACTGCTGGGCATAGGCCTCCCCCAAAGATCTCCACGGACAGCGCAAGGAACACACGCTGGGTCGGAAATGGGATGGGTGACCACCCCGACCGAAATTTTGTGATGTGTATTTCGGGCATCTCCGTGCTTCGGAAGGCACGTTAAGCAGTTGGTTGACGTCGCTAGATGTAAGTCGTTAAGCCTAGTCAGAGGCCTTAGGGCGGCTTGATAACATCTGACATTAAGGTTGCCCACTAACCGTACACCCTTCCAACAATCCGCACTTAGCCCGCGTGTTGGATGGAGTATGGCTCGTTCCACCTCATAGTTGTTGTGTTTTTTTATGATAGCTTATGTTTTGTAACGTGCTTACGTGTTATGATGGATCAATAATATTCATCACTAAAAATGCAAAATGTAGTATATTTATAAACTGATAAAAATTTCAAACTTTTTCAAGCGTTTCAAACGCCGCCACTATGGCGTGCTCCGTTGTCATAGACTTTGAAGTCACGCAAATCTATGACAACACAAATGTAACCTACAAACTGTTGAGTTCTTCTTTTTGTCGCGTTTTTGACAGTGACATACACGTAGACTGTGACGTCACACGTGACCCTCTGTTTTAACCGCTTTGAGTTCCCCACACTTTTAAATAATTATTTTTACATCTACAAAGAAATAAAATTAGGAAATATTGATAGAGACGAAGTAAGTTTTACCGCCATACCATAGCTGGTCTGTATACTACTGTACTATGCTCTGCTTACCCTGTTATTACTACTTAAGTTACATTCCATTTGCTACAGGTTGAGAACAGCTGACTAACCCCTATTCTTTCACTCCTAGATTACGAGCCATGCCAGCCAGTGGTGGAAGACAATGTCGCCACCTATATGCTGGACTTGCAAGACTACTACAAGTGCGGAGTCACCAGGGTGCTTAACAAGTTGAATGTGAGTATAAATGAGTCTACAATAATCATTATCATCATTAGCGTTTTGCAGTCCACTGCTGGACGTAGGCCTTTCCCAGGATACGCCACAAGAAAGAAAGAAAGAAAATACGTTTATTTGGTACAGTATGCAAAGTAACAACATTATTAGGCTACATTCCGAGTAAGCACCAAAAAGGTTTCCACTCAGCTCAAGACCTGCACCAGTCACCCTTCTCAAGTCCCGGTGAACCCTGGGTCTCGAGTTCGAATCTCACCGGAAAACCCATTTTATGGTCATTAACTTGCAGTAGACTCTACTTGATGAAACAAACCGATAATAACCCCAAACAGGAATATCGGACTCAATAACGAATAGTTGTTAGTCGGCGGTGAGTCCATAGAGACTCACAGCTTATTACCACGTTATATAACATTTGAAAGTAGGTTGTAGGTATCACCACCTTTACCGTCCCCGCAAACGGACCACACGCCACATTCACAAAACTCCGCCGAAGACGCTTACTTAAGCCTCTCTAAGAATTGGCACCAGGCTCTCGCTTTTTAGTATGCATAGCAGAAACCGAGCAGTTCCAGCTGTGGTTTATTAAAAGCGTTTGTTGTTGTCATAAAGAGTAAAACCCATTTATTCTTCCTCTCCCATTTTCCAGGGCAAACGCACATACTACCACAAAGTGGTGATCGAGGGGTCCAGCGGCGACAGAGAAACGGTGCTGGTTCGATGCGTGGTCAGCCCAAAAGTTCGAGTGCTGTCGAGGAGAGACACACAACCCTTCCCTTTGGACTTCAATGAACCTGAGTAAGTTTCTTTTGAAACGTATTTATCCAGGTTAACATTCAGAACGTACCAAAATTATCTCGGGCTTTTTCTCATAGCTTAACCATGGTTTGCCTTTTTATTTAACCATTACGCCCTTAGAGGATGTCTATCATCAAGTCCACCATTTTTTACAGAGGCCTTCTCATCAACCTCTGCATAGGTGTACCTTATACTGCTGACATAGGACTCATTTTGCAATGGTTTTGTTATTTCTGATGTGAAAGGTTCTCTTTGAGGTCGATCTTATGTTCATTTTCTTCTTCCACAGTGTCCTAAACATCACACGCAACGAAGTAGGTCACGCTCCAGAACCCATGCTATCAGCCATCGTCAAGAAGAATGGAGTGCCGTGAGTGCTTACTTCTTTATTTTGTTGGGAAACCCTTTTTGTTCCACAACAGAGCTATAAATTGAGTGTGTGACATTGTCCCACCAATAACACCATCTGCCGTCTGCTTGTCAGGGCGCTGGCTCAACGAACCAAATCAATGTTAATTCAAGGTAAATGGAATAGACGATTAAAGGTGGCGTTTTTTCCTTAGCGAGATAGAGATGAGGTTTGCCGTCAGCCAGAATAGCATAGCTGACATAGCTAAGGTCTGTGCCCAGCATTTCGACGTACCTAAAGAGATTGATTGTTTGCAACCTGCTTCTCAATTTGAGGCTGCAATAACCCTTCCTGCAATACTTTTCATCAAACTGATCGTCAAATCTGAACGTATAGTCATGTATAACCTTGTATCCCTTACAGCGTGCCCCGCAACGACTCCGTCAGCCCCGGAACCCACCTGACGATGGAGATCTTCCTGGACAACACCTCCGCGCCCATCTACGGCCTCTTCGTCAGCTACATGTATGCCACCAACACTGAACAGCAGCAGGAGACCATCATCTTGAACGGGTGAGTGGGAGAGTCACAACGGAAATACTTTCATCCATCTACGAATTTATTTCGTCAGTCCAGCGCATTCGGGTGTTCTACTCAGATTTATTGTCACTGAATCGGCTAACGCTGGTCATGAAGTCTTTATGCAGACGGAATTGTGTTACTAATACCTTTCGCATCGGCTCGGCTCGACCGACGCGACGCGACACCGGCCGACGGCAAAACGAGCCGTTTGTCGTCGTCGCAACAGCTAGGGTCGATCCGGTCAACTCCGCGTCGATAAATGTGGGTAGACCCTTAGGGACCTCCACGCGATCGGGAATTCCTCCATCTTACCCTGTACCATCACCAGACACTACCTGACTGCACCAGGCAGTCAACCATTAGGAAGAAATGGCCGGAGATCGTTCGGAAAAGGACCTACCTCGAAGGGACCAAAGGAGAAAAAGTTGCCCTCACTCCATCTGATTGGAAGCAGTCGTGAGGTTCAATGCTGGCAGTAATTCAGTTACCACTTTCTGGATAATCTCACCTTAAAGGCCTGCATAAGTTCTTCTGCTCATTGAAACCGGGATCATAGGAAGAAGTAATTATATGCTGCAAGAACATTCTATTTGTTACTCTCTTTGTATGTCACTGCTGAAATACAACAACTCTCTGTCTGGCTCAACGTAAACAGGGACATAGACTGCTGGCTTTTGAAAATAGCTGACTTTGATAAAGCTTTTACATAACTATCTTTATATCTTTCCAGCTGTTCCCTAGACTCCTCCCTCTTCAATAACTTCGGCACAGAAGACGGTGACCTCCTCGTGGCCAAGTTCAGAGCGTTCAAGTTCCCTGACACCAACTATGTGATGTTCATCGGAACTGTCAACGTTTGCCTGGACAAATGCCCTGGGGTAAGTGGAGATAGAGTTATTAAATGTTACTGATCCGTTGGTTTAATAGGTAAAAGTCCTTCCGAAGGATATAGGTGATAACAGCGGGTTCAATTCCAACATTTTCAACCCATGAGTTTCTATCTTGGTGGAATAAGTAGCAGAAGACAAAAAAATTGCTTACAGCTATGGAAGAAGAAGAAGAAATAAAATTTATTGAACACTAAACTTAGCACTAAAATGTACATAGCAAATAGACACAAAAAAGTGTCAAAAAGGCTCCCCCTCAGCATTGGTGACAAACCAACACGACCCTGATTTTCAGTAGTCACCTTAAAGAAGAGGGAGATGCAAGACTCAGGTATTCGTTTAACCTCCTACTTAATACCTGAGTCTTGCACCTCCCTCTTTGCTATTCTGGCTAACGCCAAATCTCATCTCAATCGTTATTTGAAAAAAACGCCACTTTAAATCGCCTATTGGCTTCACCTTGAATTGGTATTCTCCCCCCTCTTTTTCCTTTGATTTGCGTTTGTGAATTCAACTATAAATGTCCCATTCACCATGACACTTTTTATTCTTCCAGGTGCAATGTAGCAACGGAGCTCTGGGCTACGGCAGAAGACGACGAGCCATCTCATCTGAAGCCAACTCCCAGAACAGAGTGTACGAGGTCTCCCTCAGCACCTTCTTGAAGGTGGACTGGCAGGAAGGCGAGAAAGAAGCCGGTTCGTTTATTTTTCTACACAATATCTAATATATTAATAAATATTATTATTGAATGTATGTATTTATTCATTTATTCTTTATTGCACATTAAAAAAATAAAGCACAAATAAGTATGTGAGTATCTATGTATTTAAATGTAAATTGCCGTCAGTTTCAGTTATCTACTATTATAATTTCTTGTGCACTTACCTACCCTTCTCGTCAGTTTTCCTCTACCTGTGGGTTGTTTGGAAGAGATCGCTTTTTAGCGATAAAGCCGCCCAAATTGTACATTATCGTTAATCTGTGTTTCTTTGTTGGTGATTTCTGTGTTTTCGTGTGCAATAAAGAAATATCTATCTATCTAATATCAGTAGCGAACCTTAATTAGGTCACTCAGCTGACCACACAAAAGGTGGCTACCTTACTCACCAGCAGAAGCACAACACTGTTTGAGCTTGAACACTGTTTGAGCTTGAACACTGTTTTTAGCTATCTTAATTAAGGTGGAATTTAAAGTTTTTTCCCGCATTCATAAAAACGCCATGTATAAAAAAATGGGTTTTCAGTTCATATCCATGCCATGTTATGCATTTTTATCTCCATCCATACATTTTTAAACACTTCCAAAAATGTCTTTTTGAAGTCCTTCTCACCTCATTTTATTTTACAGAAGACGTGCTAGCCCTAATAAAGAACCTCAAAGCAGCCAACCAAATGTTAGACGACAAGGACGGAACCCCGGCCACCGTGGCCGAGCGAACCCAGGACAACAAGCTAGTTTTGCACCAATCCAGCGGGGTTACAATCACCAATAGTTGTCTATTACTCGTTTTAAGTTTATTCCTAGCGGTTTTCAAATAGGATTTAGTTAATTTTAAGCATTTTGTCATTTAGCCACTTGTCTATTTCTAGATAACTAAAATCTTTCAATACTAAGCTCTTGTCGAAATGGCGCGTTTTATGCGCAAGTTGAAAAGGACGGAGCTAGAAGGAAAGAGGTATCTCGCATTTGCGCTCTCACTCGCACTTATGATACGCGCGAGTCCAAAACGCGTCAACTAGACAAGTTCTAAAAGTTTACAGTGAAAATAGCATTGTAGTACCCAGAAACAGACAAGTGGTTAGTAGAAGAATTTTCGGCGACTGTTTTAAAGTATTATAATTAGATGCAGTGAAATGGATTTTTAAATCAAATCGATCATTTTCTGTTCAATTACTGCACCAAATTAAAAGTCTGAGTATTGGCCTAAGTAAGCCAATACCAATAATACAGGGTGAATTTGCAAGGTGTTGCCAAATTTTATGAATAAGCACGAAAAAAATGTTAAAATGTGATCGATTAAGTTACTGATTTAGAGTCGCTCCTAAAAATTTGGGAACCTCATGCAAAATCAACCTGTATACTGTCAATAGTATTGCTGCTCATAAATTAAAAACGATGTGAAAATATTTCAGCCAATCAAAAGGCAGTGTGTTTGCGCGGGCAAACTTGTCATTAGCCATTGCTCGAACATGAACACGTAATTTTGCAAACGTTGACACATTACCAACCTTATACGTAGTGAATAAATGTCTTTATTTGATTGGAGCTTGCATTCAGATATCATCGGATTGTTGGCACCGCCACCGAAGAATACCGAAGTTACTTATTTTTGGGGTATCTTACTTAGACAGAGCTAAAATGAGAACCTGCCAACATTTCTTCCTACGAAAATCTACTACTAACGACTAAATGACATGTGTAACGAACCTAAAATAAATTTGCACCATCCACAACGACAGACATTATTGAATAACAATTCAAAGTTGTACGTTATTGGACAATTTTGAATTAATATTTTGATCTGATGAAGATTTTGCCAATAAAATTAACAAAAAGTGTGTGACAATAGCCATATTACCAGTTTTAGAACTTAAATTCTTATGATAGTGAAATATTTGATTGGTAAAAACTCCTTGTATCAAAATATTAACAGCCCGGGGAAAATTGGGATTTTATGGACCTATTCATATCATTTTATACGAAATTTTAGATTATAAGAAACTATACCTTTACTAAACCAATTTTAATTTCTTTATGAGTGAATATTATTCAAAAGTGTCTTTATTCATCGAAGTGAAATAGGCTTAATAATTTATAGCAGTGTTTAGGCATGAAATTTAATATTTAAGCCTTTTGACCTTATGGTTTTGATGTGGTTTCTGAAATCATTTAACCATCTACAAATTTGATTTTCTCGGTGTCCTTTTTTATCAAAGAAATGTATTATCAGACATTTTTGAGTAGAAATAATAATATTAAAAAATAATTATGATAAAATTAATGTTTTTTGTTCTCTTTAACTTACGCGGACATCACATAATTTAATGTTTAAGTAACTACCTATCGTGATTTAATGGAAGTAACCTAAATAATAAGTGTCTGAAGTTTAACATTTCAATCCCTTGACCAGGATTTTAGAAGAATTTTATATTGATTAGACGATCTCGTTATATTTTAGCAAAAGTACATATAAACAATACATATTTAAGATAAATCATTTTTGGGCTAAAGTAGCAAAATTAAATATTATACATAGAGTTGGCACCGTATTGTAACGAAAAATGTGTATTTTCTCATAATATTTTTGGTGATTTCTAAAAATGTACTCCTGGTCAGTAAACATTATGCTAAAGCATTTTATGTTCACTAGTCTTATAAATAATTTAAACAGTAAGAAAATAACCGAATATTGTGTGCTTACATCACAGAACGACAAAATACTTTGAAAAATCTTGAAATAGACGAGTATTGCTTTCAGCCTGTATATCACTTTATAGGCAATATTTTGTTTCTGGAATCTACGTATTCAATTGTGTCATGCCTAATTTATTACAGACCACCAAATAACACGTACTTTTTAGCTGCTATAGCTGTCTAGAAACAGGCAAACTTTTAAGGCAGGTTTTGAAACACGTTTCAAATAACAATTAGCGAATTTTTTCAACATAATGTCGAGGAGCGTGATTCTGAATCCGCCTTGAATATTTGGCAGGTCCTAAAAACAACTGCCTGTATTCTGTTATCTAAGATGTCTTCATTTTGCCATTATATTTTTGAAAAACAATATAATATGCATTATTGCAAGATTTGCAGTCAAAAAATACTGCCATTTTTTTTCTCTTTTATGCATTTCTTTCTTACAATTTGTATGATATTTTTACCAAACAGTAACAAAAATAAAAACTCATTTTAATAAAACGTTTTTTATTTGTTCCAAACTACGATTTCGAGGCTTTTTAGAAAACAAATATTTGCATTTGAAATAGCGTCGATTTGAAAAAATAGCTGACTAATAATTTGCAACTCTGCAGATTAAAATGTTGGATGTCGAAATATATATTTTCCTTAGTTACGTCTTTTATTACGAAATATCTTTATACCGTTCATTTTAAAAACGGCAGAGTTGTAAAAATTGATGATTAATTTTATCTGACCTTTAAAAAATGAGCCCGAAATCGTTAAAAACACGACCACTTTGAAAAAACATGGCAAGCAGGATGATTTCTGAATGAAGTGTAGAAAAACGGACTTCAGTTAGGCCCAGCACGAACCACGTTTTACCGTGTTTTTTTAAAGGCAGAAAAAAGGTAAAAAAACATTCAAAAACCGTAAGTGGTTCGTGCTAGCCCTACTGATATATTTAATACGAAAAAGAAATACAAAAAGGTAAGTAAAGCCTCTTTTGTAGGTTTTCAGTCTTTTAATAGAACCATTATTCAGTAACTGATCAAACTAACAGCAAATAGGTACATACAAAATGGAAAGTAACCTTGATTTGAGCCTAAAGTGGAGTGTAGTGTGTTTTGGATATTATCCAAAACACAGTAGTGTGTTTTGGATATTATATAATTGATAACATAATTTGTGTGAGATCTTTCAAAAAACGACGCGATGCGAATTCCGACAATTTAGAAAGGTCTTCAAAAAAGTACTGTAGCCACCCTGTATTTTTTTCAGTTTATCAAACACACTACACTCCATAACATGGGCTAAAACACTTATATTTATTAAGAAATAACACTATTTAAAAGTAGAATTTTAATGATTAAATGTAATCTTATCTTAAAAAACTAATTTACATATTAAAAATAGACACAATTTAAACAATTCCTTTGCGCATTAATAAAAATACAGTTGTGTTCTTTAAGAAATTTATTTAGGTTTTATAGCGGAAAATAAATGCAATGCTACAAATATTATTTGAAACAAAATATCTTTCTTTTGTTAATGTAATACCAGCAAGACTTAATAAATTGTGCTTAAATTAGATTACCAAAAAATCTCAAAATAGCGCAATATATTGATGAAAAATAACGTAAAAATATTTACAACATTGCCATAGTAAGAAAATCAAAAACATATGGCATCAAGGGCCAGAAAAAGCAAAAATTTTAAGTTACATTAAAAACTTTAATACTTAGTAGTTTTTGTGTTTTTAATTTCAAGAAGTTTCTAAATGAGCTAATGTAGTGAAGTATGCAAAAATTTATCTTGACTAATTTTAATAGCCAAAATAATTTGGGTTTTTATTTTGCATACTTCGCTATATTCCATAAAAGTTCAAGTTTGGTCATTTTATTACAAAAATGTCTAAACAGCTACTTGGCACGAAAACTACATATTACACATTCACGAATTACTTACCTCATTTCATCTATTTAAGGACAGACATACATATTATTACTTTATTATACAGGGCTAGTAAAAAAATTGGCCTATGATCCCTTAAAAAGAAACACTGTTAAAATTATTAAATGTACATTTTACACAAAGTGCGATCTTGTGTTCAGCTCTGCCTACAATGAGCACAAAGTACCCCAAAGCCACCAGGATAACGGAGGTAGGATAGATAACCCTCACCACGTTATGTTCAAAATTCGCTAGTCGAATCAGCGTACCTCTGACTATGATACAGTCGTCAGCTTGTGTATTTTTTGTATTAATAATTCACGTAACCTTTTTTAGGTTCCGTTTTTTCGTTAGCCCTGTATAATATTTTTTTCACCTTGAAATTGATCAAAATAGCGTTTTAGGGAAATTTTACAATAATTCGCTAGCTTGAACAACCTTCGAAGCTTTGTTGGTTATTTTAAACAAGATAGCCACCTACCTAAGCACTAACAAAAGAATTTGACATATTAGCCAGTGTCTATCTTGTTTTCAAAAACACCACGTTTTTCAATCTTACATCAGCATTGGACAGATATTTACAAGAAAAATACAATACTCCTAAGTATTGTTATACAGGTTGACCCATTACCAGCGGTTAATATTTTAAATAATGTCAATAGATAGTTTGTCAAGTTTTCAATTCAGATTTTTTGTAATAAGGAAATTTAAAGGAACCAAATTCTAAGCCCATGATTAAAATGTACAAATAGAAATCATAATATCATTATGATAAATATCATTATTTAAGTACCCTTTTTTTCAACTACCACCTTGGGCCACCCTGTATATTTATTTAATTCTACTATTTAATAAATTCACGATCCGTGGAAAAGACTCAGATTCGACTTTAATTTGAAAAACTTTTGGGCAGTATTTTTCATATCACAAATCAAAAATATAAAATAAGTAGTAATTATTTATTTAAATTTCGTTCTTATTTCGATTTCGACTTAATTAGATATTTAATTAATAATTTAAAAGAAATATCTTAAATAAAAATACTGTGACAGTAAATTTAAATTAAAATAGAGAGCATATTTAACACAGAATTTCGTATCATACAATCCCATACAAAGTCTTCGTGAAAGTAACAAAATTTTCTAATTTAATCTATGAACTCTACCGTTTAAGATTTAAATATTTATTAACAGTGAATACTGTAGCTAAAAAGCTTTTTTTCAGTTACTTATAAAGGCAGTGTTAAAATTTCACTATTTTCTCGATTTATGTTCAATGGCAGTATCAAGCTGTGGTTGGCTCGATTGTGCTATACTTTTTTGTTTTTATTCACATATTATTACGTAATAATTGAAATAATTTTACAAGGACAGTATTTTTTTAGCAATGGCAATGGATATCCTGTCATGTCGTGAACCATACACTTTTGGGAGGCTAGCCAAGTTTCTAGATGTCGAAGTCTTTTTGATGTATTGATATGACACTAAATGCATTTTTTTGCGGGTATTCAATTGCCAAACATGATTGCTTTTTTTTTCATCTATTATATAATACTAAGTGGTTTTAAGTGAGTTAATTAGGTATCAGCGCATTCAGCAAAGTTGAGTCACCTGCTTTGTCGTCGGATAAATTTTCATGACAAGGCATGTTAAGAAATTGCAACGTGTGAATATGACAGAAAACTCCACGAAGCAATATTTTACCAACAGTATTTTAAATGTTTACATGCAAACAAAACACTTGACATCGGCAAAATGAATACCCCTAACTTTTCTAATTAGGGCATTAAAAATAAGTCACTTATTGTCATTTTGAGTTTTCTTTTGTCAAATGTCACACCATACATCCTTGTTTCCTGAGACGATATTTTGTGTTGAGTTTACTTCGTCAAACTCATTCCGTCCTTTATAGTGTCTATAGAACTGCAAGTGACGGTTATGACTTTGAAATCGAGGGTAGGACAAGAAATTGGACGTCAACCTAAAAATAAATGTGTCAATCTGTGACTTGTTTTTCTGAACCGCTCTGCCATCCCGAATCCATTGTATTAGTGTCACTATAACAATGATGATGGTTTGTCTTCAATCCTTCTTCCTTTTCTTCCCTAACTGGTTCGTACTGAGAATCAGGTCCAAGGCATTTGGAAGACTCTGGATCGTTAGAATAGACCTGATCAGGTCTTCTATCCTCATCTTCTGATAGAAGAGACTCTTCTGTATTAGGAGAAAGAGGAGACAAGTTTATTGGAGGGGGGATAAAGAAATCCGGCTTTCCTGAGTCACTAGAAGATTGTCTGGGATGTTCTTTGGGTAGATTTTTAGGACTGGAGCGTTGGATTCGCAAAGGACTGATATGGGCGCGCATTTTAGGACTACCCTCAATTCTTATGCTTGAATTTAAGTCTGACATTCTTCTGTCTTCAATTCTCGAGTCATTCGATCTATCGCTTCTATCCAATCTGGAGTCGTTCAATCGGTCTCTATCTCCGCGTTCACTCATTCTAGTTTCGTTCATTCTATCGCTGATTCGACACTCATTCGCTCTTTCGTTCAGTCGGTCTCTGGACTCGTTCATTCGTTCGAGTCTGTCGTTCAAACGGTCTCTTGAGTCGTTCATGCGCTCACTCAATCGAGTTTCGTTCATTCTGTCGCTGATTCGCGATTCATTCATTCTATCGCTTATTCTGGAATCGTTCATTCTATCACTGATTCTAGTATCGTTCATTCGGTCACTAATTCTAGTATCGTTCATTCGGTCGCTGATACGAGTGTCATTCATACGCTCTCTAGAATCGTTTCTGTCACTGATTCTTGATTCATTCCCTCCGATTCTAGGATCATTCATTCTGTCTGAAATTCTCATATCGTTCACTCGTTCAATTCTAGGATCATTCGCACACATTCTCATAGAATTATTGAGTTGTTCGATCTGTTGTTCAGTCAGTCGAATACTGTTATTTAGATCTTGGCGTATTTTTTCTTGGTTTTTGTGTTTTTCAGCCTGTCTAGGTCTCCGTTTGGACCCGACTTGGGGTTGGGGGCGCTGCTGTCGCGTGAGGGTGAATGACCCTGTGTCCGATTCTGAAGTGGACTCGGGGTGATTCTCAATGGTTCCAACTAATGCGGAGACGGTCTGATTCATGCAGCATTCGGCCTGGAACAAGAGATAAAGTTAATTCGTTGATGCAGACGAGTCCTATACAGGGTGTCACAAAAACTAGTGTCAAGTGTAAGTCAAAACGTAGAGCATCTTTGGGGATACCAAAATCACCCACATTTGTGTTTCCCTGGTTGATTTATTTATTATTTTGAACACAAAAAAGACAGTTACAAAAAGACAATATTGAGAACAACTTATGTACAGACAATCTCAACTTTAACAAGACATTTCTTCCAGCAGACCATGTTTTTTTTTTATTTTAGTTAACTATAGACATGCCTAATTTTGTCCTGGACCACCCGTCTAGCTGCACCTTGCTACTGAAAGGCCCAGTCGATAGGATAGACGTATATTGCTGTAAATCTAGTACAACTATGAGTGCACTCATTTTAGACTTCCACTAGTAATTTTTCATAGTATCTCTGTGTTTAGGTTTGAAGACATTTATTGATCTAATAAAAACATACACAAGTCATTAAGAATGAAATAAAAAATAAAAAGAAAATGAAAAAAAACATAAAAACTGTGTAAATGATTTCAAATGATATTTACCTTAACAGACACATTGCAGCAGCTAGACACGTCAGCGAAGTACACTTCTGACTCAGCGTTCTGATTGACTCCTCTGTGGCAGTCTTGCATTGAAGACCTGAAGCGACATTTCAGAGTTATTTACCATAATTTAATGAAAACTTAATCAAGACATCCAAGTGGCGCCCTCGTTGAATTAAAAACGTATCATAGAATTGATAGGGCGTCTAGCCCCAAGCTAGTATTGGTGTAAAAAAAATGTCTATGCGTTTTGTGTCTAGGTGTTAACATTTTTCAAAACAAATAGATATACATAATTATAAAAAAACTGCTTAGTACTTCAGCGTACAAAGTCCGATACTTCTTTGCAGTAACAAACCATTCTTTCAATATCCATTTATTTAATTAAATAGGACTGAGAACCTGAAATGCATGTAACTCCTACTAAAAATCAACCTTAAAAGAAATATAACCTTAACCTTACACCTTTTTGTGCTGTTGGCGATCCTAATTCCTTAAATAAATAAAAAAAAAAAAACCTTATTCGAAAATTAAAACATACGCAACTAACCTGATAGGAGAATGTTTGTCGTTCTGAAAGCCCAAATTCTCTTTCCCCTGTTTCTGAGAAGAGTCGGAGCTCTGATCTGAAACTAAAAATATATTTCATTAAATATGAATTATAATTAATAAAATATCTCACTAATGTATGTATTCACGGACAATGATCCTACTTTATTTAATTTTTAGGAAGGGATTTAAAAAAAACTGAGAAAGTACTTCAGAGAAGTTGCGGTTACATTTTTAGTTTGTTTACAATTAAAAAAACATACAACCACTACTATCATTATTTTTGGGCTAGAAAAGAGGCTCATAATATTTTATATAAAAGTATATAAGTAGAAATACTTTTTATTTATATCCTCTTCTTATTTTTTCGTAACGTTGTATAAAAAAACGTACCTTTGCTGGCACTCTTCTGATGTAGACACTCTATCGCTACATTTTCTTCCATCCTGCAGTCTCTGTGGAGGTTCCCCGCGCTCATACCGAGGGATCGCTGACACGATCTGTGAGAAAAAAATAATATAGCACATCATCAAATGCTTGAAGTGGTTATCAAAAACATCATTACTCATTTCGATTTCCGTCAGGTGAGCACGCTCACTATCGAAGAGAACTTTACTTCATTTGTATAGAAAAAAAAGAAACCTCAAGCTGCTTAGTTCTTTACACTTAGTTATTGAGTTTAGCAGAATGCCTTATACCTATCGCTCTTCGAATCATAAGCCGGGCCGATATTATACAATTTGTGATATATTGAGCTATCATTCCCAAAAATACGAAGTAAAATGAACTATGTAGTTACACTACCTTCCATAAAAAATAAAAAAACCAAAAATTACTTAAACAATATTTGTATGAACGCTCTAGCCACGAGTCAAATCGTGTGAACGGTAGCAGACACCCTGTATAAATTACAGTGACACAAATTCTCTGAGAGAGAAACTTTTTAAAAACTAATAAGTTTGAAATTCATTTCTCAGATAATTATGAATATAAACTTAATAGGATAATAACACCCAGACCCAGAACTAACAGAATGCACAGATAGTTTTTCTAACGAAAATTCAGCTGTGAAAGATAGCAATATAAATAGATTCCATTCCAGGGTAGATAACAAGAAAAAACTACAAAATATCAGCCACTTACCTATAAGGAACAAGATGCCCCCTCAGAGTATTAAACCTCGCTTCCGGTGCTATATGCATTTCCGCTTGCATCCTCTGCAACTCATTCACATCCGTCGGGTACATCTGAGCCATATGCCCCAATTCCGGATTAAGTCTATTCAAATCCGGATTTAACCGACTCAAATCCGGATTCAAGCGACTCAATTCTGGATTTAAGCGACTCAATTCCGGATTTAAGCGACTTAACTCCGGATTTAAGCGGCTAAGTTCTGGATTTAAGCGACCAAGTTCTGGATTTAGTCGACTGAGTTCAGGATTTAGACGAGTTAATTCGCTTTGTTGTAAATTAGAGTGTAGTAAGTAGGAGTTTCTGGAGCATGTATGGGGTTGCATGGCGAGGTTTGGATGGTCGTGTATGGGCATGGAGTTGCGGTGGACGTCGATGTGGTGGTGATGGAGTAGAGTGGCCGCTGCTGGGTCTTGGTGGTGAAGGTGATGTCTGGAAAGAAGAATGTATTTTAAAACGTGATAGAAGTAGAAAATAATTAATTAACAGTGAGTTCTTTGCTACATGTTCGCATACTTATTATTACTAAAAAACATGGGAAGTTAAAAACAGTTTCCTTTAAAATAACATGATGTTTATGAATAAAAAGTTCTTATTTTCTACTTTAATAATGTTGACTTGATGCCATTCCTAAATAAACACCCCCTAATACAAAATCAAACTTAGAAAGATAGGTAGATATCCTCTATTAAACGAATAATATTGGAGTGGCAATTTGATTCAGAAACACAGTACAATTTAGGCGGTTTCATCACCAGAAATCAATAGGAATTTGTATTCATATTCAGTGACAACATTCAAATAGAGAGTGTAATAAGGCAATATTATTTTGAAACTAGCGGCCTCCCGCGACTTTGTCCGCGGGGACTTAAGTTGAATAACAAAAAGTAATATTTCTTTATAAATTACCCCATGTGTGATTCAGATGTATAAGCTACATTATTGTAAAGTTTCATTAAAATCCATTCAGTAGTTTTTACGTGAAAGAGCAACAGGGCACATCCACACATACAAACTTTCGCCTTCTTAATATTAGTACTTGGATTCTGTCTGTAAGTTTACAAGTGTTTTGTCTAAATAAATAAGCTATAGATTGCATGATAAATAAATAAATATTCGCCTTACCTGCTCCCACTTCGCCCCTGGGGGCTATAAGGGGGCGGCGGCCCCCAGACCCCAGTTTGAGCGTCAAAACTTCCGCTCGCTTCTCCAAACCCTTCTTGATAGCTTTGAGCGAATTGTTGACTTTGAGCGAACTGTTGACTTTGAGCGAACTGTTGACTTTGGGCGAATTGTTGACTTTGGGCGAACTGCGGGTTGAACTGTTGTTGTTGTTGTCTGGAATGGAATATTTTTAGTAGTTATTTCAATAGTGTGATTATTTCATTCACAAATTATTAAGTACATATACGAATGTGTGTTGAGTCGCAATACCTATGTTAACATTGTGAACTGTGCATTTATTTATTACTAGCGGCTTCGTCCGCGTGGACTAAGGTTAGTTTTTTTAATAAATTGTAGCTAAAATTTTTAGCCTATGTGCTATTCAGAAGATCAAATGTATAAGCTCCATTATTGTAAAGTTTCATTTAAATCCATCCAGTAGTTTTTTACGTGAAAGAGCAACACGGCACATCCACACATACAAACTTTCACATCTACTTATATATATTATATATTTTATATCTATATATATAAAAGAAAGTCGTGTTAGTTACTCCACTTATAACTGAAGAACGGCTGAACCGATTTAGCTGAAAATTGGCATGGAGCGAGTTTAGAGCCAGGAGAAGGGCATAGGACACTTTTATTTATTTTTCTTTTTTTTTACTTTTTTTTATTTATTGCCCTTAAGGCGGAACAAAGTTCGCCGGGTGAGCTAGTTAATAATATTAGTAGGATTTTCACTAAGGTATTCAAGTCTATTATTAAGTGTAGGTATTACTGGTTAGTTCTTGACGATTATAAAGCACTTTCAATAGGTCTATTCAAATAAAGATATTTTAAAGAATTTTACACATAGACTTACAATGATTTCCCTACTTTTTAAGGTACCTATAAATACTGCCTACTATTTAGTTACCTGTGCATATTCCCGGGATAAGCCCTCTCCTCGTAGTTCGGCTGCGGGTTCTGTGAGGGGGCGCCACTGTCGTCGCAGAAGCCGTATGCGCTGTCTCCCGATTGAGGCACGCCTCCCATACGGCAGCGGGAACTAGTCAGAAGGCTACATTAGCAGAAATTCTTTGTATTGAGTCACTAAATAAACTATTTTTCTTTCTTTCTTTCTTTCAAATACACAAACAGGCACTTATAGTCCAACTGATCTAAGGAATACAATTTGACAGCTGCAAGTGTCATTGGAAATTGAACTTTTTGCAATGGCAACAGGGTGCAAGTTTTTTAAACTCAAAAGTCAAGCCACAGCTCATGAATCGTATTTCTATTGGATTGTCAAAATGTATTTATCAGATTACTTAGTGGGACTGTGGGTTTGGTCAGAGAACAGTCATGGTGAACGGAACACTCAGAAGTCCACATTTAGTCATAGGCTTCTTCCATTCCATACATGTACTGGTTGTTAGTAATCCTGATTCCTGATGAATAACAAAAAAAAGTTCTATTTGTTTTAGTTTAAGTTTCATTTGTATTTTTTGTACTACCATTTGATTAATAGGAGTATACAGGTTTTTTTTTTCAAGTAGGTGTGGTAGGTCCGAAATCCTAAACCAATATTGACAAGAACTAATACCTATTTACTCTGATTTTTGCAAAACTTTTTTCTATTGGTTTTAAAAAAAATGTCACCCTGTATTACCAACTTAGGCTCAAACTCGCTCAGCGAAATGTGGAATTCTGAATGTTCCGTTCACCATGACGGCAATAATCAGTATGCTTTTGCCCGGCCTGTCTGGGTTATGATCGTGTAGGTATAATCAACCACTTTTATTTATAAGTTAGTAGTACTTACTTCTGACTGTTACTCCTCGGCCAAGGAAACCAGCTCCACGCAGAGGTCTTCCGTCCAGTGCCAGGGTTAGGAGAGTACAGGTTACCTACGCGACCTGTAATGTGCTTGGGTTTACTGACTTTTAGGGGCAAGGGTCTTGGGGTATCGACTAGTTGACTTGGAGAAAAGCCTTTATCAAATCCCAACTTTGTCTATAATTTAAACCTTAATATGTTAAGGAAAAAGAAATACCGAGTAACATTTCTGGTCAGACGTCCTTGCACTATTGCAAGGAAATGTTATTTGGCAAGTGCAAGACAAAAACGTAAATGAGTAGACTAATGTGCCATTGGCTGTACATACCTACTATACTTTTAATTAGGTGCAGTAACAATGCAGCTAATTTGTGAGAAAATATAGTTTTTTTGAGGAATTGACAGATTTCTTTCAGAAAATGAAAAGTGAGAATGTCAGAAAACGGCTGCTTTTTAAAGGAATTGACAGATTTTCTGGCAAATAATCTGTAATTTTACAGCAACTGAAAGTCCGAGTTTAGAAACGCAGCTGTACCAGCGAGCTCAAAAAAAAATGATACTTATCAGACATACTTAGCAATAAGTAAATTATATTTAGGGATGACTTTTCAAGTTAGATCTATAAATTACAAGTGTTGGATGCCGAAGTCTTTAATTGCAATATGTTTTGACATACATTTTAAAATCTGCTGAGTTGTAATTTATTGGTCTGATAATTTCTATCTGACTATTGAAAAAAATCTTAGAGAACTCTAAGATAATCAGTAAAAATGGATCTTGGTTGACGAAATATTATTTTTGAAAATTAGGTACCTACCTAGTATGTTAATTATTTAATTACTTTTAATACCTTTTTGTGGGAATCCTACTTATTTTTAATATCATGCCTATAATTTAATAAATCAAAATACCTGTAAAATATTCGAAATGAAATGAAATGAAAATTATTTATTTGCTTTAACATGGTGGTACAGTGATGGAAGTTTTCGGTTGAGTCCTCATGTTGACTTTAGCCATGCAAATATTTGTAAGACATGCCAATTAATCTACAAATTACTTCTACTAAGTCAAGTCACACATACCTGGCTGCCAGAACCGGTGCTGCAGACTGACGTCCCAGGCTGGCTGGGTGGAGTGGCACTGCGTACAACAACTGCAGTTGCTCTGTTTCAAATAGATAAATAAATATGTTAGGTAATACTCCCAAAGACCCGATGGTCCGGAGATCAAATCTGGCCGCAACACACCTACTTTGTGTTCATTATACAATTTGCGGCTAACTCTCCGGTGATGGGAAACACCAATATAAAACCCAAGCAACCCGGATAACGGCGGTAGGTTCAAATTCCTTCGGCGAAGTGTGGGCTACTGAATGTTCCGTTCACCATGACGGCAACAATCAGTGTGCCTCTGACTAACCCAGTAGGGATATGGTCGTGAGGGTATGTTATGTTATGTTATACTCCCAAAGAAGCTTTTTCATCAATACTCGAGGTGCCATCAAGTTTACTGAGTATTGTCTATAGTCCGTTCGCGTTAAGACTGCAGTAATTTCATACTTGTCCATCTAGCACGCCCCCTAACCAATCAAATCGTTCCTAATTAGAAAGATCACATACATAGATAAGATTAGAAGTCCACAGTGACCACTTGAACGCATACTTGAGGCCTGTAGGAATTGATAGGAATGGAATAGGGAGTAAAAACTGCCTTATAGTACCCCCCTTATTCATAAAAACAAACGCAACGCTAAAGCATTGTTTAAGCAATTGACGTGTTTTGTCACTTACTCGCAAATGGCGGCAGCAACAAGAATGGAAGTGTCAAAGCGATACAAAAGCTAACGAGTTGTTGAAGAGCTGTTTAAGTTTTTATGAAGAAGGAGGATAATGTTAAGAAGTAATGTAGCTACCACATTATCGTCTTTTTACTGAAAATATCCGTCATATAAGAGTTTCCTAAACTCACCTGCACAGGTCTCCCAGCGGGCGCGGCCTGGCCGGCCGGCGGACGGTACAGAGACCTACATCTCAACTCCAGCTGTTCCCAGTACATCTTCTTGCGTTCGTGGCTGTCGACAAACGTAGATTAGATTAGATTATCTACTATATAAAAATAAGTCGGGTTTTCCTTCCTGACGCTCTAACTCCAGAACGCACCAACCGATTTCCACGGTTTTGCATTCGTTAGAAAGGTCTCGGGCTCCGTAAGGTTTATAGCAAAGAAAATTCAGGAAATTTTGAACAGAAAAGCGGAAAAATCTTTTTTCACATACAGCTAAGTCCACGCGGACGAAGTCGCGGGCGGCTGCTAGTTTATTATAAAAATGACAAAATAATTATTACAAGTATTATAATAAGTAAGTATATGTAAAATTAGTGTGATCGATAGATTCTACTCGCGGTTTTATTTATCCTTAGACAATCCATACAGCGCCATCTAGCCCCATACAAAGCTAAGCTTGTAAAATGGGAACTACACAACGGTTTTTTTTAAAGACTTAGTATAAACAAGAAACGCCTAGAAAAGTACAAACAGAAATTTTCGTGGTGTAGTAGCTAGCTATAGGCAGTTCGCGTTAGGAATACAGTGATTTCATACTTGTCCTTCGACCTAGCACGGCCCCTTACCAATCAAATCGTTCCTAATTAGAAAGCCAAGTCCACAGTGACCAGTTGAACGCATATTTTAGAATGCGAAGGTTGTAGATCTGAGTTTTTTGTGTGCGATAGAATTAAATTCAAAAATCACTGCATTTTTGTGAACGTGAACGGACTATAACTTCTAGACAGTTACGCCATATCAGTCCCTCAAGTAGTAATACTCAAAAAGTGAATCATAAATTACAGTTTAGACGAGAATGAAGTGCAAAGAAAGCACTTACAAACACCACGATTAAAATCTACAGTCATTTTCTATCCCCATCAAAGTTCTTCAATAAACTTACATAGTTAAACACCCCCTTTCAAAGTACCTACATAAAAACTTTTACGACGCCGTCCTTCATACAATAACCTCCCACCTACGTAACACGTCGCATAGCAACACAGTGTCATAGTAACACCTCACACATGCAATCAACAGACACGCGAATTCAAACCGTAACACCAACACTTTAGATCTCACCTCGAAACACTTTGAAAGGCGTGACATAAATGTATTCTAACACCCGCAGTGTCAGAGCAGACGTTTTTCGATCAATTTTAGCTGTTTTTGCGAATACTTTAGAAAATGTCCCAAACCCATGTACATAGAAGCAGTATTAGCCAAAATTCAAGATCTGTTAGTCATTTTAACTTTGCAGACGAACTCAACGATGCAGAACTTATAAAACAGGTCGCAGAATTGAAGCAGCAGATCAAAGTACTACAGCTGGAGAATGAGATCTTTGAAAGGACCATCATGAGGCTGGAACCTGCGTTGATGCACGGCATCCAACAAGCATTGGACTACGCCAACAAAATCCAAAGTAACTCCTCCATGCTGAACGTAGGCAGTTTCGTCAAATCTCAAACGTCCAGATTCGGAGGCCTAGACTCCATGACCAGTCCTTCCAGAATGTTGACAAGTCCTTCAAAAGCTTCCACAAGAAGAGTGGAGTCTTCAGCCAAAATCGGCGGAACAGTCATCTTTGGAACTGGACCAAGAATCAACGTATTGGAAAGGTCTGAACTAGTATCAACTGAAATGGAGATCTTAGCAGTTAACATGGAAAAGGCTAGGACGAAAGCTGCTAAGCAGCATGCACTACTTCGAGCGCAGTTGGAAGAGATTGGTGTAAGAGTGGTGGA
Organism: Udea ferrugalis; assembly: GCA_950022985.1. Taxonomy (NCBI): domain Eukaryota; kingdom Metazoa; phylum Arthropoda; class Insecta; order Lepidoptera; family Crambidae; genus Udea; species Udea ferrugalis. Next base: position 6,435,191 of record OX465543.1, read on the forward strand.
TTTTGAGAAAGCCTGTCAACTTTTCAACAAAGAAGTCATAGTTGAAGGCTGGGACAAGATAGCTCAGAGAATACCAGCAGAAATTTGGATACGATTCATGACCGAATGGGTCAAAATTGCTGACAGTCAGATTGGAAAGTTGAGACTCAGAACAAGTACGTTAAACACCCAATTCAGTAAGTTGAAAGGTCAAATTAAAGTAAAAGCTGAGTTGAGCGAAAGTTTAAGAGCAGTAGACTTCGACAAACTTAAAATAGAGAACACTGAATGCCAAGAATTGATAGAAAAGAAGTTTCAGCAGCTAGCCGAACTGAAAAAGATGACAGGCGACGCAAATTTGAACCTGACTATCCATAAGAAAGCAATGATGGAGCAGAATACTTATCTGACGAATATCCTGAACATGATCAAAGAGAAAGGGAAGACTGTTATTCAGTTGGACAAGGAGAGTGACGTGATTGCTGTGCAAGCTGATAGTTTAGCTCAGAGATTGGATGAAGTGAGGAAAGTAAGATTGGCATATGAAGTGCCTGATATCATGGACTATGTATGTGTGAAGTCTGAAGTGACGGATTTGAAGCATAGCGTCAAACTGCTGGAGAACAGGGTCCATATTCAGCAAATAGCATTGACGTCGCTGAACAAAAAGTTGAATTCTTTGTGTAAGAACTAGTAGTTGTTAGTGAATGTTTAAAATGTATGTTTATCGGTATAAATTATGTGTTGAAAGAGGTATCTGTATAATAAAGAAATATCTTGGGGTCTATATATGAGCCGGATTGAAATCTTGGTCACCTGTTCTGTTTGTCACTTACTCATTACGTTACGTAAATACACTCGTCAAAACACCGATCGAGCCCGTTTTCGAGGGAAGAGGGAAGATGCTTCGGAATTTAGTTTCTCTTTCTTAAGAGTCCTGATATCCCAGTTGTACCAGTTCCACTCATTCCACTATTATCCCATTATTATTATTTCCATTCTTCAGTGATCGTTGCTGTAAATTTCATGTCACCGCTGTCACTGAGCCATGGGTAGTGTATCCCAGTATTTCCATTCTGTATTTACATTAATGGAAATATTGGGATAATCAGTTCCACTATTTCTATTAGTCTATAATAAATTGATACCTACACACGCAGATCGCCGGACCAGCGGCACAGCCTATAGGTAGGATTTGTGTCGACAACCTTCTTCGCAAGAAATAACCGCTAAGTTACCGTTACGCCGGGATATGCCGCCGGGCCGCGGGTTGCGATGTGTAGGTAACTTTAGGCTATAAGAAATAGGCTATAGAAATTGCCGGTTTATGAGTTTCCAAATGGAACCAGGGGGGCTAAAAAGGCAACGTTTCATCTAGAGCGCGGTCCGTTTCGAGTCAAAAGTGATAATAGCGCGCTCACACGCGTCCCGAATTGATGAATTGTATGAACGTGAGCGACGTGAGCGCGCTATGATCACTTTTGACTCAAAACGGACCGCGCTCTAGATGAAACGTCAGTTAGATGTTTCATATTATGAAACATCTAAAATGTTGCCTTTTTAGCCCCCCAGTTCACATATGTAGTACTTTTATTATTTTTATTTCTGATACAGAAACTAAAACAAATTAAGTATGCTCTGGCACCATATATTCTTTTCTTGTATCCCTACCTAAGGTTGTCTCGGAGTGATCGCTCCTAGACTCTAGATCTAAACGTTTGATTTCACTGTTTTCTTTGTTCAATAAAGTATATCTTATCTTAAAATGCCTTTCTCATCTCTAGAGCACTGTATGTATGTATGGGATATAATAAGGTAAAAACGCTTATCCTACTATTTCCATGGAAATAAAAAATGGTAATTCGATATAACCGTTGCTTCCTGATGATGACGAGTATTTACCTGTTTCAATACCTGATTGACGAGACCGTGTGACGAGTATTCCACTATTTCCATGCCACAGACACCTAACCCCCGAATTCGCAAACGTCAATCAACGCTAAGCACGCGCTCACGCTCATGCTGTCCCGTAAATTGTCGATAGAACTGAAAGGTACAGCATGAGCGTGAGCGCGTGCTTATCGTTGATTGACGTTTGTGAATTCGGGGGTAAGTCTACTTAAGATGAAGTCACAGTACCTCAAAAGCTGGTAAGCCAGCATACAGCTGAAGATGCAGACCAGTACAGCGCTGACGGACAACGCGAAGACTCCCCTCAGACACCAGTAGAGGGCGCCGTGAACCACCCCGCAGTCGGTCACGCCTTCGAACACGCAACGCACTCCTAGGGCGAAAGGTTGGGTGAGTCAAATGTTCATTTGCAGACTAACCGCCGAATTCACAAACTCCGAATTCGGAGAGGGGGGCTTCCAGGCACAAAAAATCAGACTTAAAACCAATGCCTCATCAGTTTTTTATTTCTTTATTTCATCTAAACTTACATCTATCTTTACAGGCAGGCCCAATACAATAGAATAGCTACAAAACAATATTTCTGCAACCCCAATTAGAAATACAGTTATTCGCCGTAACACAATACATTTAGTCCTTATAAATCTACGAATAGCTGGTCTGTTAGACAGATTAAGCACATTTTTCTGTTGGTTGGGATTTTCATTGGTACAAAAAGCATATGTTAAATGAGTACGCGGCTAGAATAACACTCTAACGCCCAAACGCACAAACACAATAACATTATCTTTGTGAATTCACACAGAGAAATAAGTCAATCTTCTCTGCAATTTAACGTAAAATAAGTTACTTATTAAAAGTCAGGCTTCGTCTGACGATCGAATTTCATACATCTTGGCTCAATCGGAGCACGGTAGCAAATAGCCGAGTTGGCCAAGTTAAGCAATCCATAAAAAAACATTACGTTTAATGAATCGTTACAAAGCTACGATGGCTGTAACTCGTAAAAAAATCGAATACGTATTTTCGTAAAAAGATAAAAACTATTGACTACCTATCGTTCGCAGAAAAAAAGTGGTCAATAACGCGTGATAACTAGCATTCACATTCGCGTTGCAGCGCGATTTGTGATGCACTCAGGGCCCCAAGTCTGCTAATTTAAGAACGCTTCAATTGAATCGTAATTGAGTCTCAAATCATTGAAACTCAATTACGATTCAATTAAAACGTTTAAAAATCAGCAGACTTGGGGCCCTGATGTTAGCAAGCGCGGTCGCTTTTGCAATGTGATGGCATCGTGAATAAGCTCTTATAGAGTTAAAAAATTATGACTTTTACATTTTTGCCCTCAAAAAAAAAGAAAGTCTGTTATCGTAATTTTTTGTAAAAAATAGAAAATAGAGGACATACTTGATTAGAAATTATTGTTTATTAAGTACTAACCATCATCGTCACTTTCAGTATGCTGTCCGTCCGGTGGCATTGAGAAGCAAGTGCAGGTTCTGGTAAGCTTGGTATACTCGCAGAACTTGAGAGTTTGTAGCCTGAAACAAATAATAAATCTGTTAGACACTTCAAAAGATCACTTCATACATAAAAACTTAAGCAGCGCTTCAACAATACGTTAACTTTTGTATCGTAAGAATTGTGTTAATGCCGCCATTTGCGAGTAAGTGACAACATGTCAATTGCTCAAACTATGCTGTAGCGTTGCGTTCGTTTATGAATAAAGGGTAAGTATTCACCCCCTTACAATAAAATACAAAAGTTAAAGTGTTGTTGAAGAGCTTTTCGAGTTTTTTTTTGCATAGTGTTGAAGAGAAAAACCGTTAATTAATAGATTTTCAGTCAAACATTTACTGACAATATATTATCCTGTTAAAAGCAAACGGTTATAAAAACCTGTTTGCCAACGGCTTTTGGATCAACCGATTGTTAGTGCACTAGAACCCGTCGTATCCCAGAAAGCTCCAGATAATCGTTTTTATTTTAAATATAAAGACAAAAGGAAGCACTAACTTGTTCATGTGTATAACAGTTGTGGTGATGGTGACGAGCACGCAGGTCAGCGCGCACACCAGGCAGCATACGCCTACTACCTTGATCTGGAACAAAATCATCAAATCAAATAAACATTTACTCAAATGTGGTATGTCAGTCGTTAAGCCTAGTCAGAGGCCTTAGGGTGGCTTGATAACATCTGAAGTTAAGGTTGCTCACTAACCTTACACCCCTTACAGCAATCCGCACTGAGCCCGCGTGTTGGAGTATGGCTCGTTCCACCTCATAGTTGAGTTGGGGCCTGTGCCCAGTAGTGGGACGTATATAGGCCGTTTATGTTATGATGATGTGTGATGTCAAACCAAAATAAATTGTATTCTTTCATTCTTTCAAATATCCTACCCAAGTACTATCTAGTTACAAAATCCATGTTGAATATTAACTAAATACCGGCCTCTACATCCCACTATGAGGCTCAGGTGTAACCTCAACAACTAGGTGTTACGAACCCTCCATCAGGTGAAGTGCCGATTGCTGGAGAGATGGCCTCGGGCCTCCCACAAGGCTGCGCTGGTTAGTGGTTTTTTGGTAACTTCAAGCTATTTGTTACAGACGGAGCAGCCGAATTAGAGGCCTCAGGGCGGCTTAATAACATCTGATAGTAAAGTAGCCCCATGGCTAGCATGGCTCAGTGTGGATTGCTGAAAGGCTGTATCCATATATACTCCAACAATCCACACTGAGCCTGCGTGTTGGAGGATGGCTCGAACCACTTCATAATAAAATTTTGCATAGTTTTTTCTTCAAATATAGGTGTATGTGATGAATATAAAATACGTACGTAACACATGCACCTTTGTACAATCATGCTCAAAAAATACAGAACAAAAAAGCTACATACTTTTCTTACCATATAGCTGTATCTGTTTCTTCGGCGCGCTAACGACATTATACAGACGCCTGTCAACACCAACTGTAACAAAAAAAATTGAAATTACTAAACAATTGAAAAGCTTGCGCCTTGATCCTAATGTTCATCTCCTAGTTCAAAGCTACCTCCCTAAGTTTCAGCCAAATTCATTCAGCTGTTTTTCAGTTATGCCCACAGCGCACGCACCACCAGGCGTACTTGCCACTATCCTACTCCTGGATTTAAGCTACCTATCTACCAAATAGTTTTACAGCCAAATCGATTCCGCTTTTCTTGAGTCATAAAAAATGTAACTAAAATGACATCCTTTCCATATATTTATTTATTTATTTATTAGGTCACCAACAAGAACTAGAAGCCACTTAAGACTTTATTAACGTGAACTTTCACCCCCAATTCCACACCTGCAGGAGTTCAATTTGCAAAAATCACCCCATGGAAGGAACTCTTGTACCAACTATCAAGTTCCTAGATCAGTAGTTTCGTCTGTGCGTTGATAGTAAGACAGTCAGTTTTTCAACGTACCATAGCCGCCGGTACAGCTGCAGGTACCGTCTCCAAATGCTGCGGCGAGGCAGTATAAGCCCGCAGCAGTATGTGCCGTGCGGCTAGCAGTCCACCCAGGGCCGCAGCCAGGGCGCCACAGCCCACACACCACCAGGCGTACTTGCACCTATCCTACTCCTGGTTTTAAGCTAACTTTCTACTAATTCACAGTCAACCGATTCAGCTCTTCTTGAGTTATAAAAAGGCAATTTGTAAAAATCCTTTCTTAGTGCTCGCTCACCTCATGGAAGTAACCCATGTACCAAATTTCAAGTCAGTAGTTTTGACTGTGCCTTGATATATTAGTAAGGGTTTCGGAAGATATTCAACGTACCATAGCCGCCGGTACAGCCGCAGGCACCGTCTCCAAATGTTGTGGCGAGGCAGTATAAGCCCGCAGGAGTATATGCTGGGCAGCCAGCAGCCCACCCAGGGCCGCAGCCAGGGCACCACAGCCCACGCACCACCAGGCGTACTTCCGACGGCGACAGCTCGTGTCATTGTTGCAACCGACCGCTGCTGGAATGAGAGACAGTTTTGAGACAAATCGCCATTTATAACTTTACATAACATACCCTCACGACCATATCCCTAATGGGTTAGTCAGAGGAACACTGGTTGATGCCGTCATGGTGAACGGAGCATTCAGAAGCCCACATTTCGCTGAGGGAATTTGAACCCAACGTGGTAAGGGGTGAGCCTACAGCCGTTATCCGGGTTGCTTGGGTTTTATATCGGTGTTTTCCATCACCGGAGAGTTAGCTGCAAATAGGCATGATGACTGTATTTTTTTTTTGTTTATTATCGAAAGACCTTACATTTATGTAAACAATCCTCAAAGAATCACTTCATCTGGATCAATACCACCAGAGATATCACAATTTGAAATGCACATTTTTGGACTTGCCCAAAAACGCTCCATACAAAAGTGACAGCGACAGTGACGTCACTGTCGCTGTTTTTGTAAGGAGCGCGTAATAACTTTGTTCGACAGCTATATTCAATATTGCGTTTATGATAATGGTCTCCTAACATAATTCCTTCATAATAGTTTGGGTTACAAAAAAGTGATATTGTTTTACAAAAATTTAACACATATGAAATGGACTTGCCCACCCAAGTTTGCAGGCCTATTGTAGCCTCATTTTGAAACGAATTTCGATTGTGGTTTTACAATAACATTTGTAATCAATTATTATTTTTGGGGAACATAAAAAAACATGCAAAATCACTCATAGTCATCTACCCTATTGTATTGTCTTCATTTATTCTCCAACCAATTAAAGAAATACATTTTGACATGCAAGTGTCATTCAAAATTATACTTTATGCAATGCTAAAAGGGTTCAAATGTTCTGTTCAAAAGTCAAGCCACAGTTCATGAATGGTACTTCTGCTGTTTGAAGGACAATCTCCAATAACGCTGGCAGCTGTCAAAAATTATTTATTACATTAGTGGGACTGTAAAATAAGATCATGACAACAAGCATTTGGTTTTGGTTGTTCTTACGATCTTCGACCCGGAGATTCTGGAAGAGATCGCCCCTTATGATAAGACCGCCTTAATTGAACTTTGGTTTCGGTAATTCAACACTACTGTAATGTTTTTCGTAGGTACAATAAATATAAACATCATCGGACATTGATTCACTGATCTTTTACCTCCATTATGTTATATGTCGATAGGGAAAGTCAAAAGCATCAATTTACTAGGTTTTTAATCACGTCAAAAAAACATACAAGTTAAGTGTATCACCAACACCATTGATGATATCTTACGTCGATAAGAACATGAAAGATCAAACATTGTCGACGAAAAAACTTGGCTGTAACTACCGTGCGCAGTTTTCAAAGAATGCTGAGTCAAAATCAGGTTCAAATTAATAAGATGTATATCTTGGCTTCATTCATTAGTTAAATGAAATTAAAACTAAAACAACTATAATTTTAAATATTTATTTATGCAGTTGTTTTAGTTAATAAAGTGCGATACTTTTAATAGAATTGGGAAGGCTGTCAAAAATATGAAACATGATTAAAAAAAACTGCTTTACTTTGTTTTTTTCTCATTCAAGCAACTCATTGACTTACCAAAAATAAGTTTTTTTAAAGAAAGAAAGAAAAGTTTGAAAGTGTTCTTTTCTTATCTTATTTATTTATTTACCAAAATATGGTGGTGGTGGTACATAATGTTGGGCCACATCTGCAGCTATCGTCGACTGTGGCGCCACCTGGTACTGAACCACTTGCATCACTTGCATAGCTTTTTAATTAACACCGAAATCACTTTCTCCACTGACAAGTCCGCTTTCCCGCCATTTTTTGTGTCAAAAGTATTTTTAAACAAACAGCTGTCAATTTTCCCGCCTAATTTTACTGTAAAGCCAGTTCACACAGGCACAGGATTTTAATTATATTATTGAACCACTAAAAGCCAATGCCTGCAAAACAAATGAAATATTTGTTGCAATGTTATAGTGGAAAAGTAAGTAGGTACTTAAAAGATGAAAGATTTTTTTTTATATAAACAGTCCTGCAATTAATGAAACTGGTGTTATATGATTAAAAAACAAATCTTTGTCTTTTTTTTTGTATGACGTCAATGAACCTATTTTTGTTTACGAGGGGTGTGAATTGTTTTGCCTTCGTTGTGCCTTCGTAATGATTTCTGACGTTTTGTCATGTATCAAATGCATATTATTATTACAACATTTTGTTGCTAACTTATGCACTTAAACAAAAACAGAACAATAACTGAGGGAGGCTATCCATCTGTCAATTTTCTTCAATAAGGTTCAAAACGCGCGCCGTATCTCTATAAAATCGATATTTACACCCTTGCAAGTTTAACGTTGAGAGCATTGACCTTTGTGATAATTACATCTTCAGTTTACATCTAAAAACACCTTTGACACTTTTTTTAAATACTTTTACTTAAATACTCTTTGGATTTAAGTAAGAAAGGTTGCACTTCATTCTTTTTTGCCGTTTTTTTGTGTACACATTCTAATAATGAACGTTTTCTTTGTTTATTCCAGCGTAATCACATAAACCACTCAATTTTAACACAGATTATAGATAAATAACCATTAGGTACGGTCGGGAATGGTGAAACTCATTCTCGGACTAAGAATTGGGTTACATTATTAATTCAAATGCATTTACAAAGACTAGGTTATGTTTTAACAATGGGAGTTCGCGCAGAAGCAGTAGGTGCGTTGTACGTACTATATGGGGTTAGATCAATGATATTACAATTAAAAAGACGTAGATAGGTTATTTCGGTACTCATGCGAAGCAAAAATTGTCCCCTGGAGTACGTACCTATAGTTTTACCGTGTTTACAAGATGTGTTTACATGATTATGTATTTACTAGAGCGTAGACGAGACAAATACATGTTAAGCAGTGTCGTCTCAAACTGTCAATGCTTTGCTCAGGTGGTCGAAGTTTTGATATCGGGTGCCACTTTTTTAGCACAAGTAACCTATCTACGTCTTTTTATGATAATATCATTGGTTGTACGTACTTTATGGGGAAAGGTGGGATGTTGTAAATTCAATGTTTCGTGTGACATATCGGTAACTGTAAAATAAGTTACTGGTTTGTAGCTTCTAGCAGTTTGTTACAGCGATTAAGATCTAATTTCGTTATGAACATTGGTTTAAAACTTAGATTACTATTTTTTATTGTACGAGAAACATCAAAGAAGTATTAAATTACCGAGATCAATATACAATGTGGGTAACCACTGGGCCACGACGCTCTTCATGTTCGTTTCAACAATAAATTAAAGATTTTCATCCTGAATGTGGCTTTTAGGGAAAATTGTGATAATAATAATTGATAACAATGGTAGGAAGAAGTAAGTTAACGCTTGGAAGCCCACATTTCGCCGGAATTATTAACAACATACGTAGCAGGTGTTACAGATCTTCGCTACGGCATGATCCAGTTTGGTTCAGTTATTAATTGTTTTACGGATTTTTAATATCAAAAATTTGAAGCAACTAAATTGTACTCTAAGTTTTGAAAGTATGTATTCGCGGGACCAGAAGTTTCAAAGCCAATAGACATTAAACCAAAATTTATTGTCACAGTGACAATACAAGTAAGTTGGTTTTATATTTTATTTAAAAAAAAGCCTTCGAAATAAGGCTATGAATACACATACCCACCCGCCATCCAGGTCAGTTTAAAAACACGGTATGCGCATTCAAAATAACAGGTAGTCAGTCTCACAATGGTTATTTGTAAGTATATGGTTTTGAACACAAAAGTTATGTTTCTTATTGCGATATTTTAGTTCAATTTCGTGGGAATATTTTTTTACAATACACGTACACTTGCGTATACAAGGCACTTTGCAGAATCAAATACGTGTTTTTTTTTGTAAGAAACTAGACATCAACTTGACCGGAAACCATAATTTAAACTGACTGAATAGATGGAGAGAAAATAGTAAGGATTTATCTATTAGTGCAAAAATAAGAAAACAGAGGCTGGTCTGAAGTAGAAAAAATAGCACGAGAACTGTCCATGAAATATATATGGTAAAATTAATAAAGTATCTTGGATATAATCGTCCAAATAGAGCTTGTAACATGGGTCTGAGAATGATAAACATACTGACAACGGAATTCATAAACGCAAATCAAAGTTGAGCAGCCCTCACTGTTTCAATCGTTAATTTACCCTTCTTTAAAAAAAGTAGACTTTACGTATTTCTAAATACATAGGTACTTAAATAAATAAATACCTAGACGTACAACACATACATACAAATGATTGTGGGTCTTAGCTGAGGTTTGAACCCACGACATACAGATATTTGACAGGCATTTAGCTATCGTCTAAGCTGAAATGACGCCCCTTCACTGCATCTACACGTTTATTTATTTATTTGTTAGTTTGTACACAAAAAGACAATTACAATAGACAATATTTAGGACAGTTCAAGTACAGGTGATCTTATCTCTAAAAGAGATTTCTTCCAGCAGACCAAGGTGATAGAATATGTTATTAATTGACACTACAAGACAGCTGCGTATCGTTATTTATATGCATAGATGCAGTGGAGGGACGCGTTATTTCAGCTTAGATGATCTCTACCAAGCTTACCATTATTCCTTCTGTTAGTAGCGGCGAGTACGCTGGTGGGGGGCCGCGGCGGCAGCGCCGGGGGGGTGTCGGTCTTCGCGGGCGGAGGGGGGCCGGGGTCGTCCGCGCATGCGTACTGCACAGAAGCCGGCTTGCACGTGCATGCTACTTGGTACTGAAAGCATTCAAAGTTATGTATGAATTAATTAATATATCGCTGCTGAGACTGTGTTATTAAGGTTTATCTTATATTAAATAATATTTCCATCCGAACGAAAGTATGAACTGTCCAAGTCTACAAGTTACTTTTTTGTGTTGCCAGCTCTAAGAGTATGATAAGCGTCAAACATTGCTCCGTTTATCCATATATTATGTACTTTGCTTTGAGGTATTTTTAAAATAGTCAGTAAACGGATGGATTAAGGATTAGTCATGCAATCAAAATCAATTAGACGTTAAAAATATTGATGATGCAATAATTATGTATTATGTTTTTAATTTCCTATGTCTTATTTACTAATAAGTGTTCTATGTTTTGGTGTGTATTATTAAATGAACTAAGGTCATTTTGTGCGAAGTCGTGCTCCCTCATAAAGCTGCCTATTTACAAAAGAGCAACTTCAAACACACTTAGATTTGTGCTGTGTGTTGTGTATGTTATGTATGTTATGTAAGGATTTTTTTTCAAATAATCATTATTTATCAAGAGATAACCAACCTTATGCAAGTCTGACGTAACAGAGGCGCTAGTGTCGCACTCGGGACAGGCGTCCGGCGCGGGAGAACTACGCGCCGACGTCACGTCCGCTAGCGACATCTTTGAGGAACTGTGTCAACTGAAACAAAAAGAAAAACTTATTTTATACTTCCGCTGATATATCTCAAGCTACACAAACAATCTTAGTTTTGCCAAAATTGATTTTTAGGTAGTTCTCTTTGTTAGAGCTAACGGGAAACAATCATCTCATCTTTTAGAAAATTATTTATTAATGGCCAAATTCACAGACGCAAATCAAAGATGAGCATTCCTCAAAGTATAGTTGTCAATTTCAGTTCTGTGGACATAGTCCGGTCAAATTAGACCAAAAAATAAGAGTGAAGTTACATGAATTCCCACCAAGCTGAAAATCGGTAAGATTGTTTGAAATATCATTAAAAACAAAATTTGGAAGTCATCTTTCCTCTGTAAGGAAAAAAATTTATTCAAGGTCAAAGGTAAAAAAAATGAGTTTTTCGCGATTATCAGCAAAACGGTAAGTTTTATCATAAAAATATCTCAGACAAAAATTGTAGATCATAAAATTATCTACAAGAAATTAATTAATACTTTTATTTTTACGAACCACCGTTTTTGAGATATAACGATTCAAAAAGCTGTGAAAGTTGCGCTAAGTACACTACCTCATAGGTGGCGTGGAAACGTATGCATATTATGACGATTACAACTTTTACAACTTTTTGAATCGTTATATCTCAAAAACGGTGGTTCGTAGAAATAAAAGTATTAATTAATTTCTTGTAGATAATTTTATGATCTACAATTTTTGTCTGAGATATTTTTATGATAAAACTTACCGTTTTGCTGAAAATCGCGAAAAACTCATTTTTTTTACCTTTGACCTTGAATATTTTTTTTTCCTTACAGGGGAAAGATGGGGAACTTTCAAATTTTGTTTTTAATGATATTTCAAACAATCTTACCGATTTTCAGCTTGGTGGGAATTTAGGTAACTTTGAATGTCTAATTTGACCGGATCAACAATTCAAAGGATGGCATGAGTTTGAGGGCGTGCAGAACTCTGATTGGCATAAGTGAATAATAGCCTAAGTTTTGCCTTTTAAAGCTTTACCGGACAATGGAGCGAACGGAAGTTGTAATTTGGTGCAAAAACCTTATAAAAAAAATAATGAAATCTAAGAATTCATGCAGTGACTGACTTCACCTGATGCTCCTAAGCTTTTGGCAAGGCTACTATAAAAAAAACCGTCGTTATTTTTCATTTAACATTTCTGAAACAATTGACAACTGCACATTTGTAACATACCAGAGATCCTAACCGTATAGAAATATCTTCTCCAAATACCTCACTTTTTCATCAACCGAACAAAATACTACCTTATCAATCTAACGACAAGGTTTAAATCTAATTCTAGTAAAGCAAACCCCTATTGCAAATATCACGATCATACGACATTGCATTCTAAGCTCATCACAATAAAATCTATAATCTTTTCAGCGTCGTAAAGTTGACAGCTATTGCAAAAAACAATATGGCCCCCAGTGAGCAGCTGACCAATAGTTTCCGGTGGCAAGGCAACAGATGTTGGGGTAAAATGACGAAGGCTGTATGAATTTTTGTACTAAATAATAGGTTTTAATCAATAGGTTGTACCTACATCTGTACCCTCATGCAGAATTCTAATTATGGTCAAGGTGGGGACTAAAAAAAATTTAGTTAGAATTTGCGGCCTGACTATTTACTTAGTAGTTTAGACAATTTGGTCTTGGGTAATAAACCTATAGTCCTATACCTATAGTCTTGACGTCATAAAACTATTTAAACCCAAAGAAAATGGAAAAATATCCATCCACAAAACGCAACACGACCAAGAAGTTATTACATTAAAAGTAACTGAATTGATTACCAACAAGATAGAGTTGCCTCATTTCCGGCTTTGAAAACTCGTACCAATTTTCATAATCATGAAAATTTTGTCCAACCCGCGACCACTTTCGTAATACTTCTGAATCCTTTCACCAAATCAGCCGTCAATTTGCAATTTGTGTTTCTGAGCATTCTAAAGTTTAACGAAACTTACATTACAGCACAGTAAGGCCTTATATTTTACAATATCTTTGCTTACTACCTTCCGCTGCCGGCTGCCGGTCAACGCTCTACGCATGCGCGGCGCTTGTCAAACTCTAATGTCAACTAGCTGCGGTTGTGGTTTCGTTTCGTTCGTTCGATCGTGGGAAATTCGTGTTGCAGTAGAATCGTTTTACATCGGTTATCGCAGCAAAAATTATATTTAGGCTCCAATTTATTTTACTAATAGCAAATAGTTTTGTCTTTATTTTACAAGCATTGCTTGCTTGCTTAGTTTTGAGGCTAGGTGACATTGGTGTAAGGTGTTTCAGATATTTTTTACTTTAGTGGACCTACAATCACTCGCTAAATTTAATTAACGTAGTTCGCTAGTTAATTAGAATAGTGTCTCACGTTCTTTTATTCATAAAGATTATTTTTATTATATTTTATTCAATTTAATACTCGCTATCCTCGAACGTCAGTCAAAGTTGAGCAAGCCTTTAAAATTATGCCGTCCTGTAAAATGTCTATGAAGGTAAACACTGAATGAATGTAAGGGCTGCCTAACATTAATATTGCGTTTGTGAATTCAGGGGATCAGGGGTAAATCTGCCAATAGCTTTGATCTTCGATGTGTGGATGGACGTACCTAGGTGCCGTGTTGCTCTTTCACGTAGAAACTACTGGATGGATTTAAATTAAACTGAGCAGTAATATAGCTTATGCATCGGAATAGGACATAGGCTATAATTTATAAAGATATTTACAATATTTTACCTAAGTCTACGCGGCCGAAGTCACGGGCGGCAGCTAGTACTTCTATAATCCTCACCTCGGTAGATTTAAGTTAGTTCTAAACCTAACAAGTAGAAAATTTTCATGCTGGCTCTTATTTTCGTAACATCAAGTGACTTCAATCAATGAACTGTCTTCTTAAACATTGTAAATTCTAAACATAATTTCTTGCAGTTCTTACTTTACAATAGTTCTCTATTGAGCTTCGAAACTTCGAAACCTTTTTAAGTGACAATCACGACACGACACGAGTGATTGTCACGCACGCTTTACGCTACTTTGTCGCTTTTAAAACTACAAACGACAAGAAAATGTCGTATTCAGAGAGAAGTGATAAAAAATAAAAGTTTACGAGAGATTTGATCATGGTTCTTTGACTCGCTTCCTGGGATTTCTTCTGCGTAAATAGTACAGGAGGCGACACGTCAAGCTAAACATTTATGCATTACATTTATGTTATCGTCGACGATGTTATCATCGTCTTTGCCCAATACCCTAATAAATTCAATCGCAGTTATTAGCAAACAAATCCTAACTCTTCACAACTATTTAATTACACCATACAATAACTAGGCACTATCTGAGTTAGGACAGAATCACCGCAACGGACGGAGTACCTTTCGCTGAAGAAGAGTACCGGTCATTATCGTAATTTCACCACTGAAGTGAGGTAATGTACATTGACAGCCAGACCTAACTCCACTTTTGAGCACAAACGGTAGCCCGCATTGCAGAAAACGTCATGCTCAAAAACTGGCCAGTAATAAATTTGAACACGCTGGCACATAACAATACCTGACGCGAATCGCATTTAAAAGCAAATAACTTTTCTACTCATTCATCAAATTAAACAAGGTTCTTGAAAAGGTTCCAATTTTGAAAAGGTTTCAGGTAAACACTTTTTGCAACTGTCGAAGAACAGGTACAAAAAAAAGGAGAGATAGATAAATCGGTAAGGAGTGAATGAAAAGGAAACACACTGTTTTTATGTTATTATGGAGTAGCAGGTAGTGAATCTTTAGATTTTAAATACTTTTAGAAAATAGCCACGGGGTTACACACATTCCTTTCTCAACTTTGTTGGCACTATGTAGCATAGCAGTCTGAAACGCCCTTAATAGAGACAGTCGCCGTCACCCGTTTTTTAAAAAACCTCTAGGTTTTTTGAAGAGGTAATTCTTTTTAAACACTAGGCTTATTCAGTCCGAGTCTTAAGATCTTTCAGGAAAGTTAGAAATATCTTGACTATTTCAATACGCAACCTAATAACTACAGTTATCAAATAGTCTTTGACTCTTATTTGTTATTTGAGTGACGCTACAAATAACATTTGACTCTTTCGTTATGGAACTAGAATTGCCTTTATCAAATAGGTACTAAAGATATTTTGCGGGTTTGATCCCTGCACAGTGCAAACATTAGAGTGCATGAACATGTCTATTTGTATTGGTCTAGGTGTTTCCTATGTGATATGCATGTAATTACAAAAATAAAGTATATTTAGGTACAATGATCATGAAAGCAATATGCTGCACCAAAGAAGAAAATACTTTTCATAAATGATTTTTAATTACATCAGATAGAGTGATTGAAGGGGAAGGTTCATTTTATGTATAATAACATTCCATTGCACACGTGCGAAGCCGGGCGGGTCGCTAGTTTAATGAAACCGCCCAAATTGTACATTTACTAATTGTTCTTACCTACTTATCTGTAACCATTATTGTTATTTAGTGTGCAATTAAGAATACTTAAGTACAGAAGTATGTTTATCCGTTGGTCCTTGGTCCAAACCAAACCATATCCAATTGGTAACCTTCACATACTTTTCGTAACTACTTACAATATCTATTGTCTCGTTGACACAGCTCAAATTAAATAGCGATGTTACACACTTCTAAAAAACTATAGATAAAATTTCGAGATCCCAAAAAAAATACTGTTAAAAGCACCAATTTATCTGAAACAAAAGACTGCTTTCGCTGACCACGCGAATAGTTTAAACCATTGTAAAGATGAAAAATGAAGCAATCTGTCTTGTTTTGTGGGAACACCGGTACTTTCACTTGCTGTAGATAGCATGTACAGTTTAAGTGAGATTACAATGAGATATGGGGTAAATGGCTGTATTTGTAAACACGCGGTCCTCTTTTGTCGTATCCAATTGATTTTTGCTTTAAATAATAAATATGATAATTAATAACGGTGCCTCGTGGACCAGTGGTTCAACACTCTGGCTTGGAACACTTGTGGTCTTGAGGTCAATTCTGTCCGGAACACGTACTTTGTGTTCAGTGTACAATTTGCGGAAAACTCTCGGGTGAAGTAAAAAACACATACCTAATATTAAGTGGTATTTTCTGTCAATCTATTAAAAAACTCCAGGGCAAAGTAAATCGTGCTACTCCGACCACACAATTACGTGATTTTTTGTTAGACTAATAATTATTATCATATTGCGGCTGTTAACCTCACTGTAGCGATACAAATATAAGAAATATATTAAGGGGCGGGTAAATGCGTCTGGATTGCAGCAGTCCTGTAGTGAGTTGTTTTTTTTTTGATAGACTAATCACTGCTTTAGTCCGATAACTGCGATCTCCTTACAGGGTATCCTTGTCCTTACAAGGATACCGCACACTAACTCGTTGAACTATAAACTCGCAGCAGTGAAATACCATTTCTTTTGGCGTGTATTTAACTGCAGCTGCACTTATCATTGTCAAACTGTCAAGCATGCAAAATTATGGCAGAAACATGATACTGATTATTTAATCGCGGTACTAACTGAAATTCGTATCGTAGGAATATCTTCAAAACCTGGGGCTGGGAACCTCGAACCATCTTACAGTGATAATTTCGGGGTTTTTGTTAAAACGCACTATTTGACAGATCGGGAGCCAGTAACACCAGTTCTGCTGTCGAAAAGGTTTGCGATTCATGAATAACCCCATGAGAAATCCCAATTCAGCTAGTCTTACTTTCGGCTACAACATAAACAAACAAGTTGAACCTATTCTGTCTTCCGCTGTAATAGTCACGTAATTTCCGTAATAGCAGCTTAATAACGGGCCATTAACTCGGAAGTATAATTTAACAGTTTAGGTTTGTGTGTGACCATTTACGTATCGTCTCTCACGTACACTTGAATGTCACGACATAACGTAGAAAGTTTTGTGTATTTGGAGAATAGTTCTAATTAGGTAACAATAAAGAATGAACGACATCATCAAAATCAAATATAAAATAAGCTGAAACAGCAGTAAGTACTGAAGTTATAGTCACAATTTAGCTACTTTAGAGGTTATCTTGAAACGGTTACATATTAAAATACCTAAAATTGTTTTAACTATTGTCGATTCAACTACGCTCGACTGGCCTAATGTTTGATATAACTACTAATCATTTCTTATAATTTCATAATAACTAATAAACGCAATCCCTAATGGACAACTCGCCTACGCTCGACTCACCTAACGTCTATTCATCTAAGCTTTATTCATCTAACGGTCAGTTAATCTAACGGTAGGTTCACCTACGATCTGTAAAAGGGGTGCGCATTGGTTCATATAGCTTCATTTGATATATTTTCATAACGTTCATGAAATATAATGAACTTTTGGTATAACCACTCTTAAATTTTGTTTAATCTTAATAGCATTTCATATAACATTCATATGAAATGAATGTTTTTGTTATAACAACTAATTGGTATGCTTGTCTGTCCTATACTAGAGTCAGGGCGAAACCGACACGGATAGATTAGGTTAGAAGGTTTAAGGCGGGAGCGAAGCGAAGCGAAGCTCCCGCCTTGAACCTTCGTGGTTATTTTTTTTTTAAACCCGAAAAACGACTTGCCTGATTTATTGCTGCTTGCGTTGAACCAAGCACTTTTTATGATCTCTAACAATGTGTACCTATTTATTTATGTGTGTATTCATAAACAATCATAAGATTTATAAAAATAAGTTTATGTTATTCGATGATTATACAATTTATATTTGTCTGCCCTACCCCTGTAGTGCAATTCAAGCCCGCATAGGCGCGGAGTGGCGAGGCTGGAGGAGGATGAAAATTAGTAGGCGAATCGTAGATTAGCTGACTAACCATTAGATTAATAGATCGTTAGTGCAATCGATTTTAGTTTAAATGAAATTATTTAAGTTAAGCATTAGGCGAGTCGAGCATTAGACGTTATGAATTTAGGTGAGTCGAGCGTAGTTGAATCGACAATAGTTAAAACAATTTTAGGTATTTTAATACGTAACCCTTGAAACAGCATAATCGGCAGCTGCACCTGGCATGAAATGACATTTTAAGTCGCCAGATTGGTGACTAGTCAAAATGATATTTAATGTCATACCTTTGTAGAGGTCGTCTGAGCTGAAATGACGCGACCCTCCACTGCAACAATAGTATACTACTATACTATACAAACAAGCTCTCTTGCATGCGTGGATGCGGTGAAAAGACCTCTAGAAACCTATTTACCTTTTTCTCTTAACTAACCTCTCCAGTCGGGTGATTGGAACTCTTAATTTCTTAACCGAAATTGAAAGATGAATTTCTCGAGAAGTAAAATCTAACATTTACCTAGATTATTCACCAGTCTATACCTCTCAAAAACCGTGCGTGAGTATTTGTTGAGGTATTGAACCTCTGCTGTAACCATATACACTTACTCTGTTTATGAAGAAGTTGATTGTCATGTGTGCCATTGTAATTGCATGTCTCGTACGTAGTTGCATATTATTTAACTAGCGACCCGCCCCCGCTTCGCAGGGGTGCAATAGGATGTTATTATTCATATAAACCTTTCTCTCGAACCACTCTATCTATTAAAAAAAACCGCATCAAAATCCGTTGCGCAGTTTCAAAGATTTAAGCATTCAAAGGGACATAGGGACAGATAAAGCGACTTTGTTTTAAACTATGTAGTGATATACTTATTTACTTTACCACTTAATAGTTTGTTTGTCCCATGTAAATTAATAACCAAACAAGAGTATTACTCCTGCTTATTATAGATGAGTTATGTCCCGATCCCAGCAGGACCTACAAAGGCTGCTATGTATGAACGTAATTCCTTGCTTTTTAATAAATAACGGATTTTATGGCCTTTCAGATTAGACTTGAAAGCGAATAATTGTTTGTTATTTCACGTTCATCTGAGTAGCGATGATAAAGTTGGAATTACTCTTGACCTGGTGTGGACTGTATCTAATTTTTCGATGATAGTCCATTCGATTCTTTTTTTATTGATAGTTGCAATCAAATTTAGTTATATAGCCGAAAGAAGCCTGGGAATAAAGATATTGATCGAATATGGCTGAAACTAGTTTAAGTCCATTAAACAACCTACAGCTATCTCTCTAAAAGTGGCAATCACCAATTTAAAAAAAACAAGTAGCCTGGATGACGGCTACACGTTGGGCTTGAATAGGGTAGATGACTATGAGTGATTTTGCATGTTTTTTTATGTTCCCCAAAAATAATAATTGATTTCAAATGTTATTGTAAAACCACAATCGAAATTCGTTTCAAAATGAGGCTACAATAGGCCTGCAAACTTGGGTGGGCAAGTCCATTTCATATGTGTTAAATTTTTGTAAAACAATATCACTTTTTTGTAACCCAAACTATTATGAAGGAATTATGTTAGGAGACCATTATCATAAACGCAATATTTAATATAGCTGTCGAACAAAGTTATTACGCGCTCCTTACAAAAACAGCGAGTGTGACGTCACTGTCGCTGTCACTTTTGTATGGAGCGTTTTTGGGCAAGTCCAAAAATGTGCATTTCAAATTGTGATATCTCTGGTGGTATTGATCCAGATGAAGTGATTCTTTGAGGATTGTTTACATAAATGTAAGGTCTTTCGATAATAAACAAAAAAAAATTACAGTCATCATGCCTATTCACTCGGCAAAGTGCGTGCATAATGCTCCGGTCACCACCAATGGAAATGATCTAGTATAATAGTATATTTTTTTTTTAAACTGAGGTAACAAGTTTATGTGAAGTGTATTCAATAATCAAAAAGCGGTCTTTGAGTGTCTTCATACATCAAAACTTCAAACTTAAGCACAGACCTTTCTTCCTATCTAACGAAGTCATCACAACAATACCTCATCCATCCGCGTTACGCAAAGGCGGTGACATAATTCTGCCAATTGTCACGGATGCCATCAGTTAACCTCACGCCTCAGCTTAGAGCCACTTGCAAGCTGTTAAGAAAGGAATTCAAAACATCAACGCCATTAAACAGTGCAACTAGACGAGTAAACGCATGATAGAGACTTTGTGGATCAGTGGTTATGTATCCTGGCTCCAACGTTCGTGTGGTCCCGAGTTTTGATGTTCGACGACCAATTAGGTTGAGAAAACACCAGAGGACGCGGGTTCGATCCAGGCACAGTAGAAACATTCGTGTACTCGAAAATTAACATGTCTGTTTATATTGATCTGGGTGTTTGTCAGGTAAACTACGTAACATATTAAAAAAATAAAAAAAACTATTTATGTCAGTATGTTTATCCGTCGGCAAGGTTCCCAGTGTACAAGATTTACTTAGCCTGGGGCTAGAAGGTGCTGTGTAGAGTAATTTCCAAGGCTATTCAAGAATTATAGACCGACAATTTAGAGCACGACCCTTCCGTTAATTTTCATAATAAACATTACTAAATATAAAAAGAGGTAGATACATTATGTCAGTAATGATGCGTTGTCGAAAATTTTCCCCTAGCACACGTATCTATAATTTGAATTTAATTCTACCTCTTTTCATTATAATATCATTGCTTGTTACTGTAAAAGTGTAGTGTATATGAGTAGTGTGTGTATAAAGATAATTTAGAGCAGGCCAAATGAACATATCTTGTCTTATTATCAGTTAAAGCGATTTGT
The DNA here is from genome assembly GCA_950022985.1 of Udea ferrugalis. Lineage (NCBI taxonomy): Eukaryota > Metazoa > Arthropoda > Insecta > Lepidoptera > Crambidae > Udea > Udea ferrugalis. Next base: position 6,456,173 of record OX465543.1, read on the forward strand.
TCAGAAAAAACGTACCCAACTTACTACTGGAACTACCTCCCACACAAACTGCCTACTTTATTTGTATTGAATAGTATTGCCGTTACAAATTCCGTTACTAGGTAAAGTAATTTAGTTACAGCTGCAATAAACCGTCTTTACTTTTTATTTTAAAGTAAAACTATCTGGCGAATTTAGGTTTATCGATATTTTACAGTGATTGGATAATCGCATCACTAATTTTACGTCTACCAAATCTAGTAACTGACAACAGTGGTGAATTATACTACACACACTCGATTTATTTATTTGCGTTAATCTGCATACCAACTATCTGACAAATGTAAGTTTATCGATATTTTAACATGATTGGATGATCACTCTGATGACATCCCTAATTTTCACGTCTTGTTAGTTCAGTACCTAATAAGTACAATTGTATTTTTTTATTAGGTGCACTAATAACAAGTTATTTAACAGACATTGACAGATTTTTCTAGGAGATCACTATTCTGTCAAATGACCTATCATTTTACGGCATTAGTTAACTGTCATTTGACTGTCATAGAATCATACTTTTATACTACGACGGTGGCAAACAAGCATGCGGGCTGCCTGATGGTGAGCAGCTACCGCAGCCTATGAACACGTGCAACATCAGGGGCATTACTCGTACGTTGCCGACTCTGCAAGAACCTTTTCAAACCCCTCTTGAAGAACTCCATGCTATAGCTCATCGGGAAAACCTCGGCCGGGAGTTCGTTCCACAATTTAAGTGTCCTGGGAAGGAAGCATCTCAGGAACCGAGCTGGACGAGACCATGGCGGCTCTAGAGCATGTGGATGAACACCCTGACGATCAGACCTGACAATCATGATTCTGTCTTATAATAAAATAGGTGTTTTAACGGAAATTTATAGATAGCCTGTTATGCCGTTGACCATACAAACCTCATCAAAACACCGATTATTGTTACAACCGACGTACTCGCCAATTTAAAAACGTTATTTATTTAAAATTGATAACCCCTTAACAATGATCATTCACAGTCTGTCTTGTCAATCAATTATCGCTCTTAATCCTTTGGAAATTAACGTTATACCATCAAAGTGTAGTTAGAAGTTAATCACTTTTCCTGCCAATGGAATATAACACGTATGACTATGGAAATAAGATTTCAAATCTTGTGAAGCTCGAGTAAGCCATTGACCGCAGTGATGTTCAAGAAAATTAATTTAATACTGTGAGAGAAATACCTATGTGATCAATGATATTACAATAAAAAAGACGTAGATAGGTTATGTCAGTACTGACGCGAAGTCAAAAAATCTTTTTAATACCATTGGCACAGACACATACAGAAAGTGACAGATGGGGTGACTCAGGTCAGGAAACCTTGCAGTTGCAGCAAACCTAAAAGACGATAGCCGGGCGAGTTGGACTCTTATTTGAAGAATTGGTCCATCTTAGCTCAAGAGCATCATTGGAGAGGCCCAAAGAGGTCTTTTCTCCATAGTGAGATAGCAACGTAGGCCAATTGTGAGAATTGCACATTTTGCGAAGTGCTCCTTTTGCATCACACCCCACATACATCTGGGCGTCAATGTAGCATTCAAATTCTGTCTAAGGTTAAAATGAAACTGAATGAACCAATGATAACACTCGCTTGACCTTTAGCCAAAAGATAAGTTTGATCAGGGTCAATGTTTAATGTCCCAATTACTATAAGTTCTGCAACTGTCTTTTGCTACACAAATAAAATATAAAATACTGCTATTGGCAATAGTTATGAATAACAAGTACAAGAATAAATGGACAATGGACATTATTCCTGACAGCTCCCCGTCTGGCCCTTAACAAAGAAAAGATTGTAATATTGTATTTATCCGAAATGGCCCGTCGATGAAATAAATATAAATATCACTGGACATCATTCCACACAGCGCCATCTAGCAAGAAACTAAGCAACTAAATGCTTGTGCTATGGGATACTAGACAACGGATAAACATACTTAAATACCGTTTTTTTGGTAAATACATACGTAATATACATAGGAAACACCCAGACTATTACTCCAAATCAGTCGTCAAAATAACTTGTCGATGAATATAGTTCTCGATGAACCGACATTCGGTGAAATGACTGTCGAAATTATGAACTATAGTCCGTTCGCGTTAAGAATGCAGTGATTTTCACATTTTATTCTGTTATACACATAAAAACTCAGATCCACAACCTCTGCGTTAGAACTATGCGTTCAGCTGGTCACTCTGGACTTGACTTTCTAATTAGGAACGATTTGATTGGTTATGGGGCGTGCTAGATCGAAGGACTATAGACTCCATAACTTAAACATACAGACGATGCGCCGTACTCACTCATATACGTATTTCTTAATTGAATAGTGTCAATTTATCAATATATGTACGTTTGTGTCTCCAAAATAATAAGATTCGGTTAGTCAATCCTATACTTATTGTAAAGAAAAATGGCAAAAGTAAATACAATGTGTTGGTTAATTATACATATTTGGTGTTTACCGCTGATTTGTGATGCGAGAATAAAACTAAACATAACTATTGCTGATAAAAATGACGCCATTGTCACATTTTCAGGTTCAGACAATAAGTTAGTAACGGATCACGAAGTTGAACTTTTCAATATAAATGAAGTTAATGTTAAACGTGGTTTTAAAGAAGAATTAGGAAGAGCACCTGATCGTATTTTCTTAACAGACCCTACAGCACATGGGAATACATTCCATAAATTTAAATGGCCTGAAGTCAGAAGAAACTTGCAAGTTGATAAAGTGGAAATAGATGAAATAACAACTAAAGATGTTGTTTTGAAAGTACGTGAATATGTTAACAACTCCACTGAACATATCAAAACGGGGAGATCATTGTATTCAAACATAGAGAATGTTATTAATTCTGTTTGGTCAGAAGCAGGATTACCAAATGAAGACATATTCTATGATATGACTGTTAATTTTGACTGTGCTAATGTTCAGTACGAAAAGAAGTGGAGAGATCCAAATCCAAAGACCAACTCTGTGAAATTTGGTAAATCTGATGGAAAGAATATTAAGCTAAAACCAGGACAAGCTCTTGTTAAGAAATTAACAGCACAGGAAAACATAATAAGCTTCAAAGTGTTCTACAAAGCAAAACTCACTGGAAACATCTTTGGTGATTATAAAAATTCATATGGAAGTCACCATTTCTATGCACCTACTGTGGATAACATTATGAGGGCTGCTGACTTGAAGAATGTAATAAGAACTGAGGAAAAAATTAAAATAATTTGTTATACAGATCCAAAACTGGAGATCTTTGAAAAAGATACAGGTGTTGTAATTAATGACGAAAGATAAAAGTGTTTTCTCTTTAATGAAGACGACAAGATTATATTTGTCTTTTCTTGTTTCTGTCCCTGAAGATTGCCTGAATGAAAGAGATCGCTATTGGCGATGAGAGTTCTGGAATTCATGTAATGTATCTGTAACTGTTATGGGCAATGAAGTATATTTGATCTTATCACAGTCGATCTATCGTAAAAACTATGTTGATATTTAAGAAAGGCTAGCGTCAAAAGCCAGCTTATTACTAAAGTGACCAATCTTTTAAGAGAAGACTAGGTAGGTATAATGTAAACTAAAAACTTCTGCTACAGAACAACAGATTGTGCTCAAATAACACGAGTTTTTCTATCAACTCGTTTAACGTGCACCAAGTAATTTAAAGTGTGATTATTGAAGAAGTTGCAGGCATTAAACATGAGAATTAGGCCGCAGGAATTGTCTGGATCTTAGCGATTGTATTAGATGCGCAAGAGTGTCCGATGACAGAGACCGTTCACACGCTGCAAGGGGCATTGTGCGAGTACTGAACCATGTTTGTGATTATGCATATTGACCTCGGTGAGTATGTGACCTTTAGAAGGGTTTGTGGATGGTTTTTATGCATTAATTGCGGGAAGGATTACATAATTAGAAAGTTATTAACCAGGATATGTGGTCCGTGTATGTAAAATTTAACTTATACTGTAAGAGTCATATAAATAAATTAAGATAAATGGATTATCATGAATCTAGAAGTATAGTCTAAGTCAACAGTTGGAAAACATCAAGTTTTCTTATGTTGATGAAAGAGATTCGTGCTTTTTAGCAGATAAGGGGATTTGTCAACAAAACGATGAAGATACACCATTTTGGGTACAAACGAAGCAGTTACAACGGAAGGGCAAATTACCTTTGTATCAAATCGACAATGGTTTGGTGATGATTTGCTTAAACACACCAAGACCGTTATCTATTGTAAAAGCTATCTGTAAAAATTTTGGCAACCAGGTGTTTTCAAGGTTTCATCAACACAGGATCAAACATAACAGGGTCGCTGTTTTTTATATGCCTCTGACTAGCCCGTTTGGAATGTACTTAGACAGTAGTAGTATGTCAGATTGAAATATTGATGTATTAACTTGGTAGAGCCAAAAAAAGTTCACCGAATATTTTTCTCAAAAACTACTAAAGAATACTTTTTTCAAAAATGTATAGGTATTCAATTCTCAGATACCTACTTTTCTTAATGAGTTGCATTCATATGTGATTATTCACAATTAGTTTTTTCGAAATCCGAAGAAAAAGAGTTTGATATTAATTGAAAAAGAAAAACTCGTGCTGAATGGTAAACAATAAAACAACAACCTAATAAATAGCACACTGTAGATATTCAATAAGTACGAAGTTTTTTTCTTGTTTTTTTTTAAAAAAAACTTAAAAATTAATCACTTTTTCTAAACCCAATGCAAGTTCATCGATAAAAAAACTGTTCCCGTTACTCATCCCATCACTATCCAGCCTCCTTGGCCCACGCAAACTTTTCGTAACAAAAAAAATGCCACGGGTCCTTTCTCAACGGCTAAGCAACGAAATACACATTACACAGCCTAAAAAGCTCCTACTTTCAAAACTAGTTTATCTGAATTGCCTTTGTTCGCCGCCGTCTGCACATAAGACTGAATTTAGCTAAAATCAACCAGTTAAATGTATTTTTACGCTAGGCGAACCCACCGAAAACGGTTCAAACTCACCATAAAGTGAAAATCCTGTTTTTTGATCACTCTAAAACCTTTTTGCACTAAACTATTTCGTAAGAAAAAAACATCACACAACACTTTTACGCGGGAATTGACTATCTGTAATTCAACCACAGGTTACACAAATTCATTGTTTATTCATTTTTATGTTTATTTTAAGTTTAAAAACACTTTTTAAACTTTAAAACGAAGTGTAAGCACGTACGCGCTGAGCCGCGACGCATCTTGACTGGATTGAAGTTGGTCCGGAGATATTTTTACCTGCGAAGGCAAAAAGTTCCGTAGAGCTTAACTTTACTAACTAATCATTTTCAACTTTGCTGCTTGAGGATAGAGTTAAATGTTGAACGTAGAGCTCAAATTGCATTAGTATTGTATCGGCCGTCATTGGAGTTAATCAAATTGACTGTTAATGTTGAGAGCATAAGAGCTACTTTAGATTGTTATTGAGGAAAAGCTTGGTGTAGCATATTTATGTCGTGGGCAGTTGGTTAAGACCATAGTTTCCCAAACTTCAGGTTCTCTTATTGAGAACGTTATTCGTTTACTTTTAACTATGTTAAGTGCTTTTAATTTCTTAAGATATTGTACGAAGGCAAACTAGTTAATGCTTTTAATATCCCCTTGATCAAAGATTATTCAGAACTAGCTGGCGTCCGAGACTTCATCCGCGTTACTTCACCCCCGTAGGGGTTTAAATTCGAAAATCCTTCCTTAGTGCTCACCTAGGCACATCATCGAAGGAAACCCCTGTAACAAAATTTCAAATTTCTAAGGTACCTATAGCCGTTTAGGCCGCGGGTTGAATTATGTTTAGAAGAAAATATTTGTATTTTTATTTTGTTTAATGAAACAAATTATTTCGTGCCTAGTTCTTGCGCATCACAGAGACCTAACACTTGCTTCAATCCAATCTTTTCCTTAAGTGTTCGATCAGACTGACGTCAAAATGACGTTTTTTGCATTTCATTTTCAGGAATAACAGGAAGTTAGGCCTATGAAGGCGACGATCTCACATGGCAAGCGTTTTTTTACGACTAGAACTTCCACTTTGGTTACTACATACCTACTGCAACGAGTGGCTTCGTTATAAAAAGTTTGAGCACCACTGCCCAGGACCCGCACACAAAACTGGTTTACTCGAGTTAAAATAATAACAGGCTCGGGATGTTATGAATTAACTCATTTCGGATCGGTCCATTCCTATGGCTCTCCAAAACTTAAATCATTTCCGGAAAGGAATCTTACCACTCTAATTAGGAACCTAACTATTTATTAACATACCTACCCTTAACATAACCGGCCTATATACGTCCCACTGCTGGACACGGCTTCACCTCAACTATGAGGTAGAACGAGCCATACAACAACACACGGGCTCAGTGCGGATTGTTGGAGGGGTGTAAAGTTAGTGAGCAACCTTAATGTCAGATGTTATCAAAGCCGCCCTAAGGCCTCTGACTAGGCTTAACGACTGACATCTAGCGACGTGCCTTCCGAAGCACCTAGATGCGGTTTAGTTTAAACGAATGCCAAGGGATAATAGTTTAAGGCTACACACTACATTATTGTTAATATTTCGGCCAATGGACAAAACGGAATGAAACAAAATTCCTGCTAGATAAATAAAATTTAATTCAAAAGCGTTTACATATACATTTTCTACTTATTAACTACATGTCTCATTCGCCAGCCTTCTTCGGCACCCAGGCCTCGACCTTAGGCCTGGTCGTGCTGTAGGGGGTGTACTGGGCTGTGGTTCCCGAGAGGTTCTCATTGCCGTCGATCATCCATTTGTATTTGGGGCGGCTTGGGTCCTGGAATTAAAAAAGTGGGGCTTATTTTGATTGTAAGGGTGGGGCAAGGGTTTTCTTAAAATATGAGAGACTAGCGGCCGCCCGCGACTTTGTCCGCGTGGCCTTTGGTTAAAAAATTGGTTGTTTGTAAAGTAGGTTTACGATCGAGATGTTTACGTGATAACGGCATTTCACGGAATGACTGGCAGCGCTCGAGATGAGACGGGAGATCGGTCCGTCTCTCTCTCGTTATACCTGCGATCGCGCTCGTGAGGTTTTGGTGTGACACAAGTTTCTGAACATGTCACCCGACTAAAACGATTTTAAAGACGTTATCACGTCAAAAAAGTAATATATCTTTATAAATTGTAGCCTAAGTGCGATTCAGATGTATAAGCTACATTATTGTGAAGTTTCATTAAAATCCATTCAGTAGTTTTTCCGTGAAAGAGCAACACGGCACATCCACACATACAAACTTTCGGATTTATAATATTAGTAAGATTTAACATAAGTACGCGGTGATTCAGAGTGATTCTACTATAAAAAGGGAAACAAAATTGTCTACTATTTTGTTAAACATTGTTATAAATTATTATTTTCTGAAGGCACATACTTTTATTTATATGCGAAGTTCATCGTCTTAAACGAGTTCGCCTTAACCTATCGCCTAAGTCCGGGGTTCTGCTGTATACAGGGTAACTTTGCGAGTACCTGCCAATTTTTTTATAAAAAATTATATAGAACTTCATTTTAAAACTGAAGACATCTTCATGTTCTTCGTTTCTTTTTAAAGCCAATAAAGTTTTGCCCTTATTTTCGAGCACGGAAATGACTTCTACACTTGGCGTTCAACTCTTGCAATGATATCGTAACGTGCGATGGCGTATTTTCCATGAATATAATACATATTTTGAAAAAATTACCGCATGATAAAAAACAAAATGAAAAAATTTTTGGCCAGATCAATTCAGTTCCTGATACCAAGTTGCTCTTAAAAATTTGGCAAGTGCAAAATCACCCTGTATAAAACAAAGTCAGGTTTGTTACAGCATTTCATCGTCAACAGCCGTGTAGCATCCACTGCTGAACATAGGCCTCCGCCATAGATTTCCAGAGCGGCCAGTTGCAGGGGGCCAGCATCCACCGAAACCCTGCAATCTTGGTGGGCGTCACACGCTGCGCTTTTTCTCGAATGGTCTCCACTCGAGGACTTTCCAGCCCAACGACCATCAGTCCTTCGAACTATGTGCCCCGCCCACTGCCACTTCAACCTGCTAACACGCTGGGCTACGTCGGCGACCTTAATTCTCCTACGGATTTTCTCATTTCTGATTAGATCTCGTCAAAACTGTTTCTAATTAATTTGTTTGCCATCAAACAGTCTCCGTCCAAGAACTTCATAGATTCATTAATTTTTTTTTTAAAACTTTACGTCAAGAACACGCATCAGTTCTTCGCGCTATGGGCACCATCTAATAGGGTGAGACTGTGAGTTATTTTGCAGGGTTTTTATGTTCCCTAAAAATAATAATTGATTCTAAATGTTATTCTGAAACCACTATCGAAATTTGTTTCAAAATGAGGCCACAATAGGTCTGCAAAATTGTGTGGGCAAGTGCATTTCAAGTGTTAAATTTTTGTAAATTAATATCACAATGACGAACAAATTTCTTACGCGTTCCTTACAAAAACAGTGGACGTGACGTCACGTTCCTTGTCACGATTGTATGAAGCGTTTTTGGGCAAGTCCAAAAATGAGCATTTTAAATTGTGATATCTCTGGTTATTTACATAAACGAAAGGTCTTTCGCTAATAAACAAAAAAATAGTCATCTAGCCTATTGGCTGCTCGATTTCAATAGGGCCCGATTATGTAAACGACGCAGCAGTCAACGTTGACCTGCGTCGTCGCAACGCAACGCCCTGATGTGATCTCGCTCTAGCGCGCCAAGACAATGTGTTTTATATAAAGAATACGAAAGAACAATAATATGAATAAACTTATGTTTTATATTTCCTTTTTAAGATAAATATTGTTGTACCTGGTGTGGTGGCAGGTCAGTTTTGTAATGCAGCCAGCCGTACCATTCAGCGGGCACCTGAAAATGAACAAGTATACATAAAATTATCATCATAATTAACAGTGAGCAACATAGCAAGTTTAACATAATATTCTTGCCCAATGCTCCTGCAATTAGCTATAATGATCAACTTGAAATTACTGTACATGTTTGCAAATAGAAAAGTATAGACTTTATTGTGTATGGATATAAAAAGCTAAATAACTAAGTTAGAGCTTTTTTCTACTTTTACCTAACCTAATTGGTAACCTAAGGTCATCAAACATTATTCCACACAATTATTATTTTTCAATAATATTATTTTTTGTAACCACTTCTGGGTCTGGGTCAGATCAATAGAAAACAGACATGCTCATGCAAACAAAATAAATGTTAATATTGTGCAGGGACAAACTTGCAACCCCTGTGTAGTTGCTAACTGCATATTCTCCCTTACCACTATCAGTTACAAAATCAGTTTTAGATTAAGATTGGCAAATAATAAATAAATAAACAAATATTACTGGACATTATTCCACAGTGCCATCTAGCCCTAAACTAAGCAACTAAGATGTTTGAGGTATACAATGACAATGGATGCACAAAAATAGATATATTTTTTTGTAAATACATACTCAGTATACATAGGAAACACCCAGACTAGAACAAACAGACATGTTCATGCACACAAATGTTTGTGTGCAGGGACCGCATTCACTGGTGTAATAGCTCATTTCTGAACCATTACACCACAGTTGTTGTCACAGAGGATTGGGGGTTCTATTCTCCCACTCTTGATTTATTTAATTAAGAACACATAACAGGTAACAGTCAAAGAACAATTTTTAAAGTTAAGCATGCGAGTAACTTAACCTTTAGTGCGGCAACAGACGACAGACTAAACTATCACCCTAAAAATTTATGAATATTAGTGTATTAGTGTTACCTGGCTAGCATCATAGTTCAGATAGTACTTGTCGCTGTACTCCACCCAGCGGCTCCTGCTCATGAAGTAGCGAGGATTTTGGAAGTACTTGTTGCCATGGCTGTCTACCCCTATTAGTTCACCATCTTTCAACTCTTCTTGCCTGGAATTTGGATCAAATGATGTAAGTTTGTAAAATTATTTTCAAGACCAGAAAAAAAATTTCAATCAACCTTAATTTGATATAAAGACCTAATTAGAAAAGGAGAGCCGCAACGAGCACAAATCCAATTCTCGCACTCTGGTTTGTTGATGAAACAGAAATGTATGCTATGCCTAATTGATTGTACTGCCTTCATTGTTTCTGGTTTCCATAAAAGAAGGGGCAATCGCGCTTTGTGCCCAGAGAAAAATATAGGACATATATTTATTTTTTCATGTTTTATGTCTAGATCAACCAAAGATTTACCTGTCAGAGTATTGGCATTCAATAGCCACTTTCTTGAAAGAATTTTAGCATATTCTTAAGGTTTTAAACTGTTCAACAGCAGGATTATCGAATAAGTAACAAGTTCCGGGTTTATGCATTAGTAAATAATGAAAAGATCCAAAGAAACTACGTAAAATACCAGAATAACATAACCTGCAATGAAATTACATAATAACAACTTTGTAATTTACCTAAACAACTTGGAGAACGAGCCCCTTATTCCACCATTCTGACGAATAATATTGAAAAGGTTGCCTAGTTTATCCAAGGCGAAAAACTTTCCCACGGACATTTTTACTGTAAAATCCTAAAATTTCGACATGAAAACACAGATGTCAAAGTTTTGACATTGACAAGTAATTTGAGTTGCCAGGACTTTGTCAGATTTTCCACTAAAGGTTTGTGCAGTAGACTAATTACTAACGATGCCTGTAGATTTAAAACATCGACCTTTTGCCAATAGACTCCTGACAGATGACATAATATACCTACATATGAAAAATGTTTCCTTATAAGCGACACTTCTTAGTTTACTACACTCTCAGTCGGGGTTATCATTATGTATCACGATGAGTGATTAGCTGAGTTATACGTGGCCTACCACGCCCACTTGAAAAACTCACCCTGTTTATCAAGCTTAATTTCTTCACTGCTCCAGTGCTCCTTACCAAATTAGGGACAATTAGGGATGTGAAAAAATAATCGATTTTTACATTAATCGATTATTTTTTTGGAATAATCGATTTTTAAAAATCGATTCGTGTAACACAAATAATCGATTTTTTATTAATCGATTTTGTTTACAAGTCGATTTTTTTACGGATAAAGTAATCTCAAACTATTTCTAGAAAGAAATATTTTTCATTCAAAAACAAAGAATTTCATAGCTTAGAAAGTGGCTCATTGGCCCTATGGAGAAGCTAGGAAGGAGCATCCCAAACTATCAAAGTTAGCTTGTAAACACCTTTTTGTATGTTCTTCATCAGCTCCAGCAGAGCGTCTTTTTTGAAAAGCTGGAAATTCTATCCGCAAAGCGAGAAACCGTATTTCAAGTAAAAGATTGCCCAAGCTATTATTTCTCCGTATCAAACAATAAATAGAATACCTCTTCTACTTAGGTAAGGTTAAAAAAAGTGATATATCTTTATAAATTGTAGCCTATGTCCTATTCAGATGCGCTACTTATATCATTGTAAGGTTTCATTAAACTCCATCCAGACATTTAAAAAAAAAAAAATATCCTTGGACATTATTCCACACAGCGCCATCTAGTCTCAAGTAGGCTAATTATAGTCCGTTATTATGGATACTAGACAGCGGATAAACATACTTAAATACTTTTTCTTTTGTAAATACATACTTAATATACATAGGAAACACCCAGACCAATACAAACAGACATGTTCATGCACACAAATGTTTGTACTGTGCGGGGATCGAACCCGCGACCCTTGGTGTAGTAGCCGACTTCTCAACAATTACACCAAGACGGTCGTCAATTTTAACGTGAGAGAGCAACACGGCACATCCATAAAACTTACGCATTCATAATATTAGTAGGAATAGGTAATCTTAGTGCCCAAATAAAGCTATTTTTTAATGAGAGATTTTATGCAGCTAAAATACCAAAATCAGTAAAAAAATCGTTTGTTTTTGTAAAAATCGATTATTTTTTTGTAAAAAATCGATTATTTTAAAATCGATTTTTTTTCGGATTCAAAAAATCGATTAATACAAAATCGATTATTTCATTATAAAGTCACGTCTCTAGGGACAATCGTATCTTTGTTATAATGGAAGAGGAACTCGTAAAAGTAAAACAGAAAAAGTTTTAGAAAATAAGTTTATTGGCGGTAAAATAACTTAAGTACAATTTAATATACCATTATTTTACAAAAGCTTGTACTATGTGTCATTTCCTTTTAACTTTTTCTTCTTTGATTTCTTTACACTAAGCGCTATTTCGTGGTCGTCAGTGTTTTCCACAACCATTTCATTTTGATCAGTGTCTGAAGTTTTAGATTCGAGCTTCTTCTTTTTCTTTTTGCTAATTTTGTCTTGGTTATTTTTGTCTCCATCAGCTGTCTCAGTATCCAAATGTTTTGATTTTCTACTACATTCTTCTTTTTCATTGTCACTGGTAACACTTTCCGAATTATCTTTTTCATGACGTTCAGGCAAAGGAATCATTGATTCTGCGTCCTCAATATTACTCCCGCTTTTTAGTCTTGACTGCTTTTTTTTCTGCTTTTTAGTGTTAGAATTAGATGAATCACTACAAACTTTCTCTTCATCAATATTTTGCTCGTCATTAGATATTTGTTTGGTCTTTTTTAATTTCTTTGCATGGGAATAACCCTCAAATTGGGGCTGTATGAGCAGCATTTGCTCTTGTTGTGCTATTCTTGCCAATTTCCCAGTAGCTTTAAGACCATGTCTTGCGCCTCTGCAATTAAAGCATAATTTAATGAATTAGCATACATCAAGTAAAAAATAGATTTTTTTCATTTGCCAGAAAAACAGACTCATTTATGCAAAGTTCACTGGACGACAACGAAAGAGGTCTTGCATGGTCCCCTGCAAATTTGAAGTTTACAGAAACCTTTTTATGTTTTTAAAGCTATGTAACATTAACGAAATTCAGTTAAACTATTTAGGCTTGGCAGTTTTGACTATATTTTTACTAAACGGTAATAGTCAGACAGGACAAACCCTTAAATATGTTTTTTTAATTACCTAACTATAGTGGCCAGATAACTATGGGATGTTTGAGTGAAATCGTCTTCCAGAGTAGCACATGAGTGTAGACACACCATAAAATGCCAAGCTTGCTTAATTACTTTTTCATATTATTTATTAGTTACCTAAGCTTCACAAAAACTTACTTATGTGCAGTGCGTCCCTCACAGGCTGCAAACAGCTCTTCGTCTGTCATTTTGAATACATCCTTCTTCTCATTTTCTTCCTCATCAGATTCCGAGCCACTCACATCTTCCATTTTTCTCCCACCATTAGCCAGAACTGCCTTTTTAACAAAAAAATCTGCATACTTTTCTTTATTATCATCTTTCTTGCGTTTTCTTGTTAATTTCCAAGTGCTATTTGTGATTTCAAATTCATCAGCATCTTTTGTTTTGATTTTCTTTGTCTTGCCATCTTTTTCTTCAACCTGAAATAGACAGAAACTGAATTTTAATAACTTAACAATGTTTTTATCATTAAATATTATAAAACAATCAGAAGATAGCTATTGTTACAAAAATCAACTAGATTCTAAACATTGCTGACAGAGGCACATGAAATAAATTTTGTTTTTATTTTTGATACTTTAAGTTAGCAAGAACATTTTGCATAAATATGGATATGTTTAAGTGAATATTAGGTATAATACTGCCACAGGCTGAATACTGCCAGTAACGGTCCTGTGTATCTTTGCATTTATCTGCTTGCATGATAACAATATTGCCGTGACCACTGACCACAGGCTGCAACACACTTTCCTAGGAATCCTAACAACTGCAACTGAAGTCAGTTTTTCTTACCTTGTCTAATTTACAGACATTAATTAAGTTAAGAAGATACCCAATGACCACAGCCCCTTCTTATACCATCCTCATATAATAATCACTTTTACCTCAACATTACCAGCAGCTTTATTATAAAGCTGAGTCCACCAATGCTCTGTGAAGTCTGCAGCAGCATCGTGTCCCACACCAGTAACACTACGCTTTAGTTTTGGTTTCAGAGCCTGTGCAATCCCATTTTCCCATTTGCCCAAACCTTTACCTATAAAACATATGCATGAATATTAGATATGAAGATACTTTTGCTGGGCAATTGGATCCCATATCCTCCAGCATGAAACGAATCAATGAATTATATTTTTTTTAAAGCTTCAATACAAACAAAATTTGGACTGAAACAGCCTAAACTCACCGTCGGACCAGCCGTATTTTTCAAGCTGTTTTCGAGCAAAATCCATTTTTACGCATTTAATATGCTAACGACATGCTGTTGGCCACTAAAATTAAAAATATTATGGTTAATTTTACGACGTAAATTTTATTTATGACGTGAATATAACCTACAAAAATATCACATGCTTTTGACATCAAACAACTGTCAGTGTTCCGAATCAGTTTTTTTTTACCCTGGAATTTTGACAGATAAAGTGATGCATCACACCACCACATGATACAAAATCACTGTGACTTTTGTCAGCGAAACAGGAACTGCTAATCCATTATTGGACATGGCCTGGTAAAAAAAAAGACTAGGTAAATGCTGAGTTTTTACCGGGTCTCCTCGGCAGAAGGCAGAGACACAATACACATAGGAATACATAATTCCTATGTCTTTTTTGTATTGTTTTATATCGTTTTGTTGTGTATGTTTGTTATGTGATTCAAATTAAGATTTTTGAAGATTCGTAAGTACTGTGTAATGGGTTACTGAAATAAGGATATATTGAATTTGAATTAAAGTGGTATGGTGTTGGTGGTTTCTTTATTTGGTAAAATTGCAAGGGGTTACCTTAGTTGATATTTCCAGCCGCTAGGCAGCAGAGCGAAGCGATGGCACTGTACCTAAAATGTGCCAGAGTGTTTTATATCTGGCTTTAATTTTGGCTTTACTAGACAATGGGTTAGCGGCAGAGACTCGACTCTTATCATTTATGTACCTAATGTGCTCTACGGTGCCTCCAGGTGTGGGCCGAGATTTAAGGCAAAAAGGACGGTAAAGGCTCAAATTAGCAGAAAATCCCTGTCCACTGCAACAAAAGCGGAGATTTGGAGTATGCTAAAACACTCACTTGGTTTAAGTTTTAATTGTAAGAGATACCTACTTTTGAATTGAAAAAAAAGCTTCTTTATAACAAATATTTATTCAAATCAATTTAAGTTCTTTACAAGATTGCCTCAATATTTTGTGAATAGCTCTTTAATAACATGCCAACAATATATTTCCTATTAAAGTAATTAACGGGACCATACAAGTAGCTCATACAAAATACAAAACCCATTTGAAAATGTTTAAAACAAAATAAATGACATAGCAAGTTAGGTGGTAGGTAGGGGTTAGGTAAGTTAGTTATTTTTTGGAAATACATCGTCCAGATCATCTATAGTAGATTCGTTTTTGCTGTAAACAAAAGAAACAATTTAGAAAAATATCCAAATGCTGACAAATATTTCTCACTTGCATTTGACAGGTATACAAATTTACTTTTATAGTTATCAAAACTGTGCCAAAACTTCATGTAACAACATCGTGTTCAATACAAACAACAATTTTACGCTATGATTAAATTATTTAAACAAGTTTCTTCCTTTTTCATCGTATAATTGACATGAATTCATCAGAATGAGTTTTTTTCGACATCCTGAAATAATTCAAAAACGATTAAAGACTGAAATCAGATTGTGTAACTGATCGATAGAGAAGGTCAGTGGCTGTTATGGCCTATCTTTTTGACTTTTTGGAGACTTTATACCTCATTGTGCTTGTCGCTACTGAGCTCATTAGTAGGTATTCGGAAAAATATTTTAAACCTTAAAATTAATCTCATTACACAATGCTCAACCCATAACTTCAGGTTTGTAATTGTAATTAGGATCTCGTTTAGACCTTTCCATGTAGGGAAGTCCGTGTCCACCTTTTGACGAATATACTTCTAAAAGTGGTCGAGTCAACAACTCCTGTTTAAACTTTTTCAGGAAATAAACCCAACATTTTATTTCTGTTACTTCGTCAGAACCACTGAAAAATAAATGATAAATGTTGGGTATAAAGTTGACACACGAATTAAGAATTGGCAATAGAACTCAACAATTTGATACTTACGCTTTCTTTACATTAATGTCGTCTAGTTCTCTAACATAATACGAAGGATGATCTTCTAAGATATCTAGTTTACTAAGCATATCGTCGTCCACCTGGTAAATTTCACCTGCAAAAATAAACTAAGTTGCGTAAAGCGAAAAATACTAGTGATTTTATTAATAGACAGATTATCATATGACGGAACCGTACATCACTATGTACTATTTCTTTTTTGATAGCAATGGGCTTTTGACTAGGAAAGGAGAACTTGTTCTTTAAGCCAATAATTTTAATGTTTTATTTTTCAAAGGACTGTTGCTTTAAAATACATTTTAAGTGCATAAGAAGCTATATAAATACAGTAAGAAAGAAAAAAAATTTCTCCAAAAATATATTTTAATGATGTAATAAATGAGACCTCAATACACCAAGATCAATCAACTAACTTTAAGCAGAGCTTGTATGCGTACTAGAATAGGTTTCTGTCAGGGACTTATCAACTTATTATCTAAATAAGATTACAGATGAGATTCAAATTAAATTATTTGATAATCAAACTATGTTTCAAAGTTTACCTTTGACATTATTACCATCACCAGGACTGTAGAGCAAGAAGGGAATATTGTAGCGCGTTGCGATTATCAATGGATATTTGGTCTTAGTGAACCCGTCAGCAACAAACTTGCCAACACCATGTTCACGGTTTGTTAGCCAGTGGTGGTTAGGCTCGTTACGCTTGAGGGTACCGTAGACAAACACGTTGTGGAACATCTGAAACAGTATTTATAAGACCGTCTGTGAAGGTAACTATGAAAGAAAGAAAGAAAAAAAATATTAGTCCACACAAGACATAGGTAGATAGTTACAAAAATGCAATGCAATTGTCATAGAACTGGATGAGTTTTAAATATTAATAAAACAACAAATTAGGTATCTAGGCAGATTTAGCATGAGATAACCTAACATATTCCTTAAAATTACTAACTGAGAATAACATGCAGAAAAAGTTTTTTGGCAAAACCCAGAGTTATGTTTTTTAATACAAAAGAAGAAAAGAGGCAGCCAAATGACAAAATGTGCATTTGTCTGGTCTGCAAGAGCAAAAACTTCTGATGTAAGTAGGACAACTATTTACAATATTCTACTTACGTTAGTTTGTTGTGTAACTGAATTTCTGTTTTTAAAGTTTGATTTAGTAATTATGGACCGCCATTTACAACGAGAGTAACCTAGAGACTATCTACAAATATGATCGGTAATAAAACACAATTATTACCAAATGGAAAGACTAAATTAAAGATAAACGCTGCAAACCGATAAATGAAAGCAAATTAAACAGGAGTGTCGACCGTGATCTACTTACGTTACGAACTGATTGCGAAATTATTGTTCTTATTTCAATATTTAGAAGTTTTGAGAGCTTTATCATGAATCTGTAATTAGTTATTGGTAATATTCAAACTTCTGCGCCCAAATTCCAGATTCCGAATTTCGTCAATCAAACTCCCGTCAATTAAATGTCAAAGTCTTCTTTTTTCTTTTTTTTTGAGTTCGCTGTTGCGTTTTCAAAGTTCGTTAGCAATCTATCTAACCTTCATGAAGGTGTTTTAGGTTGCTTAGTAAAATAACAAACCTCGCTAGTTCTAATAGTGTGAATTGATCATTTTTTAAAAGGAGATTTTTCGAATTGTGTATCGCAATAAATAACAAAAACGAGTGACCAAGAACGTTTCTACTTAGCGCGTGCGTGTGACGTCTGCTGTCCGTCTGTTTGGACTTTGGCGTCTCTGTCTGTCTATCGCATTTGTTTGAGCTCGCTCTCGCGCGGATTTAAAAAACAAACCAGTCAAATGCTATTTTTTGCGCTGGTAGGTTGCGTTTGCCGGTTTGCGAATTAATATTTCCGATTTATAAAACAAGACAAATATGTGTGTCGTAATTGTGCTGTAAGCGTGTGTCGGATACGTTGTGTTAATTAAATTACATTTTGTTCTTCCTGTGAATTCAGTGTGAAGCTGTGCAAAATGAGGTTGGCAGGTGCCATTTTTGCCAATGTGACTAAAATGTTGGACTTTTATTCACAATTTAATCCATCACCGCTGTCTATAAAACAGTTTATAGATTTTGGTAAGTGTTTTCACGTTTATATTCTTTGATTTAATGCTGACGGATGCGTAATCTGCAGGTCGTTTTCAAGGTCGTTCGCGTATTTAGAATCTTGTATTTGTATGGAATATACCTTGCCGCCTCACTTGGATATCTTACAGAAAAGGTTTACAATTAGCTTTGAACAGTATAGCATACTAAAATCTTTAAGTTTTAGCACTGTGTCACTGTTTCTGTATTTTTTTTCGGTCACGACTGCGAAGTACATACCTTTATGTGTAGTAGAAACTGAATCTGACAAAATGCCAATACATATAATAATAATTATCACTAAAATTCTAAGCCAATGAGCTTCCCATTAGTTCCTATGTGTTAATTTGATATTAATTATTTTGCTGGTAACTTGAATTGAAACTAATGCACCTTCCCTTCATGGATTCTAGAAGGTTTTTATAAGACGATATATTATTTTCTTGTTTGTCTACCAATGGGGGCCCGGACATTATTTTTAGGCTCCTAAAGCCTGGTTAGTCTGTCAATAGTAACTGGTGAAAACTGAACAGTTCTCAAGCCCTTAACTCTGCAGTAGTTGCTGAGCCAGAGATTGAGTACAATAAAGTAATGTGTTATTCTAGAAACTTGTAACGATGCCATTTCTTTTCAGCCCCGTGGACGTTACAACCTCCACGATGGCTGAAAACTTCGTAGTAGCTTAACCCTACATCAAAATATAAAGTATCTGTCCTTTTGAAATTTGAATTTAAATTTCGTTCCGTATGTCTGCGGAGCTTTTATTTTTGGACAGTCTTACAAAAATCTTCGAAAGATCAACATCATCACAGATTTCTTTATATTTTGAAAATCCGTTTATTTCTACTCATTCATCCTTTCTAAATTATCGTGAATATCTATTGTGATACCTAAGTGTTGGATAACTAAATAAAAACAATAAGCAAGTCTCGGAATGTGATTTTTATTGAAATAACTTATACGACGAGTGCCGGTCTTCCCTGGCCCTTAGTAGGCTGAAGACGGCAGGAGGAGCCGCCACACTGGCCCCACCGACTCTCTAGCGGTACTACCCCGCTACAAACTTAATACTTAGTGTGGCTTTGTTTTGAAACTGTAAGCTTATGTTTTCATTAACCACTAAACAATAGTTTATATTAGGTACAGATAATGTATGTCATTGTCTGATTCATAAGTTAGTTAAATGCCTCCATTTTGCTCAACAAAAACTGATTGTTACAATATTAGTGCAGTTGTTTTATTATATTTGTACTTATGGTAAAGTTAATTAAATGTTCTGTTCAGAAATATTTGTGATTGTGTGTGTTTTGGAATTTCCAACCTTATCACTGGGCTTCTTATTTTGCGTCTGTTGCTCATAGTTTGCGGTTTGTGTATAAATATGAATGTAAATACCTAAATAGATATCTTCAACGAGCTTCTTTCTCTTTGTTTCACTATCTAAAATCTAAATCAGCCATGAGGATCTCACTACCGGGCAAAGACTTCTCTTCCCCTCCTCGATTGCTGGAAGGGTCTAAGCCTCGCCTTCGATATTCAGACGTCAGCCGGGACCAAATAATGTTAAAGTGCCATTCCGAAGCACAGAGGCGTAATGTTTGGGCGTGATGGTCACCCTTCACAATTCCAACCCGGCGTGTGTGGCCGAGCTGCTGTTGCTATCGCGCCATAGGCAAGAGAAACTGCTAGAACTATAATAAATCTTCATGACAAATCCCATTATTTTATCGGAACTAAAACTAATTATCTACAATTACCAACACTTGCATACCTAACCAAGTTTCTAGATTATTCCTAAGCAACAACCGACCTCAGTTGGTTCCGGTAATAAAGACTGTAGGTACTTGCTTATGTAAGTAACTAACTGGACAAGTACATACATGTAACTTGATAGTTGCCTAGCTGTAAGAAGTCATGTACGCATTTGTATGTAGGTATTGTTTTTAGGCCAATTCAATAGAACTGAGTAGGATAATTTAAGCCAATCAACCAATTTTAATTCGAAATGCGCGTTTAGGAATTAAATATAATTGGACGTTAAGCCACAGTAAAGGATACTATTACCGTGGTTATGCTACACAGCGCCATCTAGCCCCAAATTTAGCAATTAAGGCTGTGCTACGGGATACTAGACAACGGATAATAAACATACTTCAAAATATAATTTTTGAAAATACATGCTATTCATAGGAAACACCCAGACCAGTACAAACAGACATGTTCGTGCACACAAATGTTTGTTTTGTGCGGGGATCGAACCCGCGACCACTACTCGCTAAACCTACCGGTAACTTACTTCAGCGCGTATCCAGAGGTTCCCCGTGATCTCTGGTCAAGAACTCTGTGTCGATGGACCCCTGGCGCGATATTCTGGCATAACCAGCCCAGCTCGAGGGGAGTTATACTTCCCCTCTACAAGTCTACACCCGCCGGTGTGTGCGTCACTCTTTCATCGCCGCTCTTCCTCGGGGTCACTTGAAATGGAGGCACACAGCCTCCGCCATGTGCACTCTCAGTGACCCCGAAGGCCCCCCTTTACGACACTACGGCTCTACGACAGGCGGGAGGAAACAGGGGCAGAATTCTAACGCCCCATACCACTCCGTGCGAAAGTTTGAGGAAGGCTGGCTCAACCTTAGTTCGAGCCAATAAATTCAGGTGTGTGTCACGTCGCTAATGTTGAATATTAGCCTTACAAGCTTCACATAAAACTCCAACAAGTTCTCAGTGGCCCTCATAGTCAAGATTACGTACCTGGTATTCCTAGCAACCATTCTCTAATCTGTGGTTGAGGCGAGGCCTGTGCCCACATGTAAAGGCGAATGTTTAGTTTTAGTTTATTCTTATAGCTTTAGCTCCCATGCCTTTACAGTCCACACAGTATCATTCCATAGATTAAAATGACGCATTCGACCACGTACGCCCAATATGCCAAACGCAGACCGCACATTGCAGCTACCTACATACATTGTATGCATCTGTATTCTCTAGGTCAATGCTAACCCGCTCTAGCTTAAAATAGCTCTGTTCCTGCAACACTGCAGTCATATAACTACACCAGTTAGATGCATCCTGGTGTAGATGAATAGTATTTATTTACCTATCCGAAGATGAAATAGATTGGTTATAGTCTTCTTTCCTTTACGTCTGGGTTTCCCTTATTGAAACTAGCACCCGCCCCCAACTTCGTTCGCTTAGAGGCTAAAGTAAAAAAAAAACTAATATTTCTTAAGGCGTAGCCGCTCAGTTTGAGTCGGAACCCAGTGGGTCCCGAGATCAAATGTGGCCGGAACTCATCTTGGTATACTTTGTGTTCATTGTACAATTTGCGGCTACCTCTCCGGCGACGGAAAACATAGATATAAAACCCAAGCAGCCCGCATAAAGGCGGTAGGCTCTACCACGCTGGGTTCAAATTCCCTCTCGGCGAAATGTGGGCATCTGAATGTTCCGTTCACCATGACGGCAACAATCAGTGTGCCTCTGACTAACCCATTAGGCATATCGTCGTGAGGGTGTGTTAATATTTTTTTTATAAATTGTAGCCTATGTCCTATTCAGAAGTTTCATCAAAATCCATTCAGTAGTTTTCACGCGAAAGAGCAACACGGCATATCCATCCAAACTTTCGCATTTATAATATTAGTAGGATTGTACTAGGTATAAATGGCTCGCAAATTCGCACTTTGGCTATTTCCGTGGAATTTGAATAATGTCAGATAGTCTAGATTTTGCCAAGTTCTTCTGACGTAGTTGCAAACTTTCCTTTCATTGATTTAAATAGATGAAGATACCGGATTGCCTACTGGCTTTTTGTAAAGCTGTTTAAAATAAGAATCATTCCACACAAAACGAGAGCAATTTACAGATAAATATTAAATACATACATTTTAGTCTCAATGTACAATTTAGGTGTACGGTGGACGGCATATCACTAGCCATTTCCGGTCAGTTTTCTTGAAAAATAAATGTCATTCGGCATGAGCGAGAGAAGAGACGGAAATGGGGTAACCTGATGTGCTGTTTACTGTACATTTACCATACATCATAAACACGTCGTACCAGACACAGAATCTAAGTTTAATAAGCGACAGACGTAAGATAATATTTAAATATCATTTCTATCATTTGTGGTAAGCTCTCACCCACCTTTAATACCTTTGACATGGGATACTTCCCAGAGAACCAACATGACAGTTTCTAGTTACAGCAATTTGACACTATGCATTACATAAACTGTTGCAGTCATGAACTACCATTGGATACCAGGAAATATCAGTGTGAGGGCGGCGGCCACTTTCATGTGTCCCGTAATGAATGGAATAAGTACCAATACCCAATGATATTATAATAAAAAAGAGGTAGACAGACAGGTTACTTGTGCTAAAACAGTGGCACCCGAAATCAGAACGATCGTGCACCTGAGCAAAGCATTGAGTGTTGATGGTTTGAGACAGACATGTATCGGTCTCGTTTGCGCTCTATTAAATAGTCATACTATCTTGTTCCCTTCCCTTTAATTCCCTTTACTACAAATATATGAGACGAAAAATAAAATGTACCCAACAACAAAGGAAATATGAAAAAAACTTTATGAATCTAGGAATATCCCCCCAAGTCTGGATTGCCTCATAAACTCTCATACAGCGTTGTTGACAAACACAAGGAAACGTTGGCTACTGGCCAAAATAATCTCATTGCACCTATAACGAATGGAAACACCCAGTGCCAACTTTATCGGCGTTAAATAATAATCAGATGCCGCAAATACTAATACTTCTGGTATCTGTGAGAGCTTTTAGTCTTAGTTAGATCTTACGTGATGGGGGTCCTGCCATTTGCCCAAAAGGCATCTGGCAAAATTACGTTTGACAAACAATGTTTGGCAAAAAATGGTCATTTATACAAATGACACACTTGACAAAATGATCAACTCTTAAATTTTTATTTAACAAATAATCACATCACTTCACAAAATGAAAATCTAACAACTAAGTCATCAGACAAAACTACTAAATGTTGGTCAAAAAACATTTGAAGGGTCCACTGCAATAATGATGAAAGTCCAAAAATATTAAAACCTTGGTGACTAATGTCATTCGGTCGACCTGAACCGAATGACATTAGTCACAAAGGTTTTAATATTTTTGGACTTTCATGATTATTGCAGTGGACCCTTCATTTGATAATATGTATTATTGGACAGGTTTAATAATCGAACTCAAAATAGATGATATGGTATGGTTCAAATTCATAAACAATGTATCGAAAATCGAAATATAATTCATCATATCAACAAAAAGCATAACTCCTTTAAAAGCATATTTTTTTATTTTCACAATATTTCTTTCATTTCACACATCAGTGAACCTACTTGATGATTAAATACACTGGTGGTGGACATGAAAGTTTGGCCACCTAATTCGGCTGCTCAGCGGTTCCTCCAAAGCTACCTACCCATCGGATGGCGCATATTATTTGACGACCGATTTAGTGTAATGGTTCAGAAAGGGGCTATTACACTAGAGGTCGCGGGTTCGATCCCCTCTCAGTACAAATATTTATGTGCATGAACATGTCTGTCTGTACTGGTCTGGGTGTTTTTTCCTATGCATATTAAGGTTTTTATTTACAAAAAAAAAGTATTTAAGTATGTCTATCCGTTGTCCAGTTTTACATAGGTCAAGCATTTAGTTGCTTAGTTTGGGGCTAGATGGCGCTGTGTGGAATAGTGTCTTCTGCCGGGAGGGCTTCTCTGCATGTATGGCATATCTATCTATCGTCTATTGTTCGTAGGTATAGATACTATACTAGAAAATAGCCGAATTCGGTGTATTAGGGATCAATAATCTATCAAGGCTATGGGTACTGAAAGTAGTCGCTTTGCGTATCTATCTTTGCAAAACTGTACGCTAAGATAAAACCATTTACTAGGGGTGCGATATCACTAGATAAAGATATCGAGAGGCCGAATGAAGAGTACTTGAGGCAAGCCGATATTATCGTGTCATTGACAGTAAACACCGTGGAGGCCGTGTGGATTAGATGGATTGTAATATGATGACGTATCATCATTGGATTAGCCCAGTAGGTTTTGCTATATGTCCACTTCTTTTAAATAGACCACTATGGACGATAGTAGTTGGGGTTTTAGTCGGTAAGGCCACTGGGATACCACTTTCCCAGTCGAGAGTCCGCCATAACTGGTCCACACCCCGGTGGAAGGGTATGCGTAAGGCATTTCCCCTACTATAAAAAAGGCCTCACCCTAACTAAGGCGTTTATTTAAGTTTACTTACACATATTTTGATTTTTTTTTAAATGTGGATATTTAAATCTAGATATTGCCAAATTATAAGTAGTTATATTTTATTCTGAAAATAATGGGCAAATCTCTTTTATTGTTTAAGTGACTTTGTCCATTGGTTTTTCATGTACCTATCGCTTGTCGACCGATTTCCTTAAACAATGGGCCTATTGTTTAATTAACTGCGTTTAATATTAATTTGATTAGGTATTTAAAGCTCTGTAGCTAAATAACTGACAAAACTATAATTACGACTTAATTATTCGGACTTGGAACAGAAACTGTCTGTATAGTCTACATAGGTTGGTTAGTACTGTGATATACAGGTATGATTTTGCACGTACATGCCAAATTTTAGTAATATTCTCTATAGATCAATATAAAGCTACGCCTTCATCTTATTTTTTTTTCAAACGTAAAAGTTTTTTTTAATGTTACAAAATATCCTAAAAAGTAAGTCAATAAAGGATAATAAAGGATATAACACACTTGTGGTTCAACTAGTGCAATAATATCGTGACGTGCGCTGGCGTATTTTGTCCACGAATGTAGTAAATAAACTATTTGAAGAAAAAAGTATTATGGAAAATCTATTAATTTCCAAATCGTACGTTGGTCCCCAAGTCGCCCCTATGATTTAGCTAGTAAGTACTTATAAAATCACCTTGTATACCGGCACAAATTAAAATGGTGCAACTACAGATGCATAAAAAGTGCACTAAAACACTTGAGTAACCAAACGTAGTTTTCTCTTAGAAAATATTTTGTTTAAACAATTCCTGGTAGCTAAATAAAAGTGACTAACCAGTTGCAACCGGCTCTAAAACAAAGAGGACAATAGTTAATTGTGTTAAGTTACACCTTAAGTGTAGGTGAGTAACTCGGCCTAACTATCAAAGTCAAAGTTTCAATGTCAAAAGATTTGAAAGAAAGAAAGAAAGAAAATACTTTTATTGGCCACAAGGCTTATACAACAAGCAAATTTTTACAGACATAGCACCGCATGTACAAAAAACATTAACTTAAAAAATATAATTAAAGAACCTATGGAGTGGGGCCAACGAGGTCCCTGATGTCTCAGCAGTCAGCATAAACCGCTGCAGCTGAGAAGTTCCAGCGATGCTGGTATTCTGACAGGGCCTCTGCAGTGAGGGGGGGGGGGGGGGAGACAGGGTCCGGCACTACTACCGGTAGACAAAGAGTCAAAATTCATGAAAAAATAAATAAAAATGAGTAGCACAAGTAGTGAAGGTAAAAAAAAACATTTAGACAAATGTATTTTGTGTCTTGGCTATAATAATGATAATTTATTTATTTCAGGCGACAAATTACATTAACAGATCTTAAATAAAAAATAACATAATCTGCCCATATTATAAATCCCTTAAAGTCGAACATACATACTTATTATAAAAGCTATACACTACACATTAATAACTATACTTAATGATGTAATAAAACATTTTGTTAATAATATTGAAATGAGTAACAAAGTTTTACAAAAATATTATAATAAACAAAAAAGGATGGACTGAAATCAGTGGCTTCTAAAGTTCTTAACGCTTAGCATCAGCAGTGAGTGGAATGCTATTGCAAATTTTTGCGTAGAAACACCTACTAACATGTGTCATAACTACAATACGACATAAAGATATTTGCCTTACCATTGAATGGCAATAACATGATAACGCTAAGTAATAAAGTAACTTTATTGTTTAGGCAGACTTTTACGATTGCGACGTTGGACAGTATAATGAATTAATCAATAAATATATCGAGTAGATACACTACATACATACATGAAATCTATAGTCGTAGATATCATCTTGGCACAGTGGTTAAACAGCCTCTTCAGCAAAACAAGGTCTCTTTAGTTTGGATATCAGGGTCAGGTGGCCTTAGATATCCTAGAAGTAGGTATTGATTGAATGTGCCCTTTGTGTCGTCTCCCCGCCCCGCAAACGGACCAGTTGAACGATTCTGCAAACTTCATTGGAACTCGCAATCACATGTCGGAGAATTTACTGCTTTTAGGGTTCCGTACCTAAAAGGTAAAAACGGAATTACGAAGCCTCCGCTGTCTGCCTGTCACCAGGCTGTACCTCAATACCGAGATAGTCAGAATTTCCGTGATTATTACCCGGGCTATTACGAACCTATCGTGATAACGGGCGAGGGTATCGCCGTTATCCGGGTCGCTAGGGTTTTTTTATCCGTGTTTTCAACTCGGAGTGTTAGCCGCAAAATTGTACCGAGGTATTCAAGTTAGATTTGAATTTGGCACCACACGGGTTCCGAGGTTGTGTGATTAACCTATCAGTCTGCCTATACCCTAGCAGTATTGATTACCTGTGGCCTGTGCGTCCCCCCACCCGCAAACAGATCTGCCTGTCTCGCGCCTGAGATGCAAAATGCGACGCTTAGCTATTTTATAGACTGGAATTTCATAAGCCGAGGGGAAAAGGTCAAGGTCTATCTGAGAAGCTGTTTGGAGTTCTAAACGATTCGTTCAGGAAAGGGTCGCCAGTTCATAGAATAACTAGCGGCCGCCCGCGACTTCGTCCGCGAGGACTTGGGTTGGAAAAAAAGTAATACCTATATCTTTATAAATTGGAGCCTATGTGCGATTCGGATGTAAAAGCTACATTATTGTAAAGTTTCATTAAAATCCATTGAGTAGTTTTACGTGAAAGAGCAACACGCCCACACATACAAAATTTCGCATTTATAATATACTAGCGGCCGCCCGCGACTTCGTCCGCGTGGAATTTAGTTCAGTCACCGAGTACAAATTGTAGCCGAAAAGTTTTTTGGATGTTAAACCCTTCTAATTCGGAACGCACCCATAGTTACGCCATACCACGTGATGCCACGTACATTTTCGTATTTTACTTGTTATTTTCAACAATTTACACAATATCCTTATAAATTGTAGCCTATGTGTTATTCAGATGTATAAGCAACATTATTATAAAGTTTCATTAAAATCCATCCAGTAGTTTTTACGTGAAAGAGCAACACGGCACATACCCACATACAAACTTTCGCATTTATAATTTTAGTAGGATTTAATTCACACTAGCTTTCCGCCCGTGCCGCCGCTTATTATTCGGTTAGTACATAACCTGTACATAGGGGCACCTTATGGTGTTGACGTAAGACCCATTTTGCAATGGTTTTGTAAAGGTTGATGTGTGTGCCTGTACGTTTTTTTTCTCCGTTAGAGGAATGCCGTCGACTCGACCCAATCAGCAATAAGTTGTCCTAAACCTTATGCATACCTCATACCCTGAAAGTTGGGCTCTGTACCTAAGGGAGACTTCTTGACTAAACCCCCTAC
The DNA here is from genome assembly GCA_950022985.1 of Udea ferrugalis. Lineage (NCBI taxonomy): Eukaryota > Metazoa > Arthropoda > Insecta > Lepidoptera > Crambidae > Udea > Udea ferrugalis. The sequence continues at coordinate 6,484,133 of OX465543.1, forward strand.
GTTCCCTCTCATCACCCATAGTGGCGAAGTGTCATGATGGAGGCCAAGGCCTTCCTCCATAACATTCATAGCTAACTTTTAAGCCTATATTCCGCAATATTTTTTTTCAAGGTACACTTAGGTCATTAGTAAGTAAGTAGGTAAGTTGATTTCCTGTAAATGTGATACAATAATAAAGGTCATTGTGGTACATTGGTAAAACTATTCCCTTTAATTACTTATTTTTCAAAAATACTTTCTGAGTCCAGCATCGTAGTTCTCTGCGTTTTCAAATGCCTATCTATCATTAAAACCTTGTTTGTTTGCTTATTATAAAAATGATAAGTTGTTGTTTCTTATCATTCTTCGGATAAACAACTTTTTATCTCTGTTATGTAAAAACAGTTTGTTTTCATGCCCGTGGTCCAAACAAGGCCATTGATAACGAAGTAGATACCTACTTGAGCAAATTCTGACTCTAGGTATTTTATGACTTCTGAAAGTAGACTGGGGTTTTAGAAAACCGTTGTCTATACAAATATTATAAAGAAGAAAGGTTTGATTTTTTGTTTGTTTGTATGAATTGAATAGGCTCCGAAACTACTTGGCTGATTTGAAAAAATCTTTCACTGTTGGAAAGCTACATCATTCCTGAGTGACATAGGCTATATTTCATTTTCAAAAAAAATAGGCATCCTTACTAAAATTACGATAACGTTAGTCCACGCGGACGAAGTCGCGGGCGGCTGCTAGTTATGAATAAATAAATTGATAGATATCCTTGGACGTTAATCCACACAAAGGTTGTAGGTAGGTACTATACTAAACTACTTTTTTCGTAAAGATAGGAAACCCAGAAAAAAAAACAGCAATCCAGTCTAGTAGTCTACTAGTCTAGAAGAAACACACATCGTGCATCAAGATTGTGCCGCAAAGGGCGTTCGCATCAACCTTTACAAAATCATTGCAATGGTCTTAGGTCAGTATACGGTACCCCTACGCAAAGGTTGAGGCATCTGTACCGGGTAGAAAGATGTGGTCTCCTGCCCCGCGAACAAAATAGCGTGATAGTATGTGTATGTTATCAGTAGCCAAATCCGGCAAGTACAGTGAAAAACAAACATTGACCTCGGTATTACCAGTAATGCCGCCATATTATGTAAGATAAGATAAATAACTGCAGGTTGCGCCACAGTATAAACCATACAGTAGAACATCTACATACAAACGTGCCACTCTCGGTTTGAATGTGTGCGTGCGCGTCGCGCGCCGTGTCGCGATATCACGCACACGCTAGCATAAAATAGGGAGGCATAGGGAGGCGGTACGGACGGGCTGTGCCGCGTGTCTGTGTGCACGCTAGGCTAATAACTCGGCGGGCGGCCTTAGATAGCCTACTGTATGGTTTATACTGTGGTTGCGCACACGCATGCCGCGTCCACGCCTTCTGACACGTGATCGATTAGAAAAAAAACAACAACTAAAGTTTTTATTTATTTTTTCTCTTTTGTTTGTTGTTATTTCTCCGTCTTGATTTTAAATATTAATCTTCTTTTGTTTATACGGCGTACGTACCTATAATTTGACCGTGTGTACAAGATAGTATGATTATTTACTAGAGCATAAACGAGACAGATACATGTTGCGATACACTCAAACTGTCAATGTTTTTGTTCGAAGCTCTGATTTCGGATGCCACTTTTTTAGCACAAGTAACCTTATTTCTTTTTTACTCGGTGAAATACGTTTACGTACAGTCAACTGCACATCAGGTTACCCCATTTCCGTTTCTCTCGCTCTTGCGAAATGTCATTCCTTTGCAATAGATCAAGGAGGACTGACCGGAAATGGGTAGAGTGATGTGTGGCAGCGGAGGATGGAAGCACACAGCCCCCTTCGTGTGCTCTCCGACGACCCCAAGGGCCCCGACCCCCCTTTAGTCGCCTCTCACGACAAGCGGGGGTGGACCTTGGCTGCACTCTTACCCCCCAGACCACAAGGCGATATCACAACCCAAGCAGCATCACAAGCTGTATAACAGCTGTATTAAAGTTCGGTTTTACTCCTAAGGCTGTATTTCTTGGCTGCATAAAGGCTGTATAAGCGCTTATACAGCCCTCATACCTCCGAAATGGGCACAAATTATACATCCTGTTGCTGTATATTAGCTGCACAGTAGCTGTATAAGCATAAAATAGGCTGCATATTAGCTGTTTTGCGGCTGTACTATGGTGTACGACGAAACTAATACACTCCAATTACTACATTGTAACTCACTTGTCAAGTTTTACGGTGTAAAAAGTCTGTTGAACAGAGTTGCAAAAGAATATAACGAAATGAAGACGATATTTTAAAGAAGGCGTTTATATTTAACAGTGTTGATCAAAGTGACATTTATTTAAATGCTTATTGTGATAAAAGATTTGCATGGAGTTTCGATAGGCGCAGGATACAGCTCATTACCGTGCAAAAGTGAATTTATTGTGAAGATATATATGTTTTGTGATTAAAAATAAACGCGCCAGCTAAATAACTAAGGAAGAGATATTAAATAAGGTAAGTAAATATATTTTTTATAGGTTAGAAGTTAAAAATGTTTGAATTAATGGACGTAGATCCTCATTGGTGCATAGTAATTGTCATAGTGCAAGTTATTGGACAAACTGAAAATATTGATTAACATAAAATCATTAGTCTAGTTTTTATGTACTCATGTTCGTAATCTTTGATTTGCAATTGATAAAATGGCGACAATTTGCTTAGCAGCCTGAATTCTATTTTAATGGTTTTATAGCACCAATAGCTGTACTATGTAAGTAATGTATACTTGTATGCAGCTTTTAGCTGTTAATGGGCTGTATAAACGAATAAATTTACTGTTAATGCTGCATAGCAGTGTTTCGAACATAACCTGTAACTCTTTTTAGGGATACGTAATATTAAGTAAAAAACTAAAATGCACTTTGAGATCATATCACGTCTTCGAAAAATAGGTATTTTAAAATTGAAAAATTAACCCTTTGGTTATAACTAATAGCACTTACATATTTATTTATTTTTCAGGAAAAATGCCGTTTGAGATTGTGGAGACAATGGAGAAAGGGAAAAGTTCACTTTCCATTGTACCCAGTTTATGGGAAACAAATAGCATTTAGAAATGGCCAAACTGGACGCCTGCAACTAGAGATGCGCAACATTTCAAAACAAAATCTGCAATTATTATGACTATCAATCTAATGCAACTAGTAATCGGGCGCGACGTGGAACTTAGTCGTTTCTGGTGAAGTCCACTCAAGCCCACGTGTGGACTATGATGGCCGACTCTTGGGCGTGAAGAGGAACTCATGTAATGTCACTTCTGGTGAAGCCCATACAAGCCCACGCGTGAACTAAGATAGCCCACTGTCATGCGTGATGTGAAACTTATCTGATCTCACTTCCGGTGAAGTCCACACAAGCCCACGCGTGAACTAAGATGGAAGATTGTCGGGCGTGACGTGTAACTTATCTAATGTCACTTCTGGTGTAGACCACACAAACCCACGCGTGGACTAAGATAGCCCACTCTTGGGCGTGACGTGGAAATACCCCTCGTCGCTTCTTGTGGGGAAGCCCACAAAAGCCCAGACTCACAATACAATACGCCCATATATCTGTCTCAATTTTGCTCATCAACTAACTTTAAATTGTATTTTTTTACAAGAAAAATAGCATTTCATTCTAATTTTAAAATTGTATAAAAAACCTCATTAAATGAAGTACCCATATATTTCATTATTTTAATTTATCATCAAATAACCAAATCATTCCATCCTACTTATGTTTCTTTCCCTGGCCCAATTCTGTGTTTGTTGGCGAAATAATATTTTTTCTTCATATATTCACTTTCACCGTCAATTGAACTGCTGCATGATGAAATAGCGTCATCAACTGCAAAAGTTAAAGCTAAAAAGTACATCTGTGATATTTTTTTTATTTAACACAAATAAACGGGCTCAACATAATTATGTAGTTTATTAACTAGCGATATAACTATGATCATTCACAATATTTTCTAAGGAACCTCTTTCATCAGATGTCGACGGTTTTGACACTTGACTGTAGGTGATCTAATCTGTTGCAATATTTAGTTGATAATTAGTAATATTTAAATATTCCTGTTTAATCTTCCTTCTAATAGTACCAACTCTTTTTTGCTTTTGCCACATATTTATAAAACAATCACAAAATATAGCATACGAATGCACAATAATTCAAAATGGCGACTCTGTCACTTATACAGATTAAGGCTGTACTATAGGCGTCATTTGTGTTTATTGCTGTTTATTACTCTCAAAGACAGAAATTATACAGCCATAGTCTGTAAAAGGGTGTACTATTACACCATAAAAAGAAGCTGTAGAAGAGAGTTTGCCTACTTCATAATACAGATATAAGATTTGAGGACCACCATAATACAGCTCTAAGCTGTATTAAGTAAGTGACGGTATGCAAAATACAGCTGTTGTACAGCATTAAAACTAAAATGAGGATTAAAGCGTTACTTAAAGCTGTAAATGACAGTTTTCACACACTGAAATAGAACTTTAAGCGTACTTTGACTCCTTAATACAGACTTAATACTGTTAGAGCTGAATATTTACTCCTAAACCGACATTATAACACTACAATATCTTTTCAACGTTCTTATACAGCAGTTAAACAGCGTTAAGAGCTATATTGGCTGCTTTTTAGGTGTTCATTACGCTTGGTTGCTGCTTGGGAAGTAACCTATCTACGTCTTTTTTAGTATTGGCTAATATGATTTGTTTTCTCATACTGTTGGAGCCCCAGTAGCCCTGATTATAAAGTCAGTTAGGTAGGTGCGGCATCACCAGTAACAAACTATTTGTTCATTGTAACCATTGCGTCAGATCTCAGATGTCATTCCACCAGATCAGTCAACTTAGTTTTGACGTTTACAAGTGCTCTAAAGCCTTTTTTGTTATCTTTACGCATGATTGAGACAAAAGAAAAACAGTTTGCAATTGTTTTTTGATGTTGGTCGTTTACCTTTTGTCACAAAGCAATATCTGTCTTGATAAAATATTTGTCTATTGTACTCATATCTGGAACATTGAACGCGAACATAAAAATGATGATGTTGTTGAGATGATGTTAATGAATCAATCCTGTTTTGTAAAGTAAAGTAAAAATAATCTTCATTCATGTAAGCTTTATAAAAACCACTAAAGACAAGTCATATTAACATAGGAATTTAAAAAAAAAAAAGAGATTTTACCACCGGTTCGGTAAAAAATATTATGCATTTGAAAAGAGTAACTGCTGAGTTTCTTGTCGGTTCTTTTCGGCCCAGAAACAACAGTCTTACTCCGGTGGTAGTCACATAATCTTCAAATGTTCTGTGTACTTTCTTTTTTAGATTCGAAAGTACCTACTTTCAACAAAATATTTTTGAGTTCAACAAACGATCTATGGTAATATGGTGATTCTTAGATCTTGATTATGACTAACCATACATACATACCCCTTCATAAGTCGATAAGACAATCTTATTTATTGAAAGCCATTGGAAGATTATTTCTCACATTTACTTTATCTATGTGTGCCAATGCAGTCGGCAAGGCAACACGATAAATCTATAATGTACTTGAAACAAAACAATATTTGAGCAAAACAAAACCGGTCTTATACTTTTCATGTTTTTTTAGTTATAAAAAACACAAAACCTTCTTTTCTTTCTCGAGGTATTTACAAAATGTGAACTAATCATTATTTAAACCGGTAAAGTTTGTGAATTTGGTTGTACGAGGAAATCTTCGAATTAATAACCCGGAAAAACTGTTACAAAAAAGAAAACAAAAACATACGTACAATTTTACAATAAAAAGATATACGAATTGTGTTGCGCTGAAATGCCAAAGGGTTACTAGGTCAGCGGTCCGGCATAGCGAACCTCTGATTTTCAGCTATTCCCCAAGGGAGAATTCTGGGGCGTGTGCAATTTAACGGGACAAAAAGATGCCTTTAACAATACTTACATACCATGACATCTCATTCCTCACCTGTAGCTGATACCACATCTTTCCACATATATCCAAGATGCCAAGACCCTCACATACATCCTGCGCTTCTTCTACTCTCATTAATGATTTCATACATGCTCGTCAGTTAAAAATACTCCTGACCTGACCTTTTCCGAAAAGGTCTTGAATCGTCTCTCGTTTGGAAATAATGCACTAGCATTAAGGTAAAAAATAAAATAACCCTTTGTTGCTCCTAGTTCTCACATTTATAATCCGTTAATATAACTTGTAGTTTTGTTCTCCCTCACCTTTTCCTAAGACATACGCCTCCTCCAACTTCCATTCATCCCTGTATCTTGCTAGCCTTCTCCACAGGTGGCCCAGCAACCTTCTGAACATCATCTTCCCATCTATTGTATTGTCGTCCACGATTTCTTTTCCCATCCTATGGCAACTCCCACTCGTTCACGACGTTTGACCATCTGTTGTCGTTTCTTCTCAACATACCTATGCCCTGTCCAGTCCATTAAGGCATATGGTATAAGACCGGTTAAAGTTTAACCATTATGTCATCTCTGCATCATAATATTATGCCTCCTGTCAAAACATCATGTCGTCACAAAGAGCTGAGAAATTCTAGGAACCAATTTGATCACAATAAATGTGATAAGAGCCGAGCCCACGAATTCAAATATTTACAAATCATAGTAAGGATGACATGAATGTTACCGTATTTGAAACGTCACAAATTCTCGTTTCCATGCTAAATGTTTTATCGTGTTAATAAAATACAAAAGTACGCCAGACAATGTCAGTATTCGTGTTTTTATTTTAGCATCCATATACAGGGTGTCCCGAAACGTGACGTCAAGCGGGCACAGGATGATAGGCTAGCTCATACCGGCTCTGGGAAAAATAAGGAAAAAATCTATGTCACTTGGTTTAGTAATAATAATAATATTTATGAAATTTTTGGAAATCGACACCCTTGACTCAGTTTTCATGTACTGTACTCAGAAATGACCAAATTTCGCAGCATTTTATTTTTTTATTATATCCTAGAAAACTATGCTTTCGATTATAGTCACTTTTATGATGATCAATTTTGGACATTTAGTGAAAAAAAAATAAGTTCGCTGAGTCATGGTTAAGAATTTTTATGTCGGCTAACTTCATCCCTCATTTTCTTTAAAAAACATTACTGTAGCATCCTTGGCAAGTTGTCTAGAAAAATAGCCCATTTCATCAAAATTTCAAAAAGGTAAAATACTAACCATTTCCTTGTCTTATCTTTCCATGAAAAATATTATGAACCAAAATGGGTCGTTCAAAACTTGAACTAGGTGAAGTCTATTAGTAGGCCTTACTTGGATGATAAAAGAAAAAATGACCGTAGGTTAGTGGCAGCGGCAAAAATGAATCGTTTGCGGTTGCTAAGCATTCCATGATTGGTCGGTTAATGTGATGGGGACCAGTCCGATTTTTTTTTCATAGTATCTCCGTACACATGACATTAAGCAGTTGTCCCCAGCTGAAGGTGCTAGCAGAAGTCAGCCGCGAAACTTATTCAGAGGGCTTAGGGCGCCTTAATATCATCTAACTACATGGCTCAATAGTAGCTCTGGTATCTTACTTTTCGTTCAGTCCTCCTCACATACATACATAAACGGCCTTTATCCATCCCACAGCTGGGCACAGGCCTCACCTTAACTATGAGGGTGGGCGTTAGCCATACTCTAACACGCAGGCTTAGTGCGGATTGTTGCAGGAGTGTAAATTCAGTGATATAAAAAAAACTCAGATGTCATCAAGCCGCCCTAAGGCCTTAGACTAAGCATTATGACTAACATCTAACGATGCCAACCGGGACAAACTGCTTAACGTGCCTTCCGAAGCACGAAGATGTCGGAAAAATACACTACTAGTCTTCCTTGCTCTATTGCAAAGAAATGTCATTCAGCAAGAGCGAGATAAAAAACGGAAATAGGTAGCCTGAGATGCCGGTGACTGTACCACAATCCACACTTAGCTCACTGTGCAGACGTGTTAGAGTATGACATTGTAGCCATACAGGATAGTTTCGTTGAGCGTAAGCGTGAACGTTGAGCATAAGTCTGACCTCAACTGGTGACACTTATGCTCAACACTGGGCACACGCAACGTCTTCCGGGACCAACCGCTTAACGTGCCTTCGAAGGACGGAGAAGCTATAAAAGTTTTTTTTTTTTTGAAGTGGTCACCCATTACATTAACCGACCAATTATGGAATGCTAAGCAACAGCAAACTATTCATTTTTGCCGCTGCCGCTAACCTACAATCACTTTTATCATCCAAGCAAGGCATACTGTAGACTTCACCTAGTTCAAGTTTTGAACGACCCATTTTGGTTCATAATATTTTTCATGGAAAGATAAGACAAGGAAATGGTTAGTATTTTACCTTTTTGAAATCTTGATGAAATGGGCTATTTTTCTAGACAACTTGCCAAGGATGCTACAGTAATGTTTTTTAAAGAAATTGAGGGATGAAGTTAGCTGACATAAAAATTCTTAACCATGACTCAGTCGAACTTATTTTTTTTTTACTAAATGTCCAAAATTTATCATCATAAAAGTGACTATAATCGAAAGCATAGTTTTCTAGGATATAATAAAAAAATAAAACGCTGCAAAATTAGGTCATTTCTGAGTACAGTACATGAAAACTTAGTCAAGGGTGTCGATTTCCAAAAATTTCAAAAATATTATTATTATTACTAAACCAAGTGACATAGATTTTTTTCCTTATTTTTCCCAGAGCCGGTATGAGCTAGCCTATCATCCCGTGCCCGCTTGACGTCACGTTTCGGGACACCCTGTATAAGGGATACCCAATGGAAGCGTGAAACCAGAGTGTAAGTACTAAGAATTACCCACTGGTTTCGTGCGAAGATGACAACTGTTACAATTATCAGATTTAGGTGGGTAAAAGAGGGGTCCTAACGAGACAAAACAGAAACATCAGACAGGTTGCTGTACAACCTTAAAGTCGTAATGAATTTAACACCTTATCATATGTATTCGATGACGGCGAATGTGATAATCATAGTACTTACGTCACGAGAATCACGCGTTGCATAATTGTAGGGTGATAGATAATATGTGTTGTAATACCTGTACAATTAAGGATTGTTTGATCGACGTGATGTGATTGGCTATCAGGAAAGTTCTGTAGATTTTTAATTAGCTGATTGGATAAGGTAATTATAGGCTCTTATCCGAACACAAGTGTGACTTTTAACTCGGCCCTCACTAGCATCATGTGGGCCCGATTTAATAACCATAATTGTGGAGTTTCTACAAAGGTATCACACACGCGCTGTTGATGTTTGAGATGGATCTCAGATGAGTTCCCTTTACTGTATAAGACTATGGGCCTCATAAGGAAGCTCAAGGTCACAAAGCCGTGGAGACCTGGCAGTAAAAGCAGCTTGGCAACCTGCACGATGGACAGACGACTCGATGAATAGAGCTGTGGAAAACAATTCAGTCTTCTTCAAAAGAAAATCTGTTGAAATGTGGTAGATAAAAAAGGCCATTTCTTGGTAGATAAAAAATGCCATAAAAGCTGGGAAAGAACACAATTCCTAGCTCTAAAGCCGACCTTCTTGCATTTCCTCGTCTATTTTTATCTCGCCGCGTCATTAACTGACGTGTCACAAGCCCTTTATCTTCACAATGTCATTGACGTGACGCCAAATTTCCACGAAACGATGCGAAGAGAGAAATTATGCGGTGCAGCGTCGCGTCATTAGCTCTAAAATAGTTTTCGTAGACGCTAAAAGGTTGTTGATAAGACACGAATAGATGTGCTAAAATTTCTAGACGTCATCGTTAGTCGTGTAGCAACTACTCTTAGCAACTAGGTTGTTAATCTTCATCTAAACATCCCACTGCTGGTTGCATTTATATAGGAGATCCAACGCTTTTGAAGGTTGCTGCAACTGCAATATTGCGAGAGAGCCGAGCGTACTACCGTTGTCCATCTTGCTTGGGTTTTTCGTTAGTGTTTTTCAGCTAGCCGCAAATTATACAATGATTTCATAGTAGGTGCTCTGGCCAGATTTAATGTTTGCTCAAGCTCCGACGACTCATAGTGCTTAACTGCACTGGACCACGAGCACGACGCTCTTCATAAAACGCCATATATTCCAATTGAGCTGTTGAAAACCGGTAGATGGAACGAGCTGGAAACTCCCTATCCCGAGCAAAGCAACTAATAGTTAATTTCCTGATTAAATACCGTTGGCACGCTCAGGTAGTTTCCTGTTGCAAATTGAGAGTATGTTGTTTTATTTCATCTCGTAGCATTTTGTAGAAGAATCCGTCAAGGTATCCTCAAATAAAAGGTTAAAATTCTAAATCAGTATCTTCAAGTAAACCTGACAAACATATTTGTATGATGGTTCACATAACAAAATTTTGTCTGTAAGATGAGAAAAAAAGGCAATTACCCCACATCGGAAAGGTAGCAGTTCAAGCGGCTTCTCTTTTTAAGCACATTATCATCTTTGAGAACTTGGCCAAGGTCATTTAGCCAAACAAAGCCAGTAGCTCGCCAGTTCGTCTGCCTTCATTGATAAATCCAGAAATATCCTCATACCAGAAATTGAGTAATAAATTCGTTGCGAGGAAGCCAAATCTTTTTCTTTCACATGTGTGGACTTCGCCCGGCGCCGGAGTCGACCTTTGTTGCGAAAGCAGGGCTGCCAAGCCAACAATGCCAGAACGTGGTCTTTACTTTTTAGTAAACAGTCCATTATGGCCAACAGTAGATGACTTTCTCTTATCATCGTTATGCGAGCTATGGAAAGAGCTTTTCTCTGAAAGACCCAATCCGAAATGAGGTTCTCTTCTCCGACAGAAAACCAGTGTTACTGACATAGCTCTTAGAATGAGTAAGCTGAAGAGGTATGGCGTAGCCACATTTGCCGGAAAACCGATAACTGTCGGAGTAAACGTGTTCTTTAGTGGAGACCTCGTCTCGGCAAGCTTGGCGAGAGACGCCCTTCAGCTGGATAGGACCACAATTGGGCGAAAGGCTGGATGCGTCCTACGACCAGCCGTGGACCAGTTTCGGCTGATGTTTTATTTTCGTCAAGTTTCACTGTCTCGGATGTTTTACGTTTCTGTAAATCAGCTTTCGCCTTAATCAGGTCTGCTTATCTTTCTGGGTTTTGTTAATATGGAGTGTCTTTCAACAACTTTCAGATCGTTTCGAATGGGGGCTTTTTGCTTGGTCATGTTTGTATTTTGATAAACTACGTACGTGGACTATGTAGTACTATCGTACTCACCTACTATGTAAGCAACTAACTATCAGGTCATCCTGATGAAGATCGCAGGGTTTCGTTGCCGCCTGCAACCGGCGCTCTAGAAATCTATGGGGAGGCCTATGTTCAACAGTGGACGTCGTCTGGGAATTGATGATCTAACATAATAGGAAAAAAATATATCTTGGTCTAACTGTCCGACGGTATTCGACCCTGCATCTATTCGCTAGCTTTTAATTTGATACATTTCTGTCACAAAATGTCACGACATCTGCTTTAATAATCACAACTAGTTTTTTTGCAGTAAAACAGACGTTTACCTTGAAAATGATACATAAATATTTATAAGTACGCACCATAACGCGAAGTTCCGGTTTTCGCCGTCCGCGGCGCTGGTGCGTCGTAAACAACTCTGACCTTGGTTGACTCACAGGTTGCCTTGCCATCCGATTTGAATTACCCAACATACTGTAGACTCTATTGCTTTGGAATAAGAGCGAGCTTTTATCTTTTCGTTTACCTATACTAATGTTTTGCGGGCAAAGGTCGATTTTAAGTGTTATGGATTATGTCATTTCGAACTGATTTGTAATGGCTTTCTTTATTTGCGGAGTTGGAAAGTTTGATTGCAGATTCAATAAATTAAGGTAGGGGTGGTCATTGGTCACCCATCCTACTAATGACCTGGCGTACGTGGCTTAACACCTTTGACGACCCGCTGTTGCTAATGAATCGAAAACCGCTATTTAGACGACTATCTTAATAAATACGTCCCACTGCTGGGCAAAGGCCTCACCTCAACTATGAGGTACTGCGAGCCTTACGCGGGCTCATAAATAAACCCTACTGTCAGATATCAAACCGCCAGAAAGGCCTCCGACTAGGCTTGACGACTGACGGCTAACAACAAGCCAGACCAAATAAAACTAAATTTCGGTCGTGATGGTCACCCACCCACTCCCGACCCGGCGTGTGTAGCTTTACATCGGCAATCGTTGCCGATGTACACTGTCAGAACTGGGCCACGGGCATCTCCGAGCCAGCCTGGGTCAAATACATAACATACGTTTTTATTGGCAGTTCAGCCTTCAAAGTCTTGCGAAACTTCGTAAATGAAGCACTGTAGTAGCATATCAAAGAGAGAGAGCGTCGTGGCCCAGTGGTTAAACACTCTGTCTCGGAACCCGATGTTCCCGAGATCAAATCTGGCCGGAACACACCTACTTTGTTTGTATAAAACCCAAGCAACCCTGATAACGGCGGTAGGCTCGCCCCTTACCACGTTGGGTTCAAATTCCCTCGGCGAATTGTGGGCTATTGAACGTTCCGTTCACCATGACGGCAAAATCAGTGTGCCTCTGACTAACCTATTAGGAATATGGTCGTGAGGGTATGTTAGTAGCCATCCTGACCTTGACGCAATGGCCGAAGGTTGAACTGAACTGGCGAAATAAAGCGATTAGCCTTGATTATGTCATTGTGACAGTAGTATGGCTTTCTTTATTGGAACACGTCAATTGGGGAGGATTAGTAGAGGGTTTGGGTTGGTCGCTGCCCTTTGGTCTCCCCTCCTCGAATTTGATTAATGTCCAAGCTACACTGCTGAAATTAGGTTGCTGCTCAGTAACTTAACTGATTAGTTGAAGGGGGTTGCATGTACCGAAATCTTGCTACCTTAGGGGTCCAAGCACTTGCCCTGTGGTATGGGGCATTAGAATACTGCCAATGTTTCCCCCCGCCTGTCGTAAGAGGCGACTAAAGGGGGACCCCGGGGTCGCTAGGAATGCACACGGTGGGGACCGTGTGCCTCCATTGCACTGGCGACCCCGTGGAGGGCTGCGGTCCCTTCTCCATTGGGGTGGGTGAGTTCCACACTCCCCCGCTCTCCAACTCAGGGAGCGGAATAGTAGGTAAATATTTTCTCCGTGTCAAAAAGAAAGGGGTCTAAGCACACGGACCATAAACAATTAATGAACACTTCAGGAATATTACCGGCATGTTAGGAGCACAAAATAATAACAAATTGAAGTTGAAAGCCATTCAAATATTCTGTGGTCGCAATTATTCACACAATAGAGTGTGATTGGTTTAAATGTGGCGATGCATTTCAATGTCTCAATATTGGTCTTATTTTTATGACTTTAGTTGCCAATATCAACAGGCACTCCGACAAGCTAGCAATATTATGATGAACAAGCTTTCTGCCCGCGGTTTCAGCCTTGTTTACCTACGACTTGAGACATAAAAGATTTTGCTACGAAAAATTTAATTTTATGTATCGTCAATGGCTTTGTTTTACTAATTACGCTTACGTCTTCGACAGTGACAAAACTTTTCATTCCTTTTTTTTTGGACGCGGTGAATGCATTTACGCTATCCTAGGGAGGAGAGCAGGGGAGTGTGAGACTCACCCACCCCAATGGGTAAGGGAATACCTTTTTTTTTTTTTTGACGGGGAAAAAATGCTTTATGCACTATTCCACCGTTCGGGGGAACGATGGGGGAGTGTGGGACTCCCTGCCAGTAAAAGGCAGGTCTACCGCACCAAAACGACCCCGGTGTATCTCCGCTTCGCCTTTGCGTGGGGCGATGTGGGATTCCGTTTGAATATCTCCACTTCGCCCCGAGCGGTCGGCCCAGCCTTCGCGCCGGGCCTCCTCACGCTATGGGGGGATATTCTGATACACGATGAATACCCCCCAGACGGGTGACACCATGCAATGTGGGTGAAAGCCCCCCGGCAATCATCCACCGGTGTCACTAAGGGACTGTTTGGGCGGCTGCGAACCGCCGCCTCTGAGTCCCCCTCCGCCTACGTCGGAGAGGTGCTGCCAGGGGATCCTCCTCCCTGGCCCTCTCCGCGGTCTCCTTCTGTTCCATCACAACTTCACAGAAGGAGACCATTGCTTCCCATGATCTCTCACTTTCAAGCATAGCTCGTACTATGCTTGGGAGTGAGAGATCCTCTCCGACAGCTGCCACCAAGGCGCGGCGCTGCTCCGCCCACGACGGACACACCTCTAGGGTGTGCTGGGCATCGTCCTCGGCTGCGCCACAGTGGTGGCACATGGGAGTCGGCTCCCTCCTGGCTATTTTGTACAGATACCTTCCGAAGCATCCATGCCCGGAAAGCATCTGCACCAACCGGGGGTAAGGGAATACCTACTAAACTCCGCGGAGGCCATCTTCTGCGCGCTACCATAGGTCTTCGAGTACCACCGCCTGGGACTCTACCGGCGGACCCCTGGTGCGCTATGCCGACTTCCCAGCTCAACTCGAGGGGAGTTAAACCTCCTACCTTACACCCGCCAGTGTTAACGGCAGTGCGAGGCCTCCCCGCACCGCCGCCCTCCACGGAGTCACCTGTGCAATGGAGGCACACGGTCCCCACCGTGTGCACTCCTAGCGACCCCGGAGCCCCCCTTTAGTTGCCTCTTACGGCAGGCGGGGGGAAACCTTGGCAGTATTCTATCTAATGCCCCATACTACATCGCAAATACTTTTCATGTTTTATTTCAACCCCTTTATCGCAGCGGGGTGCGCCAAAGTTCACCTAAAATTCTAACTCCTAATATCGGAACTCCGAAAATTTTCTTCCTAAAATTTTTCATCCTAACAGTCCCAATTTCTAACTTCTCTTTTCCTAATGTTTTAGTTCCGAATCATTCAACTTCATAATAACACTTATATCCTAATTTTTGTCAACCTAACCGTCTTTGACCCTAATTCTACACTGGGAAAATGAATCATTTCTCTATGAAAAACTATGAATTATTTGTTATAACAACTAATTGGCATACTTGTCTGCCCTATACTAGAGTCGGGGCGAAACCGACACGGATAGATTAGGTTAGAAGGTTTAAGGCGGGAGCGAAGCGAAGCGAAGCTCCCGCCTTAAACCTTCGTGGTTATTTTTTTTTAAGCCCTAAAAACAACTTGCCTGATTAGCTTGCTGCTTGCGTTAACCACATCACTTTTTATGATCTTTAGCAATGTGCATTTATTAATGTGTGTATTCATTATATCGTTATGAAAAACAACATTAGGAGATGAAATATTATGAATTGAAGTTTTAGGAAACATGAGCGTTATGAACATCGTCATTAGAACTACAAAAAGTATGAAAGAAAACTTTAGGACTAAAAATTTTAGGAAGAGTGATCATTCGGATCACAAATCGTTAGGAAGAATAATTTCGGAGAAACAACTTTAGGTGAGTCAATATGGACCCATCGCAGCGATATAACTGTATCCATTCCCAAGGTCCTCTCTATATTTTTAGTTATGTTAAATATTATGTCAAAAAGTAAACTATGAATATTCCATAACACTAACGATTCTCTTATCATGTGATGTTGTTATAACTGACGCTTACGTCATACTTAATAATGTTATGCAATTGGTTAACTTGATTAACATTCCTGCGGCAACGTCCAGAATCCGTCCAAATCGTCGTAATCCACTTAGAGCACAGTTTCGAATAGCACAAAATCTTGGCACGTGGAATTCGCAGATAGATGCTTTGCTAATCGCGATTGTGCTATTCAAAAATGTGCTCTAAGTGGATTACGTCAAGAAGAGATTTAGGACGTGCTATTATGGTATGGTGACCTTTTCGCCAGAAGTTTTTAAGTGAGGAACTCATCTCGTCAGTAGAGTGAGACCCACTTCGGCCAGGTATTGAAGCAATGTGTTAAGTTACACTCCGATTAAACGTCTACGTATTTTCATTGAAGGTGCCCGTGGGGCAGTTGTGACAGTGATCGGCGACGATCGCTGTTGTAAAGCAACACACGACAGGTCGGAAATGATGGGTGACCATCCCGACCGAAATTTAGTGATGTGTATTTCGGCCATCTCCGTGCTTCGGAAGGCACGTTAAGCCGTTGGTCCCGGTTGACGTCGCTAGATGTCAGTAGTTAAGCCTAGTCAGAGGCCTTAGGGCGGCTTGATAATATCTGACATTGAGGTTGCTCACTAACCTTACACCCCAACAATCCGCACTGAGCCCGCGTGTTGGAGTATGGCTCGTTCCACCTCATAGTTGGGGTGAGGCCTGTGCCTAGCAGTGGGACGTATATAGGCCGTTTATGTCTTTTTATTGTTATATCATTGAAATGATAGAAGTTTCTGTGTATTAATTGTCTCAACATCATTATCTTACAACAATAGCAACGTGATTCTGTCCGTCTGTGCATCTGGCATTATTATGCAACGCATCCTGTGTTTATATTCTCACGTAGTATTATTGTTGTATTCTGACCGACCTCGTATCATATGACTTCCTATTATATACGCATATATGTAACTGCGACGCTTTTCCTGTTTGTGTTAACTATTGATAGAATTATCTCGATGTTTACTTGATTAGGTTTTTTAATGGCTTGTTGCTGTTAGCGAATCTTGCCATTTCTTAATGTGTATAATATTTTGTCTGTACAAAGTATTTATTAATTAATAGACATAGCAACAGTTTTCATATTAAAACGATGCGTACCATAATTAACCTCATACTACACAGACTGACATGTAAAACCTATAACAGATACATACGTACCATTGATGTGGCATTAGACCCATTTTGCAATGGTTTTGTAAAGGTTGATGTGTGCGCCTCCGTACATCATTCGCCAATTTTACTAGACAAAAACTGATAAACAAAACCCAAAGGTCTGGATAGTAAAAAGATTCCTGACACTTGCTCCTTCCTCTTTACTGGGATGACCTCTGAAAACCAGGGTCTTGGTGGTTTTGTACCCAACGCGGCATATAATGCGAGGGAACCCTTTTGACACTATGTTTGTTCTATATTTTGTATAAAACTAATTTTTAAGTGTCAAATAAATTCATTTGATTGTAGCATTCATTTTGTATTGAATAAAACAATTTTACACCTAACATACCAAAATTCCCATAAGTCCACTTAAAGAACTAGACCAGTAGACTAGCGGTCGCCATCTTAAGTTATTTTGTTAAAAAACTGCACCTATCATCTTCTTAAAAAACTTAAGTTTTACACGCGACATAAAGTCAAGTTATGTGTACACTAACTAAGTAGTAATACAATTAATTTATTGACAGTATGTAACACCGACAATAGTTCATAATGTCGTCAACGTATCTTCTGGAAGTTTTTAACTACTCTATTCTGTCCATTGTATGCAAATATATGTCATTTTGTATGCAGTACAAACAATGGTACTGATGACCGTTTTAATTAATACGACTCTTTATTAGCACGTATTATGGAAAATTAGGTCATTAAAAGATGACCAATCAGGATTTTTTTGTGCTTCAAGATGAAGAGAAAGAGCGAGCCCAGTGTTTAAACACTGGCTCGGAACCCGATGGTCCCAAGATCAAATCTGGCCGGAATACACCTACTTTGTGTTCATTGTACAATTTGCCACTAACTCTCCGGTGATGGAAAACACCGATATAAAACCCAAGCAACACGGTTAACGGTACCCTCGCCCCTTACCACGTTGGATTTAAATTCCCTAGGCGTAATTTTGGCTTCTGAATGTTCCATTCACCATGACGGCAACAATCAGTGTGCCTCTGACTAACCCATGAGGGATATACCCATATGGTCGTGAACCTTCATACCCATGTTTTGTTAAAGATGAAAAATATAGGTAACAAAATTAATGACACCTGAATACCTTTTTTAGAAAGGTAGTGTCCAGAATGTCCTGCATTACATATAGTTATTTGTCTTTATCGTACGCACACGACTTTACCTTCATCTTAATGATGTGGTCGATTGTGGTACATAGACTTGTAAAAGAGTGAATAGGCACTTGCAGGGCGCCTGCCCCTATTTAAATAAGGGTGCCCCTATTTACGGGTAAATACCCTGAAAGTTATAGTGTTCCGGGAACACATGCACAGGAAGCGAGTTCCACTCTTTAGCCGTTCGCATCATAAACGCGACAGTCGTGCTAACGGCTGGAACATCGACATTGCATGGATGGAAAGCCAACTTGCGGCTAGTGGCCCGGTAATAGGTAGTAAAGGCGCTGGCGGAACTAGCTCGTGCAGTTCAGCTCGTCGATGTTCCGGTCGGTAATGACCTCGGGATCACCCGGGTTCCGAGACAGAGTGCTCAACCACTGGGCCATGACGTTATTTTCGAACTGCCCAATTTTACTCATGATATCGGCTTTCAACGCATTCAAGATAATTTATAGGAGCTAGCTTTATCAGAAATTGTTAAACAGACCCTGTAAGCGAAAAACTAAAGTACCTCACATTAATGGGGTCTGGTAACATCTGTTCGCAGCGAACCTATTTTCTAGACCATTGATTCGAGAAATCTCGTTCGCTTTACCACCCTATTACAGTGATAGTGAATTGAATTTTCTTTAACACCCACTTGATAATATTCTTCATTGTTTCAGGTCTCAATGCGTGCGAAAGGAAATCCTTCATGTTTCTACGCAAGGAGCTTCCAGTAAGGTAAATATAAAAAATCAAATATAAACATTCGCCTGCACAATTTGAGTACTGAAGGTTCATCTTGCACATGATAATAAGACAAAGGATATCAAATATTTGGGACTGGTGTCTTATATAATATAGGTTACTAAAAAAACCTGTCCTAGAATACAGTAGAGATCGTCTAAGCTGAAATGACGCGCCACTCCACTGCATCCACGCATAGAAGCAAGCACTCTTGTATGCATAAATGCGGTGGAGGGGCGCGTCATTTCGGCTTAGACGATCCCTACGTAATATGCGTGGCGGTAAGAGCGTTACCCCGGAATTTACAAACGTCAATCAACGCTAAACAGGCGCTCACGCTCATGCTGTCCCGTAAAATGTCAATAGAACTGAAAGGGACAGCATGAGCATGAGCGCGTGCTTAGTGTTGATTGTCGTTTGTGAATTTGGGGGTTAGACTCTCAGAGGTCGTGGACTTGAATCATATGTTTAATTTGACAATCCGCACTGAGCCCGCGTGTTGTAGTATGGCTCGGTCCATCTCATAGTTAGGTGAGGCCTGTGCTCAGAAGAGGGACGTATATAAGGCCGTTTATGTTATCAAGGCCATGTAAATTCAATCCATAATGTATCGACCAGCTGTACACTTGTATCGTACACCAACAATGCGTGAAACGATTCTGTACGAAACACATGGCTCCGACTCACGTGACTCAGTATGGCCTTGTTTTGGGTAGATCAATAAAGTACGTAATTGTAAATAAACAATTGAGGTGAGTGTGACTCAGCGGATCGGTGACTATCGCCGATGTCAAGCTACGCATGCCAGGTTTTGTTATGGGATGGGTGACCGCCTTAAACGAAATGATGAGGTCGTCGTACTGCTGGGCACAGGTCACACGTCAACTATGAGGTGATTAAAAGCCATAATCTGATTGTTGGAGAGTCGTATACTCCATTTATCATAACGAAAATTAGAAAAAAGAGGCTCATAGGCAGGGGTGCTAAACATGTGCCCTGTGGTATCGAGCAGGCGACTTAAGGGGGCCCCGGGGTCGCTAGGAGTGCACCGTGCGCCTCCATTGCACAGGCGACTCCGTGGAGTGCGGCTGTGCGGGGGGGCCTCGCACTGCCGTTAACACCTTTGGGTGTAAGAGGGGAGATATAACTCCCCTCGAGTAGAGCCTGGATGCCGGCATAGCGCGCCAGGGGTCCGCCGGTAGAGTCCCTCACGGTGGTACTCGGGGACCTTTGGTAACGCGCGGAAGATGGCCTTCGCGGAGTTTAGTGGGTAGTCCCTTCCCCATTGGGGTGGGCTAGTCCCACACTCCTCGCTCTCCTGCCCAGGGAGCGGGAAAGTGCGTAAATGCATACTCCGCGTCAAAAAAAAAAGTGGTGCTAAACTTTATTGTTCTTGTAGCCCACTAGGGCCCGCGCCGGGATCGTTCATAATTGAACAAAACGTACGTAAAAAAAACAAAGATAACGATAACAAAACAATAACAAAATACACCTTATCGGTATGAAAAACAATAAGAAACGGCAAAATTAATGATTTGCATTTTTGCCGGCTGACAAATTTGTATTGCCTGGCAAGATTGAAAACACACATTACGCCGAGGGAATTTGAACCCAACGTGGTAAAGGGCGAGCCTACCGCCGTTATCAGGGTTGCTTAGGTTCTAAATCGGTGTTTTCCATCACTGAAGTATTAAGGTGTCTTCCGGCCAGATTTGATTTCGGGACTACCGCTTTCCTAGTCAGAGTGTTTAACCACTGGGCCACGGCGCTCTCACCAAAAAATGCATTGCTGTTTTCCATAAACCATAAACGGCCTATATACGTCCCACTGCTGGGCACAGGCCTCACCTCAACTATGAGGTGGATTGAGCCATGCTCCAACACGCGGGCTAAGTGCCGATTGTTGGATGTAAGGTTAGTGAGCAACCTTATTGTCAGATGTTATCAAGCTGCCCTAAGGCCTAGGCTTAACGACTGACATCTACGACGTCAGCCGAGACCAACTGCTCAACGTGCCTTCCGAAGCACGGATATGCCCGAAATACATATTACTAAATTTCGGTCGGGGTGGTCACCCATCCCATTTCCGACCCGGCGTGTGTTGCTTTACAACAGCGATCGTCGCCGATCACTGTCACAACTGCGCCACGGGCACCTCATTGCTGTTTGCCGCCCAAAATTTGCCGCAAAGAGTGACTCCTCTTTGAAAGATTGTTTCCTAGATTTCCTACTCAGCAACAGGCATATAGTTTTTCCCAAACAGTTAGGATAGCTTGTTTTGCCACTGGCATTGTTTAATTAACGTAAACACTATCTCAATTACCAGCTGTAGTTTGTTTGAGTTGGACTCAAACGCTATCTTCTAGATTAGCTGGATTCATGTTTTTCACAAATATTTGGCATGAAAGTCAACAATGATGGTTATACTCTGAAAATCACATTTCCAGTAGTTGTACGGCTTTATGCGGCAAACGTAAAGAGTAGATAGATAGCATTATTTTACAAATAATATGTATTGTTTTTTATCAGCTCAGGCTAAATATATGAAACTCACCCAGGTGAGTTTCAAAAATTCTAGTTTAACATTTATGGGATTATAGTTTTTCAGGGCGTCGCGCAAGGGCATACGGTAGTGACCTTTTTCTTTTAGTACCAGCATGATAAGATCATTATAAGGAAAATGACAAAACATACACATAGGTTGGTTGCCATAGGCGTAACCTGTCAGTTTTACCACGTTTTACACAGTCATATAGAAATAGGTGTGGTATTAATGATAAAACTTTGTTCATACGTTACGACTCCATGACTAAGGTAGGTAAGGTATAACGTTTTGGTAATCGAAAAGTAAACAAAAGTTTTTTTTCTTGAAGACATAGGAAAAAGAAAAAAAAGTATGGTGCAAAGCATGGTCTGATGGAAGAAATCTCTCATTAGAGATGAGCTCACCTGTACTATGTTTATTCCTTTTCCTAACTTTAATACCTATCAATTTGTGTACAAACCAATAAATAAATAAATAACTATCGTAAAGGTACTTTTCTATTACCAAAACGTCATCGATTCGTGCTGGGCCTACAGAAAAGAATCAGTCTCACTGACTTCAGGGTAGTATTCGGGGGTCGTTTTTACGTCATAGAGTCCCAGCATATGCTACCGGTGTAGTACTATACCCTTGTCCCTGAAACCTACTCTGCTGAACCTGAATCTGGCAGTATTTTCTATTTTTTTTTTTAAATCTAAATCAGCCCGTTCCGTCCCACTGCAGGGCAAAGGCCTCCTACTATTATTTTTTCTAAATGTATTTATTTATAAGCGAATACTGGTATTTAGTCGCTGATAGCTAACAGCTACTCGCTGGTGAATCGCTTTTACGCTCATAACGCAATAAGCAAGTATAAAATCGTCCACAAAAACCCCCCTAAATGTACAGCATTGGAAGATAAATGAAAAGATTAAAATGCAATAAAAGTTAAGCCTGCCATCAAACCATAACTGATAAAGATAACTAACGATAAATTAAATACTATCAATCCTGTCGTTAATGGACATAGATTGCGATCACCAGATAGTCGCGTGGTCCAAAATGGCAACAATGCAATATTAATATAAACAAACCAAGAATACGAAAAGCAAAAATTAATAAATATTTAATTTAAAGCGGCCATTATGAATTCGAAAGTAAAACTCTGTCTGCATAAACACAACACACAAAACACAGATAAAGTGGATCTTGCGAAAGGAGAAGGATAGGATCTTTGCACATTATAGGCATAAAGCATTATTTCTACATTGTGAACATGAAGTGACTGCTATTACTAAATAATTGTATTCTACTAACACCTACAAAATTTACCTATAAATTCTACTAACAACGATGAGTCATTGTTACTTGCAATAAATAATTAATGATTAAACGAACTTACCTTAAGTGAAGTTCTATCATAATTATATGAGTCGCTGCATCCGAAGGGATTTTATCACAAGGTAGTACATTTCTTAATGTAGTGGGCATCAACACGTTTTAGAGCTGGTATCACTGAAACAGAAAAAAAAACAAATTCCCTCCCTACGGTAGGTGCGTCACTCTGACAGGTGACAAGTTCATCATTCTTTTAGAGACAGATTTCCCTAAAGTTACTCGGGTCAGTTACCAGAAGGTATGATGGTAACTATGGGTAGGGTGGGAGCTAAAATCCCTTCGGATGCAGCGACTCATATAATTATGATAGAACTTCACTTAAGGTAAGTTCGTTTAATCATTAATTATACTTCGTCGCTGCATCCTCGGGATTTTATCACAAGGTAGATGTTTAGAGTTCTAGGGAAATCAATATCAAGGATTTACTAAATTGAATATGATATCATGGATTTACTAAATTGAATTATATTCAATATTATGATATATGATTGAATACAATTTTTGATGTGAGATAGGTAACGTTTATTATAATTTAACCTGTTTACTATAAAAACGCAATAAAATTAAGGACCAATGACCAAAAGTCAAAAGATCATTGCAGCTTCAGTATTATGTTCCAAGATGAATATATATTAAGACAACTTCATGTTATAAATAAAAACTTAATGGTAACTGTATGAACTCTGCTGTTACCACACACAAGAACAGGTATACATATACCACCCAATAATAAAACCTAATTTACTCGAATATTTAATCCATAGTAAATTCGGGATCAAAGAACGACGTCTATTGAAACAGGTTAGCAGCTTGAGCTGCAACTTTTCCGTTAATATTTTCGTAATAAATGTAAAGTAAGGTGGTACGTAATTATATACAAGTACACTGGGCAGTGGTTTATTACAACAATTTAAATGCCCAGCATTGTATGTGCTCGTTGGGTGGGTGACACATAATTAGTCACCTAACTTAATTCAGCTAAAGCTATTGTTTGGTAAACCTATTCCCAAATAGAACCCAACGGCAGTAGGTACTAAAGTAAGTTAGTTAGTAACTTACTCTCCTAGTTTTTGCTAATAATATTTCTTAATGTAAGTATGTTGTCTACTGCGCAGAGTAAGCAGACTTTAGAATCCGAAAGAATAATAACCTAGGCATAATAAGCTTTAGTTTTTATTATTTTTCTTAAGAGTTTCTATGACTCTCATTGATTGAAATGTCCTTCCAAGATAGAAACTACACATGACCTAACCAATGCAGCTGGCCTATGTTTTTAATCTAATAACCTAACTGAGGTATTATTACTTAGGTAATTTATGCCACTCTGGTGAAAGCTGGGGCGTTTTGTAAGGATGAGACTTCTTACTATTCTTTATGACAATGCTTTCGTGAGTGGAAATCGTCTATTTTTAACTATCGCTATGCGAATAATATCCGTAACACTGTAAGTAGGTAGGTACCTACAGTTCCCTGTTGGTACAGTTAAGGTTAGAATTGCATCAAGATATTCTACTGACTTCTCTCCTTAAATCTTCTTACTGTGAATTTCTTATTAAATGTCAAATCTTGTTTGGCTTGGTACACTACTAAAGTGTAAACTAATAAAAGAGCTGTTGCTTATGCGAAGGTGTTATTTTTCATTCCATTATTATTGCGATTTCAGTCCTAGTCTCACGAAAAACTTAACTTATAACCTATTTCGGTCATTTTAAAATGAAAGACCACGATGTCTTCTACTCGTGAGTGCGTATGCAACAAATCCTTAATGGTAGGTCACCTACCTACATAATATCAAATACTAAAACTATTAAATTGTAATTTAGCATCTGATTGCAATTAATTTCTTAATCAACAAACCTTGCCAGATGTGAACAATAAAAGCTAAAACTACTTCCTATAAATTGGTAATCTGCAAATCATTACCAAACATTTTTGTCTTCAGGTAGGTATATGCTGTCAGAGTATCTGCAAATGACTAAGTACTAGTCTTACTGAAATCGAGACAAGATAAACATCTTTTTCCAATACATTTCCTGTATTCAGAAATGCGATCAATGTGAAATGGCTTTAGTTCAATTTATAACTTATAATCCCAAGTCAAAACCAGTCATGGCTTGGATATGGTTATCAACTATACCTATTGATTGATTTTGTTATTTCAAAAAATAACCACGGAATCGAGGTACTAAATCAAGCCTACATTACAAGTTGTGCCTATTGAACTTGGCTAAAACAGCAGATATACCTTTAAAAATCATCTACTCAATCGTTAAATGACAAATTTAACGCTTGCTGAATTATGAGTAGTCACTAATGTTTGCTAAACGGCAAAAGTGTAGCATTTTGCATATAAAATAAATCCGCGTGCGTAGCACACCACTCAACAACAAGTAAATCAAGTAGATACATGTATGCATATACATTTAAAAGACGGCAGTGTTTATGTACTTACACCATTTTTAAGTGTTGTTATTCAACATGTTATTGTTAAACGCGTGGCTGCGTTAAATACTGTGTTAATTATTAGGTGCTAATTCACCTATCGTTTATCGCTTCATAAGAATAAACTATTAATAATAAAGAATTTAAGTGTCTCTTCAATTCATGTTGTTTCAAATGCCTTTGCTTATTTATTATGTTAAAATAAACTACTATATAAAATTAAGCCGGGTTTTCCTTTCTGACGGTATAACGCACAGACCGATTTCCACGGTTTTGTATTCGTTAGAAAGGTCCCGCGCTCCGTGAGGTGTATAGTAAAGAAAATTCAGCAAAATTTCAACAGAAAAGCGGGAAAATCTTTTTTCACATACAGCTAAGGCCACGCGGACGAAGTCGCGGGCGGCTGCTAGTCATAGATAATTATTTCTTGAATAATAAAGGAAATTTTGGAAAACTTACATGGGTTCTCTGCCAGGTAAGGTTATCAAACCATTAGCAAGGTAATTTCCAGAAAAATACTGGTAAGGCTAGGTTAAAATACATACCTGACTTTTCGCAATCACTATGAAAATACTTTTCATTTCATTTTATGTTTTATTTTATTTTACTTCATTTTATTTCATTTTTATTCATTTTATTTCGTTTTATTTCGTTTTATTTCATTTTATTTCATTTTATTTCATTTTATTTCATTTCATTTCATTTTATTTCATTTTATTTCATTTTATTTCATTTTATTTCATTTTATTAAATGTTATTTCATTTTATTTCATTTTATTTCATTTTATTTCATTTTATTTCATTTTATTTGATTTTATTTAATTTTATTTCATTTTATTTCATTTTATTTTATTTCATTTCATGGGCCATTCACGGATTGAATATAGGCCCTTAATTCAGATATTGCGATATCGTTACCGTCATGTTGACTCACGGCCAACTCCCAGGTTTGTTCCTTATGTACAGATCAAGCTATTAAGTCTCAAATTTGAGATCATTTTTCTGTATTTATATGCCTTCGTGATGACTCGCGGCCAACCCCCAGGTTTTTACTATACCTTCGTGATGACTCTCGGCCAACCCCCAGGTTTTTTCAATACCTTCGTGATGACTCTCGGCCAACCCCCAGGTTTTTTAAGAAGTAAATAAATAAAAAATATTTCACTTTTCACTTATAAGTATTTTAATTAGGCACCGGTACTCACCGGGATGGTTTTTGGCGTCGGCCTCTAATTACATAGCTAATTGAATATTTCATTCTGCTAAATCCGCATTGGATTGTCATTTTCTTATATATAAAGCATATGCTGTGAACTTCGTGGGCAGCAAGCCTACGTGAGTGGTTATCCCGTGTTAACACGGGTGTAAGCCTTCATCATATTATGAATATTGTAAACGGTAACCACGAAGTGGTATCAAATGTATTTAAATATAAAATTTATAGCAACTAGAATAAGTTATGATATTAGCCATAGCTATATAGCTACAATAGCTGTGGCGTGGCTACTCAGATGTATCTGTGTAGTAGCAAAATGAAACATTATTTTAATGTCAGGTACTACCATTACTAAGACTTATTCTTAGTCTGCAGTTTTCAATTGAAATTACAATCTAGTTCTTGAAGTTTTTAGGTACTAGTGTACATAAAAAGAAAGGTTTTTGTTATGCAAGGATAGCACAAAATAACTTACAGTTTGGTCTTCGATTTGATTTTCACCTTAAAATGCTTTCGAAACCACACTCGCGTTGTGGACCTGGCCGTGCTCTCGTTACGGGACGTCCTCTTGGACAGGAATAAACAGGAACCTTTATTCTGCTTGGCTTATTTGTTGAAAATGCACCGACCAACTTGGTACGGGAAAAAACAGGATCTTCTTCTTCTGTTTGTCTCGTTTGTTGGAAACACTCACTCAGTGTGCGTTTTATCGTAATCTCGTTACGGTGGGTCCATTTTGGACAGGCCTCAACAGGATCATAAACAGCTAAAATTAATGCCAACATTGATTATGACCACTTCACGGTCTCATCATTGACGTGTTTTGTTAAATTTAAACATTGCATCGTCATGCTATTGCTTAGCTTTGTTTACAGTCATACGAAGATTCACTTTTAATCACGAGTTCTCTTATTAAAACATTTTGAGCAAGAAAATGTGGGTAGATTTTCATTGTAGATCGTATTTAGTTATTGTTTAAAACGAAAGGTAAGTACGATCTTAACGTTGTATTTCATGTAGGATCTATCAATTTACACTACTACAACTATTGCAAACACTTCAGCACTTAAAGAAACCGTTATATAAAAAATATAACGAGAGAGGGTGTGTCGATGCCCGAACACTAGAAACGAATGATGAACTTGTCACCTGTCAGAGTGACGCACCTACCGTAGGGAGGGAATTTGTTTTTTTTTCTGTTTCAGTGATACCAGCTCTAAAACGTGTTGATGCCCACTACATTAAGAAATGTACTACCTTGTGATAAAATCCCGAGGATGCAGCGACGAAGTATAATTTCATTCATTCTAACATTAGTAGGTAGTTATATTTTAGTCAAAAAGTACAAATAGATTTTTTGTAAGCTGGAAAATTCTTGTCCTTAATTTTGACTGTCATTGCGCATACTGAATTACATTACCCGCATACAGTGTTTTTCCAGCTGCAAACTAATGGAAATATTTGAATCTGATTTTAGGAGCAACAAACTCTTTGATTGCTCCTTCAAGGACTCAACGTTACGTAGATACGTTATGTCAGTACTGATGCGATAATTTGACCGTGTGTACAAGATAGTATGATGATTTACTAGAGCGTAAACGAGACAGATACATGTTACGCAGTGTCGTCTCAAACTGTCAATGTTTTGCTTAGGTGTTCGAAGTTCTGATTTCGGGTGCCACTTTTTTAGCACAAGTAACCTATCTACGTCTTTTTTAGTATAATATCACTGCTATAAGGTGGTGAGATTCTATATTGCCGGTTTCCTAAATGACAACTGTTGTTTAACCGCTCATAGCTTTGGCAGCGTTACTGCATCGAGCTATCGCCATTTTTAAATTTACTCGAACCGCTCTTCGAACACGACCGTCGATGTTTTGTTACAGCCTTTTGATGATTTTATATGAAAATGCTTAGGCTAACTGGTGCTTTTGCCTGTATTGGACCATTCGCAAGCCCGT
This sequence comes from Udea ferrugalis, assembly GCA_950022985.1. Lineage (NCBI taxonomy): Eukaryota > Metazoa > Arthropoda > Insecta > Lepidoptera > Crambidae > Udea > Udea ferrugalis. The sequence goes on from OX465543.1 coordinate 6,512,458, forward strand.
TACATTACACCAAAACGCTCGAGAAAATGCTACATGCTCTCTAACCGTCGTCGAATGGTTTTAGAGCACTTTGGTTTAGTGTTGGTCTTGACCAGTATCTTGAGCTTGGCTACGACTCCGTAGGTCGCCTCACAGTACAAACTAAGACAAACTTTCATATCCATGAACTAAACATGACAGTTTGTATTTTGTTTCTTATGTGTACTATGTAAATACATACATACTATAGTCCGTTCACGTTAAGCATGCAGTGATTTTAATGTAATTCTGTTGCACATTAAAAAACTCAGATCCACAACCTTTGCGTTCAAAAGTATGCGTTCAGCTAGTCACTGTGGACTTGACTTTCTAATTAGGAACGTTAGATTGGTTAGGGGTCGTGCTAGATCGCAGGACAAGTATGAAATTATTGCATTCTTCACGCGAACGGACTATAGACAGTATCTCATAGTACATCCTTGCTCAGCTTGAGGCTAGAAGCACCTAGAAGTCTCTGTGTGGATTAATTGAGAGACTGTCCTAAGACCAAAACTGACCCTGGCCCACTCAGGCCCAGGGGGTACCAACCTCGCCTTAGAACGTTACTGAGAGAGGGCAATCGGATAACCTATCTTTATTATGTTTATTTAAACTGTTATCAATTGTTTACTGTTCGGTGACCGATTTCATTAGTGTTATGGAAAACATGAACCATTTTTGATTACATAACATTATGAATTACTATATAGCGGCCGCCTACGACTTCGTCTGCGTGGACTAAAGTTGAAAAGAAGGTCAATATTTTTTTGATCAATTGTAGCCTATGTGTTATTCAGATGTATGAGCTATATTATTGTAAAGTTTCATTAAAATCCATCCAGTAGTTTTTACGTGAAAGAGCAACACGGTACATCCACACATAGAAACTTTCGCATTTATAATATTAAGTAAGATAAACATTTTGTTTTTTATTTAGACTTGACCATGGGAGGCATTCATTTCAGCTCTGTATCTCTAACCTAACATCTGCCTAAGGTCAGGTTTTATTTTGACAACATTGATAAACTAATAAAGTGGGTGGGTAAGGTATTTGTTTATTTTATGACTGAATCTGATTAATGTGTATCAGATTGCTAATTGTAACTTGAAGTAAACTATAGTATGTTTGCGTTAAGAATGCTGTATTTTTTTAATTTATTTCCGTACAATCAAAACTCAGGTACAAAACCGTTGCGTTTGAAAAAATGCGTTCAACTGGGCAATGAGAACTTGGCTTTCTAATTAGAAACGATTTGATTGGTTAGGGGGCGTGCTAGGTCGAAGGACAAGAATGAAATCACAGCATTCTTAACGCGAACGGACTATGAGTAAAGTTTCAGAGTCTCAAATATAAACGCATTTGTTTTAATTCGGTGCAATCGTTCTGATGTTATGTGCATACAGACTTTCAGCGACTCATTTATGTTTGTATAGTTTCGTCATTTCCTTCCGTCACAGTATCTTTGCATTCTAATAATATTATAAATGCGAAAGTTTGTATGTGTGGATGTGCTGTTTGCATTTTTTTTTTATTTATAAAAAAAAAGCAACACTTTTCACTATACTGAATGGATTTTATTGAAACTTTACAATAATATAGCTTATACATCTGAATCACACGTAGGCTACAATTTATAAAAGAAGATAAAAGAAGAAAAAATATGTTTTTCACTAGTCCAGGCGGACGAAGTCGCGGGCGGCCGCTATTATTTTCATAAAACAGTTGCTAATTATAAATTGACGTGCAACAACCTATTTAAAACTTATTTATCGTGAAACAGAACGTTTCAATTAAAATAAAACGCTCTGTTTCATTAATTGTAATTGTAACAAACAAGTAAATTACCTAATTGATGTTTAATTGGTATATCCTCGGTGGTTATTATCACATTTTACATTATAGCAGCTACGTTAATTAACTGTCGCCAATTTTATTAATTATTATTTCAGCTAGTCTAACTGAATGCTAGTATTATCACTGAGCCCGCGTGTTAGAGTATGGCTCGCTCTACATAGTTGAGGCACAGTATAATCTTACAGTAAGCTATCTACATACATACGTGCCACTCTCGGTTTGAATGTGTGCGTGCGCGTCGCGCGCCGTGTCGCGATAACACGCACACGCAATTTGAAAGAAAGAAAGAAAAATAATTTATTTAGTGACCACAATACAATGAAAAGATAAACATGATAAAAAACACAAATTCACGCAATTAAATTGATTCAATTTAATTTCACGCACACGCTAGCATAAAATAGGGCGCGATAAGGTGCTGGCAGTACGGACGGGCTGTGTGGCGTGTCTGTGTGCACGCTAGGCTAATAACTCGGCGGGCGGCCTTAGATAGCCTACTGTATGGTTATACTGTGGTTGAGGTGAGGCCTCCCGCAGCGGGACGTATAGGTATATAGGCCGTTTGTGTATGTTTTTGTGATTTCAAGACTTATCGCTAAAAGCGATCTCTTCCAGACAACCTTCCGAGCCGGAAGGTTGTCTGGAAGAGATCGCTTTTAGCGCACTTAGGCTGTTAAATGAACTCATTTCCGATTATTTTGTAGGATAAGCTGCTGTAGAGTTACTTAACAGAGAGACTGAACTGAAGTTACAGACGCGAGAATTAATCAAACGCCCAAAGATGTATCGATAAGAGACCTAAACTTAGTAGGGAGCCTCCTTCTAGCTTGAACGAAAACTACTCTTTTAATCATATTGCGATGACATGGGTCACACAGCCACGAGTCATTGTTGACATAGGCTAAGCTGGACGATCGCCTTGTGGTAAGGGGGCGTTGGAATCCTGCCACGGTTCACCCCCGCCTGTCGTAAGAGGTGACTAAAGGGGGCCCTTCGGAGTCACTGGGAGTCCACACGGCGGGGTCTGTGTGCTTCCATTCCAAGCGGCCCCGAAGAAGTGCGGCGGTGTAAGAGTGACCTCACACCGCAGTACACACTGGCAGGTGTATAGGGGAGGTATAACGCGCTTCGAGCTGGGCTGGCTATGCCAGCATAGCGCGGCAGGAGTCCACTCGCACAGAGTTCTTGACCAGAGATCACAGGGGCCCTGGATACGCGCTGAAGCAGGTCACCGGGGGGTTTAATTATGCAATTCAATTCAATAATTTATTTTTAGTGAGTAGTGCCTGTCGCGGCAAGCAAGCCGCGACAGGCACACCCCTGCCCTTCCCCCGGAGGGCGGGAAGTTCATACCACCGGTTGTTTCGAACCAACGGCACTTGGCATGTGTATCTGCATTCCCTGACTGTAGAAAATGCTTATTTATATTTAGGAAAGCAGCTCTGGTTTCCTGCGTACCACCTTAAACTGGATACCTTCGGCGTGTAGTATATTACCTAACATGGGTATAATAGCAACATAGATCTGACTTCTTCCTCTTTTTTTCTTCCACAGACTAGCGAACATCATGAAGGAGATAGCGCTGCTGCCTGAGAATCTACTCCAGATGCCATCCGTGGGGATGGTGAACCAGTGGTACGAGCGGTCTTTCCAAGAGATCATACAGTTTGAGAAGATGGAACCAGAACCGCCCGTTCTTTGCCAGTAAGTCTTTTCATTGCCACTCTTTCAAATCATCAAGTAAGTAGGAGAGAAAGTTGATTTCTGTTGCGTTCAACTATTGGTGAATCCACTATTCAGTGATTTTATTCAAAAAGATCTATTTTAGAAATGGGATACCTAAGATTGAGAAATCGACACGAATCAATTTGCGTTTGAAATCGGATTTTAGATTGGTTTTGATATTACACAGACCCTACAATGATGAGTTCTTAGCTCGAATCCTTACCTTGTTTGCCAGGTTCTGCGAGCGCCTGGTCCACATCAGGAACCGCCACGCCGACGTGGTGCAGACCATGGCTCAGGGCGTGCTGGAGCTGAAGGAGTCGCACGAGGTGGACCCTGGCACGGAGAACTCCATCCAGTACTTCCTCGACCGGTTCTACATGAGTCGAATATCCATCAGAATGCTCATCAACCAGCACAGTAAGTGGAATTGTCTATTGTCATCATCAGCCATTGCTGGTCCACATCAGGAACCGCAGTCCATGGCGCAAGGCGTGCTTGAGCTGAAGGAGTCGCACGAGGTGGACCCTGGCACGGAGAACTCCATCCAGTACTTCCTCGACCGGTTCTACATGAGTCGAATATCCATCAGAATGCTCATCAACCAGCACAGTAAGTGGAATTGTCTATTGTCATCATCAGCCATTGCTGGTCCACATCAGGAACCGCAGTCCATGGCGCAAGGCGTGCTTGAGCTGAAGGAGTCGCACGAGGTGGACCCTGGCACGGAGAACTCCATCCAGTACTTCCTCGACCGGTTCTACATGAGTCGAATATCCATCAGAATGCTCATCAACCAGCACAGTAAGTGGAATTGTCTATTGTCATCATCAGCCATTGCTGGTCCACATCAGGAACCGCAGTCCATGGCGCAAGGCGTGCTTGAGCTGAAGGAGTCGCACGAGGTGGACCCCGGCACGGAGAACTCCATCCAGTACTTCCTCGACCGGTTCTACATGAGTCGAATATCCATCAGAATGCTCATCAACCAGCACAGTAAGTGGAATTGTCTATTGTCATCATCAGCCATTGCTGGTCCACATCAGGAACCGCAGTCCATGGCGCAAGGCGTGCTTGAGCTGAAGGAGTCGCACGAGGTGGACCCCGGCACGGAGAACTCCATCCAGTACTTCCTCCACCGGTTCTACATGAGTCGGATATCTATCAGGATGCTCATCAATCAGCACAGTAAGTGGAATTGTCTATCATCATCATCAGCCTTTGCTGGTCCACATCAGGAACCGCTATGCTGAAGTGGTGCAGACCTTTGCGAAGGGTGGTGGACCCTGTCACGGAGAACTCCGTCCAGTACTTCCTCGACCGGTTCTACATGAGTCGAATATCTATCAGGATGTTTATCAACCAGCACAGTAAGTAAAAATGTATATCATCGTCATATGCTGGTCTACTGTTGAACGTAAGCCTCCCCTTATGCGCGCCCTATACTTAGCTAGATGCATCCATCTCCTGCCAGCAGCCTTTAGCAAATTGTCGCACTACCTAGCTGCTTGCCGAAACAAGGTCTTCACCCAATGGCTATACGTTCTGTGGCAAATGTGGCTGGTATACTGCCACTTAAGCTTACTTATTCTGAGAGCTACGATGACCTTGGTTATGGGGCGGATCTGCCTACCGACCAACTGCTTACCGTACCTTCCGAGCTACGGAGATGCTCGAAGTATACATCACCATCGGTCGAGGTCCAATCCCATTTCCAATTCGGCGATGTGGCATCACAACGTCGCCGATTTACTGCCACCGAATAAAGGCAAAAATTGTACATCGCATCAAAAAATATTTGTTAAATGCGCAACCAATAAATCATCTACATATCAATTCCAGCGCTCCTATTCGGCGAGCAGATCGGCGCCAAGCAAGCCTCAGTGAACGGCATCGGCAACGGCGGCCGGCACATCGGCTCCATCGACCCGGCGTGCGACGTCGTGGCCGTGGTGCGCGACGCTTACGAGAACGCGCGCTTCCTCTGCGACAGATACTATCTGGCCTCGCCTGAGCTGCAGATCTTGCAGGGAGGAGGTGAGATGGACTTATGTTGCTCTCTTTTCTTCAATTCCTTTGATTTCAGATGGTATTGCTGTAACCTTATCTCCATGCTAGGATTCCTTGGCATGGAGTTATGACTCAATGTCAAGTGATATTCACAGTAACACTGTATTCTAAGGTGTTTGATGGACTCTGTTAAAGGCATTAAAAAAAAGGTTCTTCTAAAGCACCACGCACAAGTATAGAACGCTGCTAAAGTACTATAATATAGTGCTTTAGAAGAACCTCGGTAGCTAATTCAGTCCAGAATTTAAGTGTCCCACCAACACTTAATGACACCATGTTGGTTCTAATGTAAGGATAGTGGATGCTCTTGAAGAACTCCATGCCTGTAATCCATGACAGTTTCAAGTGACCCAGGCAGGAAACTACTTTACTGTACGAGACCACGGCGTTTCTAGAGTGGGGTCGACTTTGGTGCTAGAATCCTTAGCATGGAGTTATTCCTCAATGCCTCAATGGGCGAGGGCCCACGACGACTTTTTGTAGCGCGGCTGTCGCGATACAAGTACCCTTTACTCCCGATTTTGTCGGAAGCGGTCGCGCGTTTGTTTCGACTAAGTCGCGAAACGGCTGTGCAGCCGCGCTACAAGAAGACGACCCTTTAGGCCCGGCCCCCATTATCGGCATCGGCAAGAAAAAGTATCCTTCGGCATCCTACATGCAAGCGCACACCAGCGGCAATTGTGCTTCTTTGGAATGCTATAACGTTCTTAGGGATGACGAGGCGTCCTTAAGGATGCCGCACCGCTATCCCCCGAATGTTGCCTCGGTGCCGGCGGGGTACCGAAGGATTGCGAAGTATGCCGAAGCATGCCGAAGCATTCTCAAGGCTGCCGATACAGCAACCTCAAGCATAAGAAGCGGTATTTTTGTTATTACGACCACATGTCACGGAATTTCTACTTTATTGCCATTATGTTATAGTATTGCTATTTGCTACCTAAAATCTTCAGTCGTACCGATGCCGATAATGGGCGCCTTGCCTAAATTTGACTATATCAGGACTTGGTGACATGTTTTTTCAAATAAACTTTGTTTTAATTATGATTTATATTTTTCAATCTTTCACTTTGATGTATCATGTTTTCATCGAATAGTTTTGTATGTTCCACAAACTAATTTATATCACGTTATTTCCAGTGCCAAGCGACAGACCGATGCCGATAGTGTACGTGCCATCCCACCTCTACCACATGCTGTTTGAGCTGTTCAAGAACGCAATGCGAGCTGTCATGGAGCACCACGAGAGCGCGCCGCCGCCCATACAAGTGAACCTGGTTAATGGACGCGAGGATATATCTGTCAAGGTTTGTGGAATACAGAAAGAAAGATAACTCTATCACATGCTGTTTGAGCTGTTCAAAAACACCACGAGAGCGCGCCGCCGCCCATACAAGTGAACCTGGTTAATGGACGCGAGGATATATCTGTCAAGGTTTGTGGAATACAGAAAGAAAGATAACTCTATCACATGCTGTTTGAGCTGTTCAAAAACACCACGAGAGCGCGCCGCCGCCCATACAAGTGAACCTGGTTAATGGACGCGAGGATATATCTGTCAAGGTTTGTGGAATACAGAAAGAAAGATAACTCTATCACATGCTGTTTGAGCTGTTCAAAAACACCACGAGAGCGCGCCGCCGCCCATACAAGTGAACCTGGTTAATGGACGCGAGGATATATCTGTCAAGGTTTGTGGAATATAGAGAGATAGATAACTCTACCACATGCTGTTTGAGCTGTTCAAGAACGCCATGCGAGCTGTTATGGAGCACCACGAGAGCGCGCCGCCGCCCATACAAGTGAACCTGGTTAATGGACGCGAGGATATATCTGTCAAGGTTTGTGGAATACAGAAAGGAAGATAACTCTATCAGATGCTGTTTGAGCTGTTCAAAAACACCATGCGAGCTGTCATGGAACACCACGAGAGTCAACCTGGTTAATGGACGTGAGGATATATCTGTCAAGGTTTGTGGAATATAGCGAGATAGATAACTCTACCACATGCTGTTTGAGCTGTTCAAGAACACCATTCGAGCTGTCATGGAACACCACGAGAGTCAACCTGGTTAATGGACGCGAGGATATATCTGTCAAGGTTTGTGGAATACAGAAAGAAAGATAACTCTACCACATGCTGTTTGAGCTGTTCAAAAACACCACGAGAGCGCGCCGCCGCCCATACAAGTGAACCTGGTTAATGGACGAGAGGATATATCTGTCAAGGTTTGTGGAATACAGAAAGAAAGATAACTCTACCACATGCTGTTTGAGCTGTTCAAAAACACCACGAGAGCGCGCCGCCGCCCATACAAGTGAACCTGGTTAATGGACGCGAGGATATATCTGTCAAGGTTTGTGGAATCTAGAGAGATAGATAACTCTAGCACATGCTGTTTGAGCTGTTCAAGAACGCGATGCGAGCTGTGATGGAGCACCATGAATGCGCCCCGCCGCCCATACAAGTCAACCTGGTTAATGGACGCGAGGATATATCTGTCAAGGTTTGTGGAATCTAGAGAGATAGATAACTCTAGCACATGCTGTTTGAGCTGTTCAAGAACGCGATGCGAGCTGTGATGGAGCACCATGAATGCGCCCCGCCGCCCATACAAGTCAACCTGGTTAATGGACGCGAGGATATATCTGTCAAGGTTAGTGGAATTCCTACATTTTTCGACCATTCAGATCCCACTGCTGGGCAAAGGTCTCCCTCAAGCTCTTCCATCGGTCCCTATCCTCAGTCAGGTCTGCCAATCATCAGAGTAGTTTACCAGGTCATCGCACCATCGCTACCTAGGTCTTCCTCTTCTACTGATGACTGACTCTTGCGATGATGAAATCGATTGGAGCACTCCCCACTGTATTTTTGATACAGACAGAACACATAGACGCAACATCTTTACTTTTAAATGGCCGCCCGCGACTTCTTCCGCGTGGACTTAAGCTGAAAAACAAAAAGTGATAGTTCTTTATAAATTGAAGCCGATGTGCGATTCAGATGTATAAGCTACATCATTGTAAAGTTTCATTAAAATCCATTCAGTAGTTTTTACGTGAAAGAGCAAGACCGCACATCCACACATACAAACTTTCGCCTGTATAATATTAGTAGGATTTAATGTTTAATGAAACAGAAAATAGGTGTAGGCGTTTGTAGTATTTTAGTTGTTTCTGGTCTCCAAAGTTATGTATTTTATGTTTTCTTAACCACCATACGGTTGTATGGTGGTTAAGAAAATCAGTCAATGAAGTACTAGCAATGAATATTAACTTGTTTTATTTTACAGCTGTCCGACCGTGGAGGCGGTATACCTCGCAGCGTGACGGATCTCCTCTTCAAGTACATGTACAGTACCGCCCCACAGCCTTCCAAGTCTGACTCGCACACCGTACCGCTGGCTGGTAAGGGTTTGATTTGAAGAATATTACTATAGTCCGGTCGCATTAAGAATGCAGTGATTTTATACTGCCTTTGGGCCTTTTTCATTTAGCATCCTGAATCATTGTTTAAATGCAAGTCTTGTTGGTGACCTAATAAAACAAAACATAACACACCATTTTAAGCGTATAGCGCTCTTTTGAGCAAAATAATTCTTGAAATCTTTAAATCACAAACTATTACAAAAGGCGGGCTTAATGCTCAAAGCATTTTCTACCAGTCAATTTATGTCTGTTTTCAGGTTACGGCTACGGTCTTCCCATCTCAAGGCTCTACGCTCGCTACTTCCACGGCGACCTGACGCTCATGTCGTGTGAGGGTTACGGCACCGATGCTATCATATACCTGAAGGTAAGATGACCTTTCAGACTGTAGTCCGTCCGCGTTAAGAATGCAGTGATTTTTAAATTTAATTCTGTCGCACAAAAAAATCTCAGATCCACAACCTTTCCGTTCGAAAGTATGCGTTCAACTGGTCAATGTGGACTTGACTTTTTGGTTAGGGGACGTGCTAGGTCAAAGGACAAGTATGAAATTACTGCATTCTTAACGCGAACGGACTATCAAACGACGGACGACAAAGGAGTCTAAAGCCCGATTTTGTCAAAAACTAAAACTACATACTCAGATTTAAAAACAACTTATTTCCTAGCCGGGAATCGAACCTGTTGGTTTTGAAGTAAAAGGTCACCCTGTATTGTTATGTCATCTCGTAGTGTCGCTTATAGGAATCAAATTTTGGGAAGTAACATTATATCATTTAATCATGAAACTTTCTCTGAGATCCCGGATTATATACGCTGTTTTTTAGATTCAGACGTTATTTATATTCTATTTTTAATAAGGTTGCTTGAATTGTACCTACATTTTGAGGATTCTTGAAATATATCTGTAACCTTGTCCTAAATCTGTGATTCCACGTTGGTTTCTAATAAGTAGCAGCCTAATTACTTAAATATCACCTTCCAGGCACTATCAAACGAAGCCAACGAGCTCCTACCAATCTTCAACCGAACATCGAGCAAGTTCTACCGACCAGTCACGCAACTCGCTGACTGGTCCGGCTCCCTCAACACCGGCGTCTCACAGAACAAGAACCGGGATAAGGTCAGCCCGCTTTCAGCAACTCTAGACAACGCGAATAAAGTCTAGGTCAAAGGTCATAATGAGGTCAAAGGTCAAAAGTGATGACCTTGGAAAGGAAATTAGGTGTCGAGGGATTTGAAGACTTAATTGGAGGTGGGGAGCCTTAATTTTTATTTAATAAGGGCATAGCCAGAATAGGCATGACGAACAATTTTGAAATCTTCTACCGTATTGTATGAGAAAAAAACTTTATTTTGGTTTCAAAGGTTGGTTTAGCAAAGTTTGAGTATCATCACCTGTCTGTCAAGCTAACTTGTATGATTACGACAGTGACATTTGTTTGATTTCCTAGAGAGTGACGTCAGTGCGCGTGACTGGTGTTTCAAAATGGCGAATTGCAGTATTTTATCCTTTCACTTTAACGAAAATAGGTATGATTAATCTCAAAAACTAAAACTAAACGTAGTCTTTTAAACCCTTTTGATATGTTTTTTTCCCCTTGAATATTCAAATCGTTGATTACTTGATACATGCCTATTGTTGCTGAGATCATCAGAGAAATAACAGCTTGTAGCGTGCCTCTAATTTTAATTAATCATTCGCCTTTATTAAAACCAGTGTCTAACAGTACAAAAATAATCAAAATTACCACAGATACAGCTGTAGCGAGGTCAAAGGTCATTCAACTCTGGAGGTCAACTTTATTTTCGAGGTCAAAGGTCAAACAATTGTCCTACTTATAAAAAATCGGTAATTTGGCAACACTTGCTGAAGTTTAAAGTTTGTGTCAGATTTATATAATTCCCTATTATGAACTGGTTTAGACTTTTGACTTTTATTTCTCCATTCTGCGAAAGTCTCATACCATTTTCAAAATATTCTGTCTCTCACTACCCTAGTACGTGAGCAAGAGATGACGAGAAGTGAGTTTTTTTTTGTCGTTGTGATATTTAAACGTAAGGGAACCCGCCAAAGGACTGACAGTGTAAAGTTGGATGTTTTGTAGTTTTGAGCTTAAAATAAATTAAATAACATTACTTAAACAGTACAGTAAAACTTGTATAAGAGATACATTTCGACAGATGTCGGTGTCATTGGAAATTTAACCTTATGCTCAGGGAAAAGGGTTCAAGGTATTCTGTTCGACTCGAAAGTCTAGCTCTTGAATTGTATTTCTATTGGATTGTAGTACATTTTCCAATGGCACTGACGTCTGTCGAAATTAATTTCTTAGATTAGTTGAACTGTTTAAATTTTATTGAAACTATGAAACGTCCTTGGCAGAGATATTAAAGTACTCTACTAATATGTAAGAGAAAATATCATATTTTTTAAGTAATAAATAGCAATAGTATAGCTAAGTTGACATTATGTTTGTATGGGTTGTGTGTGTTTGAATGAGTGTCTACAAAATGTATAATGTACTCTATTGGCAAGTGATAAGTTGTATAGTTGGCGGTGTATAACACATTTTCTTTTCATAGTGAATGTCTCGATAAAGTTTGTATGGGTGTAGACAAATTTTATCAATTTATTTATGCTAAATACACAGCTCTTTCAGTGCAGAGTTTAAAGCCAGTGTATGTTAAATCTTACTATCAGCATTGATATAAACAAAAAAAGGAAGATACGGCATCCTCATAGCAAAAGTAGTACACGAAAACAGGTCTAATGGACCTGTTTGTAAGCCAATATGACTGCGACTTTTTTGCGTGCACATCATTCATACGTCAATGTCATGTGCCGGTTTTCGAATTCACGAAGTATGAACGAACGTATCTACCTCTTTTTGTTTAAATCAATGACTGTCAAATAATATTTTCCATACTTCAAACTGATAGAAGGCTGGATTCAATGTTACCATGAAATATAAAGTTACCACAAAAGTTTGTTGATCAAACGAAAACCTACACTATGTGGTATTCTTAGGGCCTACGTTTTTTCTGGTTTCCAGGTATTCTTTACGTCGTGTATACATATTTTTAAAGTACCTACCTATGTATATTTTTTTTAAATTATGTTTCTCTGCACCCATTTCGAATAATAAAAGATGTGTTTCTGCTATTCTAGGGTAGCTGAATATTATATTTGTAATTTTAAAAGTAAAAGATTGAATGTGTATACATGAATTGAATAGTAACGAAATGGATATGAAAATGTAAAACCATTCATACAGATTACTTACCAAATACGGTTTTAAACAATACATATATTTTGCATAATGCTACAATGTAACTTAATTCTAAGCACAAATTATTTCTTCCACATCTTATTTCACCTTGACAGACTTTGTTAAGATTCTAACTGAAATTTGTAGGTGTTTACACAGTGTATACTTTAGTGTATAAGCATAATCTTACAATAACAGTTCTAAACCTAAGCGAAATACAACAGTAACATGAGGTAGATTGTCTATGATATATGGTATGTTTGTATACATAAGTCTGTCAAGTTTGACATTTAAAATATTGACAATCGTTCAGTTTAATCAGAGGACAGGATAAGATTTATGTTAGTTCACTTTAGGGACTAGCCACCTGTGTATTTAAGCAAATTATACATTGCACAGTATGTATATTCACTGTGACAAGTATATAATACTTTACCGATACTAATGTGATCGATGTTTTTGTATATTTTGCTCTGTAATAGCAGTTAATATATTGTAGCTCAGTGTGTAGTTTAATCACAAATATGTACATGTAGAAAATCTTCTTTATTTTATGATATTTTAAAGGCCAAATTTTCATGACAGTGACGTTGAATGATTTTAATGTTTATATGATTTTGAATGTTGTACATGAAATGGAACGCGTCGAAATATACAATTTGTAAAAGAAACCGAAACTGTCAATACAGGGTGAGGAGAAGCCAAAATTTGGAAGGAATTAAAATTGTTTTATTCCAATGTTCGCCCTTTTAATATTGTAAAGACGCTCTAACTCCTTCGTACCTGTTACAAAAAAATCTATCTGATAAGTCTATGGCTATGAAAAAATGGTTACCATCTTAATATGAACTTTGTGTGATATTGAATAAGGTTTAAAAACAACTTGTGACATACTCAGCTTATGTACTGTGTTACTTTTTTATTTTTAAACCATCTTTAATTAGGATTTGTGCTTGGAAGGTTAACTCTGACAATATTTTTGGTAGTATGTCTTGATGAATTATGTTTGAAGTGTAAATGAGTACAATCATATTTTTTTTTCTAATTTACTTTGGACAGATTGTAACTAAATTGCAGCTTTTTGAGATTGTACAATAAATGTATTTTGAAGAAAGAAAAATTTTGACATAATTTTTTGGTTATGTATTTTACCGGTAGTCTCTTTTTAATTATTGCAAAACTTTAAATTAAAGTTGTATGTAATAGTCGTAGGCCAAACATAATTTAATAGTATCTCACACACTGTGTGTAGTATGTAAAAGTTGGCATGACTGTATGCCAACTAAGCTTCCTCAATAACCTTTTTTTGAATATGTTCGCGATGTATTTCTGTACTGATTAGTTTTGTTCATTTTATTTTACTGTACAATCTGTACAATCTCTGTAGGTTCATAAAAAAACCAATGTACATTACTGTACCTGTCTATGCAAGTTTTTAAACATACTCTAATGTAATTTATTAATTACTCACTTGCATTTTTTGTTGTTATTTGTAAGTCTATTCCAAAATCGTTGTTAATAGTGATTATGTCTAGAGATGTTTTAGAAGACAGATTATTTAATTTTTTCAAATAAATTATTCAATGAAAATGGTATTTCCTTTTTGCAACCCTGTATACAATACAAAACAATGGTACAGACAGCATCGCAATTAAGTGACACTTAGACTGTTCAAATATCACTTTTTCTACTGGCCGTCGTGATGTAAGAGGAATTTAGAAAAAGCTCAAATGAGTCCCGAGCCTAATGATGACAATAATCGCTCATAAGGATTGTTGTTGTTTCACAAAAGTGTGCTTTTAATTCCCATACAGAATGTATTGTGTTGTGGGAATCAAGGTCTCTCTTAGGTTTTAAGAAACAGGGCAGCCTGTGCCACAGTATAAACCATACAGTAGGCTATCTAAGGCCGCCCGCCGAGTTATTAGCCTAGCGTGCACACAGAACGGATTCACTAGAGGTCGTTCTACTACAGATGCTGGTATTGCGCTCGTGAAACACATCTTCAGGGCTTGGGAGAGTGCTCAGAATGCTCTTGGTATCTTCTGTGACTTATCCAAAGCATTCGATTGCGTCGACCACCTCACTCTCATACGTAAGCTCGATTTTTATGGTGTTAAAGACACAGCGTTGGACTTAATTACTTCATATCTTAGTTTCAGAACTCAAAAAGTCGACGTGAATGGCACTTCATCTTCCGGATCACTGCTCAAAATGGGGGTTCCACAGGGATCAATTTTGGGCCCCTTTTTATTTTTGATATATATAAATGACCTACCTTTTTACGTTAGAGACCTTTGTGACATAGTTTTATTTGCAGATGATACATCATTAGTTTTTAATGTCGATAGAAATAAAGATAATTTTGATGACGTAAACAATGCAATTTCTAAGGTTTTGCAATGGTTTACAACCAACAACCTTCAGTTAAATGCAAACAAAACTAAAGTATTAATTTCAAGTTGCCTAATGTTAGAAATAACCACATCGATTTGAAAATAAATAGTAATGATATGGAGCTTGTAGATTCAACAGTTTTTCTTGGAATGACGATAGACTCAAAATTACAGTGGAGCCCTCACATAGACAAGCTTTCAGGCAGACTTAGCTCAGCTGCTTTTGCTATAAGAAAAATAAGATCTTTGACAGATGTAGACACAGCTCGATCGGTTTATTTCAGCTATTTCCACAGTATTATGTCATATGGTATAATACTCTGGGGCCAGGCAGCAGATATACAAACCATATTTATTCTTCAGAAGCGAGCCATCAGATCCATCTACAAGCTTCGTGCACGGACCTCGCTTAGGGATATTTTTAAGGAAGTTGGGATTCTTACTGTGGCTTCTCAATACGTTTATAATTGTATTATATTGGTGCGAGAAAATATTAATCTCTTCACTAAACATAGTGACATACATGACAAAAATACGAGGAATAGGAATAAAATTGCGCTTCCATTATTCAGGTTACAAAAGGTTTTAGGTTCCTTTATGGGGCAAGGTATACACTACTACAACAAAATTCCAGAAGCAATTTGTAAGTTACCATCACATAGGTTTAAACATCATATTAAAACTGTCTTATTAAAAAAAGGACATTATACCACAGCCGACTACCTTATGGATAGGAACGCCTGGGAGTAAGCTCTCAGCTCGACGCGGACTCCAATTAGCCATTTTGTAATAATTATACGGATTCAACATAATAATGTGAACCAACCAAACATTTTTTTCTTTGAATTGTATAACTGGATGTGAACCTCAAAACTCCTTTTTCATAATGTTAACCAGTAGTCTTTTCTAAACAATGTTATTAATTGCTTTTAATAATTTACCATTATTTTGTGCACTAACCATTTTCTTGAAATTGTATAACTGTATGTGTACTTAATAATAAATTGTAATTTACTAACGGATTATTGTACAAAACATATTGAAAAGAGTAACTGCTGAGTTTCTTGCCGGTTCTTCTCAGTACAGAAACAACTTTCCGACACCGGTGGTTGAGTCACATTATGTTTGTATACTGTGTATTTATTTATTATTTCTATATAGTATTTAAGTCTATTATTAAGTGTATTTTTGTTTGTTTGATTAAGTTTTTGACGATTTGAAAGCACTTGTAACAGGTCTATTTAAATAAAGATATTTCTGATTCTGATTCTGATTCACATTCAAACCGAGAGTGGCACGTTTGTATGTAGATAGCTTACTGTAAGATTATACTGTGCCTGTGCCGAGCCATGCTGATTATGCCCATTACCATAGACGCAATGTTCGGTAGTCTATGCTTTGCCTATACTACGCACGCCGGATGATGATCCCTCTTTTATGACAGTTCGCTAGCGCTTATCATTGTACTGACGTCCTGTCACAACAAATCCTTTAGAGGTCCATTAAAAAATCGAAAAAATCATAATTATTTACATTTGTAAATTATAAAAATGACTATTAAGAAATTATTACGTAATGTTCGTAAATAATGGCAAAAAACTCAATGCAAATATACATGGTACGTGCTGCAAAAGTCACGTCGTCAAGCTGTTATCGACTAAGAAGGGACACATCGATAAACAAAATATCGATAATTTGTTGGAAAAATTTAACAAATGCTTTGAGTTTGTATTTTAATTATATCAATCTGAAGCTGATACAAAGTCAAGCGTGTCTTCAAAATCTGAGTCTGAACTGCAGCTATCGGCGACGTTTAATATTAACGGTTGGTAAATGATAGTGCCGTGTTGTACATCTCGATCCCAGTCTTGTAAACAAATTTTCTTCGTTCTCTCGACCACTTTTCGTTTTATTCAAATTATGCAATTTGAATAAAAAATAAAGAATAAAATAAAATAACTGTTACTTTTTATCTAGTGTTTATGACCATCAATACGCGTAATCTTTTTTTTAAAAAAATAGAAATTGCATTATGTTGAATGACCTGGCTGAATGACATGACATTTGCCTAAAAAAATATTTTATCGAAATTTTTTGAAATGGTTTCGCATCACTAAAACAACGGACAGTTGAAACGTCATAGGGATCATCATTCGCCGTGCGAACTATAGTGGAACAAAATAATCCGAAAAAAAAAATATTTTGAAATCTTTTTTTTTTAAATTTAATATTCCATCCAAATGTTTTTTGTTAGGGATGAAAAAAAATATTATAATAATAAGACGCACCCCGCACCTTATACTTTACAGTCCGTTTGCGTTAAGAATGCAGTGATTTTTAAATAAAAACATAAGATCCACAACCTTTGCGTTTCGAAAGTGTGCGTTCAACTGGTCACTGTGGACTTGACTTGACTTTCTAATTAGGAACGATTTGATTAGTTAGGGGGCGTGCTAGATCGACGGATAAGTATAAATTACTGCATTCATAACGCGAACGGACTATATACTAGGATTTTTAATTGTAGTCAGTGAAATGACATTTTCAGTGTGGCAGGTTTTCAGTCCCAAATAAATAGTGATGTGGTAAATCGAGTTTTTACAATTAAAAGTTAGTCGACATTACAGCCTGGCGAAAAAGTCGTAGTGAATGACCACGTCTTACTCCCATATGTCATTACTGGCAACACACACTGGTCAGACTTTCGTCTTGAGACATAGAGATGTTTCGGTAAACTGTATTTAGTAAATAGTTTTTCAGTTTCAAAATGTATTTTTCTCAGTATAATATTATTTATAGGTATGAATTTCGTATATTAACAGGTCATACAACTGGAAAAGTTTGGAGTATACAACAATAGAATCTTCCAAACAAGCGTTTTCTAAAGGTTTGACTGCAGGCCTAAAGCCTGAGGGGTCGTCCTTTGGCCCAACCGCCGAAGGACGACCCCTCATAATTTCACATATAGGTAGTGATGAAGGTTTTGTAGATTCCGGTTTACCTATTTTTGAAACGAAGAAAACTAGTATGGACTATCATGAAGAAATGAATTCAGAGTATTTTGAATTGAGAGCATTTTGCCGAAACTAAAGCCTAATGCGGTGCTGGTATTAGATAACGCACCGTACCATTCAAGAAAAGTCGAGGCTTTCCCCACTTCAAACTGGCGGAAGTCTGATATTGTTCAGTGATTAGATGAAAAACATATTCAATTTCAACCTACAATGATAAAGGCTCAATTAATCAAAATGAAATTACAAAAATATAATTACGAGCGCTATGTTGTGGACGAGTTGGCCGCTGAATACGGTGTCACAATCCTGCGTCTGCCCCCTTATCACTGTAAGCTCAACCCAATAGAGTTAGTTTGGACTCTAGTAAAGGAACACGTTGCCAGGAACAATAAAACTTTTTAAAATAAAAGACGCTAAAAATATATTTGAAGAAGGCCTGAAGGAAGTGACGCATGATAATTGGAGACAGTGCATCAACCATGCCATAAAAGTCGAAGACAAAATGTATTGTGTCAACTCGACCACAGTATAGACGAATATTCGGATGCCTTCGTTATAAATGTAACTGATTCCGATTCTAAATATACCGATTCAGAATCGGAGTCGGAATCAATAGCAACAGTAACGAATGAAAACGTATAAAATTACTTGTATTTTCCTGACTTTCAAGTGTTAATTCCCCTGAACCTCTTTGAACATTTTTTTTCCAGCTGTGGTTATAATTTTTTAGTGAGAAGTTTTAATATGGAGGTAGGGTCCATATTTATTTAATCGTTTTATTTAACTCGTTATGTACCTATTAAATATTTACAATTTAAAAAAGGCTTTGATGCCTAATAAAATAAAGCATGACTAAATGTCTAAGTCTAGTGATTGCCGAACGTCACTATTGTAGCGGGTCACCTTTTTTGTATCAGTCACAGTTGAAGTTGTCATTTCGCTGACTGGAATTATTAATCGCACTATAGTTTGCAGCTTGCAGTTGCAATTAATAACGCAGGGAACGCATTCAAAAATGTGTTGCATTTTATCTACAATGAACGTTCCTTTGCAACTTGATAAAATACTACCAAATCTAGAAGTACCCCTTTTATAGCATGACCTTTTAAAATTGAAGCTATCTAATTCAGCCGGGTAAACACCACCTGTCCTGTCATCAGCAGTCAGTCATCCAGTTGTCAGATTGTTGGAATGCCAGGTGGATTTCGAGGTTATTCCATGAATTTATTTACGAATAATAAATAAAATCTTTCTGGTAAATTGTGAACCGTGTAAAATGAAGATTTATACGAACGAAAACAACACTTCCACGCTAAAGTTGCTCATAGCGGCTAAATTAGCAGGGAAAAAAGTCGAGCTGAAGATTGCAACTTTTGGAGGTACGTTTCTTTTAATAATTTACAGTAGAATCAATAAAAATCTGTCTAATTTGTGTGTAAATAACTAGTTTCTACTATTAACTCTTTGCAAAACCTAAAACTTTGATGAACACCTGTGTATTCCATGTTATAGTGGTAGTAGAAGTTTGCATGTTTTTTCTTTGTTATTTCATCATTTTGCCTGTATTGCAGTTTGTGCATGTTATTGTGTCTGTATATTATGTTAAGACGTATGCATGTTGAGTTTGTGACTCGATAAATATGTTGTGCCATATGTAGTTATTTCATGAGAGGAAAATACAGATATTGATTCATCTGAAGAATAATTAATTGTGCTAAAATCAGACTGACTTCCGATTATAAATTGTCTACATAACCATTTTTACATATATTGCTATTGTACATTTGTATTTTGAGGATGCAAGAAACTATTTCTCAGTTTTAGATGTCTTTCTTGTGTTACAATTTTATTTTTCAAAAAATCATTTACTTTTTTCACTATAGCTTAAAATTTTGCACAGCCAATATAGCACAGCCAGTGTAATAGCATTTCTTTCACACCCTACGGTTGACTGGTAGACAATATCGATTTTGTATGTCTATTGTTTTTGTTTTGAGATTGAACAAATAATGATATATTTTATGGGTGACTTATGTGATGTTTTGGAATGAAATAAAATTATTCAATATAGAAAAGGGAATATTTTCAATTAAAAATTTTAGTTACATCAGATGGAATGCAAATAATTGTATTTATCCTCAAATAGTAAAAGATTTTCCTCTCAATGCAACTTCCAATATTTTATCCTTATTTTTTCATTTATGGATTTCCATTTATGGTTCGTAATTATTATGCTCATACATTATATATTGCATAGTTTTTTTTCCTGCTACTATATTCTCAAGTTATAGTTAGTGTCCAACATAGTGGAGTACCATGACATACTGGCTGATAAGACAGCACTTTCATAGTTTCTTTGATCAATTCATCTCTGCCTAAAAACATAATAATTATACTATTTCAAAATATACATAACTAGTGGCTGCCTGCAACTTCGTCGTTTGTCTGACTTAGGTTAAAAAAAGAAATATATCTTTATGAATTGTAGCCTATGTGCTATTCAGATGCATAAGCTATATTATTGTAAAGTTTGGTTAAAAACCATTCAGTAGTTTTTATATGAAAGAGCAACATGGCACATCCACACATACACTCTTTTGCATTTATAATATTAGTAGGATATGTGTTATTGGTCAAAGATGTTTTTTCAACTATCACAGATTCACAGTATTCACAGTCTATTGGACTTGTCAGTATAATATCTGTTGAGACAGCTAGTACAAAAAAACCTTACGAGTTTGAGGAAAATTGCTATGTGAACTGGTACTGGTAAAGGATGTCTATTAAGTGATATAATTTTAATTGCATTTAACATAATTACATTGCATTGTTTGTTAATTGGCTCCTTAGTCATGTGTTGAGAGGAAAAACTAGATGGAAGTTAAATAATACAATCAATATAACTCTAATAATAACAAATTTTTCTAGGCATTTACCAGTTTCCTAGCACACATACATTTTAGTAAATTACGCAGTATGAGAACATCATTTTCATCAGAAACTAAAAGTGATCACTTGATTCAAAAAACTAAGAAGGAAAACTTTTATTTGTTGTAAAACTTAAAATTATAAATTCCTATTTCTAAGAAGTTATCAGAGGATCTTTGATTGATTATTTATTGATGAAGTACAGAAGACTTAAAACTAACAGAGGAGATCATTCACGTCTCGAACAAATTATACCCAAAAATGAAAGTGTCGGCCAGACAAAAATAATACTGGATACTTATTCAATTATTATTGTTGTTCTATTCAATTCATTTATTCAAGAAGTCAACAAAAGGACCATTACAGATTTGGAAAATGACGTTTATCATGACGAATTATTGGAAATGACGCCCTAAAGATTTCTTGCTAGGATAGGAGAGGGTTGATTGTAGACAGTTTTAGTGCTAGAAAGAGACTTTGAAGGCGTCATTTTCAGTAGGATTCCAGTATTATTATTGTCTGGCCGGCACTTTCATTTTTGGGTACGAAATGATGGTTCTCCTTTGGCACTTTAATACAAAATTAAAGTTACTAGTTTAGTTAATAAATTAAAGCTAAGCAAGGGTCGGAGCAGAACGTCACGATGTTGATTTTCTGTGAATGCCTTTGTAGACAGATATGCTCATAGCACCACATAATAACTTACACAACAACTTTTTGTAACATAAATCATATAAGACAAAACGTTACGATGGCGTTAAGGATGGCACGATTTTCTTCCGCTTGTTACTAATGCTTCTACTGTCCTCATCTCCTAACCCTGGGTTCTGGTGTCACTGAAGTAGTGGTCTGTGATTGCAGACGATGTATTCTCAGGCCCGCGAGCGCTGCCGCTGCTAGAAGTGGATGACCAGCTCAGCTTCTTCTCCAGTAACGCGGCTGCGCAGTTCCTCTTCCCAGTGCTGGACTTGTCTGATAATGGACAGTGGTATGTAATTAATAAAAATTAATCGCTTAATGTGTTGCTTATAGCAAAAATCGCGAAACTTCATGTCCACAAAATATAGAAATATCTTCTGAAAGGCCAGACAGCAATCCAAAGATTGTACACACAACATGATTTTCAATGACTGCTTTTACTACTTAAACTAACATAGCTTTTAAAACAATTCGCATATTCTAACTACAGTAAACTTAGTAACTTCTTGGGTTTAGTACCTGCCAAATGGTATCAAATCGCAGGTTCGAGCCCCGCACAGTAAAAAAAACATTTTTGTGCATGAACCTGTCTTTTTGCTTTTCTCTGACTGTTTTCTATGTGGATTATATATGTAATTAAGGATTAAAAAAAAGGATTCATCCATGGTCTAGTTAGTGCCCCATAGCACAAGTTTTGATTAGTTTGGGTGCTGTGTTCCCACACAAGCCAAACAATATTTATTTAATTTGAGACGCGTCATAGTCTAGTGGTTAAAAACTCTGGCTTGGAACCCAATGGTCCCGAGTTCGCCTTTACACCTACTGTGTGTTGTATTGTTGGTTCAAATTCACTCGGCAAAATGTGGGCGTCTGAATGTTCCGTTCACCATAACGGCAACAATCAGTGTGCCCCTGACTATCCCATTAGGGATATGGTCGTGAGCAATAATATTTATTTATTTATTATTATTTATTTAAGTAGATACGTTATGTCAGTACTGATGCGAAGACGAAAATTGTCCTCTGGCTTACGTACCTATAATTTGACCGTGTCTACAAGATAGTATGATTATATACTAGAGCGTAAACGAGACAGATACACGTTGAGCCGTGTCGTCTCAAACTGTCAATGCTTTGCTCAGTTTCTCGAGGTTCTGATTTCGGGTGCAACTTTTTGAGCACAAGTAACCTATCTGCTTTTACTATTATAAGGTCGTGAGGGCATGTAATTTTAATGTCAGCTATACCTTTACAGTCAGCAAATGCAAGAATGGGAGGCGACCCGTCTCCAGCCCACGGTGGCAGCGGTCCTGGCCGCCAAGACCGTGCCATCAGATCTCAAGCAGTCTCTGAACGCTCACCTTACTCTGTGCGACAAACTGCTCAGCACACACAAGTTCATACTGGGGGTGAGTTGGATTTACATTTTTATTCTAATTATAAGTAGGTATATTCTTTTCTAAGTGTAGACTCCGTTCTTGATTTTAACACCTGTTTTGTGTTTTCTTCATAAAGACTTGTCTGCTCCTTGTAATAATATGTATAACATCATCATACAACCATTACCATCTTGGAGAATGGTACAGTCAACAGCACATCAGGTTACCCCATTTCCGTTTTTTCTCTCGCTCTTGCCAAATGTCATTTCTTTGCAATAGAGCAAGGAGGACTGACCGGAAATGGGTAGCGTGATGTGCCGTCCACCGTACATTCTAAAGGCCCACGTTCTAAGTAAAGCTAAGCAATTCGGTTAATGCGAAATCTCATCTCGATGACCTCCAGGAGAAAACACCAACTTTAGTTGTCTATTCACTTCACCTTTGATTGCTATTCCCCTTCATTTGTATAGGAATACATTTATTCGGGCTCAATACAATAAAAGAGCTACATAACAATCTTCCTGCATTCCCGATTAAAAATACAGTTATTCGCCGTAACACAATACGTATAGCGTTATCCTTGTAATTCACACAGAGAATAGGGAAATAAGTCAATCTTCTCTGCAATTTTATTTAAAGTACGTAGTGTGGGCGTCTGAGGAGCATTGGAAGGTGGGTTCTACCCCTCGGCACGGCCGGCAACTGCGGCTTGCGACGACGTTTCACATAGTTGTTGGGTACCCAGAGTCCTATCTGATCCAGCATTGTAGCTTTGCTTATCTTCGCTTTAAACACTTTAGAGACATACAATTAAAAAACAAAGCTTAAACAACACCACAACAATACAATTTAAAAAGTTATTTGGCTTAG
The DNA here is from genome assembly GCA_950022985.1 of Udea ferrugalis. Lineage (NCBI taxonomy): Eukaryota > Metazoa > Arthropoda > Insecta > Lepidoptera > Crambidae > Udea > Udea ferrugalis. The sequence continues at coordinate 6,536,110 of OX465543.1, forward strand.
TCCTTTCACTCAAACGATCACATTCTAGCATTGACTTTTGCATAACCCCAAATCCACTCTAAACAATTACATCTATTGACTTTTGCAGAACGCCAAATTGAAATCTCCCTTCGAATTCTTGATGTGCATATTTATAATGCCAACCCAGCAGTGGACTTCATGCGGCTGTTACAGGTCGATTCACGGATCTTGACCACAAATGGCGGCCGTCGCGCATATGTACATTCATGAAGAAAAGACTTAATACAAAATAATATTTCATTGTTATATGTAGGTACCTAATAATATTGTAACTGGTGGTTATGAAAATAAATTAAACGAAAGTCCCTAATTTAAAATGTTTATTGAAATAAAATGAATTAAAATACTGTGCAAAAATAAAACACATTTAGTCGCAATCGCTATCAAGTTCCATGATTCCCTCTATCATGGAACTTGAGGGATTCGTGAACCTTGAGGAACTAGGGCCGGGTTCCGTATTATTTTTTTCATCTTCAGATGATTCCGAAAAATCCACATCTGTCAGATCTTCGCTTTCATCAGATTCTCCTACACGAATAATCAACTCATCCGTAAGGTCATCCACGACGTGGTCACTTTGCATATAACTTGCTTCTATTGATTTTACTTTCTCACATATTTTTTTCCATTCCTCCGGTCCCATCAGATTCACTTTTTCTTTAATTAAATCCACGACGCAGCCAATATTCCACTTTACGTTCTTGCTACTCACGTAACCTTTTATAGAGGCCCAAGCCATTTCTATGGGATTTAAATCCGGGTGGTATGGTGGAAGACGGAGAACATCGTGACGTTTGATGTTCCATCAAAATTTTATCAATTGAAAAGTTTTCAAAACGATCTTTGTTTTTTTTATTAACTCGTACAATTGAGGTTTAAACATATTGGGATCAAAGCTAATTCCATTTTTGGTAAGCCACGCTTGCATATCTGATTTACGTGAATTAGATATCGGGGCCATGTCATATTGTTTGTTGTGGTATGAGGCGTTGTCTACCACAACAACGGAGTTCGGTGGGAGATTGGGTATCAATTTAGTTTGAATCCATTTTTTGTAATTTTCATAATTCATGTCGTCGTGATAATCTCCCGATTTAGTGCCCGACTTGAAAGTTAATAATGCATTGGGCACAAATCCAGCCTCTGACCCGGCATGAACAATCACGACTCGTTGGCCTTTTGAGATAGGCTTTTTCAGACCTGCTGTAGAACTGTCAGCCCAGCCCATGGGCTTAGTATGTGTGGCATGGACGTATGATTCGTCCGTATAAATGATCGGTCTATTATTTATTCGATATTCTTTAAGCTTTTGCAGGTAATTGATCCGTAACAACCGAATAGCGGATGTTTCTATTAAAACTTTTCGGTTATTTTCCGTTCTTTTCCATTTGAATCCAATTTTTTTTATCAATCGACCCAAACTAGTTTTGGATCCTTTAAAGTTGATATCGTCACCCAATTTCTTTCGTAACTTTTCTAAAGTCGGCAATTCTTTTTCAGTTATATGAAAGTTATGTATGCATCTCTTAATTATCCTTTGTCAAAATCGTCAGCGTCTGTGACAGGGTTACCGCGCGGTCTTTTTTTTCCAGGGGTTCTAAAAACCACCACGAAAGGCGAAGATTTACTTTCTTTTATAATTCTTTGCATTGTCGATACAGACGTGTTTGTTGCAGCTGCCGTTTTTTTATAAGCTTCGAGTGTCTTAGAGTTCCGTGAAAAATATTTAAACACGTCGTACACCATCCTTCTCGACTGTCTATTTAGGGCACTGCCTTTTCCTCGGGGCATATTTGTCCACTCAAGTCAAAACAAAAAACTTAACAAAAGCAATAACAATACTAACAAGTAACAAAAACAATGTGAAACAAATAACTAAAACAGCGAAACACTTTTCTTTTCAATTACACTCGACAGCAGCGACAGCGTGTCAAAACCGCGATAGACGAATAGCGACTGAGCGGCCTGCTGCAGTCTATCACGTGGCGCGCGCGCACCAATGGCGTCGCTCCGCTCTTGACGCATTCCCCCCGCGCCTCACACGCACCTCAAAGGGGACCTAAAAAATGCTTTCTGCGCAGTGGTCAACTCTCGTGAATCTTACTGTAATGATTATGATTGTTATTTTTCGAGGTGCCCGTGGCGCAGTTGTGACAGTGATCGGCGACGATCGCTGTTGTAAAGCAACACACGCCGGGTAGGAAATGGGATGGGTAACCACCCCGACCGAATTTAGTGATATGTATTTCGGGCATTGGAAGCACGATGGCTTCGGAAGGCACGTTAGGCAGTTGGTCCCGGCTGACGTCGTTAGATGTCAGTCGTTAACATCTGACATTAAGGTTGCTCACTAACCTTACACCCCTCCAACAATCCGCACTGAGCCCGTGTGTTGGAGTATGGCTCGTTCCACCTCATAGTTGAGGGGAGGCCTGTGCCCAGCAGTAGGACATATATAGGCCGTTTATGTCCGTGGTTTATGTTTATGTTATTGTTCCAGGACAAAATATCCGCAGCAGACATCTCAATATGGAGCACCACGTATCCTCTGTTCTACAACAGCGACCTGAAACAGTATACCGCGGAGTTCAAGCATATAGCCCGGTGGAGCGAAGAGTTGGCGGCTGCTAAGGCGATACAGGTTCGATTAATATCAATTATTTTAAAACGAACGTTTTGTTAATTAAATATCAGTTCAACTTAGAAAATAGGAACGTTCGGACTTGGGCCAAACTTCTTCCAACCTCATTGCATTTAATTTGTTCCTATCCGCTTAACTGCCCACAGTTGGACTTGTCTCTCGTATCTTGAATTGTTGGCTTGAGATTTAAGTTTTATGTATTTTTACCTATATAATTCTTACGTTGTTTTAATGAGAGCGTGGTGGCCCAGTGGTTAAACACTTGGGAACCCAATGGTCCCGAGATCAAATCCTGCCGGAACACACCTACTTAGTGTTCATTGTACATTATGCGGCTAACTCTCCGGTGATGGAAAACACCGATATGAAACACAAGCAACCTGAATAACGGCGGTAGGCTCGCCACTTAGCACGTAGGGTTCAAATTCCCTCGGTGAAATGTGGGCTTCTGAATGTTCCGTTCACCATGACGGCAACAATCAGTGTGCCTCTGACTAACCCATTAGGGATATGGTCGTGAGGGTATGTTATGTTGTTTTATTGTTCCAAATAAAAGCATACTATTCTTAATATATTCAATGACCACAACAATAACTTGTTTAAATTATATTTGTAGGAAGCTCTGAAGCAGTGGAATGGGTCACCAAACGGACCCTTCGCTCCATCTTCAGCTCTTGGGGCGCCTCAATTGACTACACTGTCACCTATCAAGTAAGTTACAGGTTCAGATCAGAGTGCCAAGTACGACAGGCACACCGTTTCTGCTCACTAAACTGTCCCGAGTCGGTAAACGCGAATTTGTATGGCGTTGAAGCACCGCCATCTAGTGGCGAGTAGGAGAAATAACGTCAAACTAATACCCTGACGAATTTGAAAGTCATCTACATCGAGTAATATACCAGTAAATAATGACCTTCTTTATTTGGTGGTTGCAATGGTTTCGTTAAGGTTGATGCGAACGCGTCTGTACAAGCTGTCCCAATTATTTATTTATCTATTTATCACCAGTTCTCCAGATGAAGTGGAGTCAGGCCCAACGTTGGAGGAGGTGGAAGCGGCGAAGGAGAACTGGCTGAATGGACTTCAGAAGTTGCAGACGCCTCTCAAGGAGGAGAAGATAGTGTAAGTTGAGTTTTCTTTGTCAGAAAATGTGGCAGAAATTTATTTAAATCATTCTTTGCTCATCAACCTACAAGATCCTAGTACTGGGAAAGGTCTCACTGGTTTTTTTACTGGCCCCTATCTGCTCTCAAAGTCTGCCTTTTCCCATTCAAAATCAGATTATTATTATTATTGTTTTTATTACTTAGCAAACACAATGATGTAGTTTTATTTGAAGACTAGCTGTCCCGACAGATTTCGTTCTCTTGTCAAACATTCAGTGTCACGTGACAGGTAGAAGCGGTTTGCTAAGAGGAAACTAAATTGTGTTTTTTACTATATTCCTATCATTTCTTCACGATTACTCACCTTTCCAACCTTCCCTGAACTTCCACAAACATTTGAAAACCAAAATTATCCAAATCGGTCTAGTGGTTCTCGAGTTTTAGCGAGACTAACGAACAGTAATCCATTTTTATATGTAGAGATTAGAAAACCGGGAAAAACGTAATCTTGGTGTCAAACAGGATTCGAAGCCAGGTGACTGCTCATCCACAAATAACCCATCGAGACTTTGACTGACCATACGTTTTTATCTGGTACGAAGGTTTTAAAAATATTTACGACGAATACATTCAACAGTCAAAATAAATAATTTTGCGTTCGATAATGATACTAGTAGAAATATCAGAAAAAACGTCTGGGTATTATCTGCCGTAAGGCTTTTTTTATGCTAAATTACATAAACGTTGCTTTCTTTAGCTTAAACATTTTTATTTGTGTTTTTCGTGATTTTTTTTATTTTATACGATTTGTTTTTTTACAAATAATGGAATGTCGTATAATTTTTCTGTATATTTATCCAGTTTACCAGTGAAAGGGCGCAAGAACGTCTTGATCACCTCTGCGTTGCCGTACGTCAACAACGTGCCGCATTTGGGCAACATCATCGGCTGCGTTCTGTCGGCTGATATATTCGCCAGGTAAGATACTAAATATTTATTAACTCATTATTATCCATAAAAGTTTATTCAGTTCGTAGCATTGTCATTTAACCAAATAAGAATGAAGGAGAGAAAAGGGTACAGTCGCTCTCAGATATTGGAGCAGACAAGGAGACCAAATGGCGGGTCATTCCATTCCCTAAAATATGGTTGAGTGGGATGATGGCTGCCTCACACGTCAACTTGTGAACAGGTGCCACCTTCGGGGACTGGTCTGCTCAAGTTTACTTAGTTTACCCAAGTTTACTTATTAACTTCCTGTTTTATTTAATTTTATTTTCATGTCAAAACTGTATGACTTGGTTGGTTTATTCAAACATTCACTTTTTACTGTAAAACATTGGACGATTGAAAAAGAGTAACTGCTGAGTTTCTTGCCGGGTCTTCTCAGTAGAAACAACCTTCCGACCCCGGTGGTAGAGTCACATTATGTACATGTATTTTAAGTATTGTTCATATATTATATTATTATGTGTATGTTTATTAAGTGGTTATAATTAAGATTCTTGACGATTCGAAAGTACTGTTTATTGGTCTACTTGAATAAAGAAATATTGAATTTGAATTTGAATTTGAAATATTTCTAGTCAGTTCCCATATCAATCAATACCCAGTACTTAAAAGTTAGGTATTATTATAAAAAAGGTAGATAGGTTACTTGTGCTAAAAAAGTGACGACACTGCGCAACATGTATCTGTCTCGTTTACGCTCTAGTAAATAATCATACTTTCTTGTACACACGGTCAAATTATAGGTACGTACGCCGGTGGTCAATTTTTGACTTCGCGTCAGTACTGACATAACCTATCTCCGTCTTACTACTACTACTACGATATATTTACCCTAACATTCCCGCTATCTCGCGCTAGCTAGTTATCTCGAGGGCTCGAAATAACTTTTCCAATGTGTAATAACATAATCTTTTTTATTTTATTACAGATATTGTAGATTATGCGACTACAACACATTGTATGTTTGTGGGACTGACGAATATGGAACTGCAACAGAAACTAAGGTAAGCTTATTTAATTTAGTAAATAATTATAGTCCGTTTGTGTTAAGAATGCAGTAATTTCATACTTGTCCTTTGACCTAGCACGCCCCCTAAGCCATAACTAATCAAATCGTTCCTAATTAGAAAGTCAAGTTCACAGTGACCACATGAACGCATTCGAACGCGATGGTTGTGGATCTGAGTTTATTTTGGGTGCAAAATCACCATTTTTAACGTGAACGGACTATAGTATTTTCTTTAAGTACTAGCTGTCTTGACAAATAGCGTTCTGTCAAATGCTATTAAACTGTGATAGTACAGACGCGTTCACATCAACCTTATTTTCCTAGCATAAGACCCATTTTGCAATGATTTTGGTAAGGTTGAAATGAACTAATCCGTGCAAGAAAAAAATTTACATTATGAAATGTAGTTAGAAAAGACGGTTAGTTAGAAGTACGGTGAACAGCACACCACACTGAGTCTAATACGGAATGTCGACGGACAAAATATCGATGGACGCTGATACGATGCTACAAGACTGCGACTGACGTTACTACGAAAGACCATCACTACGAAGCCACTTTACTTCGATGCACGTTACCGCGAAAGGTTTTCACTGCGATAATACTTCAATGCGATGCATATAACTGCGACAGATTGTAACTGCGAAAATGTTTGTCTAATGTGAATTGTATACTTTTAATGGAAAAAGTTATTTCCAAACTGAATGACTATCTAAAAAAGTGTAACTTCGTCAAAAATTGAATAAAATGTTATGAAAAATATTTTTGTATTGCGATGGGTCGAGAATGCGCTGTTGACACGTGGTAGACAAGCGGGTTTTCACTTGGAGCTCATCAGAATCGATGCATTGCGTTTTGCAGTCCACGGTATTCTTAACATGCGTCTTAACTTCGCCGTTCTCGGGCCGGGGTTGTCGACGTTTCCACTCCCTACAAGAAAATACCATGAATACCAGAGATCGTTTTTCACATACAGCTAAGTGCTCGCGGACGAAGTCGAATGACTTATATAATTTAAATTGGTATCGTTTTTTTGAGAACTGTATTTTTTGAGGTCACGTGGTTTTTAGTTGACAAGGTTCCAGCGCATTAGCAATTGGCAAGGATTATATTAGTAAATGGCTGTGCCTTGGCATAGAGGTTTATTTTATCTTTCGAACGGTGCAAGCCTCATAACAAATTTATTAAAGTTTTCTTTGAAAAGGACTTGTCAATTTATTCACCACAACATCATTTTAAAAAAAACATCATTTTATCGTATTTTCGACAAAGTAACATTTTTTCAGATAGACATTTAGTTTGGAAATAACTTTTTCCATTAAAAGTATACAATTCACATTAGACAAACATTTTCACAGTTACAATCTGTCGCAGTTATATGCATCGCATTGAAGTATTATCGCAGTGAAAACCTTTCGCGGTAACGTGCATCGAAGTAAAGTGGCTTCGTAGTGATGGTCTTTCGTAGTAACGTCAGCCGCAGTCTTGTAGCATCGTATCAGCGTCCATCGATATTTTGTCCGTCGACATTCCGTATTAGACTCCACCACACTACCCATTTCCGGTCAGTCCTCCTTGCTCTATTGCAAAGAAATGTCATTTTGCAGGAGCAGGATAAAAAGCGGAAATGGTTAGCCTGATGTGCCGTTGACGGTACATTATTTACTGAATGTTTTTTTTTGCTTTTTTTCCAATTTTTAAACGTCATACTGCTATTTGAGCTGGGTCTTGAAATACAAGAAATTAAAAATTACATCAAGCGGCAGTCTCATTCGTTATTTTATAAAAATAGATCTTTAATTTAAGTTTTTTTGTAATTTTTCAGGCTCTAGAAGAAGGAATAAGTCCACAACAGATCTGTGATAAGTACTTTGAGATACACAACGCTGTGTACCGCTGGTTCAACATTGGGTTTGACTACTTTGGACGGACTAGTACCAAGGAACAGACTGAGTGAGTGAACTAGTATTTAAGTATTTATAACGTAGCCTATAAATTTTTTAGCATAAATGCAATAAGCATAAACATGATAAAGCATAAAATAATTTACCATAAATTTAAAAAGGCATAATGGAGTTTTGCAACACCAGCAACCTGAGGTAATATCTAAAAGGTCATCAAAAAGCGGCTTACGGGTGGCCCAAAGGCCACCCCCGCCGCTCCTAAACCTACTTTTACTTTATATAATTACCTATTATGATTAAATACTGTTATGCGACTTTCCATTATGCCTAAAAAAATTGTGCCAAAAAAAATAATGCGTAAATGCATAATGCTAAATAATAGTTATGCCACAGTACATATTAGGCTAAAACCAAAATCGGCCAAATTAATATTTTGCTAAATAAATTATGCCACTTTCATTATGCCAATCCATTTTAAGACAAAACACATTATGCCAATCAAAGGGATCCCTATGATCGCATTAAGAATGCAGTAATTTTTTTATTTAATTCCGCATCAAAACTCACGTACAAAACCGTTGCGTTTGAAAGAATGAGTTCATTTGGACACTGTGAACTTGACTTTCTAATTAGGAACGATTTGATTGGTTAGGGGGCGTGTTAGGTAGAAGGACAACAATGAAATCACTGCATTCTTAACGCGAACGGACTAGTCAACTGTACACCAACTGTAAACCAGGGACGAGGTGCCAACTGGGTACCCCGTCAATATGCTGAGTGGGGACCCTTTCAGTTCCATAATATTTTGTTATTTTAGTTCATAAGAAATTATTTTGGTTACTGAATAAATGTTTTTCTATTTCTATTTCTACATTGTTTTTAGTCAGTGTCACTTGAATTCAAACTAGGATTGTCATGTAGACTCTGACGTGTAAATTTAAATAATTTTGAAAACACGCCAATTTCAAAAGATCGTAAATAATAATAATAATGATTTTATACATTTTGAAATGCCAAAATATCATTTTCTCCACCAGAATATCGCAGAAGCTGTTCCTGAAGTTGATGGACAACGGGTTCGTCAGCACGCAGTCCGTGGATCAGCTGTTCTGCGAGAATTGCGACCGGTTCCTGGCTGACAGGTAAATAGTATTATATTACTATTAGTATCAATGATAATATAACAAAAAAGTCGCACCCGAAATCGAAACTATTATAGTACACCTGAGAAACCATTGACAGTGTTGACAGTTTGAGACGACACTGCGCAACATGTATCTGTCTCGTTTACGCTCTAGTAAATAATCATATCGTCTTGTACACACGGTCAAATTATAGATACGTACGCCAGGGGACAATTTTTGACTTCGCATCAGTACTGACATAACCTCTCTACCTCTTTTTTATCATAATATCATTAGTTACCATAGATAATTTGACTATTTTATTTATAACTGTTTTCTCAGTGATGATAATTCGCAGTCCTAAAGTTATGCGCGTACATGTACATACCTTTCGATTTATAATTTTTCATATGGATGAATATTATGTGCTTTCTTGCAATATTCTAACAGAGACTATGTGTTTGGTTTCAGTTCGTTTATTTATTTTAACTTTACGTGTTGCAAATCACTACATAGTATAAAACAAAGTCGCTTTCTCTGTCCCTATGTCCCTTTGAATGCTTAAATCTTTGGAACTACGCAACGGATTTTGATGCGGTTTTTTTTAATAGAAGGAGGTTCATATGTATAATAACATCCTATTGCACCCGTGCGAAGCGGGGGCGGGTCGCTAGTGAAAAAATAAATCCCAAATAATCGAATGGAGGATGTTGCGCTAAGTTTCACATCTTGCCTCTCTCAGTTAGACTCAGTATTGCAGATGTTATATTGTTAATTAAAATAATTAGAAACCGTGATTTTACCTAGAGTTTGTTTTATAGGTTCGTAGAAGGCACATGCCCGCACCCTGGCTGCCTATACGCCAGTGCCCGGGGCGACCAGTGCGACAAATGCGGCAAGCTCATCCACGCGCCCGAGCTGCTGCGGCCGCGCTGCAAGCTGTGCGCACACGCGCCCGCACTCAGGCCCAGCGAACAGCTCTTCATCGAGCTGGGGCAGGTAACTGTTACACAAGGGACTGTCTAATGTGCCAAAGGCACGAGGCCCCGACTGTCTAAAGTGCCAAAGGCACGTTGTCCCGACTGTCTAAAGTGCCAAAGGCACTTGTAGTGATTGTTATACAGATTCGTAGAAGGCACATGCCCGCACCCTGGCTGCCTATACGCCAGTGCCCGGGGCGACCAGTGCGACAAATGCGGCAAGCTCATCCACGCGCCCGAGCTGCTGCGGCCGCGCTGCAAGCTGTGCGCACACGCGCCCGCACTCAGGCCCAGCGAACAGCTCTTCATCGAGCTGGGGCAGGTAACTGTTACACAAGGGACTGTCTAATGTGCCAAAGGCACGAGGCCCCGACTGTCTAAAGTGCCAAAGGCACGTTGTCCCGACTGTCTAAAGTGCCAAAGGCACGAGCCCCGACTGTCTAAAGTGCCAAAGGCACGAGCCCCGACTGTCTAAAGTGCCAAAGGCACTTGTAGTGATTGTTATACAGATTCGTAGAAGGCACATGCCCGCACCCTGGCTGCCTATACGCCAGTGCCCGGGGCGACCAGTGCGACAAATGCGGCAAGCTCATCCACGCGCCCGAGCTGCTGCGGCCGCGCTGCAAGCTGTGCGCACACGCGCCCGCACTCAGGCCCAGCGAACAGCTCTTCATCGAGCTGGGGCAGGTAACTGTTACACAAGGGACTGTCTAATGTGCCAAAGGCACGAGGCCCCGACTGTCTAAAGTGCCAAAGGCACGTTGTCCCGACTGTCTAAAGTGCCAAAGGCACGAGCCCCGACTGTCTAAAGTGCCAAAGGCACGAGCCCCGACTGTCTAAAGTGCCAAAGGCACTTGTAGTGATTGTTATACAGATTCGTAGAAGGCACATGCCCGCACCCTGGCTGCCTATACGCCAGTGCCCGGGGCGACCAGTGCGACAAATGCGGCAAGCTCATCCACGCGCCCGAGCTGCTGCGGCCGCGCTGCAAGCTGTGCGCACACGCGCCCGCACTCAGGCCCAGCGAACAGCTCTTCATCGAGCTGGGGCAGGTAACTGTTACACAAGGGACTGTCTAATGTGCCAAAGGCACGAGGCCCCGACTGTCTAAAGTGCCAAAGGCACGTTGTCCCGACTGTCTAAAGTGCCAAAGGCACGAGCCCCGACTGTCTAAAGTGCCAAAGGCACTTGTAGTGATTGTTATACAGATTCGTAGAAGGCACATGCCCGCACCCTGGCTGCCTATACGCCAGTGCCCGGGGCGACCAGTGCGACAAATGCGGCAAGCTCATCCACGCGCCCGAGCTGCTGCGGCCGCGCTGCAAGCTGTGCGCACACGCGCCCGCACTCAGGCCCAGCGAACAGCTCTTCATCGAGCTGGGGCAGGTAACTGTTACACAAGGGACTGTCTAATGTGCCAAAGGCACGAGGCCCCGACTGTCTAAAGTGCCAAAGGCACGAGCCCCGACTGTCTAAAGTGCCAAAGGCACTTGTAGTGATTGTTATACAGATTCGTAGAAGGCACATGCCCGCACCCTGGCTGCCTATACGCCAGTGCCCGGGGCGACCAGTGCGACAAATGCGGCAAGCTCATCCACGCGCCCGAGCTGCTGCGGCCGCGCTGCAAGCTGTGCGCACACGCGCCCGCACTCAGGCCCAGCGAACAGCTCTTCATCGAGCTGGGGCAGGTAACTGTTACACAAGGGACTGTCTAATGTGCCAAAGGCACGAGGCCCCGACTGTCTAAAGTGCCAAAGGCACGAGCCCCGACTGTCTAAAGTGCCAAAGGCACTTGTAGTGATTGTTATACAGATTCGTAGAAGGCACATGCCCGCACCCTGGCTGCCTATACGCCAGTGCCCGGGGCGACCAGTGCGACAAATGCGGCAAGCTCATCCACGCGCCCGAGCTGCTGCGGCCGCGCTGCAAGCTGTGCGCACACGCGCCCGCACTCAGGCCCAGCGAACAGCTCTTCATCGAGCTGGGGCAGGTAACTGTTACACAAGGGACTGTCTAATGTGCCAAAGGCACGAGGCCCCGACTGTCTAAAGTGCCAAAGGCACGTTGTCCCGACTGTCTAAAGTGCCAAAGGCACGTTGTCCCGACTGTCTAAAGTGCCAAAGGCACGTTGTCCCGACTGTCTAAAGTGCCAAAGGCACGTTGTCCCGACTGTCTAAAGTGCCAAAGGCACGAGCCCCGACTGTCTAAAGTGCCAAAGGCACTTGTAGTGATTGTTATACAGATTCGTAGAAGGCACATGCCCGCACCCTGGCTGCCTATACGCCAGTGCCCGGGGCGACCAGTGCGACAAATGCGGCAAGCTCATCCACGCGCCCGAGCTGCTGCGGCCGCGCTGCAAGCTGTGCGCACACGCGCCCGCACTCAGGCCCAGCGAACAGCTCTTCATCGAGCTGGGGCAGGTAACTGTTACACAAGGGACTGTCTAATGTGCCAAAGGCACGAGGCCCCGACTGTCTAAAGTGCCAAAGGCACGTTGTCCCGACTGTCTAAAGTGCCAAAGGCACGAGGCCCCGACTGTCTAAAGTGCCAAAGGCACTCCGCCCCGACTGTCTAAAGTGCCAAAGGCACTTCGCCCCGACTGTCTAAAGTGCCAAAGGCACTTGTAGTGATTGTTATACAGATTCGTAGAAGGCACATGCCCGCACCCTGGCTGCCTATACGCCAGTGCCCGGGGCGACCAGTGCGACAAATGCGGCAAGCTCATCCACGCGCCCGAGCTGCTGCGGCCGCGCTGCAAGCTGTGCGCACACGCGCCCGCACTCAGGCCCAGCGAACAGCTCTTCATCGAGCTGGGGCAGGTAACTGTTACACAAGGGACTGTCTAATGTGCCAAAGGCACGAGGCCCCGACTGTCTAAAGTGCCAAAGGCACGTTGTCCCGACTGTCTAAAGTGCCAAAGGCACGAGCCCCGACTGTCTAAAGTGCCAAAGGCACTTGTAGTGATTGTTATACAGATTCGTAGAAGGCACATGCCCGCACCCTGGCTGCCTATACGCCAGTGCCCGGGGCGACCAGTGCGACAAATGCGGCAAGCTCATCCACGCGCCCGAGCTGCTGCGGCCGCGCTGCAAGCTGTGCGCACACGCGCCCGCACTCAGGCCCAGCGAACAGCTCTTCATCGAGCTGGGGCAGGTAACTGTTACACAAGGGACTGTCTAATGTGCCAAAGGCACGAGGCCCCGACTGTCTAAAGTGCCAAAGGCACGAGCCCCGACTGTCTAATGTGCCAAAGGCACGAGCCCCGACTGTCTAAAGTGCCAAAGGCACTTCGCCCCGACTGTCTAAAGTGCCAAAGGCACGAGCCCCGACTGTCTAAAGTGCCAAAGGCACTTGTAGTGATTGTTATACAGATTCGTAGAAGGCACATGCCCGCACCCTGGCTGCCTATACGCCAGTGCCCGGGGCGACCAGTGCGACAAATGCGGCAAGCTCATCCACGCGCCCGAGCTGCTGCGGCCGCGCTGCAAGCTGTGCGCACACGCGCCCGCACTCAGGCCCAGCGAACAGCTCTTCATCGAGCTGGGGCAGGTAACTGTTACACAAGGGACTGTCTAATGTGCCAAAGGCACGAGGCCCCGACTGTCTAAAGTGCCAAAGGCACGTTGTCCCGACTGTCTAAAGTGCCAAAGGCACGAGCCCCGACTGTCTAAAGTGCCAAAGGCACGTTGTCCCGACTGTCTAAAGTGCCAAAGGCACGAGCCCCGACTGTCTAATGTGCCAAAGGCACGAGGCCCCGACTGTCTAAAGTGCCAAAGGCACGTTGTCCCGACTGTCTAAAGTGCCAAAGGCACGAGCCCCGACTGTCTAAAGTGCCAAAGGCACGAGGCCCCGACTGTCTAAAGTGCCAAAGGCACTTGTAGTGATTGTTATACAGATTCGTAGAAGGCACATGCCCGCACCCTGGCTGCCTATACGCCAGTGCCCGGGGCGACCAGTGCGACAAATGCGGCAAGCTCATCCACGCGCCCGAGCTGCTGCGGCCGCGCTGCAAGCTGTGCGCACACGCGCCCGCACTCAGGCCCAGCGAACAGCTCTTCATCGAGCTGGGGCAGGTAACTGTTACACAAGGGACTGTCTAATGTGCCAAAGGCACGAGGCCCCGACTGTCTAAAGTGCCAAAGGCACTTGTAGTGATTGTTATACAGATTCGTAGAAGGCACATGCCCGCACCCTGGCTGCCTATACGCCAGTGCCCGGGGCGACCAGTGCGACAAATGCGGCAAGCTCATCCACGCGCCCGAGCTGCTGCGGCCGCGCTGCAAGCTGTGCGCACACGCGCCCGCACTCAGGCCCAGCGAACAGCTCTTCATCGAGCTGGGGCAGGTAACTGTTACACAAGGGACTGTCTAATGTGCCAAAGGCACGAGGCCCCGACTGTCTAAAGTGCCAAAGGCACGTTGTCCCGACTGTCTAAAGTGCCAAAGGCACTTGTAGTGATTGTTATACAGATTCGTAGAAGGCACATGCCCGCACCCTGGCTGCCTATACGCCAGTGCCCGGGGCGACCAGTGCGACAAATGCGGCAAGCTCATCCACGCGCCCGAGCTGCTGCGGCCGCGCTGCAAGCTGTGCGCACACGCGCCCGCACTCAGGCCCAGCGAACAGCTCTTCATCGAGCTGGGGCAGGTAACTGTTACACAAGGGACTGTCTAATGTGCCAAAGGCACGAGGCCCCGACTGTCTAAAGTGCCAAAGGCACTTGTAGTGATTGTTATACAGATTCGTAGGAGGCACATGCCCGCACCCTGGCTGCCTATACGCCAGTGCCCGGGGCGACCAGTGCGACAAATGCGGCAAGCTCATCCACGCGCCCGAGCTGCTGCGGCCGCGCTGCAAGCTGTGCGCACACGCGCCCGCACTCAGGCCCAGCGAACAGCTCTTCATCGAGCTGGGGCAGGTAACTGTTACACAAGGGACTGTCTAATGTGCCAAAGGCACGAGGCCCCGACTGTCTAAAGTGCCAAAGGCACGTTGTCCCGACTGTCTAAAGTGCCAAAGGCACGAGCCCCGACTGTCTAAAGTGCCAAAGGCACGTTGTCCCGACTGTCTAAAGTGCCAAAGGCACGAGCCCCGACTGTCTAAAGTGCCAAAGGCACTTCGCCCCGACTGTCTAAAGTGCCAAAGGCACTTGTAGTGATTGTTATACAGATTCGTAGAAGGCACATGCCCGCACCCTGGCTGCCTATACGCCAGTGCCCGGGGCGACCAGTGCGACAAATGCGGCAAGCTCATCCACGCGCCCGAGCTGCTGCGGCCGCGCTGCAAGCTGTGCGCACACGCGCCCGCACTCAGGCCCAGCGAACAGCTCTTCATCGAGCTGGGGCAGGTAACTGTTACACAAGGGACTGTCTAATGTGCCAAAGGCACGAGGCCCCGACTGTCTAAAGTGCCAAAGGCACTTGTAGTGATTGTTATACAGATTCGTAGGAGGCACATGCCCGCACCCTGGCTGCCTATACGCCAGTGCCCGGGGCGACCAGTGCGACAAATGCGGCAAGCTCATCCACGCGCCCGAGCTGCTGCGGCCGCGCTGCAAGCTGTGCGCACACGCGCCCGCACTCAGGCCCAGCGAACAGCTCTTCATCGAGCTGGGGCAGGTAACTGTTACACAAGGGACTGTCTAATGTGCCAAAGGCACGAGGCCCCGACTGTCTAAAGTGCCAAAGGCACTTCGCCCCGACTGTCTAAAGTGCCAAAGGCACTTGTAGTGATTGTTATACAGATTCGTAGAAGGCACATGCCCGCACCCTGGCTGCCTATACGCCAGTGCCCGGGGCGACCAGTGCGACAAATGCGGCAAGCTCATCCACGCGCCCGAGCTGCTGCGGCCGCGCTGCAAGCTGTGCGCACACGCGCCCGCACTCAGGCCCAGCGAACAGCTCTTCATCGAGCTGGGGCAGGTAACTGTTACACAAGGGACTGTCTAATGTGCCAAAGGCACGAGGCCCCGACTGTCTAAAGTGCCAAAGGCACTTCGCCCCGACTGTCTAAAGTGCCAAAGGCACTTGTAGTGATTGTTATACAGATTCGTAGAAGGCACATGCCCGCACCCTGGCTGCCTATACGCCAGTGCCCGGGGCGACCAGTGCGACAAATGCGGCAAGCTCATCCACGCGCCCGAGCTGCTGCGGCCGCGCTGCAAGCTGTGCGCACACGCGCCCGCACTCAGGCCCAGCGAACAGCTCTTCATCGAGCTGGGGCAGGTAACTGTTACACAAGGGACTGTCTAATGTGCCAAAGGCACGAGGCCCCGACTGTCTAAAGTGCCAAAGGCACGAGCCCCGACTGTCTAAAGTGCCAAAGGCACTTGTAGTGATTGTTATACAGATTCGTAGAAGGCACATGCCCGCACCCTGGCTGCCTATACGCCAGTGCCCGGGGCGACCAGTGCGACAAATGCGGCAAGCTCATCCACGCGCCCGAGCTGCTGCGGCCGCGCTGCAAGCTGTGCGCACACGCGCCCGCACTCAGGCCCAGCGAACAGCTCTTCATCGAGCTGGGGCAGGTAACTGTTACACAAGGGACTGTCTAATGTGCCAAAGGCACGAGGCCCCGACTGTCTAATGTGCCAAAGGCACGAGCCCCGACTGTCTAAAGTGCCAAAGGCACTTGTAGTGATTGTTATACAGATTCGTAGAAGGCACATGCCCGCACCCTGGCTGCCTATACGCCAGTGCCCGGGGCGACCAGTGCGACAAATGCGGCAAGCTCATCCACGCGCCCGAGCTGCTGCGGCCGCGCTGCAAGCTGTGCGCACACGCGCCCGCACTCAGGCCCAGCGAACAGCTCTTCATCGAGCTGGGGCAGGTAACTGTTACACAAGGGACTGTCTAATGTGCCAAAGGCACGAGGCCCCGACTGTCTAAAGTGCCAAAGGCACGTTGTCCCGACTGTCTAAAGTGCCAAAGGCACTTGTAGTGATTGTTATACAGATTCGTAGAAGGCACATGCCCGCACCCTGGCTGCCTATACGCCAGTGCCCGGGGCGACCAGTGCGACAAATGCGGCAAGCTCATCCACGCGCCCGAGCTGCTGCGGCCGCGCTGCAAGCTGTGCGCACACGCGCCCGCACTCAGGCCCAGCGAACAGCTCTTCATCGAGCTGGGGCAGGTAACTGTTACACAAGGGACTGTCTAATGTGCCAAAGGCACGAGGCCCCGACTGTCTAAAGTGCCAAAGGCACGTTGTCCCGACTGTCTAAAGTGCCAAAGGCACTTGTAGTGATTGTTATACAGATTCGTAGAAGGCACATGCCCGCACCCTGGCTGCCTATACGCCAGTGCCCGGGGCGACCAGTGCGACAAATGCGGCAAGCTCATCCACGCGCCCGAGCTGCTGCGGCCGCGCTGCAAGCTGTGCGCACACGCGCCCGCACTCAGGCCCAGCGAACAGCTCTTCATCGAGCTGGGGCAGGTAACTGTTACACAAGGGACTGTCTAATGTGCCAAAGGCACGAGGCCCCGACTGTCTAATGTGCCAAAGGCACGAGCCCCGACTGTCTAAAGTGCCAAAGGCACTTGTAGTGATTGTTATACAGATTCGTAGAAGGCACATGCCCGCACCCTGGCTGCCTATACGCCAGTGCCCGGGGCGACCAGTGCGACAAATGCGGCAAGCTCATCCACGCGCCCGAGCTGCTGCGGCCGCGCTGCAAGCTGTGCGCACACGCGCCCGCACTCAGGCCCAGCGAACAGCTCTTCATCGAGCTGGGGCAGGTAACTGTTACACAAGGGACTGTCTAATGTGCCAAAGGCACGAGGCCCCGACTGTCTAAAGTGCCAAAGGCACGTTGTCCCGACTGTCTAAAGTGCCAAAGGCACTTGTAGTGATTGTTATACAGATTCGTAGAAGGCACATGCCCGCACCCTGGCTGCCTATACGCCAGTGCCCGGGGCGACCAGTGCGACAAATGCGGCAAGCTCATCCACGCGCCCGAGCTGCTGCGGCCGCGCTGCAAGCTGTGCGCACACGCGCCCGCACTCAGGCCCAGCGAACAGCTCTTCATCGAGCTGGGGCAGGTAACTGTTACACAAGGGACTGTCTAATGTGCCAAAGGCACGAGGCCCCGACTGTCTAAAGTGCCAAAGGCACGTTGTCCCGACTGTCTAAAGTGCCAAAGGCACGAGCCCCGACTGTCTAAAGTGCCAAAGGCACGAGCCCCGACTGTCTAAAGTGCCAAAGGCACTTGTAGTGATTGTTATACAGATTCGTAGAAGGCACATGCCCGCACCCTGGCTGCCTATACGCCAGTGCCCGGGGCGACCAGTGCGACAAATGCGGCAAGCTCATCCACGCGCCCGAGCTGCTGCGGCCGCGCTGCAAGCTGTGCGCACACGCGCCCGCACTCAGGCCCAGCGAACAGCTCTTCATCGAGCTGGGGCAGGTAACTGTTACACAAGGGACTGTCTAATGTGCCAAAGGCACGAGGCCCCGACTGTCTAAAGTGCCAAAGGCACGAGCCCCGACTGTCTAAAGTGCCAAAGGCACTTGTAGTGATTGTTATACAGATTCGTAGAAGGCACATGCCCGCACCCTGGCTGCCTATACGCCAGTGCCCGGGGCGACCAGTGCGACAAATGCGGCAAGCTCATCCACGCGCCCGAGCTGCTGCGGCCGCGCTGCAAGCTGTGCGCACACGCGCCCGCACTCAGGCCCAGCGAACAGCTCTTCATCGAGCTGGGGCAGGTAACTGTTACACAAGGGACTGTCTAATGTGCCAAAGGCACGAGGCCCCGACTGTCTAAAGTGCCAAAGGCACGAGCCCCGACTGTCTAAAGTGCCAAAGGCACTTGTAGTGATTGTTATACAGATTCGTAGAAGGCACATGCCCGCACCCTGGCTGCCTATACGCCAGTGCCCGGGGCGACCAGTGCGACAAATGCGGCAAGCTCATCCACGCGCCCGAGCTGCTGCGGCCGCGCTGCAAGCTGTGCGCACACGCGCCCGCACTCAGGCCCAGCGAACAGCTCTTCATCGAGCTGGGGCAGGTAACTGTTACACAAGGGACTGTCTAATGTGCCAAAGGCACGAGGCCCCGACTGTCTAAAGTGCCAAAGGCACGTTGTCCCGACTGTCTAAAGTGCCAAAGGCACTTGTAGTGATTGTTATACAGATTCGTAGAAGGCACATGCCCGCACCCTGGCTGCCTATACGCCAGTGCCCGGGGCGACCAGTGCGACAAATGCGGCAAGCTCATCCACGCGCCCGAGCTGCTGCGGCCGCGCTGCAAGCTGTGCGCACACGCGCCCGCACTCAGGCCCAGCGAACAGCTCTTCATCGAGCTGGGGCAGGTAACTGTTACACAAGGGACTGTCTAATGTGCCAAAGGCACGAGGCCCCGACTGTCTAAAGTGCCAAAGGCACGAGCCCCGACTGTCTAAAGTGCCAAAGGCACTTGTAGTGATTGTTATACAGATTCGTAGAAGGCACATGCCCGCACCCTGGCTGCCTATACGCCAGTGCCCGGGGCGACCAGTGCGACAAATGCGGCAAGCTCATCCACGCGCCCGAGCTGCTGCGGCCGCGCTGCAAGCTGTGCGCACACGCGCCCGCACTCAGGCCCAGCGAACAGCTCTTCATCGAGCTGGGGCAGGTAACTGTTACACAAGGGACTGTCTAATGTGCCAAAGGCACGAGGCCCCGACTGTCTAAAGTGCCAAAGGCACGTTGTCCCGACTGTCTAAAGTGCCAAAGGCACGAGCCCCGACTGTCTAAAGTGCCAAAGGCACGAGCCCCGACTGTCTAAAGTGCCAAAGGCACTTGTAGTGATTGTTATACAGATTCGTAGAAGGCACATGCCCGCACCCTGGCTGCCTATACGCCAGTGCCCGGGGCGACCAGTGCGACAAATGCGGCAAGCTCATCCACGCGCCCGAGCTGCTGCGGCCGCGCTGCAAGCTGTGCGCACACGCGCCCGCACTCAGGCCCAGCGAACAGCTCTTCATCGAGCTGGGGCAGGTAACTGTTACACAAGGGACTGTCTAATGTGCCAAAGGCACGAGGCCCCGACTGTCTAAAGTGCCAAAGGCACGTTGTCCCGACTGTCTAAAGTGCCAAAGGCACTTGTAGTGATTGTTATACAGATTCGTAGAAGGCACATGCCCGCACCCTGGCTGCCTATACGCCAGTGCCCGGGGCGACCAGTGCGACAAATGCGGCAAGCTCATCCACGCGCCCGAGCTGCTGCGGCCGCGCTGCAAGCTGTGCGCACACGCGCCCGCACTCAGGCCCAGCGAACAGCTCTTCATCGAGCTGGGGCAGGTAACTGTTACACAAGGGACTGTCTAATGTGCCAAAGGCACGAGGCCCCGACTGTCTAAAGTGCCAAAGGCACGTTGTCCCGACTGTCTAAAGTGCCAAAGGCACTTGTAGTGATTGTTATACAGATTCGTAGAAGGCACATGCCCGCACCCTGGCTGCCTATACGCCAGTGCCCGGGGCGACCAGTGCGACAAATGCGGCAAGCTCATCCACGCGCCCGAGCTGCTGCGGCCGCGCTGCAAGCTGTGCGCACACGCGCCCGCACTCAGGCCCAGCGAACAGCTCTTCATCGAGCTGGGGCAGGTAACTGTTACACAAGGGACTGTCTAATGTGCCAAAGGCACGAGGCCCCGACTGTCTAAAGTGCCAAAGGCACGTTGTCCCGACTGTCTAAAGTGCCAAAGGCACGAGCCCCGACTGTCTAAAGTGCCAAAGGCACGAGCCCCGACTGTCTAAAGTGCCAAAGGCACTTGTAGTGATTGTTATACAGATTCGTAGAAGGCACATGCCCGCACCCTGGCTGCCTATACGCCAGTGCCCGGGGCGACCAGTGCGACAAATGCGGCAAGCTCATCCACGCGCCCGAGCTGCTGCGGCCGCGCTGCAAGCTGTGCGCACACGCGCCCGCACTCAGGCCCAGCGAACAGCTCTTCATCGAGCTGGGGCAGGTAACTGTTACACAAGGGACTGTCTAAAGTGCCAAAGGCACGTTGTCCCGACTGTCTAAAGTGCCAAAGGCACGAGCCCCGACTGTCTAATGTGCCAAAGGCACGAGGCCCCGACTGTCTAAAGTGCCAAAGGCACGAGGCCCCGACTGTCTAAAGTGCCAAAGGCACTTGTAGTGATTGTTATACAGATTCGTAGAAGGCACATGCCCGCACCCTGGCTGCCTATACGCCAGTGCCCGGGGCGACCAGTGCGACAAATGCGGCAAGCTCATCCACGCGCCCGAGCTGCTGCGGCCGCGCTGCAAGCTGTGCGCACACGCGCCCGCACTCAGGCCCAGCGAACAGCTCTTCATCGAGCTGGGGCAGGTAACTGTTACACAAGGGACTGTCTAATGTGCCAAAGGCACGAGGCCCCGACTGTCTAAAGTGCCAAAGGCACGTTGTCCCGACTGTCTAAAGTGCCAAAGGCACGTTGTCCCGACTGTCTAATGTGCCAAAGGCACGAGGCCCCGACTATCTAAAGTGCCAAAGGCACGAGGCCCCGACTGTCTAAAGTGCCAAAGGCACTTGTAGTGATTGTTATACAGATTCGTAGAAGGCACATGCCCGCACCCTGGCTGCCTATACGCCAGTGCCCGGGGCGACCAGTGCGACAAATGCGGCAAGCTCATCCACGCGCCCGAGCTGCTGCGGCCGCGCTGCAAGCTGTGCGCACACGCGCCCGCACTCAGGCCCAGCGAACAGCTCTTCATCGAGCTGGGGCAGGTAACTGTTACACAAGGGACTGTCTAATGTGCCAAAGGCACGAGGCCCCGACTGTCTAAAGTGCCAAAGGCACGTTGTCCCGACTGTCTAAAGTGCCAAAGGCACGTTGTCCCGACTGTCTAATGTGCCAAAGGCACGAGGCCCCGACTATCTAAAGTGCCAAAGGCACGAGGCCCCGACTGTCTAAAGTGCCAAAGGCACTTGTAGTGATTGTTATACAGATTCGTAGAAGGCACATGCCCGCACCCTGGCTGCCTATACGCCAGTGCCCGGGGCGACCAGTGCGACAAATGCGGCAAGCTCATCCACGCGCCCGAGCTGCTGCGGCCGCGCTGCAAGCTGTGCGCACACGCGCCCGCACTCAGGCCCAGCGAACAGCTCTTCATCGAGCTGGGGCAGGTAACTGTTACACAAGGGACTGTCTAATGTGCCAAAGGCACGAGGCCCCGACTGTCTAAAGTGCCAAAGGCACGTTGTCCCGACTGTCTAAAGTGCCAAAGGCACGAGCCCCGACTGTCTAAAGTGCCAAAGGCACGAGCCCCGACTGTCTAAAGTGCCAAAGGCACTTGTAGTGATTGTTATACAGATTCGTAGAAGGCACATGCCCGCACCCTGGCTGCCTATACGCCAGTGCCCGGGGCGACCAGTGCGACAAATGCGGCAAGCTCATCCACGCGCCCGAGCTGCTGCGGCCGCGCTGCAAGCTGTGCGCACACGCGCCCGCACTCAGGCCCAGCGAACAGCTCTTCATCGAGCTGGGGCAGGTAACTGTTACACAAGGGACTGTCTAATGTGCCAAAGGCACGAGGCCCCGACTGTCTAAAGTGCCAAAGGCACGTTGTCCCGACTGTCTAAAGTGCCAAAGGCACGAGCCCCGACTGTCTAAAGTGCCAAAGGCACGAGCCCCGACTGTCTAAAGTGCCAAAGGCACTTGTAGTGATTGTTATACAGATTCGTAGAAGGCACATGCCCGCACCCTGGCTGCCTATACGCCAGTGCCCGGGGCGACCAGTGCGACAAATGCGGCAAGCTCATCCACGCGCCCGAGCTGCTGCGGCCGCGCTGCAAGCTGTGCGCACACGCGCCCGCACTCAGGCCCAGCGAACAGCTCTTCATCGAGCTGGGGCAGGTAACTGTTACACAAGGGACTGTCTAATGTGCCAAAGGCACGAGGCCCCGACTGTCTAAAGTGCCAAAGGCACGTTGTCCCGACTGTCTAAAGTGCCAAAGGCACGAGCCCCGACTGTCTAAAGTGCCAAAGGCACGAGCCCCGACTGTCTAAAGTGCCAAAGGCACGTTGTCCCGACTGTCTAAAGTGCCAAAGGCACTTGTAGTGATTGTTATACAGATTCGTAGAAGGCACATGCCCGCACCCTGGCTGCCTATACGCCAGTGCCCGGGGCGACCAGTGCGACAAATGCGGCAAGCTCATCCACGCGCCCGAGCTGCTGCGGCCGCGCTGCAAGCTGTGCGCACACGCGCCCGCACTCAGGCCCAGCGAACAGCTCTTCATCGAGCTGGGGCAGGTAACTGTTACACAAGGGACTGTCTAATGTGCCAAAGGCACGAGGCCCCGACTGTCTAAAGTGCCAAAGGCACGAGCCCCGACTGTCTAAAGTGCCAAAGGCACTTGTAGTGATTGTTATACAGATTCGTAGAAGGCACATGCCCGCACCCTGGCTGCCTATACGCCAGTGCCCGGGGCGACCAGTGCGACAAATGCGGCAAGCTCATCCACGCGCCCGAGCTGCTGCGGCCGCGCTGCAAGCTGTGCGCACACGCGCCCGCACTCAGGCCCAGCGAACAGCTCTTCATCGAGCTGGGGCAGGTAACTGTTACACAAGGGACTGTCTAATGTGCCAAAGGCACGAGGCCCCGACTGTCTAAAGTGCCAAAGGCACGAGCCCCGACTGTCTAAAGTGCCAAAGGCACTTGTAGTGATTGTTATACAGATTCGTAGAAGGCACATGCCCGCACCCTGGCTGCCTATACGCCAGTGCCCGGGGCGACCAGTGCGACAAATGCGGCAAGCTCATCCACGCGCCCGAGCTGCTGCGGCCGCGCTGCAAGCTGTGCGCACACGCGCCCGCACTCAGGCCCAGCGAACAGCTCTTCATCGAGCTGGGGCAGGTAACTGTTACACAAGGGACTGTCTAATGTGCCAAAGGCACGAGGCCCCGACTGTCTAAAGTGCCAAAGGCACGAGCCCCGACTGTCTAAAGTGCCAAAGGCACTTGTAGTGATTGTTATACAGATTCGTAGAAGGCACATGCCCGCACCCTGGCTGCCTATACGCCAGTGCCCGGGGCGACCAGTGCGACAAATGCGGCAAGCTCATCCACGCGCCCGAGCTGCTGCGGCCGCGCTGCAAGCTGTGCGCACACGCGCCCGCACTCAGGCCCAGCGAACAGCTCTTCATCGAGCTGGGGCAGGTAACTGTTACACAAGGGACTGTCTAATGTGCCAAAGGCACGAGGCCCCGACTGTCTAAAGTGCCAAAGGCACGAGCCCCGACTGTCTAAAGTGCCAAAGGCACTTCGCCCTGACTGTCTAAAGTGCCAAAGGCACGAGCCCCGACTGTCTAAAGTGCCAAAGGCACGTTGTCCCGACTGTCTAAAGTGCCAAAGGCACTTCGCCCTGACTGTCTAAAGTGCCAAAGGCACTTGTAGTGATTGTTATACAGATTCGTAGAAGGCACATGCCCGCACCCTGGCTGCCTATACGCCAGTGCCCGGGGCGACCAGTGCGACAAATGCGGCAAGCTCATCCACGCGCCCGAGCTGCTGCGGCCGCGCTGCAAGCTGTGCGCACACGCGCCCGCACTCAGGCCCAGCGAACAGCTCTTCATCGAGCTGGGGCAGGTAACTGTTACACAAGGGACTGTCTAATGTGCCAAAGGCACGAGGCCCCGACTGTCTAAAGTGCCAAAGGCACGAGCCCCGACTGTCTAAAGTGCCAAAGGCACTTGTAGTGATTGTTATACAGATTCGTAGAAGGCACATGCCCGCACCCTGGCTGCCTATACGCCAGTGCCCGGGGCGACCAGTGCGACAAATGCGGCAAGCTCATCCACGCGCCCGAGCTGCTGCGGCCGCGCTGCAAGCTGTGCGCACACGCGCCCGCACTCAGGCCCAGCGAACAGCTCTTCATCGAGCTGGGGCAGGTAACTGTTACACAAGGGACTGTCTAATGTGCCAAAGGCACGAGGCCCCGACTGTCTAAAGTGCCAAAGGCACGAGCCCCGACTGTCTAAAGTGCCAAAGGCACTTGTAGTGATTGTTATACAGATTCGTAGAAGGCACATGCCCGCACCCTGGCTGCCTATACGCCAGTGCCCGGGGCGACCAGTGCGACAAATGCGGCAAGCTCATCCACGCGCCCGAGCTGCTGCGGCCGCGCTGCAAGCTGTGCGCACACGCGCCCGCACTCAGGCCCAGCGAACAGCTCTTCATCGAGCTGGGGCAGGTAACTGTTACACAAGGGACTGTCTAATGTGCCAAAGGCACGAGGCCCCGACTGTCTAAAGTGCCAAAGGCACGTTGTCCCGACTGTCTAAAGTGCCAAAGGCACTTGTAGTGATTGTTATACAGATTCGTAGAAGGCACATGCCCGCACCCTGGCTGCCTATACGCCAGTGCCCGGGGCGACCAGTGCGACAAATGCGGCAAGCTCATCCACGCGCCCGAGCTGCTGCGGCCGCGCTGCAAGCTGTGCGCACACGCGCCCGCACTCAGGCCCAGCGAACAGCTCTTCATCGAGCTGGGGCAGGTAACTGTTACACAAGGGACTGTCTAATGTGCCAAAGGCACGAGGCCCCGACTGTCTAAAGTGCCAAAGGCACGTTGTCCCGACTGTCTAAAGTGCCAAAGGCACTTCGCCCTGACTGTCTAAAGTGCCAAAGGCACTTGTAGTGATTGTTATACAGATTCGTAGAAGGCACATGCCCGCACCCTGGCTGCCTATACGCCAGTGCCCGGGGCGACCAGTGCGACAAATGCGGCAAGCTCATCCACGCGCCCGAGCTGCTGCGGCCGCGCTGCAAGCTGTGCGCACACGCGCCCGCACTCAGGCCCAGCGAACAGCTCTTCATCGAGCTGGGGCAGGTAACTGTTACACAAGGGACTGTCTAATGTGCCAAAGGCACGAGGCCCCGACTGTCTAAAGTGCCAAAGGCACGTTGTCCCGACTGTCTAAAGTGCCAAAGGCACGAGCCCCGACTGTCTAAAGTGCCAAAGGCACGAGCCCCGACTGTCTAAAGTGCCAAAGGCACGAGGCCCCGACTGTCTAAAGTGCCAAAGGCACTTGTAGTGATTGTTATACAGATTCGTAGAAGGCACATGCCCGCACCCTGGCTGCCTATACGCCAGTGCCCGGGGCGACCAGTGCGACAAATGCGGCAAGCTCATCCACGCGCCCGAGCTGCTGCGGCCGCGCTGCAAGCTGTGCGCACACGCGCCCGCACTCAGGCCCAGCGAACAGCTCTTCATCGAGCTGGGGCAGGTAACTGTTACACAAGGGACTGTCTAATGTGCCAAAGGCACGAGGCCCCGACTGTCTAAAGTGCCAAAGGCACGTTGTCCCGACTGTCTAAAGTGCCAAAGGCACGAGCCCCGACTGTCTAAAGTGCCAAAGGCACGAGCCCCGACTGTCTAAAGTGCCAAAGGCACGAGGCCCCGACTGTCTAAAGTGCCAAAGGCACTTGTAGTGATTGTTATACAGATTCGTAGAAGGCACATGCCCGCACCCTGGCTGCCTATACGCCAGTGCCCGGGGCGACCAGTGCGACAAATGCGGCAAGCTCATCCACGCGCCCGAGCTGCTGCGGCCGCGCTGCAAGCTGTGCGCACACGCGCCCGCACTCAGGCCCAGCGAACAGCTCTTCATCGAGCTGGGGCAGGTAACTGTTACACAAGGGACTGTCTAATGTGCCAAAGGCACGAGGCCCCGACTGTCTAAAGTGCCAAAGGCACGTTGTCCCGACTGTCTAAAGTGCCAAAGGCACGAGCCCCGACTGTCTAAAGTGCCAAAGGCACGAGCCCCGACTGTCTAAAGTGCCAAAGGCACGTTGTCCCGACTGTCTAAAGTGCCAAAGGCACTTGTAGTGATTGTTATACAGATTCGTAGAAGGCACATGCCCGCACCCTGGCTGCCTATACGCCAGTGCCCGGGGCGACCAGTGCGACAAATGCGGCAAGCTCATCCACGCGCCCGAGCTGCTGCGGCCGCGCTGCAAGCTGTGCGCACACGCGCCCGCACTCAGGCCCAGCGAACAGCTCTTCATCGAGCTGGGGCAGGTAACTGTTACACAAGGGACTGTCTAATGTGCCAAAGGCACGAGGCCCCGACTGTCTAAAGTGCCAAAGGCACGAGCCCCGACTGTCTAAAGTGCCAAAGGCACGAGCCCCGACTGTCTAAAGTGCCAAAGGCACTTGTAGTGATTGTTATACAGATTCGTAGAAGGCACATGCCCGCACCCTGGCTGCCTATACGCCAGTGCCCGGGGCGACCAGTGCGACAAATGCGGCAAGCTCATCCACGCGCCCGAGCTGCTGCGGCCGCGCTGCAAGCTGTGCGCACACGCGCCCGCACTCAGGCCCAGCGAACAGCTCTTCATCGAGCTGGGGCAGGTAACTGTTACACAAGGGACTGTCTAATGTGCCAAAGGCACGAGGCCCCGACTGTCTAAAGTGCCAAAGGCACGAGCCCCGACTGTCTAAAGTGCCAAAGGCACGAGCCCCGACTGTCTAAAGTGCCAAAGGCACTTGTAGTGATTGTTATACAGATTCGTAGAAGGCACATGCCCGCACCCTGGCTGCCTATACGCCAGTGCCCGGGGCGACCAGTGCGACAAATGCGGCAAGCTCATCCACGCGCCCGAGCTGCTGCGGCCGCGCTGCAAGCTGTGCGCACACGCGCCCGCACTCAGGCCCAGCGAACAGCTCTTCATCGAGCTGGGGCAGGTAACTGTTACACAAGGGACTGTCTAATGTGCCAAAGGCACGAGGCCCCGACTGTCTAAAGTGCCAAAGGCACGAGCCCCGACTGTCTAAAGTGCCAAAGGCACTTGTAGTGATTGTTATACAGATTCGTAGAAGGCACATGCCCGCACCCTGGCTGCCTATACGCCAGTGCCCGGGGCGACCAGTGCGACAAATGCGGCAAGCTCATCCACGCGCCCGAGCTGCTGCGGCCGCGCTGCAAGCTGTGCGCACACGCGCCCGCACTCAGGCCCAGCGAACAGCTCTTCATCGAGCTGGGGCAGGTAACTGTTACACAAGGGACTGTCTAATGTGCCAAAGGCACGAGGCCCCGACTGTCTAAAGTGCCAAAGGCACGAGCCCCGACTGTCTAAAGTGCCAAAGGCACGAGCCCCGACTGTCTAAAGTGCCAAAGGCACGAGCCCCGACTGTCTAAAGTGCCAAAGGCACTTGTAGTGATTGTTATACAGATTCGTAGAAGGCACATGCCCGCACCCTGGCTGCCTATACGCCAGTGCCCGGGGCGACCAGTGCGACAAATGCGGCAAGCTCATCCACGCGCCCGAGCTGCTGCGGCCGCGCTGCAAGCTGTGCGCACACGCGCCCGCACTCAGGCCCAGCGAACAGCTCTTCATCGAGCTGGGGCAGGTAACTGTTACACAAGGGACTGTCTAATGTGCCAAAGGCACGAGGCCCCGACTGTCTAAAGTGCCAAAGGCACGAGCCCCGACTGTCTAAAGTGCCAAAGGCACGAGCCCCGACTGTCTAAAGTGCCAAAGGCACGAGCCCCGACTGTCTAAAGTGCCAAAGGCACTTGTAGTGATTGTTATACAGATTCGTAGAAGGCACATGCCCGCACCCTGGCTGCCTATACGCCAGTGCCCGGGGCGACCAGTGCGACAAATGCGGCAAGCTCATCCACGCGCCCGAGCTGCTGCGGCCGCGCTGCAAGCTGTGCGCACACGCGCCCGCACTCAGGCCCAGCGAACAGCTCTTCATCGAGCTGGGGCAGGTAACTGTTACACAAGGGACTGTCTAATGTGCCAAAGGCACGAGGCCCCGACTGTCTAAAGTGCCAAAGGCACGTTGTCCCGACTGTCTAAAGTGCCAAAGGCACGAGCCCCGACTGTCTAAAGTGCCAAAGGCACTTGTAGTGATTGTTATACAGATTCGTAGAAGGCACATGCCCGCACCCTGGCTGCCTATACGCCAGTGCCCGGGGCGACCAGTGCGACAAATGCGGCAAGCTCATCCACGCGCCCGAGCTGCTGCGGCCGCGCTGCAAGCTGTGCGCACACGCGCCCGCACTCAGGCCCAGCGAACAGCTCTTCATCGAGCTGGGGCAGGTAACTGTTACACAAGGGACTGTCTAATGTGCCAAAGGCACGAGGCCCCGACTGTCTAAAGTGCCAAAGGCACGTTGTCCCGACTGTCTAAAGTGCCAAAGGCACTTGTAGTGATTGTTATACAGATTCGTAGAAGGCACATGCCCGCACCCTGGCTGCCTATACGCCAGTGCCCGGGGCGACCAGTGCGACAAATGCGGCAAGCTCATCCACGCGCCCGAGCTGCTGCGGCCGCGCTGCAAGCTGTGCGCACACGCGCCCGCACTCAGGCCCAGCGAACAGCTCTTCATCGAGCTGGGGCAGGTAACTGTTACACAAGGGACTGTCTAATGTGCCAATTCACCCCGACTGTCTAAAGTGCCAATTCACCCCGACTGTCTAATGTGCCAAAGGCACTTCGCCCCGACTGTCTAAAGTGCCAATTCACCCCGACTGTCTAAAGTGCCAATTCACCCCGACTGTCTAATGTGCCAAAGGCACTCCGCCCCGACTGTCTAAAGTGCCAAAGGCACTCCGCCCCGACTGTCTAAAGTGCCAAAGGCACTTCGCCCCGACTGTCTAAAGTGCCAATTCACCCCGACTGTCTAAAGTGCTAATTCACCCCGACTGTCTAATGTGCCAAAGGCACTCCGCCCCGACTGTCTAAAGTGCCAAAGGCACTCCGCCCCGACTGTCTAAAGCGCCAAAGGCACTTCGCCCCGACTGTCTAAAGTGCCAAAGGCACTCCGCCCCGACTGTCTAAAGCGCCAAAGGCACTTCGCCCCGACTGTCTAAAGTGCCAATTCACCCCGACTGTCTAATGTGCCAAAGGCACTCCGCCCCGACTGTCTAATGTGCCAAAGGCACTCCGCCCCGACTGTCTAAAGTGCCAAAGGCACTCCGCCCCGACTGTCTAAAGCGCCAAAGGCACTTCGCCCCGACTGTCTAAAGTGCCAAAGGCACTTCGCCCCGACTCTCCCCGTCAGAGGACTTAGGGCGGCTTGATAACTTCTGACATTAAGGTTGCTCACTAACCTTATACCCATCCAACAATCCGCACTGAGCCCGCGTGTTGGAGTATGGCTCGTTCCACCTCATAGTTGAGGTGAGGCCTGTGCCCAGCAGTGGGATGTATGTAGGCCGTTTATGGAGGTGCATTAAAATGACAAGATATTTGACAAAAAACCTGACATTCCCATCTAAAATTTAAATTGAAAAAACAACATTTTGTTAACATAACTTTCTTATCCTTTTTATGTCTTAAAGTAACTTATTATAGAAATGATTATCTATCAGTAACCATCTTGCACCACCACATCTATTGTACTCTCCTTTTTCTCTACCGAAAGGTTCTCGCTTTTAGCGATATGGCCGCCTACATTGTACTGCTATATATCTCTGTAAGCATTCTTATGTAATTGTTTTCTTCACTACATAGTATAAAACAAAGTCGCTTTCTATGTCCCTTTGAATGCTTAAATCTTTGAAACTACGCAACGGATTTTGATGCGGTTTTTTTAATAGATAGAGTGATTCAAGAGGAAGGTTTATAATGTATAATAACATCCTATTGCACCCGTGCGAAGCGGGGGCGGGTCGCTAGTTTAGAATATTTATTTACTTACTTACTTATTTCTTCGTCTCTCCAGCTAGAACCATCAATAAGGACCTGGATAGCAGCTACTTCGCACCAATGGTCGGGGCCGGCGCGTGCGGTTTGCCGTGCGTGGCTGCGGGAACCGCTGCGGGCGCGCGCCGTCACTAGAGACCTCAAGTGGGGCGTGCCCGTGCCGATAGAGAGGTTTAAACACAAGGTTACTGACATATTAGTGACTTTGATTGATAAATAAGTTAAAGTTTGTTATTATTGTTGTAGCACATTCCATGCAGTATCTTTACTAAAGATCTGAAAACCAGAAAAAGACATTTGGTCATTTGATTCGGCTGCTCTGCTAATGGTCTCGGTAGCACAGTGGTTAGTGCAGTCGCCAGGTTTGCGAAAGATGCGGGTTCGATTCCCACCTGATACCAAAATGACCAAATGTCTTTTTCTGGTTTTCAGATCTTAACTTAACTTATAACACTTAACGAACGTGAAAGTTTATTCATAAAAAAACTTTAACTATGTCATTGAAATAACAAGTTTGAGCTCAGGAATGTCCTTAATTATATCAACATTTCTTTGCAAATACAGTCAATCAGTATCATAATTATACAGGGTGTCCCGAAACTCAACTTCAAACGGGCACGAAAAATGTTATGAACCATAATGGGTGATTCAGATCTTCAACTAGGTGTAAACTAAAGTATGCTATTGTTGGTTAAAAGAAGAAAAAGTAACCGTAGGTTATTGGCGGCATTATTTATTTCTCGATAATGGTACGAGTCACTAAGGTTAGTGTTCGAGTCCGACTCGTACTTGGGCGGTTTTTTAAGTAATAACTTTATATCTGTTATAGGTATTCTACGTATGGTTCGACGCTCCCATCGGCTACTTGAGTATATCTCAAAACGCTACGAAGCAGTACGAGAGCTGGTGGAAACCAGACAAGGAGTATGATGTAAGTAATTTGTCGACTGATGATTGTCGATTTGAGGTCAAAGCCTATGACAACACAAATGACAATTACAAATTGTTCAATTCTTCTTCTTGTCGCGCTTTTGACAGTGGCATACACATAGACTTTGACGTCACACTCGACCCACTCTACTGACGCCATTGGTCAAATCGTTTAACCAACGATGCTTTGTTTCAACCACTTTGAATTTCTCACATTTTTGTTGCACTTTTCAATAATTATTTTCACATCGAAGCTTTTAATAGAGACGTAATGAGGATTCAAAATAGTACTAAAAAAAACATGTAGAATGTAGTACAAATGCGAAATGTAGTATATTAATAAAGTGTGCGCCGCCATTATGGCGCGCTCCGTTGTCATGGGCTTGGACGTCACGCAAGTCTATGACAACACAAATGTAACCTACAAACTGTTGAATTCTTCTTCTTGTCGCGCTTTTGACAGTGACATATGCCTGGACTGTGACATCACACTCGACCGAGACACTCTGTTTCAACCACTTTGAATTTCCCATTTTTTTTTGCATTTTTCAATAATTATTTTTACATCTAAAAGAAATAAAATTAGAAAATATTGATAGAGACGTAATAAGAATTCAAAAAAATACTCAAAAAAATAATATGACGCTCATCTGTTTCAAGTGCATATTCCCTAATGCCGATAGCCGGTTTACTATATTTCCTCGTATCTGTTCTCAGGTGAAGTTGTACCAGTTCATGGCGAAAGACAACGTGCCTTTCCACACGATCATGTTCCCGGCGACGCTGATGGGCATCAACGAAGGCCATGTGCTCGTCGACCATCTCTATGCTACAGGTCAGTTCTCTTACAAAGACGTACAGTCAACAGCACATCAGGTTACCCCATTTCCGTTTTTTCTCTCGCTATACAAATAGCAAAAAACCCAAAGGAAATGAGATATTTACAAAAAATCGATTTTTGTGACATTTGACCTTGAAATTTGACAGTTGCGTACACCCTACCATATGTAGGTTTTGAGACAACTTTCAGGGTGTCAATATACAAGTATTTACAGACTTACAGCTGGGTATCTCGAATTCCGAGGTGAACTTACTATAATGACTGGACTACTAGTAAATAATCATACTATCTTGTAGACACGGTCAAATTATAGGTACGTACGCCAGGGGTCAATTTTTGACTTCGCGTTGGTACTGACATAGCCTGTCTACGTCTTTTTGTAATATCATTGTGGATAATACAATATTCTTACATCTTCTCCCCTCCCACACTAAGTATATTTTAATAAAAAAGAGGTAGATAAGTATGTCAGTACTGATGCGAAGTCAAAAAAAACACTAATAATGTTGTAAACGTAGATACAGGAACAGGATAGTACGATTATTTACTAGAGCGTAAACGAGACAGATACATGTTGCGCAGTGTCGTTTCAAACTGTCAATGCTTTGCTCAGCCGCACTAATAGTTCTCATGTCGGGTGCCACTTTATTGGCACAAGTAACCTATCTACCTCTTTTTTATTATAATATCATTGTCAACACGTTTCCTTCTCTTTATACATATCCCAACCGTTTCATAGCAGCCTTTTCAGATATTTTCGAAGGAATTGTTGGTGAATAGTGATTCTAAAAGAAGCATTCTTTTGTTTTTAAAAATATTTCTACTAGCTGCTATTTTTTTACTAGGTAAGACTAACACACTTTGACAATTTGAAATGAGTATAGATATACGGGAGGGAGGGCCTCCCGTATATCTATACTCATTTCAAATTCTGATTAGTATTTTATGTCTCGTTTCACATTATTTTAAGAATAAGATTTAATTTTTTTTGCTTTCACGAGTAAATGACAATATATGTAAGTTACTAGTAAGTTTACAGAATGACAGTTAAATTTATAATCTCTTTCACAGAATACCTAAACTATGAAGAAGGCAAATTCTCTAAATCCAGAGGAGTTGGAGTGTTCGGTACAGACGCGCAGGTGAGAAACATAAACATACATAAACGGCCTATACACGTCCCACTGCTGGGCACAGGCCTCACCTCAACTATGAGGTGGAACGAGCCATACTCCAACACGCGGGCTCAGTGCGGATTGTTGGAGGGGTGTAAGCTTAGTGAGCAACCTTAACCTTAGGTGAGATACACTGAACTATAATAAGAAGCTAGGAGTTCACTCAAATACTTATTCTAATTAATAAGAGAGTTCGGTTGCTAACTTATCGGTGGTTAACTGATGATATTATGATAAAAAAGAGGTAGGTTAATTGTGCTGAAAAAGTGGCGCCCGAAATCAGAACTATTAGTGCACCTCAGCAAAGCATTGACAGTTTGAGACGACACTGCGCAACATGTATCCGTCTCGTTTACGCTCTAGTTAATAATCATACTAGGTATCTTATTCACACGTTACAACACGGTCAAATTATAGGTACAGAGGCGCACACAATAGTCTTTACATAGGGGCACCTTATGCGGCGGAGATTAGTCCCATTTTGCAATGGTTTGGTAAAGGTTAATGTTTGGGCGTCTGTACGTACGTAGTGGCCAATTTTTGACTCCGCATCAGTACTGATGTAACCTATCTTCCTCTTTTTTATTGTTATCATTGTGGTCAACTAAGTCAACATCATACAAGGGTTCGGTCCGAACATAGATATTTAGGTATTTGACCGTTGCAGCATATGTTGAGCCAGATGCCCTAGTAGCATTTAAACAAATCCATCTGTCAATCTTTTGAATCTGCTAGTTATTTTGTGATTATCTGTGACAAAAAAGACTTATTCTATACTATTTTCTAAATTGAAAAAATATTTGTTTTACCATTGTAATTATCTGTATGTATAGTCAACAGCACATCAGGTAAACCCATTTCCGTTTTTTCTCTCTCTCTTGCCAAATGACATTTCTTTGCAATAGAGCAAGGAGGAGTGACCGGAAATGGGTAGAGTGATGTGCTGTCCACCTTACAAAATAAATGTTAATTATTTTCATTAATATCTTTACTGTTTAAATTCAGTTCTAGTTTCAATTATTTTGTTCAATTGTTTTTTTTTTCTATATTGTGCTTTTCTTTTAAACACTGTTGCACCGCCTACTATATTTTTCTGCTTAGCCCTATGGTTGACTGGTAGAGAATGCCTTTTTCGGCATTAAATCCGCCATTTGTAACAATCTCATTGTTGTGCAATAAAGAATAAATAAACAAATGAATGGTTCCTCCTCCCCAGGACACAGGAATCCCCTCAGACGTGTGGCGGTTCTACCTGGCCAGCATCAGGCCGGAGACCTCCGACTCTAGCTTCAGCTGGGTCGAGCTCGGCACTAGGTGAGTCTCGATCATAGCCGTGGATGTCCACAGCTGGACATAGTGTCTCACAGGACACAGGAATCCCTTCATACGTATGGAGACCTCTGATTCTATAGTTCGCTCGCGTTAAGAATGCAGTCACTTCATACTTGTCCTTCGATCTAGCACGCCCCCTAACCAATCGAATAGTTCCTAATTAGAAAGCCAATATACAAGTCCACAGTGACCGAACGCAAAGGTTGTGGATCTGAGTAATTTTGTGTGCAACAGAATTTAATTTAAAAATTGCTGCATTCTTAACGCGAACGAACTATAACTTCAGCTGTGTCGAGCTTGGCACCAGGCGAGTCTTTTATAGTGTGGACATCCACTGCTGGGCATAGTGTCTCCTAGGACACAAGTGTCCACTTAGATGTATGGAAACCGCTGACTCTAGCTTCAGCTGGGTCGAACTCGGTACTAGGTGAATCTCTCATCAATAGATGGGCGACGTCCACAGCTGGACATACGTTTATCTTTTTTGGGTTTGGTTTTAGACCGAAATTGATAGAAAAAATGAAGTTTGATTGCGGTTGGTCCGAAATGCAATTTTGGCGCTCACAATGTTGACGTTGGTCCGAATTGATAATCGCGATAATTCTGGACCGCAAATTACTAAAACATAACTTCATCATTTTCAATGCATGATTCCTATAGTTTCCAGGATATTCTTTTGAAAAGTTTCCATCACATTAACGCAGGAGATTTACCCGCTTATTCTAATAACTAAAACAGCGCTTCAGCCACACGTTAACTTTTGTAACGCTTTGTCACTTTCATTCTTGTTTCTGCCGCCATTTGTGAGTAAGTGACAAAACACGTCAATGACTTAAACTATGCTTTAGCGTTTTTATGAATAAAGGGGTTAAAGATCCGAAAACCAGAAAAAGACATTTGGTCATGTTGGCATCAGGCAGGACACGAACTCGCATCCTTCGCAAGCCGGGCGACTGCACTTCTAATTATGCTACCGGGACCATTAACAGACCGGCCGAATCTTTCCGGTATATTTTACCCTATGAGCCAGGGTGATTTCATCAATGTTAAAGGCATCCACCTCTAACAACAACATGACCAAATGTCTTTTTCTGGTTTTTGGATCTTTAGTAAAGATATTGCATGGAAAATGCTAAAACAATAATAAAAAAATAAATTGGTTAATCTGACACTAAGCATGAATTCACGCCGACTGTAATTTCATCTATTTGGTAGATACGCGTTCTTCTTTGTTAATTTCTCTGTTGTGTTTGTGTGCAATAAAGTGTTTCTTATCTTATCTTATCTTACGCGTTTGAGCTCGCATAATATGACTTTTGGATCATTTCGGACTGCACCCTAAACCGTGATTTCATGATAAGTTTCGGCAGGAATTTAAACAACAGCAAGTTGTAAGTTAATGAACATATCGATAAACAGCATATAGTATTGAAAGTTACCTAAAAGTATACGAAATATAGACGGTTTTTGTCTTGTCAATTCTGAATTGTAAATAAAAACTAGTTTCACCCGACCACTTAGTCTAATCTAATCTAATCTAAATCAGCCATGAGGATCCTACTGCTGGGCAAAGGCCTCTCTTCCCCTCCTCCACGCGAGTCTATTTTGGGCCATTTTTGGCCAGTCCCCTGCAAAGGCGTCCAGCTCGTCTCGCCATATCACTTAG
Source organism: Udea ferrugalis (assembly GCA_950022985.1). NCBI lineage: Eukaryota > Metazoa > Arthropoda > Insecta > Lepidoptera > Crambidae > Udea > Udea ferrugalis. Next base: position 6,572,497 of record OX465543.1, read on the forward strand.
TATGGTTACCTATCATAAGACCGAATTTTCTTTTCCCGAATTTCATTTTCCCGAAAACGTTTCGCTTTTTTTCGTTCGGCATTTTTTCATTTTCCCGGAATCACGTTTGCCACTGTATCAGTTGACCAATTATCAACTGGATTTTTTTCGTTTGCCAGACGTTTTATTAGGCCACAGAACGTTTTACCGAAGTGATGATTGGCAGAAATGACACTTGTCCGAAGTATTGTTTTACAGAACAATCATTAGACCACTGTTTTGATTACCATATTTTTAGTTAAGCAGACAAGGAATTTTTGGATTTAAAATAAAATAAGAAATTGACAGCATATACGCAGGCAAACAGCATGCAAGTTTAAGGAAAACACAAGAATCTGTCACGGCTCCGGCATTACGGGGCTCAAGCGGTTCCTCGCGTGCTAATCGTCGCAGATGGCTTTCGCTCAGCACCGAAGCTTCGGCTTGTTGGCCGGCTTCGCCGGCCAGCCTCAGCCGCGGCGCCTCGCGCTTAGCCACCTGCTCCACAGCCCGCGGGCCGCCTCGCCCATCCATGCCTACGCGCTTTTAAATAACACTCTTGGGGTAGGGAAAAACAAGTACCACGTGGTGTCGGGGTTGACTAAGTCGGATTCGCCCTGAAGTTGAAATTACTGAAAATTGACGTTAACGGGACGTTGAACGTTATCGTACAGTAGTTGTGGTCTAGTAATATTCGGTAAAATAAGATTTAGGCAAAGTGATCATATGCCAAATTAGTCATCTGGTAAATGAAAAAAGTTGAACAAAGACATCGGGCAATAGTAAAAAGTTTATTGTGAAATTCGGTTTAACGTACTTCGGTAAAACGACACTTATGTCAAAAGTGACTTCGACGGGTTAAAAATATGTCAAACAATACATCTGGCAAATGAAATGTTGGTCAATAGTTTTCAGTCAAATGAAATTCGGACTAGTAAATTTCGGACAAGTGACCACTTAGTCATATATTTCTTTCCACCAGGAACAACTCGGAACTGCTGAACAACCTGGGCAACTTCTGCCACCGTTCGCTCAGTTTCTGCGCGAACAGCTTCAAGGGTCGCGTCCCGGATGTGAACCCGACGCAGATTGACTACGAACTTCTGGCACTGGTCAATAGGGAGATTGCTGGTGAGTCACTGGTGGAACTAGGAACATCTGCTATTAGTTTTCCTTTACCGGAGAGCTGTACCGCAAATTGTGTATGTGTTTAATGGCATGTATGTGACACAAAATAATGATATTTTTGCAAAAAACTTAAATTGTCAAATTTTTTGTCAAAACTTATCATTTTAGTGGATTTCATTCAAAATTCTGCTACTCGGTGGGTGTGTTGTCGAAAAGCACAATGTCGGCAGCAAAACGAAGTTTGGTCAATTTCTCTCCTCCGACATTGATGCCTTGATTAGACCAAAGTATTGCAACCCAGTAGACGGCATAAACGAACTTGTTGCGAAGACCTAGTATACCCTTTAAGATAATGGTGGATTTTTGCAGTGGATAGGGAACAATAGAATTAGTTTGGGAGAGACTTTTGCCCACAATAATGAGTTATAAGACTTACATCATTATGACGCATTTTTTAAAAGTAACATCCGTTAATCACTACATAGTATGAAACAAAGTCGCTTTCTCTGTCCCTATGTATGCTTGAATCTTTAAAAATACGCAACGGTTTTTGATGTGTTTTTTAAAACATAGTAATTAGATGAAGAGGAAGGTTTATATGTATAATAACATCCCATTGCACCGTGCGAAGCCGGGGCAGGTCGCTTGTAATAATATAAAAAATAAAATAATTATTGTTCTTTACAGCCTACGTCCAACACATGGAAAAGGGTCGTCTCCGAGAGTCCCTTCGCCACGTGATGTCCATATCCCGTCTCGGCAACCAACACATGCAGTCTGAACAACCTTGGGTGCTGCTGAAGGGCTCGGATGATGACAAGTAAGACTTATAGTGCCTTTTAGGACACATAGCCTATGTCCAACATATAGAAAAGGGCCATCTATCGTCTCGGCAACCAACACATGCAGTCTGAACAACCCTGGGTCCTTCTGAAGGGCTCCGATGATGACAAGTAAGACTTATAGTGCCTTTTAGGACACATAGCGTCGGTTCAACATATGGAAATGGGTCGTCTCCCGTCTCGGCAACTAACACATGTTATCTGAACAACCATAAGGGCTCGGATGATGACAAGTAAGACTTAAAGTGCCTTCTAGGACACATAGCCTATGTCAAACATATGGAAAAGGGCCATCTATCGTCTCGGCAACCAACACATGCAGTCTGAACAACCTTGGGTCCTTCTGAAGGGCTCCGATGATGACAAGTAAGTCATTAGTGCATTTAGATTCACTTGTTACATTAGTAAACCATTTCGGCCAATGATATTACAATAACAAAGAGGTACCTAAACCTACAGTCGCGGAACAAAAGGGTTGACCACCTTAAGATCTGTTTTTGCTTGCTCAATGATGACATTGACGGGAACTTTTAATCACATTTGTAGTTTTAATCATTATAAGCAAAAAGGATGTAAAAAATCGATGTATCTAACCTGACACTGCAGCGTAATGGCAAGATCAAACCAAGCAAAAGTATTGGTTTAACTGTCAAACGTGAAGGAACATACGTCTAATCGAATTTTAATTTTACTGTCAAACAATAAAGCATACTTTTCGACACAACGCTGTGCTCATTTGGGCCTAGATGGCGCTGTGTTGAATAATGTCCTGTGATATTATATTTTTTTCAATTTTGTAATAATTAGTTTGTCCTTTGTCTGGAAGAGATTGCTTTTAGCAATAAGACCGCATAAATTGTACATTGGCTTAAAGTGTTTTTCTACTTTGTTAATTCCTCTGTTGTGTTTGTGTGCAATAAAGTGTTTCTTATCTTATCTTATCTTTGTTCCCAGACAACGAGGCGCGACCGCCATAGGCCTGTGCTGCCAACTAGTGGCAGTATTGTGCACTTTACTAGCGCCGTACTTGCCCGACGCGGTGCGGAAACTTAGATCTCAACTTAATGTCGACGCCAAAGCACTTAGGATAAACCCGCTGTAAGTATTTTTATTTTGTTTTATTTATTTTTTGGCACTGTTACAAGATGCAAATCATTTAGTACATAAACCAAAAAATATAAGACGATGTTGATGAAGTATGATGTTTAAACAAAAAAAAGGAAGATACGTGCGTATCAAAAGTGGCAATACAAAAGCAGGTCCAATGGACCTATTTTCAAGCCAATATGACAGTGATTTGTTCACGTGCTCGTCATTCATACATCATAGTCATGTGGCAGTTTTCGAATTCACGAAGTATGAAATGAACGTGACGATCTTCCCCTTTTTGTTTAAATCAATGCGTTTAAAACTTTGAAATGAATTCTTCGTATTGAGAAGCGAAACTCAAAGTTAACTGTAGGTTTAACTTTTAAATTCATGATTGCTTTTTGTAATAAATTCAAAACTGAATAAGTATTTATTTCTATCAAATATGTACCAGAAAAAATCAGGAGCAAAATGTCGAGCTACTTCTTTTGATAAAGATACAGCACTGTGAATTTGAAATAACAGGAATATAACACAAACAACATTTTTTGTTTCATGTCCTGTTTGTTTGTATCGAAATGTCGTTAAAAGTTTTCACCGATGTGATGACTTGTAATGTCTTATGTCCCGTACATTTATGGCGCTTCCTACTTACAAAGGCGTTCACATCAATCTTTACATTGGGGCAGTTTGTACTGCCGACATAAGACCCATTTTGAAGTGGTTTTATTACCCATTTTGAAGAGTTTGATGTGAACACCTCTGTTACAGCTTATTTCATATTTTTAAGAGTTTTTTATTTGAAAATTGGGCTAACTCCCTGTATTTATACTGGGTGATTTTGCAAGTATTTGCCAAGTTTTTAGGAACCATCGGTTCCGTGAGATTTCCGTGAAAAAAAAAGAGTTTTTAGGGTTGTTATGTTTTTTTAATATGCTCAATTTAATTTATGGAAAAATACGCCAGCACATGTCACGATACTTTTGCACGAGTTGATTTACTACAAGTGTAGAAGTCGTTATTGTGTGCGAGACAAGCCCAATATTTTGCTTACTATTTCAGTATTTTACATTTAACAAAAAATAATACGTTAAAAAAAATAAGAGGATTTTATAGAGCTTAATTTTAAAATTTACCAATTACTTGGGAAGTCAGCCTGTATATAATGTATTTTGTTGTAGCAACCCAGCAATGCTCCAATACCTGCCCTCCGGTCACGTGATCGGCAAGCCGGAGCCTCTCTTCGCGAAGATCGAGCCGGAACTGTTAGAGCGGCTGAAGGCCAAGTACGCCGGGACGCAGAGCGAAAGGGCCAATGTGGTGAGGACACTGTTTGTTAATAACATTTATTTAATTTGACCTTTATGATCATCAAACAATCATCCTACTAATATACACATCAAAACTGTCTAGGGATATCATAAGGATATCATTTTTCAAATTTTTCATAAAGTTAAGTTTGTTTACAAGTCGAGCATTATCTTAGAATAACGCGAGGACAGAGGCATAAGATAAAGGTTAAGAATATTACAAAAAAAAACGTTTGAATTGCTAAAATTTTGACATCTTTTAAAAGAAAAATCTGTCTTTTTTTAACGTCCTTACGATTGTACAATAATGCTACTACAATGTTTTTTTCTATACAATCTAAAAGGGTAGATATAGCAGTTTCTGTGTTCTAAAAATTTCTACGTTTGTATCAATATTTTAATTTTTACAGCCTCCCAAATAGCTATACTTTGTATGAAAATGCATGAGATATCCCTAGACACTTTTGAGCAGTGTACAAACAATCATCCTACTAATATCATAAAGGCGAAAGTTTGTATGTGTGGATGTGCCGTGTTGCTCTTTCACGTAAGAATTACCGAATGGATTTCAATGAAACTTTACAATAATGTAGCTTATACATCTGAATCGCGCATAGGCTTGATCTTGAGGCCGCTAGTATAATAATGAAAAAGACGTAGATAGGTTATGTCAAGTTAATTTGGCCGAGTTATAACTTGTGAACAAGATAGTATGATTATTTACTAAAACGTAAACGAGACATACATGTTGCGCAGTGTCGTATCAAACAGACAACACAGTCAATGCTCTGCGCAGGTGAACGGATAGTTCTGATTTGGGGTGCACTTTTCTAGCACAAGTAACCTATTTTTTATTATAATATCCTTGGTTGTACCGGCTTAAGTTGCCTTAGATCAGTGGTTCCCAAACTTATTTTCTCTACTGCCCACTTTGAGAATAAATATTTTTTTAGCGCCCCCATTTTTTACCTACCGCCTTTGCACAACGCCCCCATTCTCTTTCTGAGTCTCTTACCGCCCCCCTTGAGACCTGCAGCGCCCACAAGGGGGCGTTATCGCCCACTTTGGGAAAGACTGCCTTAGATGCAACTGGTCGCAATTATGTAAATTTGATCTTGAATAGATTCTCTCATCTGATCTTGAATCTTGTATTTTTAATTTGGTTCGTCTCATAATTGAATGCATGAGTGAAATGAAATTGATATTATATTAATTACTATATTGATTGATTCACTAACAGAAATATTAAGAAAAATGATTACTTACACTTTATGGATCTTGGTCCGAAATTAAAGATTTTTAACTATTTTTTAAAAACGAATCTTAGTCTTTAATGCACCACTACAAATTCATTAAAATAAGATACTGGTTCCCTCTATTTTGCAGTTTTGTCACACAGTTCATTTGACATAATCCTGTTTAGACGAATATTCGTAAGGTATTGAATTGTTTGTTAAGATTTCGTTTAGCATAACTTTAATTACAACAACATTTTTACAAACATTTTTATTTGGAATCATTTCATTATACATATTGGAATTTCATTAAAATAGTATTTTAACCTTAACTATATTAAAAAAACAGTGTTAATAATTCAATAATACGTTGTGCTTAATATGTTAGCGAAAAACAAAAAGGGGTTTCAAGGAATGCCTGCCCTCAAATATTTCCCATATCTGGACCTCACGACTGCTTCCGATCAGGTGGAGTGAGGTCATCTTGAAGACCACTATAAAAAAAACCATATTGTAGAAGTTGTCAAATTGATTTTATTACAGAATGGCGACACAAACAAAGGCGCTAACAGCGTTGCGGAGTTGGAAGCAGCTATAGCTGAGCAGGTAATACAACAAAAACAACAAAAATAAAATACATATAAAAAAACATTAAGCAGTTTTATTCAAAATGAAATAAAAATATTTCCCGCGCAAATTGAATATGTTTTTAGTGATCTATTTTTTCGGCGTCTCTGCGCTTCGGAAGGCACGTTAAAAAGTTAGCCGCTTGATGTCAGTCGTTAAGTCTAATCGGAGGACTTGGGGAGGCTTGATCAACAATGGTTCAGTTAGGCAAATACCAACACAACTTGGAACTAGTAATAAGAAATACTCGAACGAAATACGAAAATCTTTAAAATCTTTGTTTTATTTCCGTCTAAATTAGAATTGTGATTGTCCTTTAGTTTGCAAACTAATCAAAAAATTCATGTTCTGTTTTAATTTCTTCCTAGGGCGAAAAAGTGCGCAATATAAAATCGTCGACAAAAGACAAGACAGTTTGGCAGCCGGAAGTAGAGAAACTTCTCGCGCTGAAGAAGCAGCTCGCTTCGGCCCAGGAGTTGAAGAGTGATAAAAACAGCCAGGGAACTCCGGCTGACTTGGAAAAGGCAGTGGCTGAACAGGTAAATATATATGTTTATTTATAACTAAATATATTGCCCATATACGTCCCACTGCTGGGCACAGGCCTCACCTCAACTATGAGGTGCATTGAGCCATACTCCTACACGCGGGCTCAGTGCGGATTGTTAGAGGGGTGTGAGGTTAGTGTGCAACCTTAATGTCAGATGTTATCAAGCCTCCGACTAGGCTTAACGACTGACATCTAGCGAAGTCAGCCGGGACCAACTGCTTAATGTGCCTTGCGAAGCACGGAGATGCCCGAAAATTGCATCACTAAATTTCGGTCGGGGTGCATGGGCACTCATCCCATTTCCGTCCCGACGTGTGTTGCTTAACAACAGCAATCGTTGCATATCCACAGTTACTACTGCTCCATGGGCACCCTGCCGGTTAATTTATTGAAGAAAAATTAGAACAATACATAAATGTGAAACAGACATAAATTTTACCGAGCATCAATTGCACACTTCACTTCACTTGGATTTTGGCCCTCTGTAAAACTTAATAACTTTGAGTGAAAAGAACTAAACCAAATAAGATTTTTTAATTATTTTCATGCAAATGAGGGAGCGTACTAATACAAGGTTTAGCAAATAAACGATTGAAGTGCACTTTCTACATAACATTTTTAAATCGTATCAGTGTAGAATTTACCTATTGAAGTATGAAAGAGCATACAAATTCAAATAACAGTTAATACGACAAAGCAAGTTGCATTTATTATTGGTTTCGGTCTTTCCCAATCACATGTTCAAATAAGATGGCAGCTATTCTGTCACTACAAATAATATATACAATTTTTATAACCTTGCGAGGTCCGTCATGATGATATTGGTGTAAGGTATTCAAGACAATAATTCATTATATTTCTTCCTCTCCCAAGGGCGAGAAAGTCCGCAAGCTGAAAGCATCGACCAAAGACAAGACAGTTTGGCAGCCGGAAGTGGAGAAACTGTTGGCTTTGAAGAAACAACTCGCGGCTGCTTCTGCGCAGAAGCCAGCCGGAGCCAGTAGAGCAGCTGACCTTGAGAAGGCGATCGCTGAACAGGTACTAACAAACAACGGACTTTGGGTGCGTTCCGAATTGAGCCAAAATCGATTATAGCGCGCTCACAGAGCGTCCCGAATTGAGATATCGCGCTCACGTCCCTCTAACGTCAGACATTTTGACGTCATCGGTGACGTCACTAACAGTGCCATATTGCGCTCACAACGAAAATGCTCCAGAGCGTTATCGCCTTGAGCCTTATGTCAGATTCATAGATGAAACGTCAAACAGACATTTTCACGTAAAAATATGTTTGCCAATATTCCTCAGAATAAATCTTTGCTAGGACAAATCTTTTTCTGTGATAACGTAACAGAAAGTTTTACTACAAGAACCGCAAGTATAACCTGGGAATGATAGAAATTAAAAGTTTAAAAATTGTTAGGTTATGTGTCACTATCTAGCGGTCCGAATTGATTTTGACGCTGACAGCGCTGAGAGCACTGTTGACGCGATATTTCAATTCGAAACGGCTAAAATCGCCGTGAGCGCTCACAGGGCTGTAATCGCATTACGGACCGCACAGTTTATAAGTCCCACTCTGGGCCTGCCTCACTTCAACTTTTATACTTTGTTTTTAATACTTTTTAACCTACCCTAGTGTCAATCCAAGATAGATTCAAACGGTTTGTATCAGTCTGGGTGTTTCCTATGTATATTAAGTATGTATTTACAAAAGAAAAAGTATTTAAGTATGTTTATCCGTTATCTAGGTAGTATCCCATAAAAATCTTGATGGGATGGATTGAATGGGTTTCAAGAAGAGAGAGGCGTCAAAAAAATCGATTTGGCAGTCAAAGAGTTACATTAGATGCTTCGACTATCAGTAGTATAGTTTTCTAAGATGACAACAAAACGCTGCGAAATTGTGAACACAGAATTCATGAAACATTGGTGAAGGGTGTCTATTTTTTGTCATTTTCAAATATATTATCACTACTACGTGACCAAATGACAGATTTTTTCCTCAGTTGTCGCAGAACCAGTACTAGGCTACTAGTTTAGCGTTGGGTATCGGCACTCCCTGTATATTTAGTTAATAATCATAATCTTATTTATTTATTCGATCAATCGAAATGAAAGCTTGTAGCATTATAAACAGTAAATTTAAACATAACTATCAAGATTAAATTATTATATTATATTATTTAAGGGTCTTTTTGTCTTATACAGGGTGACAAAGTGCGAAAACTAAAAGCGTCGACCAAAGACAAGGCGGTGTGGCAGCCGGAAGTCAACGCACTACTCGATCTGAAGAAACAACTCGCTAATCTAAAAGTCAAGTGAAACACTTTATATTTATATCAAAAGAATAAGATTCAATCTATTTATTTGTTTATAAAACATTTAGTTTATTTTATGTTGTACGGTTTGATAGATTTTGATCTGCTGGCCTTTGTACTTTAAGTTACATAGTATATTTAATTGTGTCTTTTTTTATTTCAACTTGTTCAGTTAAAATTGAATTTTATCGTTTACATTATAAATACTTTCCGATAACTCGATTAACTTTTCAAGTATTATGTAAACAGTTTTTTTTTTATTTAACTCTCTTTTCCCCCTTGTCAGCAAAAGGAACAATAGATCATCGATTATTTTAGGTAGTGATCAGTTTATATTACTTTTTTGTTATACATTATGTACAGTCAACAGCACATCAGGTTACCCCATTTCCGTTTTTTCTCTCGCTCTTGCCAAATGACATTTGTTCGCGATAGAGCACTGAGGACTGACCGGAAATGGGTAGCGTGATGTGCCGGCCACCGTACATTGAATGTATTTTCTCACAAAAAAAACTTAGTACGTACCAAGGAGATGTTATTATTTACCATTATTTCTTGTGTTCAAAGTACTGACGAGTATTAAAGAGAAGGCTGGTATTTATTGGAGTGTGAGTGTTGAAGACATATTAAGCGTATACATACATTGGTAGTAGTGCTCTACCTATAACTTCCCAAGTTACATTCCTTCTAAACACTGCCATCCAAAAGTTTACACCCTGTATAATTGTCACAAAGATGAAATTGGCACTCGAAGTTAATAAAATCGAATAAGTTCGTTTTGGCACTTTTTGGTGTCATTGGAAATTGAACTTTATTAAATGCTGAAAAGGGTTTCAGTGTTCTGTCAGGCTTAAAAGTAAAGACACCACAGCTCATGAATCGTATTTTCTTTGAATCTGAGTGTAGTTTCCAATGACACAACAGTCCGTTCGCGTTAAGAATGCAGTGATTTTTAAATTTAATTCTGTTGCTCACGAAAATTCTTAAATCCACAACCGCGTACGAAAGTATGCGTCCAACTGGTCACTATGGACTTGACTTTCTAATTAGGAACGATTTGATTGGCTAGAGGACGTGTTAGGTCAAAAGACAAGTATGAAATTACTGCATTCTCAACGCGAACGGACTATAGTGGCAATTAGGTTGAGAGTTCATAGTAATGAGCTCAAATGATTACGGATATGTTTCACTCTGGATGTGGTCGACTTGTAAAATGGGAGATTGAATTTGCAATAAATGTATTTATAAACTACTCAATTGCTTCATTTATAATAACTACCTACCTAACTTCGGTCTGGTGCAGTCTTTTTATGGGTTCTCTTTATAAACTTTGACCCTTTAGGTTTTATTTTTGGAGAAGTTAATAGTACATTGTTACCTTAGGGGTGAAAGTAACTTATTTAGTCCCGAGACGGGGTTTGGCGCCCGGAACGAAGTGAGGGCGCCAATAGTTCGAGGGACTAAATAAGTCTTTCACCCGAGGTAAACACTGTGCTTTTCATTACAAATACGAGGAAAGTAAAAATAAAAACACTAATTAGCTAAAGAAAAAATGAGGAAAATAAATGAAGATCGAATTGCCGCTTTCCCGCCTGTTTTGTTTGTTTTTTTTCTGTGGCCGGCCCGCTATTCAGCCATTATTTTTTATTTTCATCATTGGTAAAATGGTAAATATTTTGCTCAAAGCTAAGTTATTTTAAAGAAATTGTTGAAACTAAATTGTAATAAAGTTATTTAAAACATATATATTCTCTGATCAATACTTAACTTTAAGTTATTTAAAATTTTACATCGTGGCTGTATAGAAAGTTGGAACATGGTTCAATAGATACGTGAAAAAAAACAGTTTTTTTAAAAAATAATTTGACAGCTGTCAGTTGAAAGTGATTCTCCCTAGGGATGAAAAGTGTTACTTTCAGCCCGCTTCTCAGGTCAGTAATGACCCACTTTCAGAGTATGAGTAATGAAAAATACCTTTACCACAAAAAACAGGCCTTATACCTACGTCCCACTGCTGGGCGTGGCTATGAGGTGGGGCGAGCAATTGTTCAACACGCGGGCTCAATGTGGATTGTTGGAGGAGAGAAAGATTAGTGATAAACATTTTTGTCAGATGTTATCAAGCCGCCTTAGGGCCTCCAACTAGGCCAAATGACTGAAATCTAGCGATGTCAGCTGATTCTCGGTAGGTACTCATCTATACCGGGTGGGGCGTTCCGACCGACAATCCTTGAAATTATGAAAAGCCCTACACATACACATACCTAAGGTATTTTTATTTTATTTTTAAGTTCGATACTTTTCGAGTTATTGAATGACAAAGTTTTGCTTCAAAAGTATGCGTTGTCAACCTTAATCAACAGCTGTTTGGGACGTATATAGGGAAAAAGATTTAAAAAGTCGTTGACCTTTTTTCTTTTAATTATCGTGGGGAGATCCTCATGAAAAAGGCGGACTTAAGTCGCGGCAATAAGTCAACCATTAGTCTAAGCAAAAAAATACAGTAGGTTTGCATAGTACTGCATTCTAGAATGATACTTAAGCACTCATTTGCCTTTGAGAAGATAATAATGTGATTGTATGAACTGAGGAATACAATAACGATCTCAGCTCCTCAACTCAAGTTCCTAATTAAAGCACATTTTTTTAAATACCTACGCTAATTAGTTCAGCTTTTGAAACAAGAATTCAAGTTCCATAATTGTTCGTGCTATAACAACATAATAAAATTAAGTAACTAAAATTCAACTTTACATTAAACATAATAAAAGCAATTTACACTATCCACCTCAAGTTTTAATCCGGCCCTGTCTCCCTCAACATTTGCAAACCGACGCGCACACGCCGAAAGGCGATAACAAAGAGACCGCGCCGCTTTGCTTACGTGCCGCCTTTCTTTGCCTGCGCCGCCGAGCTAGTGTTCTCCTCAGCCGCTTAGCTAGGTGTCGACAGTCGACTTGTCGATACCAACCCCGCTGATTTATCATAATATCATTTCATTGCAATTCTAAAATCCTATGATGTTCCAACAAGATTTGATTGATTGCAAGAAATAGGGACAACTTTGCTTTACGGTGAACAGTGAATCACAAAAAGAACTTAAAACTACAACTGGAAGCAAAAGCACTAATTGAACTCGCAAGCTGAATGCAAAACGTTGTTTAACACACATTTTTATCTTTTCTGACAGGCTTTTAGCCATTGTACTTAAAGTCGATAAAATAAAAAGGTGTCTTGAAGGCCTGCCGGTAACTTGTTTGGTTTGTTAGCGGTTATAAGTTTTTAGATCAAACACGATTTAACAAAATAATCGATAACTTTGTTAAAGCGTTTTTATCGTTTATTCTTTCGATTATTAATTGTTGATAATCGAAAACTTAACTTAACACTACGAACTTAAGGGCTTTGTGTTTATTAAAAGAACACAATTTATCGATGTCGATTATTGGAAACTTGGAAACGGTGAGGGCTCTACTCGACTACTTCTCCCTACCGGACCGCGCTCTGCCTTATTTTTTTAGTCGCTTCGCAGATTTCAGCGAGTGCGTGTGCATCGGGTGTCGTAAAAGCGCGAGTGGTTGAGTGGAGTTTTTTATACAAATAATAAGTAGTGCGAGTGTTTGTGTGAGTGAGTGGCAGTTTTCAAAATGAGTTTACAAGCGCAAGACTATGGGTTAGTTGCACCATAGTAGAAGTTAAAGTTAAAGTTTTTGTCAAATTTGACAATTTGACGACCAAAATTGACGTCGAATTGTCAAATTTAACAAAAAATTTAACTTTAACTTCTACTATGGTGCAACTTACCCTATTTGTATTTGGAATTTGCTTGGTGGGAGCGTAAATGCTGTCACGTGTGCACAGGCATACTCGATCACGTCTTCGGCTGTGCCTACTTAGAGGAGGTGGGCACATCGAGCATCGTATTTAAGGTAAGTGACTGTTGTGTTATTCACAAGTGAGACGAGTGAAATGTGGCGACTTGATCGTTTCGCGGCTTTGCGGAAAGTACAGATAGGTACTTCGTCAATAGGGTTGTCACAACGTCCAAAATTGTTTTTATTACGACTTTTTTAATATGGTCTGAATTCACGTATTAAGTACTTAATACGCAAGTATGTGAGGTTCTTTACACGATATTTTTGTCCTTATCGGTTATTCCGCCCCACCCTGTATAAATACTGCAAGAGTTTGGATCAGTTTTTAATATGATCTTTAAGGAGGAAGGAGGGATTATAGACAGGGCCGCCGCAAGCGGGCGTGCAACGCGTGCACCGCACGCGGGCGGCACGCACAGGGGGCGGCAAATTGAGCTAATTTATAGGTACTTGTTTTAAGAAAAAAAAAAGTCATAGCATGTAAAACATCTGAACGAATGAAGTTAACACCGTCATCTATTGGCATCCGTCAAAACCAAGATACAACACCAAACGTCGTCTCTGTCAGCTTATGGAAAACGGGTCTGATGATGTTGGAAGCAGTGGTGGATTTACCTAAACGGGTGACGCCCTGCCAAGGGGAATATGAATACTGAAACGGGCGGGCACTGCCAGCCCGTCGCGATGGCGTGACTCTGAAACTAGCCTAAGATCCAGGCGCCGGAGCCTACGGCGGCCAGATATTAGGGGCGGCAAATAAATGCAAAAAAAACACTTTAACCCGCCGCGGCGCCGCTTATTTACGCACTGGTTAGTTTCATCAGGCCCATTTTAACCAAAAAAATCGCGCTCGCTTCGCTCGCGTAATGCCCATTGTTCTACTGTTTACGGTTTTCTCCCCCGAAACTAAGGATATAGGATGTTTTACTATAGAATCAGAGCTTTGCTTCACTCGAGTTATCTTGAGATATAACAGTTTCGCGCGCTCACTCAGTTTCCATACCTGCCCTTGGCTCAAGAGAGCATAGCTCTCATAACCTACGCGTCACACCTCGCCAGTGGCGGCGTCGCTGGCCTTGCGCCTGAGGGAACCCAGCCAAAAGGTTTTACAACTTGCCTACTCATATTTTTTCCAAGACGGGTGAATCCCCTCACTTGCTTAAAAAAAACGCGCTCGCTTCGCTCGCGCTAATCTAGTACGTTTTATTGTTTTTCTATAAAGAAGCCGTTCGCGCAATTTCTTATCTTAACTGTGGATCATTGAGACAAACGTGAATTGAATTGCCAAAACAACCATGGCCTCCTCCCTGAAAAGCTATTAAAACAGCTTAAAATCAGTTTAGTTATAATACAAGCTAGTGTAGGCAACGTAAAGAAGATTTGTATATCTTAAAAAAAGGCTCATTTCAACTCTTAAAAACTCGCGCTCGCTTCGCTCGCTCTGACTTTCTTAAAAGATTGGCATTTCGGGCTGGCGCTTTTGGCGGCATTTTTGGTATTGCACGCGGGCGGCGAAACAGCTAGCGGCGGGCCTGGTTATAGACAACTTTTTATTATTAAATGAAAATAAACAATATTTACTTAAATTCATTTATTTAATTTAGTCTTAAATATTCGCGACTTTTTGTTGACTAAACTTGGTAGTCTTAGGGCTATTGTGTAATTTTTCGGTGGTCGGTGGATGTCGACATAATTTTGATTGGTAATTTAATTGTAATTTTTAAATTATTAAATTAATATATAATTCTGATTAAGGAGCTGATTAAAACACCTCATAAAAACCTGAATACATAATACCCCTTCAGGACAATGTATGCGATATGATGTACTATTTATTATTGTGTGTCCACCTTTTTCTACTAACGAAAAAAATGGTATAGGTATGTATATGTCACCGGAAAATAACAAGAACCGTAAATTTATAAATTTCCTAGGAAATTTATAAACTTTCGTAGGATTCTAAACGAGAGATAAATTGTATTATTTTACGCCCTCATTTCAGGAAATTTATAAACTTTCGGAACGCTTCCGTAAAATAATAAGTGGGCGGTAACCAAACGCCATGTGCGCTCTGATTGGTCGAATAAGTCACGTGTCATTCCTCTCCTCCGCCATTTAATTTTGGTTGAAGGCCGGTTTCAATGTTTTATAATTTGTAAGAACAATTCATCTTCGTGTTCATTGTATAATTTGCGGCTACCTCTCCGGCGATGAGAAACACCGATAAATAATCTAAGCAACCCAGATAACGGTTGTATGATCGCTTCTTACCACGATGGGTTCAAATTCCCACGGTGAAATGCGGGCTTCTGAATGATCCGTTCGTTTACCGTGACGGGAACTCAGTGTGCCTCTGACTACCCCATTTGGGATAAGATCGAGATGGTATACCATGTTTTGTATGTTATATTTTATAAGTGTATTTCATTTTTTATAAACTTTTTGATATCGTAAAACACGATTTCTGCTGTTTTATTTTGATTAAGTAGGGGTTATCAGTCTATTAATTGTAAAAACTAACCCGTTAAACCTACCCAGTTTTAAAGTCAAAGTCCAGTCAGGTAGGTATTCGAAACTGATAAATGTACAGTTTGGCAAGTCTGATTGTACCATAATCTACGAACACAACATTTCTACTGTCAACATCGACCAATCAGAGGGCAGTGTGTTATTTTCCGTAATTCATAAAAGCGTAAAATTACAAGCTCTTCTGTGATTAGTCGAACCGTTTAGAATCTTACGAATAGATATCCGTAAGTTTTTAAATTTACCACGAGTCTTAGCAAATTTATAAATTTCCGGAAATGTGGGCGTAAAATAATATAATTTATCTCTCGTTTAGAATCCTACGAAAGTTTATAAATTTCCTAGGAAATTTATAAATTTACGGTTCTTGTTATTTTCCGGTGACATATATACCTAATAGAAAACACAAAAAACTAGAACAAAACATTCGAAGTAGGTGTCAGGCGAAATTGGAACATGTGTCCTTCACAAACTGGGTCGCTGAGCTAACCACTAAGCTACCGAGACCGGGTCCATTTTAATAATGCTAAACAACAGAATAATAATAAGTACATTGAATCTTAAATAAAATAATCTCATCGATTTATCTATAACAGTCGCTTATTCATAAAATAATAATACATATTTCCATTTAGATGCCTTCTTTTCTCTAAATATGTAGACCAAAAGAAAAGTTTATACAAAAAAGTAATAATACATTTTGAAGTCTTATATGTTCACAAATATCTCTTAAATCGAGTTTATAATATGTTTCCATAGCCTGCTTCCGATATATTAGACAGATTTTAATACATACATCACATACCCTCACGACCATATCCCTTATGGGTTAGTCAGAGGCCCACTGATTGTTGCCGTCAAGGTCAGAAGCCCACACTTCGCCGTGGGAATTTGAACCCAACGATCCGATTCGATATTAATGAACTTAAAAAATATTTATCCATAGCATGATTCACATAAATACTATTGATATAATAGTACGCCAAAATAGGTCCTTCCTTAACTAATAATAATTAGTCTTCTTATTGTGATGAAAAAAATACTGCTTAATAAATAATAAATACTACCTATTAGCAACCAAAAGTGACTATACTATAGATAGTATAAGGTTTTTAAGAAAAGCTTACTATAAAGTAACATATTGTAAAAGACATAAATGTTAAATAAATGAATAACTGTAGTAAATGTATTTTTTATTGTGACTTTCTCATAGTTAATATGTGTTTTGTCTATGAATATTCTGTAGTTTTCTCGTTCTCGTTTTTCATAGTAAGGAGTGTGGAGAAACAAGTCTGACTAATCATAGAATGGTCAATGTTCCTATTGATCAGATTAGAACTCTTGGGGTCGGACCAGTTAGACCTAGAAGTGTAAAACCAAGACTTTTGTATTGTGCAACGAGATGATGTGAAGATGGGACGACTTGAGGCTTGAGGCTGTGAAAATCAGTGAAATGGCCAACATATGAACCATTCTGGCCTACTGCCAGCATTTCTTGTTTTGTTTTTGATATTTTAAAATAGTTAATAGTTTTTTTTGTATGCAGGTTGTGGTTACCTATAATTGTAAGAACAGTTAGCCATAAGCAACCATATTTTATCTTTTTGTTTGAAATACTGATTCCTATGTTGGTGATCCTTTAATAAATAAATAAATTTCCAACCGGATAATAGAAATAAGTTTCTCATGCCCCTATCAGATTTCTTAGCTGTTTTGCATTCCTTGCATGACCTGCATAGGCTGCATGCCCATCACTCCAGGCCTGTGGGTCTTCGCATGTGCCTTGAGTGCTGAAGGTTTCCTGAAGGCTTGTCCGCAGTGGGCACATACGAATGGCCTTTCGCCTGTGTGACAGCGGATGTGGGAGACCAGGTCCTGGCGTTGGACGAAGGCTTTCTCGCAGTAGGAGCATTGGTAAGGCTTCTCGCCGGTGTGGGTGCGGCGGTGGCTTTTTAAGGTTCCTGGAAGGAGACAGGTATATTACAATATTCAAGGTTTGAAGTTACTTTTAAACTTCATTTACATAAAGATCTGAAAACCAGAAAAATACATTTGGTCATCTTGGCATCAGGCAGTTATCGAACCTGCATCTTTCGCAAACCGGGCGACTGCACTAACCACTGTGCTACCGAAACCATTGACAGACCGGCAGAATCTTTCTGGTAAAGGCATCCACCTTCAACACTCAAAAGAAATATTGTTTCAAATATTTAACTTCCGATTAAGATGAAAAAGCTATGACCATGGTTATGGTTCATTTACACGTTTAAAACTTAACTAAACAAAGTGATTGTGAATGCCGATTGTTAGGTCAGTGATAAACCTTGCTGTCAGATGCGATGGTATTATATTAAAAAAGGTAGATAGGTTGTTTGTGCTGAAAAAGGGGCACCCAAAATCAGAACTTTTCGTATACCTGAGCAAAGCCAAGGTTTTGCTTTGAGACAGACGGCTCTGTGCAACATGTACCTGTCTCGTTTACTCTCTAGTAAATAATCGTACTGTCTTGTCCACATGTCATGACACGGCCAAATTAACTACGTCGTACCCCGAGGTAAATTTTTGACTTCGCGAGAATGACATAACCTATCTACGTCTTTTTTATTGTACATCATTGATCAGATGTTATCAAGCCGAAGCGCGCGTTGCTTAAAAAGGCGATTGTTGCCGATCAACTGTCACAACAGAGTCACGTGCAACCTAATTTTTTTTCAAATAAATACAAAAAGTTGATGTTTTACCTGACGCAGCAAACTTCATAGGGCACAAGTCGCAAGCATACGGCCTTTCTCCAGTGTGCACCCGTTTGTGCTTCCTCAGCGACGAGGAGGTTGTGAAGCCGTTCCCACACTCGTCACAGACAAAGGGGTGGGCTCCGGAGTGCTTGCGAGTATGTGCGTCCAGCTCGCCTTTAGATACGAACCTGGAAATGGGTTATTTTAATTTAGCATTAGGGATAGTGCATCATCTTACTATAGATAGGAAAACCAGAAAAAGACATTCGGCCCTGGCTTCAGGCGGGAATCGAACCCTCGTTTTTCGCACACCAGGCGATCTTTTCTGGTATATTTTACCTGGCTGCCAGACAAACATTGGTGAAACAAACCTGACTGTCAGGTAAAATACACCAGAAAAATTTGGCCAGCCTGTTAATGATCTCGGTAGCATAATGGTTAGTGCAGTCGCCCAGTTTGTGAAAGACGCGGGGTCGATTCCCGCGTGAAGCCAAGACCAAATGTCTTTCACTGGATTTCCTATCTTTAGGAACCTAGAAATGTAGTTAAAATACATACAATCTTTTTTATTTGCCGCACGCGGTAGCTTCGAGTCAAAGGAAAAGATTGTATGAAACAATGGGACAAAAGGCCCTTTGTGAGAAAAAAATAATGAATCAAGGTTTTTTGATTTTTTACTTACATCCTTTCACATTCACCACATTTGAATGGTTTCAAGCCCAAATGCCTCCTCATGTGCTGTGCTAAGTTGGTCTTCTGAGTAAACCCTCTTCCACAGATGGAACATAAGAACGGCCTTTCTCCTGTATGGGTTCGCATGTGGTCCGTTAGCGTTGAAAGCATCGTAAAAGACTTGCTACAAATATTACATCTATGTTTCTTATCAGAACTGTTCTCATCTAATGGAAGTATTATTGGCATTATTGTTTTTTTGGTGTTATGTTCTAAATTATTGTGGTTATCTAAATGCGCTTGGTATTTGAACTCTCTTTTACATATATCACAAGTGTATTTAAGATTATCTTTCTCTTCGTGGTTTTTTAAATGAGTTACAAGGGAAGACTTCTTTTTGAACTTTCTCATACAAAGAGAACATTGGAAATATTCTTGTGTTTTGTCATTACTAAAGTGAATGCAAGCATGCGCTTTGAATAGTTTCATTGATTCAAACACAGATCCACATCTATCACATTTTGTGGAGAGAAACCAATCTTTCGGTGCAGGTTTTTTCTTTACATTACTCTTTGCAGGTTTAGAACATGTTTTACTATCTATGTGAGTCAAAAAGCTAGATTTTTTTCGGAATCTCTTGCTACAGTGTGTGCACCTGTAACGTTTTTCAGAACTATGAACTTTCACATGAATTTTAAATGCTTTTGTATTTTTAAATACAATATTACACTCTTCACATTTTACTGGTATTGACAACAAGCCATTTTTATTAGATTTTGGACACATTTTGCTATCTATATGAGCTTGGTATTGATTGAAATCAGTGAACACTTTACCGCAGAGACAGGTGTTTGAATCATTGTTTTCTGACATATTTTGATCATCATCTTCAAAGAAGTCATCCAAATTATCGGAAAATCCGTCAGAAAACTCTTCTTTGATTGCTTCTTTCAATCCTATTTTAGATTCATTGTTTTCATTTTCAAACTTCTCTATTTTAGCATCTGTACTAACTGATTCGATCATACTTGTTGGAGTAAGCTCGAAAAAGCGTTCAACAGACGATTTCTCGTCTAATTTAGTGGAAGATTCCAACTTAACTGATAAATTAGGCCCTGATTCAGTCGAATCTAACATAGCTTTTATAACCCTTTCGGAATCGTAGCAGCGAGTTTTGAATTCGTCAACTTTACACAACAACAGCTCACATTCAGTACAGATTTGTTTCGGAAGCCTGGATCCTGCGGTAATATTGTTATTTAGGACAAAACGTAAGACATCGTAAAGGGTCCGGTTGCCATTCACCATTTTGGTCGTTAGTGACACCATCATTGGTGATTCCAGTAAACAAGTCCTACAGATTTTGTCAAAGTTCACTTTCGTTGTATCTTCCATTATTTGTGATAGGGTAATGCTTTATATTCTTTTATAAAAACTGAAAATATCTTTTTTCACAACAAACTAAAAACGAGAACATTTTGACCACAGCACATGACAGTATTAACGACAAATGACATTTCGTTTTTTAAACGCAATTGAACAGCTTTGGGCTGCTGTGTTGCTAGAAGAAAATTTTGTCGGCGTTCCGCATCGACCTCAGGCTGCACTGTGTGGTCGATGGCGTTCTGCCAGGTGAGTTTGGGGAGGGCGTACTACTACGTAATCTACGCGTAAAGGACGAGGTTTTTAGTATTTATTTTCAAGGTAGAGTCGACCAGTCACACGAACGTGTACCTTGGGTCTTTGTTTGCCGGCTGCGGTAATTTAACAACAAATTTTGACAGCTGAACTTTCCCGAGTATACTGGGATCACTGAGATCATCCCACAGCACAGTTCCCATTTAAAAATTACTTATCATCTTTGATAAGTCATTTTATAAATTAGTATTGGCAGCAAGATAAGCGTAGTGGTTCAAGGGTCCGTTAAGACTCAAAGGCTCGCGGGTTCGATTCGATTCGCAACAGTTCAACAAACAAATTTATGAAACTGATAATATGGTCTCGGTGTTTGTTATACCCTCGTTGTTTCTAGTTTCTATAACCCAAGGGAAAGCCTAGGAATAACGGTAAACAGGAAGCCTGTCACGCCGTTTACCGTTTAGACGCAACGGCATGACACTTCTGATTTATTTATTTATTGCACAAATTACAAAAAAAGTACAATTAGCGGACTTAATGCCCAGAGGCATTTTCTACCAGTCAACCGCAAGGTATAACAGAAAATTTAGGTAGTTTGGGCTGTGCAACTTGTTAGTCACAAATTTCAATTGATGACAAAAAAAACGTACATTACGATAATATAAACCTAAATTTAAATTAACTACCTAGTTTAAGCAGAAAGGTTCCCCGAGGAAAACGTTTAGAGTTATTGTAATAATTACAAACACATGTTTTTGCAAATAAATGAATCTTATCTTTAAAGTTTGAAAAATAACCAGAAAAAAACTAAAGAACATGCCGCGAAAATGACATACAATAGATTCACGAGCATTGGAAGAACAATAGGTAGGTACCAGGAGGCGACTTTCGGTGTTTTACTGATAAAAAACGGTCTCCCTTAGAAAACATTCAGTCATTGTAATAATGGCCAACACATGTTTTTGCAAACAAATGAATCTTATCTTTAAAAATCATCTCAGAAAAAAACCAAAGAACATGCCGCGGTGTATTTTGCAGGTGTCTTGAATAGACAAAACAAAACTACTGAGGTACTATTATTCCATTAGTGAAAACAAAGGGAGACTAGTAAAACATCCGGAACTTGATATTTTGAAGTTGTGACTGCATGTCTGCATTTTATCGTTCTTACATTCATTACATTGACATAGAAATCTTGGCTATATAGACAGTCAGTACTTGTGTTGTTTTCATTTAAGTTCTACAATATCTATCAAAATTTTGATAAGGGAGAAGCCTGACCCCTTAATTCACACATTTTAATCATAACTATGTTGCGTACAAGACGTACGCCTTCGAGAAGCCGTACAAGACACGTACGCCACGCTTGGCGTGCGCCTCCGCACTCTGGGCTCGGTCCCAGAGACAGTGTTGCCAACAAGGTGAATCTAAAACTTGCTAAACTGATGTTAAAATTTTGCCAAAATTATGCTAATTGCTTTATAATATTGCCAGAAAATAAGCTAACATTTTTCAATGTCAAATAAAACGTCATTTAATTTTAAATATTTATTAATCAACAAAATTTCTTTCATTTACAGTGACAGTAAATACGTGAATACGCGATTATCGCGGTATAGTACTTACTTACAATCTATCTCGCTTCTTTCGTAAAGGAAGGAGGGAGTGAAAGAATGCTGTTTGTCTATGGTATATTGAATTAGATTTGTTGGGGATTCCCCGAAACACGCTTGAGAGCGTTTGACGTAAAGGTTACCCTTGCCGTTAAGTTGGCACTATCGTCAAATATCAGACAGTGATGCCCAACGAATACAGTACAGACGTTCATAGAATCTGAACTAAAAATGAACGTCTGTATTCGTTGGTGATGCCCTATCCAACTATAAAGAAGTACATCAACAATAAAAAACAAATGATAATTACAGTATAATTTATATATGTTTTTGAAGTATTTGGACTTAAAAAAGGAAAGTGAACTTGTTATTCATAATTATTTTATATGCCAAAAAAATATGCTATTTGCTAAATAACTTATAAAAATGCTAAACAACATAAAAATATGCCAAATCTAGCATAAAATTTGCTAAATTGGCATCACTGCCCAGAGAAGCCGAGCCGCCCGTGAGGACCCACACGCAGAGCGCGTTCGTGCCGCACAGATATTGAAAAAAAAAATCATGCCAGCAGCCAAGGTGTTAAAATATCATTCTTATTCATTTCATTGTCTGATCATTCTTTCTAAATAATATCGTTTGGCAAAAGCGAGATAAAAACTGAGTTAGGTAGCTGGAAATTGATTCGTCGCTTACTTTTGTACGAATTTATTTCAAATGAAAAACACCGAAACAGAAAATAAATTCTTTATTAATGTCAATAATATCCAATTTAATCAGAATAACTTAAAATTTCGATCCAAAACAATATTTTTAAATAATATTGAACGAGTAACCGGATAATTATCGGTACTGAGATCGCAAAATACATCACATGAACTTCACTGCTGAAAATATTGCTTTTATATATCGCCTTAATATAATTAAAGCACATTAGTAACAAACTCAAACGGGACCTCTTTAAAGGTTTGAGGCTTTTGAGGTAATCAAAGGTTCAAATAACAATACCCAACGAAAGAATAACATGGATGTGCTTTACTGAGAAAAAAATAAGCGATCCTTATTTTAAAAAAAATGTTTTATTTTTGCAAATATTATTGGTCATTAAATTATAGGTACCACCTTATTCATTAAAGACAAATCAGTGCTGTAACCATTGGTTCAGCGATTGTAGTGCCCTGCCCTGTAGCTTACTTGCAATTCAATATTGACAGAAATAAGAATGAAATAGACAACATTCCTGTAGATAAAGGTGCTGCAGGGCCTTTAGGGCTATTACAAATAAGGCGGATATTCCACGAGAAAATATTGTTTCAGTTTTTTTTATATAAAGCATTTATTCATGTTATTAACTGCCAGGTACTAAGACTTGCATATAGTTTTTGAATACTAAAAATTTTAACAAATTGGCATTTGTAGTTTCAATGTCAGAATTTGTCACTAATGCGCCACAGGTGTCATAAATTTGGGTTTTGCCACATTGAAATTCTACCAGAGTTGCCAAGCATTTTGTGAACAATTAAACATTACCATTTCCAATTCTGGCAACCCAGTACAGCATGCCCAAAACAGAAGGTGTATTGCCTCCGTATAAAAATGATTCTAAACATTAATAATATCTACTTATCTATTTATATACAATACACTGTGCTTGAGGTATATTATTTTATTAATTTTTTGTACTGCGATTTTCTGTCTACATTAATTATTAAATTCTAATAATATCATATTCGGTCAAATTTAATTTTCCGTTTGTCTACGATTCTTACGTATATTTTACGTATTTACTATATTCTTATAAATGTAATAACTATATATTTTTATTATAATTACATTAACAATGGTTTTCGTTTATTGGCACATCACTGACTTGAAATATAACAGTTGTATTAAGTAGCATTTATTATGTTAAATAGCAACAATTGAGAAAAAATACAATTTAGAGGCAGTAAGGGTGAATTTCTCAACAATTTATCGCTAATATAAAATAAACCATCAACTGCATCAAAATAGGTCAAAATAATGCGTTAAGAATATTTATATCAACGGATATATAAATCAAACGCTAAATAATACTAAGTTTTAATACCTTTTTAAATAAAAAAATACTTCAAATATTCACTAGACCCATTTTGATGATATACTCAAATACTTCTAGCTAGCATGACCAGCCTGCTTCTAGGACTTAATTCTTTCATATTTCTCCTACTAGTTAATACAACTGTCATAAACTACGACTAGTTTTGATAGCTTTTCGCTACACATGACACGACCTGTCAAAAGTACATTGACCCCAAAAACGGGTTTCATAGTAAACTTAAGTCCCACGGACGCTAAGTACTATAACGTTGAAAGAAAAAAAATAACAATACGTAATTTATCATACTATCATTATTATGCTTATTTACGCTTAAAACAAAAAACCTTTCGAAAATATTAATATTTTGCTCAGAAACGTTATTAAAAACATATACAGGGTGTTTCAGATTTATTATTTATGATGAGGACTGAACTGATTTCGGTGACTGAATTTTCCAATTAATAAAGTAACCTGTATATGTGGCGTAACTTACATTAATAGAGGCGATGTGGCAGTTTTCAATAACTATTACTGTTTCAGCTGCCGATATTTTCCATAATACTACAAGAAATAAATTCGCCATGGATAAATAAAATCTTAAGCTCTTATTACTTATTAAGTGGCCTAAAACTAAAAAAGTAACATAAAAAATAAGCTATGCAAAAACAATTTTCAAAAAATAAAATGACAGTTATAACTTTGATCACTTTCATTGATGGCACAGAAGCGTTCGTAATACTTTACAATGTTCTGATTTAGAACACTTTGCACCAGTAAAATACCTACATCAAATGGGGTAAGGGTAAACCGGGGTAAATCTGATCACTAAGTCACTCCCGTTGGAATTTACCCCATTTGTCTCTTATTACCAAACTTTTTGCCAGCAAAAAGTATTATTGTACTACAAAAATTAGATTTCTGCATACCTAAATGTATATTTACATTAATACCGCGTATTTTTATTCGCACTGCATGTGAGAATGCACTACATATATCTACTGATGGCTAACCTTCACAAAGAAATCAATTCTTGTAGTACACGTTTTAAGTAGTTGCGAAGTTAAACCAGCAATGAAAATTCAAAAAATAATCAACAGATTTTTCCACGTCATTGAGACGTACATATTTTAAAAATCTATATGATAACTAGCTTTTTGTCAACATGCTATAATACAAAATAAGACAGCAATTAAAATCTTAGTAGCGGGTATCAAACCGATGGCACTAGACAACTAGATTAGATAGTTGAGTTGATAAAAATACAGGCTGTCCACTCAGTTCTAATGTCTAAATGTAAAAAGAATGCAAAATAAATTGCTATATAGTTTTGAAACTAACTTTCCGGACAGCCTGTATAACCAGCAAAAATCGTCGACATTGATTTATTGCTATTTCCTACATCTTCTTCCCCAGGGTTGCCAATGTTATAAAAATATAATAAGATCGATCGTCTAGCGATTACCTGAATGTAACCACTGGACTGGTTTGGCACAGAAAAATATATCGAGTCACTTAGCAACTATATTTTTTATCAATAATAAATAAGCAGATAAAGGTCAGTAAAATATCACAGCATAAATTGGCAACCCTATGATACAACCAAAACTGTATCTACGTTCCGGACGTAACCTAACAAAATTTATTGTCATAAATACCTCTCAATTATTCCTACTTAGCGCTGGCTTTCTCCAAAAAGTCCATTTTCAATCTTAACTCGATTAAAAACAGTTGTTTTTGCAGTGAGAATATCTCTTCTTTTTGTCGGAGTTCCATGTTTAATATTTTCATCTTGGCTTCGTGTTCCCAAATGGCATGCTGTCTTTTGGCTGTGAAGTATAACCTTTCTTCTTCAGTGGCTGTTCCACAATCGTGTTTAATTTGTTCACTATCATCCATTTTCTCGTGGCCATTTTTTCTTTTCTCATCATCCAAATGGCTTAAGTTCAGGGGTGTGTTGGACAACTCGTTCAATTTCTGGATTAGGTTCTGTCTGATTCTGTCTTGTTCGATGACTTGTAACGGGCTAGGGAGAATGGGGATGTGGGAATGGGATAAGGGGTTGACAAGTTTGAGGGGGGGCGTAGGGGAAGACTGAGGGATTATTTGAACGTGGGGTTCGAGTATGTTGGGCATCGTATCGTCGCTATCGTTCGTGCTTGAGAGTCGGCCGTTTGACATCTGAAAGGGAAACCCGTTATTCCATCATAATACATGTTTACAATCAATAATGAATATCAAAAGGCACAGATAACAGTTTAAATTTGTAAACAATATAATTCTTGCAAGTTGAACTAAATCATTGGTGTTCGAGGAAGGTTTTTTTTTTTATGCCGTAGTGACACCTATCTCTATAAAGTTTTCGGAGCGACTGCGTATAGATAGAGAACCCGACAACAACCGTAGGGCAGCAGCCCACCTAAGACATAACACCCGCCTGGTCGGAGGATCCTCCCTTTTCAATGGTGGATGAGGAATTTGAAACCCAGTTCCTCACGTTCCCTAAAATGCCTTTTACCTATAATATTGTTTGTTTCGTTGAAAGAGGGGCCATTCTGTATTTTAAGGTACGTATATTGATCACCACTTACATTGACGGGCAGGCAGTCGTCGTCCTTGACGCTGTGCGCGCCCTCCGCGCTCGTGGCAGCTTCGCCATCTTCCTCTGAACACAATACAATAAAATTTAAAATTATTTTTTATTCTTCTAAACAAAAATATTATCCAAAACTCAAGCGACATTTCTCTAGAGAAAAAAACAACTTTGTTTGTTTCATGTGAACACATCAAAATCAGATATTCAAATAATAACATTTGTTTAGTAAGGCATATCCATAGCATTCTTTCGCGAGTTTAGGTAAACTAGGATTATAAATGAGTGACCTAACGGGTCAATGGTTATTGGCCCTGCCTAAATCACCGAAGATCGTGGGTTCGTTAAATCCTCACCATGACGACACGTCCAACAGTAAGCAGCTACAGATAATGATATTACTAATAAAAAAGAGGTAGATAGGTTATGTCAGTACTGATGCGAAGTCAAAAATCGACCCCTGGCGTACGTACCTATAATTTGGCCGTGTAGACAAGATAGTAAGAGAATTACTAGAGCGTAAACGAGACGCTTACATGTTGCGTAGTGTCGCCTCAAACTGTCAATGCTTTGCTCAAGTGCACGATTGTTCTGATTTCGGGTGGCACTTTTTTAGCACAAGTAACCTATCTACGTCTTTTTTATTACCTATACTATCATTGGCTACAGATGTTCATTTAGACTCACCCTTGACATCTAGAGGTAGCATGTTCTGCCAGAACATTCCGTCGAGCAGGCCGGGCGTCTCGGACTGGACTTGCTGGAATAACAGAGATTTATTTTGTTTTATTTATTTATTAGGTCACCAACAAGACTAACACTAATAATACAATGATCCATTATTCCAAATTGCAACAAAAACAATGCTTAATGCAGCTTTACTTATAGGTAACAACGGCATGCAATAGATTTCATTTACCAACATTAAATCAACGCAATTCAAAAAACTTTGCTAAAAAAAGATAAAGATAGAGATTTAAGTAAGGTTTTATTTAACTCAACTGTGAGGTGGAGGAGAACTATGGGTGGTGTGAGGTGTTCCACCTCATAGTTGAGGTGAGGCCTGTGCCCAGCAGTGGGAGGTATATAGGCCGTTTATGTTATGTTATTTAACTTATTTATTTTTTGAACACTAAAGAATCTTATTTTTTTACTCAGATACAGGTATAAGTATCATATAATTCTATCTTTCAACATTAAAGAGTACAAAAATAACGCGTAACTGAAAGGATGCAGGTCGTTTTTGCCTGACATAAAAAAACGTATAAAATGCGAAAAAATAAATACACACGTAAATAAGGCACAGACTCCACCAGAGCTGAGCGGAAATTCGCGGCGCCGAGATGTGTTTTCAACAACCAATGGAATTGCGTTATTCACACATGGAGATGTGGAGATGTGATTCTATGGGTTGTTGAAAACACAGCTCGACGCCGCACATCTCCGCTCAGCTCTGGTGGAGTCTGGGCCTAAGACTTGTTGCTGCTTGCTGAATGATGACATTGACAGGATCAATCCAATAAAAAGTATTGGTTCAACGGTCAATCGTGAAGAAACATACGTCTAATCGAATTTTAATTTAATTACCAAACAACAAAGCATTTTAAAAAGGTAACATGTGCTTGCAACGCGTAAATGAATTGGTTTGAAAACTGGTCAACCTTTTCATTCCGCGACTCTACATTGACTCTTAAAATGCTTTTCTTGTTAGCTAACTACTTTGTTTTGATTGTGTGCATAAAGTGTTTCTTATCTTATCTTACCTGAGTATCGTGCGCACGCATCTTGCACTTCTTCTTATAGTTCTCGTACCACATCTTGACCTGCGCAGGAGTGCGCGGCCGGTCACCGCCGCAGCGCTTGTTCACCTCCTCGCAGATGGTGGACCACACCAGCTGTGGGACGGAGAAGGGCTATCACTACATATTTTTAAGTTTAGAACTGACAATGGGAGATATGGCAAGTAAGGGTTCGGTTTCCCTAATCAGAGGTGTCCGTGGCGCAGTTGCGACAGTGATCGGCGACGATCGCTGTTGTAAAGCAACAGACCCCGGGTCGGAAATGGGATGGGTGACCACCCCGACCGAAATTTACTAATTTAGTGATGTTTATTTCGGGCATCTCCGTGCTTCGACAGGCACGTTAAGCGGGTGGTCCCGGTTGAGGTCGGTAGATGTCAGTCGTTAAGCCTAGTCCTAGCCTAGGCCGGCTTGATAACATCTGACATTAAGGTTGCTCACTAACCTTACACCCCTCCAACAATCCGCACTGAGCTCGTGTGTTGGAGTTTGGCTCGTTCCACCTCATAGTTGAGGTGAGGCCTGTGCCCAGCAGTGGGACGTATATAGGCCGTTTATTAGTTCGTACACGAAAATATAGTTGCAATTGAAAATAATTAAAATACAAAAAGTACAGGTGAGCTTATCTCAGAGCTATATGCTATATGGGCTCAGTTTCCCCAATTTAGTCCAGTTTAAAAAAGGATAACGGCTCATTCCACCATAAACGTAATTTTTTCATTAGAACTATTGTATCGCTTTATCTCTTTCATTCTTGTTGCTGCCGCCATTTGCGAGTAAGTGACATAACACGTCAATTGCTTAAACTATGATTTAGCGTTGCGTTAGTTTTTATGAATAAGGGGGTTAAAAGACACGAGTTCTTCCATGTCTAATGTGACCTCCTAAAAAAATTATGTAGTTTGTGTTTTATACGCAAATTCAGGGTACTTAACTTCTAAACGCCCGCAGTACGGAAAGAAGTTAAAAAAACTTACTCTACAATCTTAATCGCATTTTAGTAAATGTATCTTAAGATAACAAATAACAATCAATTATAGTTAAATAATAGATAAGTTAACGATAAATAACTCACATAGTTATATAGTTGACTCTGATTATCCATATTTGAAACTTTTGCAACAAGTATTCACTGCTAAATTACTATGAAAATGATAATTTGCACTTGGATCTCTATAGCAAAGATTAAAAAGAAACAGAGGCCCTATTACAATCTCTTACAACCTGACAGTTTTAGTCACAAGCCCAGCTCTTGAGCTGCATATTTAACGTCACAAGTCGTGTTTTGTGTGGTAAATAGTGTAAAAAAAAACGTTTTTATTTAATGCCGTAGTAACTTATTTTGCATGTTTTAGGCAAATTTCAATGATTGAAAAGACGTAAACTGGGCTTAAACTGAGCTGTAAAAAAATTGCAATAAGGCCCTAGATTGGGAATAGGCAGTGAATGTGATGTTGCAGAATTTTGAGATACCTACGACAACACAGTGTTTGCAGTATATTATTTAATTCATGTTCCTTACAGACAATTTTTCACAAATTAATATTTTAAATTAGTAAGTTTTTAAGTGAGGAAAAAAGGGTATTCAGAAATGGGACCACTGCAGCACTGGTCACTGGAATTTTCTCATTTCTGGACTTAGAAGTAGGTATGAACGCGGACGTCTTTTGCCCGCAAAAGTTAGTATGTTTAAAGTAATCTTAAATATAAGCACATACGCTGAAAATGACAGTGTGTATCGTTATTGTACGAACATAGAAATCAATAAATAGTTTAATAAAGTTTTCAGAATTAGCAGATAGATAGATAAACACTTTATTGCACACTAAATTAACACATTTGTAAGTTGTACATGTTCACATGAATGTACAATTTAGGCGGTCATATTAAATGGGTTCGCAAGTGCAAAATAAATAATAATAGTAGTAGGTAGAATGTATGCAAAAAGTTTCCTATCTGCGAGTTAATTATCATTGATCTGACACGAGTAAGCTTTAAAAGCGTGCTCAGCATATTATTATAATACGAGTCTTAGGTTACACTGGCCTTTTGGCCGAATGGTCCTCGTGTATTAGTAACTGACCATACATTTTTGCATGGATGATCAATAAACGTATGATAAATAACATAAGAAGGGCGTCGTGGACCAGTGGTAAATAGCTCTGGCTTGGAACCCTTGAGTTGAGAGTTCATGTCTGGCCGGTGAAGAAAACATCGTTGCAATCAATGATATTAAAATAAAAAAGACGTAGATAGGTTACTTGGGCTAAAAAAGTGGCACCCGAAATCAGAACTTCAAACACCTGAGCAAAGCATTGATAGTTTGAGAAGACACTGCGCAACATTTAACCATCTGTCTCGTTTACGCTCTAGTAAATAATCATACTATCTTGTACACACGGCCAAATTATAGGTACGTACGCCAGGGGACAATTTTCGATTTCGCATCAGTACTGACATAACGTTTCTACCTCTTTTATATATCATTGTTTGCAACCCAGATAACGGCGTTAGGCGGCGTTTCCATCAGAGATGCGTTGCGAGGAATGTGTTTTTAAGAGCCAATAGAATGCCTCCATTTAGCCAGCTCAATTCAATGAAGAGATTCTACTGGTTCTTAAAAACACATTCCTCGCAACGCATCTCTGGTGGTAACGCAGCCTTAGGCTCGCCCTTTTCTAACGTTGGGTTCAAAATAAGCTAAGCGAAATGCGGGCTTCTGAATGTTGTACTTATTTATTATTTCTATTATAGTATTAAGTGTATTATTAAGTCTATTTTTGTTTGTTTGATTTAGTTCTTGACGATTTGAAAGCACTTGAAACAGGTCTATTTAAATAAAGATATTTCTGATTCTGTTCCATTTCCGACCCGGTGTGTGTTGCTTTACAACAGCGATCGTCGCCGATCACTGTCACAACTGCGCCACGGGTACATCCCCGGGATTTAATATAAATGTAGTAAATATATTTTGAAATATGTTGTTTCTGGTGGATCACCACGCAGCTTGCAATAAGCGATTTTCATCATGTACTCAATTCGTGACGAAAAAAGTGCGCAAAAAGATAGACGACATACAATCGGCTATATTTTTGCACTTTCTGAACGGAGAAGTTTGAGGAATCTCGAATACTAATTTGGAGGTGAAGCGAATGGAAGATTGAAGAGAGCATGCTCACCCGAGTGAGATCGAGGTAAGGAACGATGTTTGCGAGAATTTTGTTTGCGTTTAGTGGGAGAGAATGTAAACTAACTAATTTACTTTGTAATAAATAATAAAGATTCGGTAACCCAAGGTCATTTTAAACGCTTAATAATCAGTACTATCGCAGTAAGTGATATATGATACAGCTAATCGGTTAGGTTTAAGATATCTGCGAATTTAACATAGGCACTCATAATGTACTAAGAAACCGTTAATTATAAAGTCTGACTTGTAATCACGTAGGTAGAGCATCGCGGCCCAGTGGTTAAACACTCTGCCTCGGAACCCGTGGCATTGTGTTCATTGTACAATTTGCGGCTAACTCTCCGTTGATGAAAAACCTGAGCAACGCGGATAACGAATGGCTCGCTCCTTACCACGTTGGTTTCAAATTCTTTCGCGGTAATGTGGGCTTCTGAATGTTCTGTTCACCAGGGTGAACCCCAGCACGACTGACTATTGCGTCCGAAAAGTTCTCGAGCGGTGACTATTTGAGGCACGTTAGCTCTCCATCCGTACGTTGTCGATGTTCCGGCCATTCGCACGAAGCGTTTTGCTAACACATGTATGATGCGAACGGCTAAGGAGTGGAACTCGCTTCCTGTGCACGTGTATCCGGAAAAATATAACTTGAGTCTCTTCAAGAAAAGAGTGAATAGGCACTTGCCAGGCAGACATGTACCACCATCGACCACATCATCACTTTCCATCAGGCGAGATTGTGGTCAAATGACTGCCTAGTTCTAATTTAAAAAAAAAGACAATCGCAGTGTGTGACGCCCACCCGCAAGGTAGACGGATGACATAAAGATCGTAGGGCTTCTGTGGATGCAGACCGTCTACAATCGGCAAATCTGGAAATTTGTGGGGGAGGCCTATGTTCAGCAGTGATGTCAAGTGGTGGACGATGATTTACCTGCTTGCTCCAGTTGATGGCGTTGTTGGAGCTCGAGGACTCTTCGCTGCTCCAGCTCGGTGTGCAACGAAGATTATATCTATCTATCTACCTGCTGACATGATCGCTCACTATGGGCCTCATAAGAAAGCACAAGATCACCCAACAGGCTACAGAGACGTCAATGCTTGGTGTTTCGCTACGATACCAAATCAGAAATAAGGACTCTGTAGGAGAACTAAGGCGCCGACGTAGAACACCCTCTTGGCAGGTTGAAGGGGCAGTGAGCAGTTCACGAAGAACTGATGACCGAAAAGTTCTCGAGTGGTGACCATTTGATGCCAAACGCAGCGTGTGACATCCACCCGCAAGGTAGACGGTTGACCTCAAAAAAATCGCTGGGTTTCTGTGAATACGGGCCATCTACAATCAGCCGGTCTGGAAATCTATGGGGGAGGAGGTTCAGCAGTGGACGTTTTGCAGCTGATGAAGATCTACCTTTTTTTTGACCCGGAGTAAACGACATTACGCATACCCGTCCACCGGGGGTCGGACGGGTTATGTGGGACTCGCCACTGGAATGGTGACACTCAGTGGCATACCCTCTAGAAACTCCGGGTCTCTCATCGTCCATGTTGGAAGTGCGGTGACTGGCACGAAGCCCACTATGATCTACCTGCTTGCTCCGGTTGGTGGCGTTGTTGGAGCGCCCCTGCCGCAGCACGTCGCGGTGGCGCGCGATCAGCTCCAGGACTGTTCGCTTCTCCAGCTCGGTGTGCGTGCAATGAAGATTTTATCTATCTACCTGCTGACATGATCGCTCACTATGTCACCCAACGGGCTATGGAGAGGGCTATGCTCGGTTATTTGCTACGATACCAAATCAGAAATAAGGACTCTGTCGGAGAACTAAGGTCGCCGACGTAGCCCAGTGTGTTAGCAGGTTGAAGTGGCAGTGGACAGGGCACATGACCGTTGAGGCCGAAAAGTTCTCGAGTGGTGACCATTTGATGCCAAACGCAGCGTGTGACACTCACCCGCAAGGAGGACTGATGACCTCATAAAGATCGTAGGGCTTCTCTGGATGCAGGCAGTTTACAACCAGCCGGTCTGGAAATCTATGGGGGAGGCCTTCAGCCCAACCGGCGGCTCTGGAAACCTATGTTCAGCAGTGGACGTCAAGTGACTAATGATGATCTACCTGCTCGCTCCGATTGGTGGCATTGTTGGAGCGCCCCTGCCGCAGCACGTCGCGGTGGCGCGCGATCAGCTCGAGAACTACACGTGGCTAATGATGATCTACCTGCTTGCTCCGGTTGGTGGCGTTGTTGGAGCGCCCCTGCCGCAGCACGTCACGGTGGCGCGCGATCAGCTCCAGGACTGTCCGCTTCTCCAGCTCGGTGAAGTTCTTGGAGCGCTCCTTGTGGCCGCGGCGGGCGCGGATGGAGGTGGCGCTGCTGCGTGTAGACATGGCAGGTCTGGAACAAGTTTAGAGGGTGAGGAAGGGTGTCTAAACGACTGGGGGTCTAAAAAGGCAACATTTTAGCTGTTTCATCGAAATATCGAAGTGACGTTTCATCTAGAGCGCGGTCCGTTTCGAGTCAAAAGTGATAATAGCGCGCTCACACGCGTCCCGAATTGATAAATTTTATGAGCGTGAGCGACGTGAGCTCGCTATGATCACTTTTGACTCAAAACGGACCGCGCTCTAGATGAAAACATCTAAAATGTTGCCTTTTTTTTAGACCAACTGATCTAGTATTGTGCGAAAGCCTGAGAAATAGTATCCAAACAGCCACGGGATGTAGAAATGTACAATTTTTCATAAAGGTGCTTTTAATGTGGCATTCCGGCTAATATCGTCTGACATCTTGGTGCTTCACGCTTACTTCAATCATCAATACGCTTCACTTTGAATTGTTATTTTTCCTCATTTTGTTTATACAAAGTATAGCCATTTGGGAGGCTGTAAAAATTAAAATATTGATACCAACGTAGAAATTTTTAGAACACAGAAACTGCTTTATCTGCCCTTTCAGATTGTATAAAGAAATTCATTGTAGTAGCATTATTGTACAATCGTAAGGAAGTTAAAAAAAGACAGATTTTTCTTTCAAAAGGTGTCAAAGTTTTAGCAAAATCAAACGTTTTTTTTTGTAATATTCTTAACCTTTATCTTATGCCTCTGTCCTAGCGTTATTCTAAGATAATGCTCAACTTGTAAACAAACTTAACTTTATGAAATATTTGAAAAATGATATCCCTAGACAGTTTTGATGTGTGTAGTTTTAGAATGATATTTGGCCTTAGTTATTTTCTGTCTGAATTGAATTTTTTTGCGCTATCCGGGTATAGCATAGCTGAGCACTATGAAAATAAAGATATTTTTTAAATCCGTCTTTCAAGGAGTGAAAATAAAATTTTGGTCTGTATGTTTTTCCAAAGAGGAAGGGCTGGTTTTTTTATTTTTCGGTAACCTCCGCGAGGACAGGTTGCTCAGGATGGTCGTAGAAATAATTTTCATTTTTCGTTCCGAACAACAAGTTCAGTTTAGTGTTCAGTTTTGCAGACTTAGTACCTATTTTATTTTTTTGTAAATGCGCTTACTTACCTACTTAGTTTTTTTTTAAGTTTGATCCAAATCCGTTCAGAGGATTAACGTGAAAGGGTATACAATATAGATCATTCAAGCTGAAATGACGCGCCCCTTCACTGCATCTACGCGAACAAGAGTGTCCTTGCTTGTATGTGTAGATTCGGTGGAGGGGCGCGTCATTTCAGCTTGACGATCTCTAACAAACATTCATACATACACTAAAGATCTGAAAACCAGAAAAAGACATTTGGTCATGTTGGAATCAGGCAAAAATGCTAAAACAATATTAAAAGATAGTAATAGCTTTTTCATCTTAATCGGAAGTTAAATATTTGAAATAATTTTTCTTCCGAGTGTTAGAGGTGGATGCCTATAACATTGATGAAATCACCCTGGCTGGCTGGCCCTTGGCACTTTCGCAATTTTTAATATTATTAAGATACAACTCGCGGACTCAATGCCAAGAGGCATTCTCTGTCAATTGCTTAGTGTAAAGGTTGTTACTTATTTGTTTTACTTAAATTTATTGAGAAGAGCGCCTCCTTTTAAATTAAGTATTTCTGTACCGTTAGCCATTAAAACCTCTTCGCCGCCGGGGAGCAAATGAATAATGTCGTCTGGTTTTGATTTTTGAATTTTTAATTTCTAAACTAGGTGCGGTCCCCTTTCACTAACTACTCGCGAATAGCTTCCTTAACCACGGTTTATCATCACCTTGAGATAACCAGTTCGAGTGGCAGAGCAATCAGGTTTCGCTGAGATATTTAAGAAACTAATTCTATGATGATTACTGTTATTTTGTGTACTCTTGTGCGATAATGCCATGGACACGTAATAAAAAGCGTCTGTCTTCAGAATGATAAATATCAAAGGAAGCAACGATATCATAATAAAAAAGGAGATAGGTTACTTGTGCTAAAAAAGTGGCACCCGACATCTGAACTTTTCGTGGACCTGAGCAAAGCAATGACAGTGTTGACAGTTTTAGACGAAACTGCGCGACATGTATCTGTCTCAATTACGCTCTATTAAATAATCGTACCGTCTTGTTCACACGTTTAACAACAACTGACATAACTACTTATCTACGTCTTTTTTATTATAATATCATTGACTGGAAGTTTTACACACAGCGTGGTCCAAATTAAGCACAGCTTATACTATGGAAAACTAGACAACGCATGAACATACTTAAATACCGTTTTTTGAAAATACAATCCATAATATACGTAGAAACACCCAGACCAATACAAATAGATATGTTCATGCACACGAATGTTTGTACTGTGCGGGGATCGAACCCGCGACCTTTGGTGTAGTAGCCAACTTCTGAACCATTACACCAAATACTTAGGTCGTCTAAAGAAGATAAGTAACTCTAAACTGAAAAAAAATATCTTACTATAATTTTTAGCATTTATCATGCAGTATCTTTACTAAAGATACGAAAACCAGGCGGTCCTGGCTACAGGCGGTAATCGAACCAGCGCCTTATGCAAACCGGGCTACACTAACCATTGTGCTACCGAGCCTACTTACAGACCGATTTTTGCGAAAGGCTCGGGTTTGATTCCCGCCTGAAGCCAACTCCGAATGTCTTTCTCTGCTTTTCGGAACTTTAGTGAAATTTTACTTGAATGGCCCCTAGACTTTCTACAGCAAAAAATCGGATGTCTCTCCTCCATCCCCACATAATCGAACAATGACCAAAGCCAAGATCCACCCCTCTCAGGCTGCATTTCCACCAGAGATGCGTTGCGAGGAATACGTTTTTAAGAACCAATAGAATCCTACATTTACCTAGCTTCGCTCAATGAAGCGATTCTATTAGTCCTTATTTTAGTTTGTCCTATGAGTAGGACATTCCTTAAAATGCACATCACATACTCTTACATTGAAAGAAAAACAAAACATTTTTATTCCTCAGAATTAAAATATTTGATTATTGTTTCTTCGCTAATCTAATAAACTTACATAGTAATATGTACTGTAATTCAGTTGTTACAATTTCATCTATTAATTGCCCAAGATTCAGGCTGTGCATAGTTTGGGATCCCCTGTTCATTCTACAAGTATGCTTAGACTTATCGACGAATTAGACAAAGGTCTTGAAATGCCGTGTATATGATTAGTCTAAGAGAATTCAGAGATCAATAAAGGCTTCCCCTTTTTCTTTTTCAACAACACATTCCTCGCAACGCATCTCAGGTGGAAATGCAGCCTTAGGAACTACCCGGTGCTTAAGCAAGAACTAAATGGCTCCTTAAATAGAATGCAAAATTAAAAATAACATGAACAACTTGTACCAACACTCTAAAGCCGGAAATCATGTCAGTAGAGACGATGGGAATTGGCGAAAGCTTATGGATCTCATTATGAGATGATAAGTGACCACCATGGGAGTAATTAGAAATATTTAAGTACCTATAGAGGTACGGTGGCCGCGCCGGAGTATGGCTTAGAGCTTGTTCACACTAGCATACACGCATGCTCGCAGCGTACACGCCGCGATATCGCAGCGATAGTTACGCGATAAAATAAACGCGGCGAGGACGCCGCGTAGCCCGCTTTGTTTTGAATTTGACTGATGGATGAATTTTGAATTTTTCATCGCGGAACTATCGCTACGAGATCGCGAAGCATGTACGCTGCTGCGAGTACGCCGCGTTAAAAGTTTATTTTATTGGTATTTTGTGCAGGTTCCATTTACTTTTTACAAGTCGCTAGTAGAAGTCTATCAACTGGCACTGACCGGGATTTGAACCGCTGACCTCTCAATTGATGCCGTCACTCGTATGCTGGTACTTACTGACACTATTGGTTATGTCTGTTTTTTAGTATAGCAGTCTCATTCGACTAAACATAACGGACGAATATCTCAAAAATGGACTAGTCAGAGGTACACCGAATCGCTGTCAGGGTGAATGGACCATTTAAGCCCTACACGGCGCCAAGAGGCGCCAGAGGTGCCCGTGGCGCAGTTGTGACAGTGATCGGCGACGATCGCTGTTGTAGAGCAACACACGCCGGGTCGGAAATGGGATGGGTGACCGCCCCGACCGAAGTTTGTGACGTGTATTTTGGGCGACTTCGTGCTTCAGAAGGCACGTAAAGCAGTTAATCCCGGTTGACGTCGCTAGATGTCAGTCGTTAAGCCTAGTCAGAGACCTAAGGGCGGCTTGATAACATCAGACATTAAGGTTACTCACCTAACACCCCTCCAACAATCCGCACTGAGCCCGCGAGTTGGAGTATGGCTCGTTTCATCTCATAGTTGAGGTTTAAGGGCCGTTTATGTTATGATGTTCAGCGCCAAGAAATGTAAGCTCACAATTTTTTATCAGTGTTTTCCATCACCGGAGAGTAAGTTGTATAATAAACACAATGTAGATGTTCCAGATAGATTTAAACTCGAGACCAAACAGTTTCCGAGCCAAAGCACTTAGCCATTAGGCTACGAAGCTCTCTTCTCTCGCTTTTTAGATCAAAGTCGTGTGAAACTATGTAGTTTTTTAAGGCCCTCAAAATATGGAGTACCTTGCGCCACACGCTGAAGTGCTTACCTCCAAGGCTAAAAAGTACAGTTAAAAAAAATAAGGCTCAATTAATGAGAGCTATAAAAATATCATCCTGTAATCGGAATGTTGTTTGAAATCGAATGATGGATGGTGTCAATACTCATATTTTTATTTAATTGCATGTTGTCGTTACAGACCATAATAAATAACTACAAAACGACCTGATTATAAGGATTCAAAAAAGCATTAGTAAAAGTTACCCATCCTGTTGGTTAACATTTGGCATTTAAACATTTGCCGCCATTTTGCGAAAAAAGAAAAAGTTAACGCGTCTTGTTGTTTCTGGTTAGACGTTTAGTTTTTTTTTTATATCAAAAGGCAAACGTATAGTTCAAAACGGTCGGAATCTAGTTTTTTTTTAGTTTAAATGTTAATTTTATAATACAAGTCGATAGAACCAGTTTATCTAACATTTAAAAGCTGCTAGTAGGTTTTGTTAGTCTAAAATTCGCGATTTACTAAGTGAAACAGTAATTATGCTGGTTTTGGATATTTTATCAAGTTTGTGTTGACATTAATCAGTTAGAGAAAATAAAAGCCGCATTCTTAAGTTTATTTGAAAGTTTTTATCAACATGCAAATGAAAATACCAGATAATATCAAAACGAAGCCGTGAGCATCATTTCGAAGAGTTCTTAAAAAAATCATGTGGTCCTACAAGCTATGGAAAACGCAACGAGTAGTCTCTCTTTAAACCCTGACTAGGAATTAAAGCAACGAAGGTCGTCAAACGGATATTTATGCGTTTTTCACCACATAAATAGACCATAGTGGCCCAGTGGTTAAAAATTATGGTTCGGAATGCTGATGGTTCTGAGTTCAAACTTGGCCTGATCACTTACTTTGTGCTCATTGTACAATTTGCGGCTATCTCGTTGGTGATGAAAAACACCGATAAAACATCCAAAGCAACCCGAATAATGGCGGTAGGCTCTTACCACGTTGGGTTCAAATTCGCTTGGGGCTTCTGAATGTTTCGGTAACTATGGACGGCATCAATACTTGGTTTTCTGACCACCCCGTTTGGGATATGGCAATGAGCGTGTATAATACACGCTCAAGATGGGGACTACAATTGTATGACGTTTTATTTAGTGAATTATTAATATTATTACATAACAACGTCTATCAGGAATAGTCGGGATTGCGAGTAAAACAATGATATTTAGAAGAACGCCAGGCGAACGTGTAGATACCTACATTATGTCAGTACTGATGCGAAGTCAGAAATTGTCCCCTAGCGTATTGACTGAGTGTACAAAATAGTATGATTATTTACTAGAGCGTAAACAAGACAGATACATGTTGCGTAGAGTCGTCTCAAACTATCAATGCTTTGCTCGAACACCTGAGTGTTCGAAGTTCTGATTTCGGGTGCCATATTTTAGGACAAGACGTAACCTAATCTAAAAAAAAAATACGTTTTTTTATTACACCTAGTATCATTGTAGTAAAACGTAAAATATCTGCTCCATATATTTGAATCTCTCTACTATTCTTATAAATCACCGTTTAATTTCCTAGAAACCTATAGCAACTATCAACTACAAACTTCCAGACGCTCCGTTTGACACATTCAATCCAATCAGTCCATTTCACGCATTCATTAGATACGTCAATTCGCGCTCTAAAAGTCTAGAAGCACTATGGCTCAGACCACGTATGGTCTTGAGTTCAAATCTGGGCCGTAAAGCGATTTTGTGAACTCATTCGATGCTGAACTCGAATTCACCTGTCAGATAACTATTTGCGGCACTTTGATACGTATAACGTTTAATTTTATTTTGGCTGCTTAACGAACTCCTGTTATTGTTGTTGGCAACACCAACATTAAATTTGTAATGTTAATTTTTTAATGGCAACATTGTCTCTTCTCGGACTTGAAAGATCTTTAATACACGCCTTTGTGCATCTTTAGTAATAATTGGTGCTTTTAATTGTGAATCTTCACCCTGCTGCCCATCAACTCATCACCGCTGCAAACATACAGTCCACTGCATTCAAATAATCTTTAAACAATTGTTACTAACGCTTTTGATGTTATCTTTATTGTTTATGTTTGTTATGTACCCAATGAAACATTTTCTTTCTTTCTTACTTAGAGAACTTTAAAAAATCTGAGCCGTTATTTTCGATTTACAGAAGACACACTTCTAAATTCTTTGACAGACGAAATCGTTCGAGATTGAAGGTAGTAAGCGCTTTGCGGAACACCTACTTTGTATACAACTTGCGGCTAATTATCCGGTGATGGAAAACATCAATATAAACATAAATAAGCAGCCCAGATAATGGCGGTAGGCGCTCCTTTCCCTGTAAGGTTTGCTCGCTCTGAAAAATGTGGGCTACTCAATGCTCCGTTCGCTTATTGTGTCAATGTGCTTCTGACTACAAATAACGGAAATAGGCTCCCCCCTTGCCATGTTGAGATTCAATCACTGGGCTTTGCGAAATGC
The DNA here is from genome assembly GCA_950022985.1 of Udea ferrugalis. Classification (NCBI taxonomy): domain Eukaryota; kingdom Metazoa; phylum Arthropoda; class Insecta; order Lepidoptera; family Crambidae; genus Udea; species Udea ferrugalis. Next base: position 6,613,875 of record OX465543.1, read on the forward strand.
GGGCTTCTCAATGTTCCGTTCACTTATTGTGTCTATGTACTTCCAACTACAGATAGCGGAAATAGGCTCTCCCTGCCATGTTGGGCGTCAACCACTGGGCTCTACGAAATGTGGGATTCTCAATGTTGCGTTCACTTATTGTGTCAATGTGCTTCTGACTACAAATAACGGAAATAGGCTCCCCCCTTGTCATGTTGGGCATCAATCCCTGGGCTCTGCAAAATGTGGGCTTCTCAATGTTCCGTTCGCTTATTGTGTCTATTTGCTTCTGACTACAAATGACGAAAATAGGCTCTCCCCGTGCCATGTTGAGCTTTAATCACTGTACTCTGCGAAATGTGGGCTTCTCAATGTTCCGTTCGCTTATATTGTGTCAATGTGCTTCTGACTACAGATAACAGAAATAGGCTCTCCCCTTGCCATATTGAGATTCAATCACTGGGCACTACCATATGTGGGATTCTCAATGTTGCGTTCACGATGACGGAGATTATGTTAGGTTACTAACACTTGTATGTTTGGCAATTTTTGCATAGTGACTTGTTTCTTACAGTTACTTTTTGTGTAAGTCAATGTACCTACATTGAAATTAAGTGGTCGCCGCCGAAAGCGGTTTAAAATTGAACCAGTCTGCTTCTAACAAACTATTTTTTTTATTAAAATCTCTTTTTAAATAACGGTTTTTGGCAAAGCAATCAATTTAATTATAGTAACTTACTTGATGTAATTGCTATTTATATTTAAATAAAAGGAAAAGAAACCTTATTCAGGTAAAAGAGAATTACTTGAGAGAGAGAGAGATACCCATCTTGGTAGACAATGCCTTTAGGCATTAAGTCCGCCAATTGTAGTTGTTTTTCATTGTGCAATAAAGAATAAATAAATAGATGAAAATTCACTTGTTTTTTTGTTGTATTAGAATGTTTAAGATTATCACCTTTTTAGTCACCGTAAAAGGTTATCAACAGTTATTTTTCATGCTTTTATATGTCAAGAAATAAAACTAATGCCTGAAAGTAACAAAAACTTGTGCTTTGAAATTTAGTTTTAACTCTAAAAGTTTTTAAGTAATGCTTAATTTTAAGTGCCTTGGTCCAGTGATTAAGCACCCTTGCTGAGACAATATGCAACATAGTACATGTAACTTTCTTTATATGCTGTGCGATTAAGTGTTTCTTAGCTTATAATTTTTGCCCACAGTCAGAATGATCACCAATCCTCAAAACGCCCCAACGGGACAGTGAAATTGAAATTCTTGAGGACCGATGAAGATGTTCACATTTAAAATCAGACTACTTAATTACAATCTATTATGAAATAACCTGTGATAAAAAGGTAATAAAAACTAGATCAAAATGTGTTCCTATTATCATTATCAAGCACTAATGATCCTACTTAAACAATTATTCAAGTATGTCATTTTTAAGAATGTGAGATGGTGCCAACCAAATAACAATTATTATTAGCACCTATGTTATAAAGTCTCAGTAACATTAAATACATTTTCCAATTAAAATAGACAAGATAAGATATAATAAAATTTTTGGTACAAATACGGCTCTCTTATCACTACAAAGCCATCTCTACAAACTGACTGACAATACTGCACCACAAGAGAAAGCTTATTCTTGAAAACTGTTTAAAACCCTGCTGTTGTAGTATTTACTAAAAAAAACATCTAAACTCTACATTCACTAACAACAGAGTAAATAATCTCTGGTGATATTTCAATAAAATAAACAAAAACTTTATCATAGATTCTCAAGTAGGTATTTAAGATAAATATTAAGTAGGTAGTTGAATTACATTACAAATACAAAGTTAATTTATTCTAAAAACATTTAAAACTAATTTGTAAGGCAACAAACTGTATAACTCGTTTGTTTGTGGGTTAATATTTGGTCAAAATAAAAAACACAACTGAAAAAGAAAAAGTTTGCTTACCTTTTTACTCAAGTCCACAAAGATAACTCAAAAAAAGAACAAAAAGCGCGGTATCTATACGTCAGCTGCCTAGAAATCAGCGACACACTGTATCTGATTATTTTTAACGAATTAAATTTGATAACTGCAACAGTTACTGCTGTATCAGCCAGTTTAGAGCCAATCAACAGTTCAAAATTGAATTTTGTTCTAATATAGATAACGAAACAATTCGAATGATAAGTAGATTACGAATATTATTTTATACGGCCGACTCTAGTTTGCAATAGATACGTGTTAAACTGTTAATGTAAGCGGCGGGCCGATCCGTAATAGAATTATAAGCGACACAGAGCGTCAAATTACGCGTCTCCCGCTTTTAGTTAAAAGGTTAACAGCCAATTGACTACAGTTTATAATAATCAGTTAAAAATATGGTCATTACGCCAGTTATGATGGAAATAGTCACCTTACCGTTGCTAGCGGGCCGCATTCCACCTTCCCCGCACTGCGTGGGATTGTATTTTCATCGTGCACACGTAATACTACTTTGTGAATAACTAATATTTTGGTATCAAAATGCAAGGAGGTATAAAAAATACGATGACCACTGGTTACAACTGTCAAAATTGAACTTCATACATTGCCAAGTGCCATAGACAAGGTTATGTTTTATAAATAGATACAGAGGTTCTGCTACTCGACAATAGATGGCGTTAGCAGTTTTGCAGACATAATGTAGAGCGCTTTAGCTATTATTTTCTTTCATTCAAATATTTATTTTAATTCATATATCTTGACCAAATGTATACAAGGCAAGGGTATTGTTATTTTATATAACTCAGCACTGTCTTAAAAGATTAAGCTCAGGAAATTTTCGTTTGCTTGTTTCTTCAAAATCTCACTACATAGAGCTTGAAGAATAAGTAGCTACATTCGCTAATTTAACTTTCATATTACTATGCTGAAGTATCGGATGTAGACCTGAAGAAAGGCTTCATTTACCAAGCTACCTACAATTTACCTTCCTGTGATGTGATGATGTTTAACATATTTTATTAGATTCAAATTTTCATGTAGAGCCTACTTAAAATTATAAAACCAGCCAATGCATTATAAAAACCAGGAAAAGAAACATATGATTTGTTTGTATCTTCCTCCCCGAATGTTTAAAAATAATATTAATAAAAAAATAGCATTATAATTATAATTTATTTCAGGAAACAGGAAAATAAAGCTCTCATTTTTAAAAGCTCAGCTATGCTATTCCGGCGGACGCCAAAACTCTCTTCGCTTGTGTGAGTGAACTTTAAAATTCAATTTCTTTGCAACCGTGGTCGTTACAGAGAAAAGAACTAAGCCAAATAACATTTTTTAATTATTTACATACAAAATGAGTGAAAATACTAATTCAAAGTAAAGCGTATTGATGATTGAGGTAAGCGTGAAGCACCGAGATGTGAAGTGATGTCCAATGTGCACCGCCGGAATAGCACGGCTGCAGTTAAGATTAGGGTTAGTCATCATCATTGTTGTCAGCCAAATGACATAGTCTGCTGAAAAAAGGTCAACATAATAATATAGGGTTTTTCAGGCGGTCGACACCGGTTCCAACATTTATGGAGTTTTGGAAGGTTGAAATGTTAATAAAAATAAATCAAAGCAAAGTCAAAGCATTTATTTGCGAACTAAGTGATACAATAGTTGGAAAGTACATTATAGGATCTTTTTGACTTAGTCGCCCTTTTCGGGCACAGCAAACTTTTTTAAATTTTATTACATTTCCTCTTATTTCTAACTAAATCATTCTAATTTACAATTATTATATTTTAAGTTATATCAACATTATGGTAGTATCTTAACTTAAATAATAAATAAGAACAAAAAATCAAGATAACTCACCACAAAAATTAAAAGAATATTTAATTAATTAATTCATAATTTTTTTTATTGTTTTTTGTTATTATTGGTATTTACTCAAATTATTATTGTTGTATCTTTCTGTAAAATTACTTGAAAGTTATTTAATTTTTTGTCGCACCGCCTACTGTACTTCTCTGCTTAGCCTTATGGTTGACTGGTAGAGAATGCCTCATTGGCATTAAGTCCGCCTTTTGTACCATTCCTTGTTGTGCAATAAAGAATAAATTAAAAAATAAGTTGGTTGAATATTTTTACAGACATGTGAAACGGGCTATCACTAAGCATTTTTTATTCTTGCTGTAGGTTGGAGTAACTTATTTTTACTGCGAGTGTTAACACTGTGCGTCTCGCTGACTTTAGGAAAATGATCAATATTATTAAAGACGAATAAACATGTATCAAATATATAAATAGAGGGTAAAGGCAGCATCAGATATAGATTAAATAAGGTCGGCAACTTTGGGTATTGTCAATGTTGGCAATAATCCGGACACACTTTTTCTGCATTCTAAATAGCTCAGTCATATCTACGCTATTTCCCCATAATGTTACCCCATAAATGTGAAGTTCCAATTCAATTCGATTCTTTATTGCATACCAAGTGTTACATTATGGTGTTCTCAGGTTTCAAACAACATCCTTCGTAAGTCTCACCGCTTGGTCTCCACTCAACTATGAGATTTTGGTCGATTTAGTCACCCATCCCATGCGAACCGGCGTGTGTTGCTTCACAGCGGCGAACATTGCCGATCCACTGTCACAACTGAGTCACAGGCACCTCCAAAAGCTGCCAAATAATAACATAACATACCCTCACCACCATCTTACTAATGTGTTACTCAGAGGCACACTGATTTTTGCCGTCATGGTGAACGGAACATTCAGAAGCCCACATTTCGCCGAGGTAATTTGAACCCAACGTCGAAAGGGGCCAGACGGTATGCCGTGAGACGTTGAGCAGGCCCTAAAGATGTTTTAGCAAAATTGGATTAAGTCAGTGCCTCTTCATTGGCCTGAAAGACGCCCAAGTGAGCTTAGAAGACATTTTTAAAAAAAGTCATTCATAATTCTTTTTTTTTTTTGGTTCATAATAATTATTAAGATTAGTATCTAACAACTATTTCCAGCCTTTTTTATTCATCACTTTGTTTTCAGCCAGCTGTTCTTCCCTGCCTTCATTGATTGAATCAACAAACAGGTCGTAGTTGCCAAACCGCCTTGTACTATGCTAAACGGCCATGATACCATCATTATTGTCTATGCCTCGCGCCGTTCCAATTTCAAAATGCAGATAGCACAGGGATGTGTGGAGTCGACGGTATCCATAAAATCGTCTTCATTTCGTTAAGTCCACTTCCGTTATTTTGATTTTGAGTGATTCTCCGCACCCTACATTTTCGATGTCTTGAGCTTTATTTTTGTAACTAAATGACAAATCAGTCTGCAATTAATTTTATAACATACTTCAGACTATTGCCTATCCTGCACAAGTTTATTTTTTAAAATAATGTTTAAAAGTAGTTCTTCTGACTAATATGGTGTGTCCGTAACCCAGTTTCTTGAACATTAGTAACAATAACATTATTTCATATTGATAAATTGATGTAAACTATATTTAATACGAAAGAATATTAGTTGTTTCATTACACCAAAAAAAATGGTACTCATAGTCACGATTGTTTATTTATAAATAAATAAAATGTGAGTGTCCGGCACAAAAGTCTGATTCATATGCACGCGCATCACTCGAACATACCCAGCTAAATACGAAACATCAGGCGACCCCTCCCCGCACTAGCGGTAGCCTGTGGCTCGGCCGACGTGGTCGCAACGAGACGTGTGGCTGGTTCGTGTCGTCACGGAGATATAAAGGTTAATATCTGATTCATATAGCCTTGGTACACCTGTGTTTCTGATTAGTATGTTCGTTTTTAAAATTAGGGTAGTTGGTTTTCAAAGTTGAATCTGTGGGAAATATAATGCCATTGGGGAACAAGGACCTATGTATAAATAGCAATCTTTATTTGAATACGTGTGATGATTTATCGATGTTAATGGGTAAAATTCTGATTAATATGTGCCTGATTCATATGGTAAAAATATCATATTAATCTGAATGTCACACATATTGTTAATGAAAAGTTACAACGGTGGCACGTTACGCCTGTAACAAGTCATTCCATATGAACCTAATGTTATTTACCTGTCTAAAAACAGTAGCTGTAAACGCAGCAATACTAATAACGTCAAAGGGGTTTCATATCTATCGACGACTATATTTTCGATAAAGACTATACCTGTAATTAAAACTAAAAGGTATATTGGTATTAAACTCCGTTCGTCTAGGTAATAAAATAAAGGTAAACAATAATATTATAAATATAAAAATTGGAGAACGTATTAGGATGGAGAACATAAGGAAAGATCCAGACAAGTATGCTATATGGCGAGTGAAAATGCGAGAATCATTAATATTGTGATGATTGATATTGTCAAGTGCCATATCATGCTGTGATTGACTAGATTTAGGTGTTATGATAAGCATCATGTGCATTTACTGTGATTTTAATAAATAATTGACTGATTTTTCTAATTACAACTTAATTTCTATCCCTAATTCAGATTCATATGTCACAAATTCTGATTCATATGGCCCCAAAATTTTTAAAGTTAATTATCTCGGAAACCATTTTATCAAAAAGTGTGCCTTTTTCAGACAGTGTTTCTTAGGTTACCATCTTTCGTTGAAATATGTTTTGTAAGCTTAAATGTGAAAAAAAAATTATACCATATGAATCAGACAAAGAACGCAATTTCGGAGAAACACTCTTTTATTAGAGCATCGTCAGCAGATCGGCAGTATCTTGCAAAAACGTAAAAATGAAAATTATTAATAAGTACAATTCGAACGTATAGCGCAGTTGTTACAAGCAAGCTAGCATATCACAAAAGCTCGTATGTTCAAAATAAAAGAAGTTTGAAAAATACATAGCATAAGTACAAACAAAATCTATCTCCACCAGTTTTGACATCATTTCATTCGAATTATAATCTATCTGGGAGATTTCATAGATTTAACAGAACTTCGCAACAAATCGCACGATCACGTGTGTTCAAACAGCAGGCACGGGCCAGTTACATTAAGGTCCCTGGGGCCTCATAATGATCTTTTTTCAGCTCATTTTACGTCTTTTCAATAATTCAAATTTGACTAAAACATGCAAAATAAGTTACCACAGCAATGAAGAAAAATTAGGATTTTTTTGACTCTACTCGTATTTACCACACAAATCACAACTTGCGACTTTAAATATGCAGCTCAAAAGCTAAGTTTGTGGCTGAAACTGTCAGGTTATGAGAGATTGTAATAGGGCCTCAGTTATTTTAAGGTCCCGTGAATTTAAAAACACAATACCCGGCTCCATTGTGCTCTGTTCGCAGTAACCAATAGCTCTCCGCTCAACAACAAATTGGTTTGATGACGAAGCGCTTCGCTAAATAATGTTATTTACATATTGTTTTGTCACTTTCCACTTAACTATTTATTGGCCTTTGTTTTTTTTTATGGATTATATCAAGCTGGTAAGGCTGGGGGTACATGAATAGGTAATTAAAAATATCTCAGAATAAACCACATCGGAACTTCTTAACATAACAAACAGTTCACGGGCTAGTCAGAAGCACACTGTCAACTGACACTGAAACACCATTTTCTGTATTCAACTTTCCATAGGATGCTCACATGGATTTTCGGAATGACTACTCTTTACACGTTTCCACTGAAAATCAATGTTATCTCATACTGTATGTATATGTTTTGGGTGCTTAACTAAGTACCATTCGTAACTTCTTTTTATTATTTTTGATGTTTTTGTTAACAGTGTTATCAGTTAACACCAAACAAAATATTTTCCGATCTTACCCGGTTTTTTTAAAATGTGGATTATGGAATCCACATTTAAAAAATCACGGCTTAGCATTAAGTTAGTCATTTAGTGCCCAAGTATTCAATCCAATCTTGTCACAATAATTATGTAAAAAGTGTGAGCTCAGCTTTATATTTTTTTACAGATACTATCGCAGTTGTATCTGTGGCGTTTGTTTGGAAATTTGGCGCGATTGTCTATGGCCATTGTTTTCTTTTTCGGCCAGTCATGCAAGGCAAAGGAACACAAATCTCTCGTCCACCAGTATCAGTGTTCACACCAGTAATTGGTTTTGTATCCGGCCAGTGTGGGACGGAATGTCGAGCGTCCGGTTTAACAGATTTAAAAAGAACATTGTCTATGTACAGAAGACGCAAGGTCAAATACGTGTTGACAATTCGTAGCACTTTAAAATATGCATGATAAAGGTCATTTTTTAACTGCTTTGTTACGCTTGAGGTGTCGCCCACTGCACGCTTTGGTGGCTGTATCGTTAGGACTCCTGGCACATAATGCCTTTTGATTTCCCCTATCAGGTTTCTCAATCTCGATATATATAAAATGGATTGCTATTCGTTAGTCTCGCTCAACCTCGGGAACGGCTGGATGGATTTGGCTAATTTTGATTTTGCAATATTTGTGAAAGTCCAGGGAAGGTTTAAAAGGTGAGTAAACATGAGAAAATGCTAGGAATATAGTGAAAAACAACAATTTAGTTTTCTCTAAGCAACTGTTTTCACCTGTCACAGGACACTGAATGTTTGACAACAGAACGAAGTCCCGCCTGATGCCAAGACCGAATGCCTTTTTCTGGTTTTCCTATCTTTAGAACGAAGTCTGTTGTCGGGACAGCTAGTATCAGAAAAGTAAGCCAATAAGTTTTTTTTATCAGTTTGGGGCCGAAATTTCACAATAGGTGTACCTACTTACTAACCTAACAAGATCATAAAGAGAGGAAAAGGCTTCTGACATCCTCTCCCACCCAATCTTTGAAGGCATTAAAAAGATTCTAGGCTTTTTAATAAACAAATTATCATTCGCTAGTCCATATTATGTTTGTTTGTACCTGCGATATAACTGAGCAAAATTGCCTTTAATTTATGGAAATAAAAAGCACTGCCGGGCACCAATCTAAGAAAACATGTCAATATAGCAAATTGCTCAATATTTCTCAGAAATTAATACAATAGATCGATTCTGGCAACCATCTGAGACAATAGACTCTTAAAATCTATTATAAGTCACGTATTGGCTTTGCCAATAGAATATTGACAGTAAATACTTAATTAAGCTATGATAGTACATTCTGGGAATCTTAAATTGCCTATTTTACTGTAGAGGTTAGGGCTGACCTAATGCGACCACCAGGAGTTCCCGCCTTGTCGAGACTTAGTGAAAATGAAAATTATTTTTTTCATGTACTTAAACTTTTACAAGTGGTTGTGAAAAGTCAGTAAATTATTTTACAGTAAAAATGAAACACTTTAATGTCACTTTGCCACCGATTCGGAAGTTGTTTCTATCGACAAGAATCCGGCAAAAAACTCGATAGCTACTCTTTTCATCTCGTTTCATTACAATAGTTTAGGTTACATATCAAGTAAGACAAGACACAAAAATGTGCAGGGGAGTTAAAGTAAGAGTTTCAGAAAGAGCCATTAAGCCAAGAGAACTCAGTTACAGTGTTTTAGACTTCAAACCCACCCGCTGCCGCCACTTGGAGCGACAGTGGTGTTGGGAAACGCCACGGTGGGAGCCACGACAAACTTTTAGTGTAGGTATTAGGTTATGGTGGCTTGGTGGCCCAGCAGGGCAGTATCCCCGGATGCAGCAGAGTCGCGCTTTTTGATGGGAGCCAGCGGGACGGAGCGCGGGAGTGCTCTGGCCAGCATTACACGGCGTCTACAGACTTCGTGGCCTGCCACCTTTGTTGGGGGTAATACTTCTGCCAGAAGGCCGTTCATTCACAGGATTAGGATCAGATTCGTGTGTCGAATCTATGATACGGTATTAGCACCATTGTCACTGTCAAAGAGGCAGGGAGGCCTTATCCAACCGTCCCACGGTTAACCCTGAATTCTCAAAACCACTGTTGAGCATGCCGTTAAACTCTTGCCACTCATGAAATAGATTTGAAAGTGACATCTACTTGTGAGGGATGCTCAACTTTGATTTGTGTTAGTCAATTCGGGGGTTCGGGACCAATATTGAGTTTACTAAACTACCCATTACATCACCCTCCGCTTGGCGGAAGACCGTCTGCTAGGATGCATAAAACGAAACGCTAAACACATTACAATACAAACAGGTGCTAACTATTTAAGTGCTCGTTAAGCCAAGGATTGACTTCCGATCGGTGCTGAGTGGCATGACAAGTAGTCAGATTGCAGGGGGTGATAAAAGATGAAGGGGAGGAAGGCAATCGTAAAGATAATTGTAAGTTAGCTGTGCAAGGTAACTGAAATGTGCTGAAAGTTATTTTGGCAGTTGGCATTATTTTCCAGTTGATGGAACTACTAATAAGAAAAAGTTTCTCGTAAGCTATGAACAACTTTTATTCGGTTTAATGCATCGAGAGCGTAAGCGGGTTTTTGTATGGAGATCTCGATAGAGTCTCTGGTATGATGGCTAGATTTAACCGTTTTTTTTTAATGTAAATCCCTGTTTACGTGCTCAATGCGTTTGATCGAGAACACTCGCACTAGACCACGAGTCTTACAACAAAACATTGTTTTGTTTACTGTTGTTTAGAAATTGCACATGATAAAATAGTTATTGTCGCCAAAATGTATCATGGGACGAACAACGTGGTGTTGTACAGTTATTACATTATAAATAAATAAAATTTTGACGACCCGTTCAGCGAAGTAGTTAAAGTTTATTTATTTATTCTTAATTGCGCAAAATTAGAAAAAAAACAAGTACAACTGGCGGGCTTAATGCCTAGAGATATTCTCTAAGAGTCAACCACAAGGCATAAGATCTTGATGAACCACATGTTATAATGAATAAATTAATCTGAATTTAACATTGAGTTAATGAAGTTTGGGCTGTGCAACCGTCTTGCACCACCGCATCTACTTCTTTTTCCAGTTTCTCTACCTGAAAGTTGTCTGGAAGAGATCGCTTTTATTCCAAATATCTATAAGCATCGTTGTTTAATATGTTTTCTTTGTGCAATTGTTAGCGACTTCATAAATCGCTACTTATTTTCATAATAAACTAATACGTTTAATAATTTTTGATCCACAGTAGATAGTATAGCGTCATCACGCCAATTAGTCAGCTGAGGCCGTCGGCGCTGATTTATCGGCGGTTCATTAGAATCGGGACGGTGCGCGTGCGCGGGTTACGCGATGACGCTGTGTAGGGCTGTCAGTGCTTGTGTTGTGGCCGGAGACAAGTGTACTACAGTGAAATGAAACGAAATTAAATAGCATGAAGTGAAATTGAATGAACTTGCATGAAATGGAATGGAATGAAATGTCCGACACTGCAAAAGTCATAACTATGGTCCATTTGCGTTAAGAATGCAGTGGTTTCATTCTTATCCTTCGACCTAGCACGCCCCCTAACTAATCGTTCCTAATTTTATTAAAACTACACTTACACTACTTTCACTTAGCATTATTCTTGTTAAAATTTGGAATCCTGGATCATTGTATTAGTGTAAGTCTTGTTGGTGACCTAATAAATAAATAAATAAATAAAAAGGCAAATTCACTGAACCCAAATGAACACATTCTTTCAAAACGGTTTTGTAGGTACCTGAGTTTTGATGTGTGTAACAGAATTAAATTAAAAAATCACTGCATTCTTAACGCGAACATACTTAAGGGCCAAAATTTCTAATCATTACACTGAGTCGATCTTTGACGTCTACTACGAAATACTTAGTTCAGTTTATAGAGCTTTATTCCCATAAAAGACATACTCGTACATGTCAATTATTTGAGAACTACATGCATAACAAGGTACAGTCACACGTCGTGTGTTAACCTTAATAAAACTTTAAAGGAAAATAAAATAGGTTTTAAAAACTTGTAATCTCGTAAAATCGACGAAAATATTTTGTAACTTTAACACAGGGAATACTCAGCCCCATAGTAGACTATTGTCTGAAAGGATATTACTTAATTTGGTTTTGAACGCACGGAGAGGGTACGCGCCTGTAATGTTTGGTGAGAGTTAGTTAAAAAGCTTTGCTTCCTCAAAAGTAAATACTTAGTCCATAAATAGTTCCACGTATTAATTCTTTTCTGGGGTGTTATTCTTAATACACGCTTCACTTCTTTTTGATTTTGGCCTTCTTTAAAACGGTGACTTCACGCTCGCTCACTTCAATAGACGATTGAAGTGAGCGTGCTTTCCTAAGGGAGATCGAGCTGTGAAATGATAAGTGAGAATCACTTGGCTCATTCTCTTGTTTTCTCCTTTTGGACACCCCTGAATATGGATCGTGCTCGCCTACCGACAAAGAGAGGAATTCGTATCCAGACATGTGACGTCAGTATACGATATTTGAATTATGTTAGGTTGATCTACAAGTCTATTGGTCATAGAGATGGTCTATGATTGGTTTGAAGGTTGCAAAGAGTAGTCGGAGAGGAAAAATTCTATAATCTAATTTGAATGTAGCCTGCCTAGTTGTAAACCACAAAGGTGAGCCGTTTTAGTGAGTTTGTCATACCTTTGGTGACTTCTTGATTTGGTAACTACAAAACTAGTGGCTTTTAATGAAATCCTTTGCAAAGTTTGATTTGACGCTTTTTTTATTGAAATTTATACTTTTATGATACAGAGAAGAAACTCACGGCTTGTTATCATGACATCTTTACTAAAAATGTCAAAGGCATGGTATGATATTGGTGTTTCAATTTTGTCGTCTGTCGGAGCATGAAAATATCTCAACAAATTATTCATTTTTCGAATAAACGGAAATAATAAAAGATTCGTAAAGAACATGAATATCTTAATGCTATAACGTCAACAAATTACTGCTATTACAACAAGCAGTGTAAGGTTATGCAAAATAATTACATCCTAGAAATATTACATTTCCCGTCACAGCGGATATTCCTAGCCCAATTCAGGTTAGAAAGTAATAAAAATATTAAACACATCCTTTACTTCTAAATAAATTATAAAGCCGGTGTCCACTGAAAGCTAAATAAAAAAGTATGGCGACATAAGTAGATACGGTCAACAATGGAGTGGATAATTATTGGTTGAGCAATCTTCCACATTCAGAGCGACTGTCGTGGCCAAGTGGTTAAACACTCTGGCTCGGAACCCGGTGGTCCCGAGATCAAATCTGGCCAGAACACACCTACCACCTACCACCACCTTCTTTGTTCAATTTGCGGCCAAATCTTCGGTGATGGAAAACACCGATATCAAACCCAAGCAACCCGGATAGCGACAGTAGGCTCGCCCCTTATAGAGTTGGGTTCAATTCTCTCGGCGAAATGTGGGCTTCTGTATGTTCCGTTCACCATGACGGCAACAATCAGTGTGCCTCTGACTAACCCATTAGGGATATGGTCGTAGGGGCCAGGACGACAACAGGGAACCCAAGCGCGGGAAACTTGGGAGATTGAGGCGAGTAGGAGGGTAGGCATTTGCCCTGCAGTGGGACGGCATAGGCTAATTTACATTTAGAACCAATGTAATTAGCTCTTATATGCAATAGATATCTAGTATGCCCCTCCCAATGATGTAAAGTGATGATAACATGCTCTCCAAGCTCTATGGTCCCTACTTACTGAAATAAATAAGACTACCACCAGTGTTGGATGTTGGACATTTGTGTTTTTCCTGTCAGCAAGTTTATTGTTTTAAATAAGATAAGATAAGATAAGATATACTTTATTGCACAAAGAAAACAATTACATAACGATGCTTATAGACATTAGAATGTACAATGCAGGCGGTCTTATCGCTAAGAGCGATCTCTTCTAAGTAGATAGTTAATGTCCACAATATTAACAGGCAGATCTCAATCATTTTTTTTTCGCGCAGCCTACTGCGAAAACTCATAATATACCCAACGTCATTAAAAAGTAAGTCATACAACCAAAGCACTTGTGAATAGGCATTTTCAGGGAGATAGAGGTCGAACGCAAATCCATCTAATATTAAAAAAGTAAGTGGGTAGGCAGTGTATCTATGTCCCTTTTTCTGTCAGCACTGGACAACAATCCTTCCAATTCAATTTGCATTATGATTTCCCGCCAGCAATCAGCCGGTGCAGCCATTTTGCATACAATCGTTATTCGCGGCGTTTCGCGCGTAATTGTCCCGCCATATTTGCCGCCGCCATTACAGGCACGCATTGTCTATGATCTAATTTGTCGCACAATACTGTTTTGATGGTTTAATTATTGAGTAATTAGCATTTAATGGCTCTTTATTCAGGTGAGTGGACGATTGAATGAGGATTTTTAGGGTTTCGGAATGGAATGGTAGAAATGGAAACCTTATGACGGTAGTATCTACAGAGGCCAGCATAAGGACACTTGCCTAGAATAACTGTCGAAAGTTAAATATGTCTTGAACATTGACAACTCAATAAAGCTATTAAAGAAATGATTCAGTTGAAGGTAACCCGAGCTGGGCCCTAGTACATTCGTCTGTGAGTAGATACGAGTACATCAGTATGATGGCACCACACTTCGACTCACTCAGGCTCTTGAAACATCTCTTATTCAACAGGCTTCTTTCTCCTTGGCGAACTTGTACCCGGAACATATATCCAGTCTCTACCGCCTTCTCGTCTTATGTTTGCCGTCGTTCACCGCTTTTGCCTCCATTCAAGGATTCGTCTTCTACAGTGAGACGTTTCCATTTTTGCAATGTGCTCTACTCAAGTCTACTTCTTCTTAGGTTATTTAAATTTTTAGCATTGGGGATTATGCATTATCATCTTATTAAAGATAGGAAAACCAGAAAAAGACATTCGGTCTTGGCATCAGGCGGGAATTGAACTCGCGTCGGGTTCGCGAAATGTCTTTTTCTGGTTTTCCTATCTCAACTTCTTCTTGTCATTTTTTCCTTGAAATGCGTCAAAAACAAAAGCGCAAAACCACTACAACGGACCGCGACTCACCGCTGCCCAATTTTAAAGGATGACACACAATGATTGACAGTTATGATGACTTCATGTTAATCGCTTTAGATTTTTGGTGATCGCTAAACATGGCTCACTCAATAATCAATTAAGAATCGACGACCCATTGTCACGCTCGTCACACCGCACCTAACGTAAAACTTAAGGATAGCTTGAACGAGATGTTTAGGTGTGATTAAGGATCAGCAAGAGGTTCCATTTCATTTTGGACATCGTTAACTTGGGCCTTTTCAAGAAGACCTTGGACCACGTCATTAATTATGATGATCAGTTGGTATTGTGGTCAAAAACATAAAACCATCGTGACGTCACCGCACTTTCTCTGATCTCTGACAGTTCCTCCTGTGCTTTGTGGGAGCCATTCAAACTGAGGTTCCAGCTGGTGCAGCCAAGAGATGTGGACCCCTCTGGGCCCACCAGCTGGAAGCTCAGTCTGAATGACTCGTGGTAGCGAACCCAACTGAGTTCGTGAGAGCGGATTGGAGGTGACGGTACTCCGGTTTTAGTCGGTAAAAATACGACGTACCATCGTTTTTCGCCCGGAAAATGTCCAGCACTGAACTCATATGGGCCGATGATGATTAACTTGCCAATGCCTTTGTCATTATCCCAAAATGGCGATTACACCACGACTATTTTCGTGGTGGGCCGATCAATTGCGATTTATGAGTCCCAAATAGATTCACTGATGGTTTATTAATTTCCGTCGTAAAACAATGGTGATGGTGATTAACATAATAAAGAGATTTGTTCACACTGCGGACCGGACGCAGGCGGGAGGGACAGCAAAACAGGCAAACAACACAAACAAATCTTATAATGTTGTATCTTTCTATCTATTTATGTATTCATTTTTATAGCACTACATTGAATGGTACGAAAAGCGGACTCAATGCCATAAATGCATTCCCTACCATTCAATCAAAAGGCTAACCAGAAGCATAAGGCTATCATATTATTATTATGTAATAAATGAATCGCTGAAATGTCGGCGGAAAACGGCGACGTCTACCAAATTAGTTATTTTGATCATGTTTTTGGATAGGGTTCATTTCCAAAAAAGAAAGACGATTGCGCAGATATTTTTAAAAAAACCTACAACCTACTTATTAAAACTTCGCTCTTTTGACAGTGCGTGTGAAAAAGTGATGTAGTCGTTAAGCCTAGTTAGAGGCCTTGGGACGGCTTGATAACACCTGACACTAAGATTTATCGATAATTTTACACCCGAATTTTTCGACGCTTGTGCCGAAATGATGTTGTTTATTGTCAAGTCATTAATCAATCTTATGAGTCTGTTTTGCTGACCATAGCATCGTGATGGCATGCGTGAAGTTCTCAGCAGTTTATGCTGTCTGTACGGTATTGTAGTATGGAATGAGGTGATTATTGACTTTTTTGGTTACTGTACATGCCACTACGTACGTCTCTGGTTTAAAGAATTCTGCATTGAAAGGAGCTAGTCTCATGCCTGCAGTATAAGGTCCGTCTATGTAAAGGTTGATGTGAACGCTTCTGCCGATATGGGCGCCAAAACTCACTTCTCTCGTGGCGAGGTAACTTTAAAATTCAAATCCTTTGCGACGGTGGTCGTTTGAGAGGAAAGAACTAAGCCAAATATATTTTTTTAAATTATTTTCAAACAAAATGAGAGAATATACTAATTCAAAGTAAACCGTATTGATGATTGAGGTGAGCGTGAAGCACCGAGATGTGAAGTGATGTCTGTCGGAATGGCACCCCTGCACTAATGGGGATACAGACAAATGTCTTGTGTCGGGATTGCAACTTTTGCCGTTTTTCTGAGTATGGTCAACGGCATGACAAGCTCCCCTTTCCTCCTGCTCTATTGTGGGCAAATGTCGTTGGTAAGAGCGAGATAAAAAACGGGAATGGTAAACTAATGAGCCGTTGACAGCACACTACGATCAGATTGTGCTAATACATTATTTGACAGGTTATTAAATCCATTCAGTATTTTGAAGCTGGTATGTACTTGCTGAAAAATATCAAAGTAAAACTCCAACATTTAAATAGCATGTCAAAACGCTACTTTGACAATATGGCGCTGCAATAAGTTAGATGTCGTCGCTTGTTTTCTAATCTGTGGCACATGTCATCCACTGCGAGTTGTCAAACGATGTTTACAAGTAGGTGACGTCATAATAAACTCGACCAATCAGGAGCGTTTTGAGTCACGTGACAAACTTTCAAAAAAATACTTTTACGACAGCAAATAACTATGAAGAAACTATTTATTTATTTATACAGATGACAAGAATTGTCATTGTTTTTGTCGTATTGTCAAATTGCCCATAATATGCGTGGTTCACTTTGAGTCCATGGTCTCCCTCTCCACCTTCTCCTCTCAAAACATGTCCATAGATCGATAAGATCTCTTTACATAACTGCAGAGCTATAAAACTGATCTGTCTGTAGCCGGCACGTTGCAATTCCGTGCCTATAAGTAGTCCCTAAATTATACAAACATTTCAAATTCCAAATCAAAAAGGATATCGTCCATCTTGAATTCTCAATAACCGTCGGCGTCCACAGTCGACATCTATCGGCGAGGACGTGACTCTCCGACCACAGACAATCAATTAGAACTGCAGGTTGCATTGCGATGCGGCGCGGTGCCGCGGACGCGCGACGCATAATGCCGCCTCCTTTCATCGGGCCGCAATTAAAAGTTTACTATGCGTTAGGATGACATACAATATTAAAAATTAAAGTACTACACTTTTACAGTGGACGACATCAAGAATAACATAGAACTTATTGGAAAATTTCCTTCAATGCATTGGATTAGGCGATACGGATCTGCTATGGTGGGCGCCAAAACTCACTTCACTTGTGGTAACTTAACTTAAAAGTTCAATTTCTTTGCGGTTATGGTCGTTTGAGAGAAAATAACTAAGCCAAATATATTTTTTACATACCTACAGAATGAGAGGAAATTATAAATTTAGAATGGAATGCACTGATGACTGAAGTAAGTGTGCGTAGGTTATGTATTCCGAGTAACAGAGTTTGACTTTCTTGTTGCTGGCAGCTTGCTAAACACCATCAGTTGGATGATGAGAAAATTAAGGCCAATTGCATATTTTAGAACAAAATGTATATGAAATGTGAGTTGATGGTCATTTTGGCACTTATTACATCGAACTCTATAGCTCATCGAAGATGAAAGGAGGCCTTGGAAGGGAAATTAAGATGACAGTCAAAACTATAATACTCATGTCTAAGCCGTGCTTAAGCTATAAAAAAAGAACGACAGTGTTGGGTGTTTTATAGTGTACAGGTGTTCCAAACGGATCTGTGTCAGATTTTATAACTTATTGTTTATTTTATTTTTATAACTTGTTTTATCCCTTTCTGGCAATGGAACAATAAATTATTTTAATACTAAAAGAGTGAATTTGAACATTGAAAGCTCCCGGAACCGACAAAGGCACGTGGCGGGAATCGGTCTTCAATGGGCACCCATCAGTAGATATACCCACATTTACAGACAATGCTGAACTTAGTTGTTTGTTTTTCTGAAAAAGCAACTACCTACATCATCTTAAAATATTTTTATTATTGTAGCATTATGGATGTGTTCAGGGATGTGTCAGGATGTGTTATGGATGTGTTCAGGATGCTGCTGAGACTGCCGAGGCACTGTAGCGCATCCGGCATGTTTGCAGACGCACAAACCGACGGGTTTCAGGCTATTATTAGAAAGAAAACTGCGTCGCTTTTTCATCGCCTCAGAAACAGCTGTAACACCATCCTGAACACAATTGCCGCCAGGATGGATTGTCCCATTAAAAAGCACTGGGTGCACACTATAATAGGGCTGAAGCCTTAAATGTACCTACCTCCTAAACTAACGAGATATTAACACCACTTTTTTTTTTTTTTTTTTTTTTTCGAGGGGAATCCTGTTTACGGACATCCCACCCTCCGGGGGAAGGGCGGGGGTGTGTCAGACTCGCCCACCCCGAGGAGAGGGTGGGAATACTGACTAAACCCCCCGGTGCTCCAACGTTGCCATCGTGTTGATCGGGTTCGTGGGTACACACTGCGATATCCATGAACCCGGCAACGGCTGTCCACATCTGGACCCATCCACGTGTATGAGTGCACATAATTTCACGTAGTGATCAGGGCGTGTGAGGAGCACTCGGCACGCCCTCCACCTTAAGGCCCTTACGAGGCGCCGAACAGCCCCCGCTGTTGTCGCCCGTAGTGATGGACCGTTTTAGGGCAGCGTCAGACGGTTGTGATCCCGACGTCGGCGCCCGGTTCTCCTGCGGCGGAGTGGGTGGGACGTAGCGTCCTCCTCTCTGATTCGCTCTGCCGCTTCTTTCTGTAAGAGGACCTCCTCGCAAAATGTGGAGAAGGCCTCCCAAGACTGTTCACTCACGGCTATAGTTTGGACGATTGCCGAGAGCGACAGGTCTTGTCCCACTTCTTGACGCAGTTGCGCCCTCTGTACTTGCCATTTTGGGCAGTGCTCCACCGTATGTTCGGCCGTATCTTCTACGTGCCCACACTCGTGGCACACAGTGGATGGCTCTCTCCTGGCTACGAGGCACAAGTACCTCCCGAAACACGCGTGTCCGGTTAAGATCTGGGTAATTCGGAAGGACAGGGCCCCGTGTCGTCGTCTTATCCAATTGTCCAGTGACGGACGGATAGCTTCTATGGCCCGGTGACCATAAGAAGGTCGCTGTAGCCTTCCACGCCATAGCTCAACTAGAGCGTCTTGTCCGTCTTGTCGCCATTTTTTTATTTCTTCCGCAGCAGGATTTTCCCCGCGGGCCCGTATTTCAACGGTCTTGTGATATACCTCCGCGAGGACTGCAGCATCTAAATCCCATGGTGGGATTGCTGCCAGTACGCACGCCGCCTCCCAGGCTATAGTGCGGTACCCTCGTATGGCGCGGATGGCCAGGACTCTCTGAGGTCTTCGCAGGAGAGCCTGGTTTTGGGGACCAAGTGCGTCGACCCAAATTGGTGCGCCATACAGGGCCATGGACCGCACCACGCTGGTATACAGACGACGGCAAGCCACGTCCGGTCCGCCAATATTCGGTAGCAGCCTTGCTAAGCCACCAGCCGCCCTGATCAGCTTTGGAGCTAGCTGGACGAAGTGCGCCTTGAAGGTCCATCGGCTATCGAGGATGATGCCAAGGTAACGCATTGTCGACCCGATGTCGATGGTTACACCTCCAACCACGAGGTGCGCTCCGTCCGGTGGTGAGTTACGGGGGCCGTGAAAGCATATAGCCTCCGACTTATGTAACGCTACTTCCAACCCCAACATCTTTATTCGGTGTACAACGTGTGCAACACCGGCTGTAGCCACGATCCTCGCCTGCCTGTATGAGGGGCTGCGGGCGGTCACGAGGGTGTCGTCTGCGTAACAAGTTACTTCGACCCCACGGAGATTTGCGCCACGCAGCACCCAGTCATAGCCGATATTCCACAGAAGCGGTCCGAGGACCGACCCCTGTGGAACACCGCATGTCATCTCCCTCCTTTCCCAGGTTCTCTCAGTTGGGTAGATTACCGCCCTGTCCTCAAAATAAGCAGCCACAATCCTTTGCAAGTAAGGTGGGACGTTATGGTACGTCAGCGCTGCTCTAATGCATTCCCAGGGGAGGGTGTTGAATGCATTGGCGATATCTAAAGATACCGCCACCACCACATCTCCCTGTGATACTGCCTCTTGCGCCGAAACCTTCACTCTATGTATGGCGTCAATGGTAGACCGCCTACACCTAAAACCACATTGGTTCTCGCTGAGACCCGGTCCATCGCCGACCAGGTGCTCGACGAGGCGAGCAGCTATAAGCCGCTCAAAGAGCTTATTAGCCTCGTTAAGCAAGACAATGGGTCGGTATGCCGACGGCGAATCCGGTGGACGGCCATCTTTTCGCAGCAGGACAAGTTTGCCGGTTTTCCAGTCGCGTGGATATCGGCCCTGTTCCAGACAGGCTGCAAATAGATGCCGGATCCGCGGCTCCCAGCCACCGTGCTTCAACGCTAGTACCCAAGCTTTTCCCGGGATGTTGTCGGGTCCAGGTGCGGTATTTTTGGCTTGGAGCCTTAACACCGCTGCTCCAATTTCCTCCTCCGTGATGGCAGGAATACTCTCATCGGGCTCCGCACAGCGACCAGTCGGCGGAGCCATCGGTGGAGGTACGTAGTCCCCTCTGGATGGAAAGAGGGTTTCCACGACTCTCTGCAGGAGCTGTTGCTCGAGGGTTGTCGTCAATGGAGGGGCCCAAGGACGGAGTTTCTGCCTAACCATCTTGTAGGGCCTGCCCCAGGGATCTCTATCGAGCGACTCAAGAAGCTCTTCCCACGCTTCCGCCTTTGCCTTGGCTATTGCCACTTGAAGAGATTTGGCTCAGGCTCTATACTGGGCGTATAATTCCGCCTCTCTGGCCTCGTCCCGGCGGCGTCTTCTACGCGATCTGGTGTACTGGCGTCTGGCGGATAAACAAGCGTTACGTAGTTGAGTAAGGTTCGCCGACCACCAGTACACTTGACGCCTTGGCGGACATGGCCGTGCCCTAGGCATCGCCGCATCACACACTGTCGACATCGCATTGTACAAAAAAGCAGCCTCTTCATCAACGTTAATGACACCATCTGGTACTGGTAGCCATGTTTGAACTATAGCCGCTTCCAGGAATAAATCTCTATCTAGCCGCTTGAGGGCCCACCTGGGTCGTTCCCCAACGAGAGGCCGGCTTGGACCGGTCTGAGTGTTTGGAGTGGCGGAGACTTGGTACCGGATGTACCTATGATCGGATAGTGTCTCCACATCCTCCATGACCTCCCAGTCATGCACACGGCGCGCCAGGGCAGGATGAGCGAACGTGACGTCGACAATCGAACCGCCCTGTTGCCGCACACACGTGTGCACCGACCCCCGATTTAGAACAGTGAGTCCCGACATTGTCGCCCAGTCTTCCAGTACTTGTCCACGAGGATTTGTTGCTGGGGAGCCCCACGCCGTTGATTTGGCGTTCCAATCGCCCGCTACCACTAGAGGGTTTGTGCTAGCATTCGTTAACGCAGTAACTTCTAGAAGGAATTGTTCGAAATCGGCCAGCGAGCGATTCGGTGAAAAGTAGACAGCTACTACTGTCACCCATCTGAAGGACACCGCCACGCAGCCCCGACCCTTCGCTACTTTTTCGATAGACGGGGCGCCCGCAGATGTCTGGGTGACGATAGCTACATCGCCAGCCAAATCTCCCATCCAATTGTCCCTCTGAGGGATTGTGTACGGCTCCGAGACGATCGTTATGTGCGTCAACCACTCCGCCATGCTTTGGGTCAGAAGATCTTGAGCTCTGGCGGAGCGGTTGAGATTGGCTTGTAGAAGTCGTAGGGCCATTTATTCGGTCGTCATCAGTTCCTCCGTAGCCCTTCTCGTGGGGCTAACCGATTGCGAGGGGACCCTGGGGCCATCGCTGGTCTTAGTTTTCGTCCATGTGCGTGTTTTGTTCTTCACAGGTTTGGGGGCTTTGCATGCCTTGCCTCCCATCCTGTGGCCTGCCGGTTTGTTGGCCGCCGAACATAAGCTGCATTTTGGTGTTTCTATGCAGGTTGCAGCCTTGTGTCCGGGCTGGCTACATCTGTAGCACAGCCCGCTGCGATCAACGTCCGACGGACAACGGGCGCTAACGTGGCCTACCTCTTGGCAACGATAACAGCGCAGGGGTCTCGGCTCGGACACCTTGACCTGCGCCGCTACCCAACCCACCAATAATTGTCCTTTTTCAGCGACCAGACGGCGGCCGCGACAGGGCACCGCAACCACACAACTCCAAGCCCGCTCGCTAGACTGCGACGGATAACTCCTGCCTTTATTCCATCTGTTGGGCAGTGCCCTTCGCGTGCTACGGCAGCTAAAACCTCATTTTTAGTCACTGATTCATCCAGCCCCGCTACTCTCATGTCAACCATTTTGACGGGTCTGGAGACTTTGACGTCTTCGGTGCTTAGAATTTCCCGCAATTTAGCGGCAAGAGCGTCCGCTTTCTCGTCATTTGATTCCCCAGTTACCTCTAAAACTCTGCCACCCGTCACCGCATATTTAATGCGCAGTGGTGGTAGCCCGAGGCCTGCTAGGTCTATTTTAGATTTCGCCTGTTTGAGGACCGTTTCATACGTAATGCCCTTCTCCTCAGCCCCTGGTAGTAACGTTAATGTCACGGCCGCGGAGCGGGGGGGACATATTTTTACCTTCGTAGGAGATTTCGCCATCTTTGTTTTTGTCGCCGGTTGAGCTTTAACCTTTTTAGTGCCTCGCGAAGCAACGACGCTCCAACTCTCGTCCATGGGCGGGGGCGGAGGCCGCACCATACGCGGCTCTTTCGGTGCACTCTTTTCTGGTGGAGCGGAGGCAACATTTTTGGGTTTCGTCTTAACCTTAGACTTCTCCTTTCTTCCCTTTTTTGGGGGTGAGGCGGGAGTTTCAACCGCCTTTTCTACAGCTTTGACCTGGGCAGAGGCAGGCTTCGATACCAGGCTAGCTTTAAGTTTTGCCGCCGCGACTTCTTTTCTCACTTCGTGAGCTAGTGGCGGACTTAGCTCTTGCTCCGGCTTTTTCTCATAGCCTTCCAACTTTGCCTCCATTTTTAAGTCAATCCAGTCCATGACTTGTTTAGACACGGCACTGGACACTTTTTCCACCACCACACTTATGAGGTTACTTATGAATTCCTCCGAAACGAGCTGTTTCTCAGCATCACTACGCGCCGTTGCATGTAGTGGCTGTGCCTCCGACACTGGCCGCATTCCCTTATCGTCCATTTTCGATGAGAGTAGACTCTCTGAGTCAACAGTCTTAGGCATTATTTTAAGCCGATGTAACTCCGCTTTGAGCCAGGTATTTTCGGCTTCAAGCGCCATGGTCTTTTCCAATAGGGGAATCTACCAGTTGTGCGCTGTCATTCATTTGGGTCAAAATTTCCGTCAAGGTTTTCTCGCCTGCTTCTACATCGTTCACGCAGGGAGACGGGTCTGAGAGACGCGAGGCCAGTCTTTTGGCTCTGGTTTCTCTGACCTCCCGCACTTGCTCAGCCATTTCTCTCTCGGCCTGGAGCTCCATTTCCATCCGTTCTGCGGCCACTAGCCGCTCCTTTGACAGTGCCAATCCGATGTAATGTCCTGTAGTTGGGGGCCGTCCCCTTCCCCGTCTGGTTGTTGAGACTTTGGGTGCCGGCAGTGACTTCTGCTTGTCTGTGTCCAGGGTGTTTCCTAATGTTTTGCGTCGGTTGTCCGGGCTGCAATCTCTTCTGCCATCGTCCGATTCTATTTCGGTGACGGACATGAATGACCCATCGGAGTCTGAAGACGCGCCGGCCTCCAATTTCTCATTTTCCTCGACCACAGTGTCTAAGGATGTGGTGTTACTCTCTTCAATGCTCATCTGTCGCTCCTGCCTCTTGCGAGCTCTTTCCTCTCTCTTTGAGGTTTTAACCTCCGCCTTTTCCTGTTTAGGCTTAAGCCATTTTGAGAGTTTTTTGTTCTCGAGTTCTCCCATAGTCAACTCCTCCTCCACTACGCACGGTAACATGGCTACTAAGACATCTGTGCCCCCTCCCAGATTACGTTGAGGGCTGCCCGCTGAAGCGGGGAGGGATTCCCCACCGTCGGAGACGATGGGACCCACCTGGGTAGTACTTTGCAAAGGTCCAATATTCATGTTTTTAAGTTGGCCGAATAAGTCGGCCGGCTATCTGCTTGCGGCTGGTCTCACCCTTCCAGCCATTTCACCACTAGGCGCGCAACGCTCCGAGGGATTAGGGGTTTTTTAAAGAGGTTTTCTCCTCGCGGTTCACCACCTCCATGGTGGTAACCACCGGCCGCCTCAGTGGCGATTACGGCCCCGCCCAACGAGGGCCAGTCACACTGGACTCCCCGCCGCGCGGGTTGTCTTTCTTCGCTTCCCCGTAGCAAAACGTGCTTTGGGTACTGAGCCCCCCTACCACGACAAGGTGAAGACATATTCAGGGGGGAGATATTAACACCACTAACATAATGTGTAAGAACAAAATTGTTACTAACTAACTTACTAATAACATATGGAATGTTTGTTCTGAAATAAATAATTTTTATTTTATTTTATTTTTATTTTATTTATTTTTCTATGGACTATGTATTATCTTCCCACTTGAGATAGGAAACATAGAAAAACCGTCTTTGGTCCCGCCTGAGCCCAAGACCGAACATTTTTTACTGGGTTTCCTATCTTTAAGAACTTATATGTTAGTGTACAAGTTGTCTAAGCCTTTGTTTTATTGTGGAAGATTTAAGGCTACGCCTTAAGTACAGAGGCACGCTTATGTTGTCGTGATGATGAACGGAACATTCAGAATCTAACCAATACTTCGCCGAGGGAATTCAAACCTTAGATATGACAATTTGGATCCCATTGTGGTTAGAGCAAGCCTCCTAACGCATTATTATTATTGATAAGTTAATGACAATTCAAAATTTCCCAATTCCCATTCAATAGACAGTATTAGACAGTCACTATTCTATGGCTATAATATCCTGCATTAAACGCCATTCCTATTATAATAACACACAATTATTTTAATAGATCAATAAACGCAGGGAAATCAAAAGAGGTCCTTTTCCCATGCATTACCAAGAAAGTATGCGATCGGAAACTAAATTATGAAGTCCATTTGCTTCGTTTGAACGTCGCGAAAGATCTCTTTGTGGCGCCGCTCGACTGACAGACGGGCGATTCCAATTATTTGAATTAGCATAATCGTATTGTTGTAATTTTAAGTACCTAGGTTAACTAAAAGGTAGGGAAAAGGCAGCAATTTAAAACAGAATTTGCCGCCTTAATAATTACATAAATTGTACAGTATTTTTTTTGAGTGAAAAAAGGGTATTACTTACTTAAAGGGTGATACCTAGTTTCTTTAGCAAGCTGAGATGAAAAAAAAAATTTTTGCTGACGAAAAATTGAATAAGCCTTGTGTTTTTTAAACAAAAACATTGCATAGGTATTGTGAAAAATAATCGTGTTATTTTATTGTTTTATGTTCTAGACATTTTTTTTCCAATATACGGTGTGACATTAAAGGTACCCACCGTGTTACCCTGCACGATACCTTTAGCGGCGGACAAGAAACCTTTCCAAATCTTAACAATTGAAGAGGTAGTTAGATAAATAATATTTCCTTCTTTTAAATCTTTAACACCACCACCACCAGGGTCTTGCAGAATGTATATTGCTACCTTGGCGCTACTAGCTTATGTTCGCATTGTAATTATAGTTGGTTGGTTTTAATTTGTATGACGGTTTGTCAAAGTCAATGGTCGCTCATTCAATCACCAACACGCACGCCGCAAGTCCAGTGGCTGTCATCGATTATTCCTTGAACGCATATCGGCGGCATCGTAAAGAAATTAAAAAGAAGTAGCTACCATAGACAACGCCGCATTGTCTGTGCCCGTTGTAAGGAGGTTGTGTACCTCAATGAATTTATAGTGGCCTTTTATGATGTCGTGATTGGATTGTACAATTGTTTTTGTTTGTTACTAAAACTTTATGAATGCAGGATTGTGCAGTAATAAAAGATTATTGATCCGTATTAAATTTTATGTGTCCGTATACATACAATGGAATGGCGCAAGTGTTTGGAATCCGCTTCGTAGGCAAGCACTAAATGTTTCTGGGTTGGTGGCGTTGTGTGACGAGTCATTCTAGTCCCTAAAATATGGTCGAGTGGGATGATGGCTGGCTCACAATCACAGGTCAACTTGTGAACAGGTGCCACTTTCGAAAAAACACATGATCAGGAACTGGTCTGCTCAAGTTTACTTAGTTTACCGACGTTTACTTATTAACTTCCTGTTTTATTTATTTTCAGGTCAAAACTGTATGACTCTGTTGGTTTATCCTAACATTCACTTTGTACTGTAAAACATTGGACGATTGAAAAAGAGTAACTGCTTAGTTTCGTGCCGGGTCTTCTCAGTAGAAACCTTCCGACCCCGGTGGTAGAATCACATTATGTACATGTATTTTAAGTATTGTTTATATATTGTATTACTAGCGGCCGCCCGCGACTTCGTCCGCGTGGACTTGATTTTAAAAAATGTGATATATCTTTATAAATTATAGCTTATGTCTTATTCATATTCATAAGCTTTATTACTGTAGAGTTTAATTTAAAGCCATCTAATAGTTTTTACGTGTAAAAAATGGAGTATATTCTCCCGTTTTCCCAATATTACTCTTCACTGCTCTGCTCCTATTGATCGTAGCGTAATGAAAAGTATACTGTAACCTGCCTAAAAGTATGAAGAATAATTGTAGCAAATTCTGTTAAAATCCGTCGAACAGTTTCTTTCTGTTTCTATGACGAACATACAGCAGACAGATAGACAGACAGACAAAATGTTTACTGACTGTATTTTTGGCATCTTGGTAGTTATTTTTTAAATATATTTCATGTACAGAATTGGCCTCTCTACAGATTTGTGTATGTTTATTGAGTGGTAAAAATTAATTCTTGACGATTCGAAGCTACTGTGTAATGGTCTAGGTACTTGAATAAAGAAATATTGAATTTGAATTTGCAGTGAACATTGTTTCTTACATTAAAGCTGCATGACGTCCACTGAACATATTGTGCGTTGTCGGTCTCCGTGCCACCTCAACCGGCTGCCCCGATGGGCTAAGTCGGTCAGAGCTCCATGTTAACGAAGAACTGATGGCCACTAGTGGCCATTGGAGCTGAAGAGTTCTTGAATGGACATCTTTTCAAGGCAAACGCAGCGTTTGATGTCCACCGAAGGATTTCGGTGCCATTCGGATTGCTTGGATTTTCTTCACGGTAAACTACCGAAGAGTTAGCTTCATTTGTTAAAAATATATAAGTACTTCAGGTGGGGATTAAACCTAAAACCATACGACCATCATGTTTCAGTAACTACTTAGTAATCTCTCATAATCATAAAACTGCCCAGAATCTTATTTAAACTTCTGTTTTAAGTAACCACTCGAGATATAATACATTTATTTACTGTAATCTTAATATTCAATCAAATATTGTCACGTATCTTAACGCCATCGCTTAAAAAAACATAAATCCGCCGGATTATGACAAAAAAGGCCAAACAATGACATTTTAAAACACCCATTTAAAAAAAGTAGTCTACTTGGCGCCTGGCGGTAAAAAGTTAACAATACAGATTATAAAACGTGTCGTGAGATATTACCGATTAATATTCGACCTGCGTGCTGTTGGCGCCACATGAAAATACCATTTAAAAAGTTTGTCTTAATCATAGACAATTCTTAGTTCAATCGATTACGGACACACAGAGGCGGTACTGTGGTAGGCTTGCCCACTACCTCTTACCACTTGGGGTATGGTCGTGAGCATGTTTTGTTATTTCAGAAAACAAATCCCATGCTCTCGACAGGTTGCAGCGACGCGTTATCCGCATACCTAGATAACACCAGATACCCAGAGGCAACACTGGCTCTGGAGCCTCTCCAACTGCGTAGAGACATTGCCAGGTTGAGTGTCCTCTACCGGCTTTACAACGGCGAATGCTCTGAAGAGTTGTTCCAACTGATCCCGTCCTCACCCTTCCACTCCCGCACCACACGCGCTGGTCTGCGTCAACATCCACACACGATCCAGCGGCTCTCGGCCCGCACCAAAAGGTTCAGTGATTCGTGCCTGTGTCGTGCTATCCAGACGTGGAACGCTCTTCCAGCGCATGTGTTTCCTTCTTGTGAAAAGTCAATATGAAAAGGCATATTTAAGCAGGCCTTCAAAATGAGATTGACGAGCAAAGTAGTTCTCCATTATAACTGTGCTTTTCACCCCATATCTGGCCCTCAAGGTTGCTTCCCATCAGGTGGAGTGAGGTCATCTTGAAGACCACTATTAAAAAAAGAACATTTAAAGAGCTTAACAAACTTAATCAGCCCTTAATCAAAAATATCAAAATAGACATGAATAGTTGAGAAACCAAAAAAGCGCATTCGCCCTCAAAGTGCTCACCACACTTGAAAATCAACCCAAATCTTACCCCATTGAAAGCGTAAATAAACGCTGAATTAATTCAACAAATTCATATCAAATCAAATCAACAGCTACCGTGTGACGTCTCCCTAACGCGTATTTGCGAACCCTCAGTCGTGCTAAATCTATTTCCATGTAGTATTTGTGATGGTAATTCAGACATTTTTGAGTGCTCTGATATGGCGCGACACGCTCCATGAAGTTAGGGAGGGGACGGTATCGATAAGATTTATGGAGGAGTATCGATATTTTTTTTTTTACTTTTTCTGATTAGGATGAGTACTGATATTTTTTTCTGTTATTTTTAGCATTTCCAAGTATTTGAAAGATGATATTTGGTCTTGGCTTCAGGCGGGAATCGAACCCGCATCATTGCGGTTATATTCACCTTGTAAGCCAGGGTTTCTATTTTTTAAGGCAGTTTACCTTCAACACTTACCAAATGCCTTTTAGGTTATCCACTTTATTAAGCACAAGTGAGGCCCCCTATTGATATCATTTCCATCTTTTTGACCGAGAGGCTTGAGTTGTCAGCGACCCTGTATTTTCCGATCGCCTTGAACCATTGGCTATTTTACATACTTAACCGAATACACAAGGGCGAGTGTTCTAAAGAACTATTCAACCTCTATCAAGCACTCACTTCCATCTCAAAAAATGCCATACGTACAAATTCTACACTCATCAACTGGATTGGCCGTCGCCAATTTGGAGACTGAGTTGGTCCTCGTCCACAAATTGGTATTACGGGTCACTTTCTTCCACTTACGTCCTAATATGTATTTAATGGGGGTAAAGGGGCCTTACTAGTGACACTGGTGGCGTTGCAGTTCTCCAAGGGCGGTGGTTATTACATACTTTCCAACAGGATACACTCAAGTTCATTTGCTTCCTATAAAATAACCTAATTTGACTTCACTCTACTCTCAGAGACATCGATATCGATGAAAATAATTGCAGTAACGCCATCCCTAAAGCGAAACAGACGAGCCATAAAATTCATACAGTCCGTGGGGAGTCGGCTCACCCACCACCGATCACTTACCGCTTACAAACCGAGCGAGTTTTGTTTATTTGTTGCAATTAAGTTTAAGTTTCATTTTAGAGCGTCTGCGGTTGAAATCAATCCGCTTGGTACAGAGTTTTTTGAGAACCCCTTCAAACTCAAAGTGTCAAGTAGAAAAGGGACAGCAATATTATCTACTTGTTTAAATCCGGGAGTCGTTCCTGGAGTCATCTCACATCTCGGTGCTTCACGCTTACTTCAATCATCAATACGCTTCACTTTGAATTAGTATTTTACCTCATTTTGTAGGTCAATGACTTTAAAATGTGATTTGACTTAATTCTTCTCTCAAATGGTCACAGTCTCAAAGAAATTGATTTTTAAAGATACTTTACTCGCCACGCCGAGATGAGATTTGGCGCTAACCGGAATAACATAGCTGTAGTACCCCCGTACTGAGAGCTAAATACGACCCGCTACCTCTGGTGTGGCGGGTAGAGGTAACCGTTTTTTTTACAATGGAAATCCGCGTTTTGTCTATGCACGTCGTACTTTCTCTGTTGATGTAGAAAAAAGCATTATTGCCAATATTTTGAAACTATGATGGAACTAGTTGTGATTTAGTCTCATTTTTTTTTAAAACTAGTGGTAATAAAGCAAGGACAATGTTAACCCTTTACGTCACGCGCTGCCACGAATGCTTTGCAATTCGATGAGTTTGATCGACTAAAACCCAATGAATGCCTCTTTGTCCTAAAAAAAACACTCAACTATCAATCTATACTCAAGAGCCGATTCTGTTCTGTTAGTTCCTAACCTAAACATATAACTTCCTTTTTTAATTTCACTATGCTATGGTATGGTGTTCCGGCGAGCGCCAAAACTCACTTCCCTCGTGTTGAGTGAACTTTAAAATTCAATTTCTTTGCAAACTGTGGTCGTTAGAGAGAAAAGAACTAAGCCAAATAACATTTTTTAACGATTTATGAGTGAAGCGTATTGATGATATAAGTAAAGCACCGAGATGTGAAGTGATGTCCGCCGGAATGCCACCCCAGCTGTTGGTGAAATGTGTTTCTGAACGTCCTCACTACCTATTTGGTCGTGTATTGAAAAGTAAAACTTTGCATTTAGATTTTATTTTGTACAATAAAACATGAAAGCCTAAAAGTCAAGATTTCAAGTTGGATGTAAGTACCTCGACATATCAGCCGAATAAGTAAGCCTACTTAGGTAGATAAATCTATGTTCAAACGCTAAGGTAATAATTATTGTACGAGACCTCGATTTAGAACTAAGAGTGTAGATAGGCCTTGAGTGAGTACTGTAGAGGCAGAAACGTAGAATATTTAACAATCTAGCATTCAAAGCACAAATTCTGAATGTACCAACACAAAACGTTGAAAAAGCAAATACAAAACGAAATAACGAAAAAAGTGACTTCTGTCAAATTATAAACACGATCACACCTCCAAATCCATTCATCCTTCAACGCGATTGTAGTGAATTACTGGTGCAAAAACTAGTGCATTAACAACGATTAAATGCACAACAAAGGTCTGAAAGCCACATTAAAAATGTGTCGCAGAAATAGTAGCTGCCCTATGATCGCGCCCTGAGGGACTGCCAATGCTAGGGTGGCTAAGAGGTTTTGATCAAACTGGACAGTATTAGGCAGGTGTATGCTCTAACGGTACATTCAAAATGGCGGAATATACCTTTAATTTCTACTTGAAATCCTTTCTCTATTTTATTCCTTTTATTTTATTTTGTTACGAAATCCACAGCTGATACATAGGTACAAGCTTTATAAAAAACAAACAGAATAATAAAGGATTTTATTATTGAGTAAAATTCAAACTTTTCATTAGGTGAAGTAAATTTTTAACGTGTTAATCTGTTTTAAAATGTACTTTCAATCTCCCAATTGTCTGTCTATTGTAATTGTCTTTTTGTGTACGAACTATTAAATAAATAAATTGCATCGCGTCATCGCGTCATTGCGATCCGCCAAATTGTCCCCAGCTCCGGCGCAAAAACGAGTTATCTCAGTTTTTAGAGAAAAAATATTACATAGTTTTAGATTTGCTAAATTCACATGCTATGGGAAAGAAGAGGAAAGGTGTTTTTTGAATAAAGTAGGTACCTATGTTTATTTTCCTTACGTTTAAATAGTGGCCAATGAAAATTCAACGGGAAAGTAGTTTGCTGTTAGCTGTGGTAATGGAACCGAACACCGATAAAAAAAACCCAAGCACCCCGGATGACAATGCAAGCTACGCTTAGTTTGGGGCTAAATGCGGCGCGTGTGGAATAATATCCCAAACTTTTGGAACGTTCATGGTCACCCTCTCAACTGTCACGGAGGCAAAAGCGCAAATGGCCGCCACGCCCCGCGCTCACGCGTCATCCCACCCGGCTTTAGTTAATTGTCAGTGATATTGTTAAATTGCTAATGGTTCTGCAGCGTGGCGTGAGGGTAGATTTGACTCTGGATTGTTGTGACAAAAAATTAAAGGAATAAATACCGTAGGGGCTAAACGCGCGCAAGGTTTTTAAGGGACCACACGGACCACTATTCCTACAGTTACCGTGTGCAGCGAGTCCATATACATAAACGGCCTATATGCGTCCCACTGCTGGGTAGAGGCTTCACCTCAACTTTGAGGTGGACCGAGCCCTACTCCAAGACGCGGGCTCAGTGCGGATTGTTAGAGGGGTGTAAAGTTAGTGAGCGCAGTTGTGGCAATGATCGGCGACGATCGCTATTATAAAGAAACACAGAAATTTTGTGATGTGTATTTCGGGCATCTCCGTGCTTCGGAAGGCATCGACAGTCGTTCCGGTTGACGTCGCTAGATGTCAGTCGTTAAGCCTAGTCAGAGGCCTTAGGGTGGCGTGACAAAATCTGACATTAAGGTTGCATTAACCTTACACATCTCCAACATTCCGCACTGAGCCTGCGTATTGGAGTATGGCTCGTTCCACCTCATAGTTGAGGTGAGGCCTGTGCCCAGCAGTGGGACGTATATAGGCCGTTTATGTTATGTATGGTATGTATATTGGACCAAAAGGCTGGTTTTTATTTTGCCCAGAGGATTAGTCTTGCTAACCAGCGCGACGACGTGCCCTGGCCAGCCTTCTGGACTTTGCCCAGGAACAGTGAGTTTAATGAAATATTCTATCTGTATACATACAGGTAGAATTTCTGGTGTTAGAACACTTTGTAGATATCAATATATCAGTCATTTAATAGTCCAATACAAACAGACATGACATGTTCATGCTCACGACTCGAACTAGACTATACTTGTGCACTGGCACAAGTATACTAGACTATACTCGACTCTAGAGTTTAGTAGCCAACTCCTTCCGTCATGTATAAACACCAAAGCATATTCCCTATTCATTAATTTATCCTTCCTAATGTACATTCTCCTATCACTTTATAAAACGCATAATCCAATAAAACTAACACAAAACAGTTAGTCAAAAGAGCAATCATAAAGCCGGCAATAGAAGGCAATTTTCTGCCGTTTTGTCACACAACGCAATGCAACATTTGTGTCCCGCCCACAGATTAACTGGCTTTGAGCGTGCTCTGGACACATCTGTTCCATTTGGGTTGTAGACTTGAAGATAAAACAATGTGGGCAACTGTATTTGTGCCCACTAGTTAACACCTTTGGAGAAGTAAGTTTAGCTGTCAAATTTCGCTAAAATGTAAGTGATAGTTTTTCTGCACAAAAATACACAGTTTACATGGAAAACAGCCAGGCCAATACTAACAGTAATGTTCAGTTCAACCTCACAAATGTTTGTGTAGGTACCTGTAGGATTGAACCCGCAAAATCTACTCCTTTAGTGAACATACTTCTTGACCAATTCACCAAATCAGTCGTCTTAAGCGAACTTTTAATTAAGTGCAGTAAAATGACGGCTAAATTGACAGAAAATAACCGTTTTTTCAAGGAGGAATCACCAGAGCTAGAAGTTCTGAATTTTTTAGTCTGGATGTAATGTATGTATATGTATGTTTGTTTTCTCTTAGGAATATTTATGTACCTACATATTTACTTTTGATAGCTGTTCACAGCTCAACTTCTGTGATTGGTTTGCTCAGGTTCACCGATTTTTTCTTTTCACTCCTCAAATAAGGCTATTTCTCTTTTTGTAAAGTTTATTGGAACTACTTGGGGTTAAACAGTAACGTTGGTGGAATAACATTTGAATGGTCACCCTAATCACTTTCTGTTGGTGGGCGTGTCACACACTAAATTATTTTATATCCATTTTGCAAAAAGTTTGCTACGAACAAACGATTATTCACTTTATTGGCTAAAAGCGAAAGTTTAATTTCAGTTACTCTTCATGCTTCGAAAACGTTTGCATCATGAAACTTTTCTTACATGAACTTCAAACTTAGGTTTATAGGCATAAAGATATTTTTTCTATGAAAGAGGAATTTTCTTTTCA
This sequence comes from Udea ferrugalis, assembly GCA_950022985.1. Classification (NCBI taxonomy): domain Eukaryota; kingdom Metazoa; phylum Arthropoda; class Insecta; order Lepidoptera; family Crambidae; genus Udea; species Udea ferrugalis. The sequence continues at coordinate 6,648,339 of OX465543.1, forward strand.
GTATAATTTACTGGTTGCTGAACGACTTTAAGAAGAACGTAATAGGATGTAATTTAGCTTGAACCAAGTTATGAATGACTGTCAAAAGTAAAACTGTTAGTGAGATTGCCCTTTGACATTTGCTACAATAGAAATGAAAGATGGTCGGTTGTTTTGTATCGTGTAGTGTGGATATGATATTTGTCGATAAAATTGGGATATGCCGTTGGAACTAAACTTAGTAGGTATTTTATTATCGAGTTTCATTCGGTTTGATGTTGGCAATACTCACTACCGTGCTTTGCAAGCGTCGTCGCCCGGCCTGTCCCTGTATAGTCAACAGCACTTCAGGCTACCCAGTTCCTTTTTTATCCTGCTCTTGCCAAACGACTTACTTATAATGGCCGGACCAGAAGTAGCCTAGCATGCCGTTGACTGAAAATTAGGAGACGCTGTGGTTTAGATGGCCATCCCGTCCGCCCGGGCGCGGTCCGTTTTGAGTCAAAAGTGACAATAGCGAGTGACGTGAGCGCGCTATTATCATTTTTGGCTCAAAACGGACCGCACTAATGGACAAAACGAGAAAGACAAAAACAGAATTGATGCATTCGAATGTTCCGAATATCTTCGACGGCTAAACGCACTAATGTGTTTATTCTCTCCCAACTTGGCATAAAAATCCATTGTCGAGCTTGTGGCAGCAACGCATGCTCTCTTATTTCGGTTACTTAATGCGAAGAGGGGAAGATAGCCTTGAAAAACTGGTCATTGTTGGCACCACCGAAGGGAAAAGACCAAGAGGCCAACCAACACGATGGTCTGACCGAATAGAAAGAGCTACATCCCTGCCAAGGTTCTACGAGGTAGTTAAGCCAGCTGACGTTGCTAGATGTCAGTCGTTAAGCCAAGTCAGAGGTCTTAGGGCGGCTTAATACAGGTGACTGCGAGGTTTATGACTAACCTTTCCCCTCCGTCAGGGGGACGTCATCTTGATACTGACTAATCATTATAAAAAGTCAGAAATTACATTAGAAATTTAACTATCTACATAATATGAGTATTTTATGAGACACTAATAAAAACAAAATATCATTCACACGATTCTTTAATTAATAATCTTACATTTTATATTTTTTTTACTAGGCATTATTTTACAAACACAATATAATACAATAATCTCTGATAAAATGTTTCACCCAATGCTTATTACAGTAATAATCCTTTACCTATTGTAGTGTACTATGTAGTTATTAGTATCTAAGGAGAGTTGTATAAGAATAGACGAAGGCTTCATGGTGGCTTGATAACTTATTATAGCGTTTAAGCTTGAATCCCTTGTCTTACATAAACCGCCCTAACAATCCGCATTGAGACCGCTTGTTGAAATATGGCAAAAGTCAATCAGTGGTTAGAACATCGTGAAAACTTGGAATCAGCATGATTCAATTAAAATATAAGTTAAATAGTTAATGCAGTTTCGTGAAACACTTTACCTATTTTATACACTAAATTAAATAAACACGAAATTAACTCGGTCGGCCATTTTGATTAAAATGCCTCAAGTTGACAGCTTGACTCATCGTTGCCAACCTAGCGGACATGCTCGCGTCATAAATAGTGTTGTTCCTTAGCACCGGATTTAGAATCTCTCGATTATCTTGTTGGATTTTTGACGTATTCAAGAAAGCTGACGTTTGTGATTGTAGTAGACTTCCTGGTAGGGGTTGGGTTCTGTCTAAGCGGTATTGAAGGTTTTGCTTCTCCATTTGATGGTGCTGTGTCCTCACGGCGAATCGGTTGACGTGGACCGGGATGGGGACCACGATCTTGGTGCCGGTGTTCTTGGAACCTGAATGGCTGCCTGATGCAAGACCTGCTTTTACTCTTTTCCATTTTGCTCGGCGGTTTTGGAACCAGATTTTTACCTGGAGAAGAAGAAAGATAAGGTCATTGACTGTCTGAATACACACAAAGTACAAAAGTAAAAAAATATGACAAAAGTAAAAGTGTTCAGATAACTTGGAATGAGGTTTTCATGATGCGATACTCCATGGAGTTCTTCAAGAGAGGTTTAAAATAGTACATTGTTATCCTAGGGGTGAAAGTAACTTATTTAGTCCCGAGACGGGGTTTGGCGCCCGGAACGAAGTGAGGGCGCCAATAGTTCGAGGGACTAAATAAGTCTTTCACCCGAGGTAAACACTGTGCTTTTCATTACGAATACAAGGAAAGTAAAAATAAAACATGAATTAGCCAAAGAAGAAGATAGAAAAATAAATGAAGATCGAATTGGCGCTATCCCGCCTTTTTTGTTTGTTTTTTTTTCTGTGGCGGGCCCACTATTCAGCCATTATTTTTTATTTTTTTCATTGGAAAAATGTTAAATATTTTGCTCTAAGCTAAGTTATTTTGAAGAAATTGTTGAAACTGAATTATAATAAAGTTATTTATAAAATATACATTCTCTAATCAATACTTAACTTTAAGTTATTTCAATTTTACATCGTGGCTGTATAGAAAGTTGGAACATGGTTCAATAGATATGTGAAAAATAACTAAGTTTTTTTTTAATAATTTGGCAGCTGTCAGTTGAAAGTGATTCTCCCTAGGGATGAAAAGTATTACTTTCAGCCCGCTTCTCAGGTCAGTAATGACCTACTTTCAGAGTATGAGTAATGAAAAGGATTTTACAGGTCGGCATCAGAGTGATGCCCCTGATGTTCACACATTCCTGTGGTAGTGGGTGGATTGGTTTTCTACTTCGAGACTGAAGAGCTTCAAGAAGTGAAAGCTAATTAGAGCTCCTGTTTAGACTCCCATTGCCTGGCTGTGTTGCTCTTTATTTTATTCACTATTTTGCATCTATTTCGATTTCGCTGCTGCCGTACAAGAAACTTTCACTTTGGAAGACTTCCTCAGGTTCGAATCAATGGGACGTTGTAATGTAAGTATTTCCCATCCATAATAGGATTATCAACACGAGGCGGAAGCACAGAAGGAGGGTGTTTCTAACCGACCCGAAAAATGGGTATTTCCTTATTTTGAGCTTTTACAGATAGTTATTCGATAAGCATTCGTGAGTTGTCGGTAATAGGGTATTCTCCTACCTGGACTTCACTGAGCTTCAACGCAGACGCTATCTGACTCCTCTCGGTGAGACTCAGGTACTTCTTGGCGTGAAACTCTCTCTCTAGCTCTAACAGCTGTTCTGACGTGAAGGCCGTCCGTCGTCGCCTGGCTTTGCTGCTTTCTCTGGGGGACTCGTTGGAGTCGTCCGCGTCTGGCTCTGATTCGGCTCCTGGAGACGAGAAAAACGGTTTTCAAGGTCTATGCGACGAGTAAATGTATCATAGTGTGTAGGGCAAAAAAAAATGTTTTAAGTCTGAAAACATACATAAATAGGCACACGACTATATCCCGGGGTAGTCAGATGCACACTGATGATATCCATCATGAAGAATGGAACAATCAAAAGCTCACATTGAACCCAATAATGTGACCACCGCCGCCATCGGGGTTGCTAGGGTTTTTTATCGGTTTTTTTGCCATCACCGGAGAGTTTGCCGCAAATTGTATAATGAACACCAAGTTGGTCGTCCGCCCAGACCTGAATTCGGGACCACATTGGTTTGACAAATGGTTAAACCACTGGACCAAGATTGTAAAAAACGTTCAAGTAACTATTTGGGCATCTTACAAATACCTGCTAACAAACAACGGAAAAAGGTTCACTAAATGGAAATAATTTTTAATAATTTAGATGTGTGTAATCCAATTTTAAAAAATTTGTTCTAATTTTTGCACGTCTCTAGATGTAGATAAATGTGTTCTAGAATTTTTTGTAACATCCTGTGATTTTACAATTCTATTTCTAATTCTATTCTAGGTATTATATTCACAAGCAGGCCTTTTCAAAGTTGAGCTGAGATGAGGCTGCCTAATTTGTACCTACCTAAATTTTTAAGAGTTATTTTTAAACTTCTCCAACTGTTTTGTGCGATAAGGAATATCGTATCCTATTTCATTATTTTGTTCGAAAAATACATCATTAAACCTATAAAATAAGCCTTAATTAGAAATTTCAGCTTTCTAGACTCAATAACAACTTTGCGTTGCTAGTAAGTCAGGAGATACCCACAGATTTGGTGTTGTTTCCTTCCACCGTTCTAAATATAAACGAAAATAAAAACCAGCCGTTTCGAATTTCCTCGCCAAGGGGTCAGAGTTTAACGATTAAGCCAATCGACTTTTTACGATCGGATATCGTCAAAACATCGACCGCGTCTATCACCACAGACTAAACGAGGCTGAGTCAGCGCCACGCCTACTGTTTCTGTTCCCGCCTTTTAGCTGACCGGAAGCTTTTTTTTTTGCGGGAAAATTAGTCGACTTTGGGGTGAGGGTTTTCTAAGTGGCCAGTGTTGATGGTTTTTTTTAGGATTTATTGTAGAAAACTTCTTTCATTTGAACTGGTCATTATTGAAGAGAAACTTGGGCTAATGTGAGGATGAATGAAAACAACTAACAAGTGGAAATAACCAGTACAGTCGATGGCTTATCAGGCTACCCTTTACGTCTTTTTATCTTGTTTGCCAAATCATTGTCATCAGAATCAGCGATTTGATGGTTTGAACTAAGTAATACCACGGTGTAATACAAAAATGGATAAACTGAACACAAAAAAGTACCTACTTACTTACTTTGAAAAAAAGGTACCATCCAAAAGTTTGTTAAAAGCATTTATGTTTGTAAGATTACATGAAAAACTTAACTGAAAGAATTTTCCCTTCATTTTAATTCTGAACCGCCAAAACATCAAGCATTCAAGTGTGCATTTGTGCAATTTCCCCGAAAGAGGGCAATAAAGCCGATCTCTTCGGCAAATAAATACATTTATTTCTTATGGCCGACTCGACCGCGATTGACAGTTATCGAAAACGTTAAATGAATTGTAAAAACATCGCTAATACAACTTCGTAATCACACAAAACTCGGGATTCTAACCGTAACCCGTCGGAATAAGGCTCAGATTTTAAAAACATGCGTGAATATGAACGCTGTCTTGTAGAAATAAGTGCAACATTTCTAATCCAATTAAAAAAGAAACACTGAACCATATTTCACATACAAACAAGGTTTAGAATAAAAAACCTGAGTGTAGGAATAAAATAGCAGACACATAAAGCTCGGTTCCCGCCATTCCCCCGCGATCTGAATTTTAAATTTCGAATTTGGAACGCATTCTTAAATAGTGCGTTCCGAAATCGGCGGGCAGTGTTAAATCGAGTAAATCGAGAATGCAATTTTAATCGAATTGTTAGACATTTAAATCTATAAATATTTGGTATTGAACAAATTATTTTTGTCACGTTCTTGCAGTCTAAACGTTCACACCACAGGCGCTGAAATGTTTTATGCAATCTCAAAAAGGTACAAGGAAAATATTGAATACGAATTCGTTTTAAATGTAGAGTTTGTATGTTTTTCTGCTTGTGTATCAGGTATTTAAATATGTATGCAGTGTGCATTCCATATTGCCTGCCAGGTGTCTGTAAGTCATTCATCATTATGCCACAAACCCCAGACACCAGGTTTTGACAATACATAATCGGCCTATAAACGTCCCACTGCTGGGCACAGGCCTCACCTCAACTTTGAGGTGGAACAAGCCATACTCCAACACGCGGGCTCAGTGCGGGTTGTTGGAGGGGTGTAAGGTTAGTGAGCAACTTTATTGTCAGATGTTATCAAGCCGCCCTAAGGCCTCTGACTAGGCTTAACGACAGACATCTAGCGACGTCAACCGGGATCAACTGCTTAACGTGCCTTCCGAAGCACGGAGATGCCCGAAAATACACATCACTAAATTTTCGGTCGGATGGTCACCCATCCCTTTTCCGACCCGGCGTGTGTTGCTTTACAACAACGATGGTTGCCGATCCTCTCTCGGTTTTGACAATAATTAGGTATAATCACGATCAAAAACATTTAGGCAGTTATTTAGGGGAACATTTAAAATGACCATAAGAAACTATGCCTTGACATACCTATCGGTGCAGACCAATAAATTATGTATGCACGGTAATGGAATATACTATTACCGTGTTAAATGTGTGTTCTTATTTGATCATTCTTAAAGTGTGAAAGGTGGACTTCAAGCTCTATGGCTCAGACGCTAGTTTCCAGGGGCCCAACTGAAAGACGCACGGATAATTGCAAGGACCTTAGAATACAACTATGCGAGGCTATGTTCAGCATTGGACGGTATGCGGTTGTTGATGATGATGATGAAACATTTTGCCTAACGAATGAGGATCAGATCGATTCGGAATAGTAGAGTCTTAAATAAAAGACTTAATTGTAGTGTTTGTATCCAAACGATAAAAACAATAAGGGTCACATACAGGACTAGAGTCCGTTCGCGTTAAGAATGCAGTGATTGTTAAATTAATTCTGTTGTACACAAAAAACTCAGATCCACAACCTTTGCGTTCGAAAGTATGCGTTCAACTGGTCACTGTGGACTTGACTTTCTAATTAGGAATGTTTTGATTGGTGTGGTGTGTTGTTTTGGGCGTGCTAGGTCGAAGGACAAGTATGAAATCACTGCATTCTTAACGCGAACGGACTATAGACCGCAAGTGATATTGACAGATCTGTCAGAGGTGTGCGCCGCGCCTCGGGTCGGAAGAAGAAGACACAACACTTTCTTCTTTCTTTCACTTTGTTTCAATTTTCAGCAGTCCACCAAAGGTAAAGATATGCGTTCTTGCCGGAAACTTCTTACATTTCCTGCACATTCTTCTGACTCAAAATCCTTCAATGTCCAATCTATTCGCTCATGGTACCTACTCCTTCCGCTCATCTATCTATAAGGCTGTCTACATCCCTACCTATCTTCAAATCCCGAGTTAAAGGTTAAAGCTCACTTTTTATCGCTTTGACACTATTTTCTCCTTCCTACATACCGCTTACATCCAGCCTACCATACCTAATTGTGGCATTCATGTACGTGTATGTAAGTTTATTAATATACTCATAGAATAAAACTTATTTTTTAATTATAAAAATAGACATACATACATACATACAAAAAAATAAGTTTTAAATAGTTCTCAATAATGCTCTTGCACCACCTGCACCTACTTTTCTTTCCTTGCATCTCTACCGGAAGATTGTCTGTAAGGGATCGCTTTTAGGGATAAGGCCGCCCAAATGTAAATCTTTAATCTCTGTAAACTTCTGATTTAATTGTTTTCTTTGTGCAATAAGGTATATCTTATCTTATCTTGGTGAAGCAGTGGATGTGCTATTATTACCCTTGCACGGTATCGGACACTACACTAATGATGTCCATTGGACATTTAAAGACACTAACGACTTTAAATGGACAGTACCTCGACAGTAGCCAGCGAGTGAAGTGAGCAAAAGCGTCATTTAGCCATTGTTGAGGAAAACGCTGATGTGTCAACTGCCTTATTTCCTTTTTTGGAAAAAGTTCACTTACTTATTTCTATCTGCCCGCTTTTGCCGGCAAACTAATATTTATGCTGGTGTAAAGTTTCTTTTAGAGGGCTTTTATCCATTTTTTACAAAATTAAACCTAAAAAGTTAATAAGTCACTGCGTGCTCTTTACTCTGGGGTGGCATTCCGGCTTATATCATGTCACATCTCAGTGCTTCACGCTTACTTCAGCCATCAATAAGCTTCCCCTTGAATTAGTATTTTCCCCCATTTTGCATGTTAATAATTTTTGAATGTTATTTGGCTTAGTTCTTATCTCTCGAACGTTATCAACGTTCGAGAGACCCTTAGTTGGACTCATCACGATCGAAGTGAGATTTGGCTCTAACCGGAATAGCACAGCTCCAATAGCCAAATGCAGATGTTTTTTACACCAATATTTCACAAGAACATTTCATAAATTCTACTCGCGGTTATAAAAAAAACAAAGTTAAACACCTCAATTCTTAAATTGTCATGCCGTGGTGACATCTCAGCTTGACAGACAATTTGAAATCATTATGGACTTGTCCATCATCATCATCATCAGCAACAAGACGTCCACTGCTGCACATAGGCCTCCCCCATAGATTTCCAGAGCGGCCGGTTGTAGGCGGCATGCATGCACCGAAACCCTGCGATCTTAATGAGATCAGCCGTCCACCTTGCAGGTGGGCGTTCCACGCTGCGTTTGGCCTCAGATGGTCTCCACGCGAGCACTTTCCAGCCGCAACGGCCAACAATCCTTTTCGTGCTACGTGCTCTCCCTGCTACTGCTACCTAAGTGGCAGTAGCCCACTTCAACCTGCTAACACGCTGGGCTACGTCGGCGACCTAAATTCTCTTACGGATTTCCTAATTTCTGATTCGATCTCGTTGCGAAACACCGAGCAAAGCCCTCTCCATAACCCGTTGGGTGACTTTGAGTTTTTTATGGAGAAGAAGTAGTGATGGACCAAGTATCAGATCCATATGTCATCACTTGCAACACACAATGGACAAGTTGTTTCCGCTTAATTTTCTTCTAATAAGTTGCACTTCAAATAAGTCCAATAATTTCCAACTTCCTTTTTGCCGGGTTTCCTTAGAAGAAACAAGACCTCATGTGCAATAGCCTGTACATTTGCCATCGGCATTTTTCAATATACATCAAGCATGACGAGGAATAACTCCGTATTCTTAAGCGTAAAAGATGAGCAGCTGTTTTACGAAGCTAAACGCTAGACTATTTGAAGCCAAACGCAGCGTGGGATCCCTAAGGTGGACGCATGACCTGATAATAAAAACACGAAAAAACAACTTTCCGACATCGGTGGTTGAGTCACATTATGTTTGTATACTTTGTATTTATTTATTATTTCTATTTTGTATTTAGGTCTCATATAAAGTGTATTTTTGTTCGTTTGACTTAGTTTTTGACGATTAAAATAGACTTGTTACAAGTGCTTACAGCACCATTAAGCAGGTCTATTTAAATAAAGATATTTTGAATTGAATTGAATTGATATAGGCTGCCAACAACCAGCTGCTCTGGACATCTTTGGGGGAGAAGGTCAACAGTGGACGTTGTGTGGCTGATGATGACGATAGTTTCGAATAGTTTTTTTGCCGGTCTTTCTTATTACATAAACAACTGCCATACACCGGTGGTAGAGTCATATTACGCTTGTGTGCATTGTATTTTGTATTAATATCTATTACTTTAAATGTGTGTCTATTTATTGGAGAGTCGTGGCCCAGTGGTTTAACACTCTGGCTTGGAACCCTTGCTGCCCCAAGATCAAGTCCGGCCGGAACACCTTTATAATAATTCGCGGCTCCTTCACATCGATTTCTTTAGCGAAAGGTGGGCTTCTGAATGTTTCGTTAACCGTGAAGGCAACAATTTGTGTACTTCTGACTACCCCGTTCGTGATATAGTCGTGAGCGTATTTATAACATACATACATACGTGTACATTTATGTCTAATTAAAATTATTAATATAAAGAAAGAAACCATTTATTGTCACTGACAAATAATGAGAAAAAAACAGATACAAACTTAACATACATTTCGTTTTGTTTAATAGCTAGGTTGTCAACCAAGGGTTGAAAATGACACATTACACCCGAGATATTTTGGTGCTCGAACGAAGTGAGACCGCCAATAGTTCTAGGGTATAATGGGTCTTTCACCCGAATTAAACACTTTACTTTTAATTTCGAATAGGTACAAGGAAAGTAAATAACAAACACCAAATAAATCATAAACGAAAGAGTTTTTGTATAGGGCATTTCGGTGGGAAACTTATAACTGACTTTAAATAGTGCAGAGTACTTATACAGTAATGACCTACTTTCAAAGTATGAGAAATGAAGAATAATGTGTAACCCTAACATGATCAGATTTTTTCTCAAAACTTTCCGGATTTATTGCAAAATATTTTTGTTCTCTCAATTGTCATTCCGTATTTTATGCCAATCGAACCCGTAACAGCTGCAGTACAAACGGATCCTACGACACAATTTCACGGTACAGATGCGCAGGAGTGGCGTGACGTCACGAGGAGCTGTGGCTAATTGGGGACGGATTTGAGCATTATTGTTGATTTGTTGAAGTTTTGATAACTGTCTTGTTAGTGACAGTGACAGATGTCAAGTGATTTTTAGGGCGCGTCTCGAAAAGGCAAACAAAAGAGTCTGTTCACACCTATTTTTAATCCTGAGGAAATGCGTTACCGATAGCCATCCACCGTGGGGCGGATGGGTTATATCGGACTCTCCACTGAGAAGGTGATGAAGGGAGTCCTTGAGTTTTTAGTTCGAGTTCGACTAAAAACTCAGGGACTCCCTCTCATCGTCCGTAGTGTACACGGTAATTTGCGCTCGGTACTCAAGCATATCTTAAGAGATTTTGATTTTGAACGTAAAATAAAGATGGCGCCCGCACATAGACCTAAAAAAGTCTAGAATCAGGTGAAATCACATTCAGTTTTATTATTATTCTTTACTCTATTCCGCATCATTATGCCTTAAATTCCTGATTCACGATTTGAAATAAATGTTAATTAGAATATTTAATCATTTAATTATTACAAGTCTCTTTTTTAATAAGCTCCTGTATCCCATATTTAAGAAACATTTTAATATTTTAATCATGGTTTGTTATACCATCTAAACACATCCCAAGTCTAAATAAGTATCTAGATAAAGTCTTCGCTAGCCACTAAAAATAAGATTTATTATATTTTTGGGACTCGTAGCTCGTAGGTTGAGTATGGAATTTATTACATTAGTATTTGGATTTCGGTTAAAAGGTGGAAATCTTCTGTCATGTCGTTCCTATTTATTTTATTAGGTACTGTACAATGTTACACAGTTTTGGTCATTCTAGCGAACTATTCCAAACAAAACACAAGTAGAGAGAAACTGACAAGGAGTGCAAAAAATATATTATTATTCCATTTATTTCCAGCATCAAATTACACAGAAGTTAATTAAGTTATGATGATGCTAATATGATGCACATTGATATTATTTTTGTTCTAACTTGAATCTCGTTGCGGAAGATGGAATCCAAATAAGGATTCCATACACAAACAAGATAATCTTTTTCTACTGTTGCAACAGACGTGGGCGGTCAATTGTTACTTATGTAATAGGGTTTGGTTAGTTAGATGAACTCATTGAATTGAATATACCGAAACGCTGTGATTATGTCGAAACTTACTTGAAATGGAAGTTAAAAGACAATTGGCACTTCACTGTGAATTTACCAACGCAAAAGTTGTTAAATACTTTACTCAACCTAAAAACTCCGAAAAGTCAAAGTTGTCTCTATGTTACGTTTCCTTTAACGAATGAACAAACCGTGTATGTTGGAAAAAGTAACTATCGAGTTTCTTGCCGGATTCTTTTCGATAGAAACAACTTCCGAACCGGTAGTAGAGTAATATTACTTAAGTGTTTCTTACATCTTTTTTTTCTGACTTTTCATACTTTTCATCTTAATTTCTGTTCCCGCCTACAGGCCTAATATGCACACTGTAAGTAATGACATTTTGAAAAGAACACGATGAAAGATGCTAAAATGCGTATCATAAGAGCTTGGAATCCTATTTTAAAAGCACATCTCATCATTGCCATCAATCACAGTAGAGCAGTGTACATTGTACTTAGGAGATTACGTAAACTTGTGCCATTGTATAGGTAATCTGCTTCTCTGCATATTATGTCTTTAATTAAAGAGTCTTTAAGGGAAATTTCAGCAACCAATAACATCTCTTGGCATGCGAATTTCCATTAACCGGGATTTTCTAATTATCGTTTATCTCTCGGGGAAAGGGGTCAAAAATTATTTAGTTTATCTGCAAAGACTAAATGCCAAGAGCATTTGGCGGGCCAGAAATGCCGTTGAAGCAAAGAATTTCCATATTAGAAAAAAAATAATTGTTGAATAGTGTCGAGTTCCTTGTCGGAGTTTCTCGATAGGATATAAGTATGCCCAAGTCAGTGTGGTAGAGTCACTTCACGGTTGTTTGTTTATGTATTTATTAATGTAGTTTTTTGTATTTGATTTACAATTGTTATATAGTAAGTTTGGTGTATAATCTTATTTTTTACAAAATATTTTTTTGCAGTTATAAACAAACCTTGTGCGTTATCTTCACCAATGTCACTGTCTGCCTCAGAACCGACGCTCACAGGGCTCTCTCTCTTTTCTTCTTCTTTATTTTCAGCTATCGGCCCTGCTCCATTATTTCCCATTATTCTAGACAACCACGGCTCATGATAGCCTAGCAAAAATGGAAAACTAACTCCATTCTGTTGTAAAAAAGGCGCGTTAAAATAATATCTCATCCTGTTCAATCCATCCAATCTCTCTCCTTCTTCGTCCTCTGAATTTCTAGAATGTTCTGATAAGTTGTTTTCTATGTCGATTTCAGGTGATTTTCTGTCGTTTCCTATTATACTGTCGATTGAAAATGGTTTTGGAGTTTTCTTCTGCGTTTGAGTTTGAATTTCGGAATTCATTTTACACAACCACTTTTTTATTAGAAAAAAAAACACTTATTTTGACAAAAGAATTACAATTCATACAGCCTAAAATTCAAACTGTCTATTGTTTTTTTTTAACACAGTACAACACTGGCACTTAACAACGATGTTCTATCGAATTTAGTGTTTGAATTTCGAACGCGCGACACGTGTTCTCCCGTCTCATCGCAGCGATGTACTCACTAGAGTACGTAACCGTTTCAACCACGCCCCCAATCGGGGTGTAGTCAAAGTGTAATTTTATTTTATTAATAGCTCCTTCTGGCCGAGCGAATATAAGCTTTATTGCTATCACTGTAATACCACAGTCATTATTCTGCTTTGCCTCTTGTAACATCGTAACTTTTATCTTGCTTTGTATATTTTGAACTTTATATTCATATGCTTAAGGTTTCTTATTGAAATGTTGATGGTTTTTTGTCTCGTGATAATTTGACATAGGAACTTCGATTTTATAACGCTCTGTGTAGAGTGTATTTTCCACTAACAATGCAAAATAGTGAAGCTTTTTGAATGTGAAAGCCCAATGATTAAGAGCACTTTTGGGCGACGGGTGAGTGAGACAGATAGATCGTTTAATAAGCGTTAGAAAGGGACGCGGATAGCGATATTTGCGGACTGTAAGGAGTAGTAATTGGTGGTGATCAGGATGTTTTGCCGGTGTCAGCGGCTCGCTACAAATTCATCGGTTTGTGGAGTGTTCAAGTAAGTTTCTTCTTAAGGGTTGTTGGTTTTCAGTTGTTGCAAAATTATTGGTTTCATTTATTTGCATTGACGAGGTTTTCTCGTTATATTTAGACCAAGTTCTTTTTTATTATTTTTAATTAGGTTATTCTCTTCTATGATCTTTATTGCTCTATGGATCTTAGCTTACCTAACTTTTTTTTTTGGGTTTCAACTTTAGTTAAGTAGCTTTGCGAAGTGTGGGCATCTGAATATTCCATTTCCGGCAACAGCAAATGATTGTGTCGTTTGGCTGTATTTAGCGGGTGCGCCAAAGTTCACCTAAAATTTCAACTCTTAGATTTGGAACTCCGAAAATGTTGTTTCTAAAATTGTTCATCCTAACAATCCCAATTCATAAAAACTACTCTTTTCCTAATATTTTAGTTCAATCAGCAACAACCTATCTATGTGCCTCTGACTATGGGATAAACTTGGGATAAATGGTCTTGAGGGTAAATTATGTTAAGTATAATTTACAAAGAGACAGGAAGCTGCCAAAATGGACTTTTTACATAAACGGCCTATACAGGGTGTCCCGAAACGTCACGTCCAGCGGGCACGGGATGATAGGCTAGGTTATACCGGCTCTGGGAAAAATAAAGAAAAAAATCTATGTCACTTAGTTTAGTAATAATAATAATATTTATGAAAATTATTGAAATCGACACCCTTGACTAAGTTTTCATGTACTGTACTCACAAATGACCAAATTTCAAAACGTTTTATTTTTTTATGTTATCCTAGAAAACTACTCTTTCGATTATAGTCACTTTTATGATGATCAATATTGGACATCTAGTAAAAAAAAATTAAGTTCGACTGAGTCATGGTTAAGAATTTTTATGTCAGCTAACTTCATCCCTTATTTTCTTTAAAAAACATTACTATAGCATCCTTGGCAAGTTGTCTAGAAAAATAGCCCATTTAATCAAGATTTCAAAAAGGTAAAATACTAACTATTTCCTTGTCTTATTTTTCCCTGAAAAATATTATGAACCAAAATGGGTCGTTCACAACTTGAACTAGGTGAAGTCTTTAGTATGCCTTACTTGGATGATAAAAGAAAATGTGACCGTAGGTTAGTGGCAGCGGCAAAAATGAATCGTTTGCTGTTGCTAAGCTTTCCATGATTGGTCGGTTTATGTGATGGGTGACCACTCCAAACATTTTTTAAAATATCTTTTATAACTTCTCCGTCCTTCGAAGGCACGCTAAGCGGTTGGTCCCGGAGACGTTGCGTGTGCCCAGTGTTGAGCATAATTGTCACCAGTTGAGGTGAGACTTATCCTCACGTTCACGCTTACGCTCAACGCAACTATCCCGGATTGGGATACAGTCACCGGCATCTCAGGCTACGTATTTCCGTTTTTTATCTTGGTCTTGCTGAATGTCATTTTTTCCAATAGAGCAAGGAAGACTAGTAATGTATTTTTCCGACATCTCCGTGCTTCAGAAGGCACGTTAAGCAGTTCGTCAAGGCTGACATCGCTAGATGTCAGTCGTAACGCTTAGTCGGAGGCCTTAGGGCGGCTTGATGACATCTGAAATATTTTTTTTCACTGAATTTACACCCCTGCAACAATCCGCACTTAGCCCGTGTGTTAGAGTATGGCTAGCGCCCACCCTTATAGTTGAGATGAGGCCTGTGCCCAGCTGTGGGACGGATACAGGCCGTTTATGTAAGTAATGTATGTAAGGAGGACTGAACGATAATGGTAAGCGTGATGTGCTATTTACCGTAAAAGTAGCCAGAGCTTAATAGAAAGCCATGTAGTCAGATGATATTAAGGCGTCCTAAGGCCTCTGAATAAGTTACGCGGCTGACTTCCGCTAGCACCTTAAGCTGGGAACAACTGCTTAATGTCATGTGTACGTGATACTATGAAAAAAAAACGGAATGGTCACCCATCACATTAACCGACCAATCATGACGCGCTTAGCCACAGCAAACGATTCATTTTTGCCGCTGCCACTAACCTACGGTCACTTTTTCTTTTATCATCCAAGTAAGGCATACTAAAGACTTCACCTAGTTCAAGTTTTGAACGACCCATTTTGGTTCATAATATTTTTCAGGGAAAAATAAGACAAGGAAATAGTTAGTATTTTACCTTTTTAAAATCTTGATTAAATGAGCTATTTTTCTAGACAACTTGCCAAGGATGCTATAGTAATGTTTTTTAAAGAAAATAAGGGATGAAGAAAGCTGACATAAAAATTCTTAACCATGACTCAGTTTTTTACTAGATGTCCAATATTGATCATCATAAGAGTGAGTATAATCGAAAGAGTAGTTTTCTAGGATAACATAAAAAAATAAAACGTTTTGAAATTTGGTCATTTGTGAGTACAGTACATGAAAACTTAGTCAAGGGTGTCGATTTCAATAATATTCATAAATATTATTATTATTACTAAACTAAGTGACATAGATTTTTTTCTTAATTTTTCCCAGAGCCGGTATAACCTAGCCTATCATCCCGTGCCCGCTTGACGTCACGTTTCGGGACACCCTGTATAGGTACGTCCCACTGCTGGGCACAGGCCTTACCTAAACTATGCGGTGGAACGAGCCATACTCCAACACGCGGGCTCAGTGCGGATTGTTGAAGGAGTTTAAGGTTAGTGAGCAACCTTAATGTCAGAAGTTATCAAGCCGCTCTAAGGCCTCTGACTAGGCTTAACGACTGACATATAGCGACGTTAACAATGACCAACTTCTTATCTTGCCTTCCGAAGTAAAGTGCCCGATAAATACATCATTAAATTTCGGTCGGGGTGGTCACCTATCCCATTTCCGACCTGGCGTGTGTTGCTTTACAACAGCGATGTCGCCGATCACTGTCACAACTGCGCCATTGGCACCTCGACACACATACATACATTTTAATGCTTTTCCCTTTCGGAATTAAGGCTCACTAACCTTACTTACACCCCTCCAGCAATCCGCACTGAGCCCCCGTGTTGGAGTACGGCTCATTTCGCTCGTAGTTGAGGTGAGGCCTGTGCCCAGCAGTGGGACGAATAGAGGTTTTATGTCATGTAATGTACCACTCGTTAGACCGCTACATTACACCGAAACGCTCGAGCATTTCGCTCAAGTTTTCATTCAGCACTAGGCACTGTCCAGTTGGCTAGCAAGTGCAAACGCGGCAGCTGTCATTAGCGAGCATCCTACCCTCGATGGTGGGGATGGGGGGGTGGCCTCAAATTGATTGCGCTCTCCTCCATTGTGAGATGATTTACAGACTGTCATTATTAATAGATAATGTCGAGTAAGTGGTTTGGAGACATATGACGTAGAGCTTGCGGTAGAGTTTACGATGTGGTATAATTGCAGAGCTGACGGACGTATGATGCGAAAACAATAAAACATAGAGTTTTTGACTACTGATTTGGTGTGGTGTGATTGTTGAGAAGTCGGCTACTACACCAAAGACCGCGGGTGCGACACCCGCACAGTACAAACATTTGTGTGCATGAACTTGTCTGTTTGTATTGGTCTGAGTTTTTTCCTATGTATCATCATCATCATCATATAAAGCGAACGACGCCCACTGCTGAGCATAGGCCTACCCCAAGGGTCTAATATATATGTGTCCATATCTATCTTTTTTTTCCTATGTATATTAAGTACTAGCGACCCGCCCCCGCTTCACACGGGGCAATAGGATGTTATTATACATATAAACCTTCCTCTTGAATCAATCTATCTATTAAAAAAAACCGCATCAAAATCCGTTGCGTAGTTTCAAAGATTTAAACATACAAAGGGACATAGGGACAGAGAAAGCGACTTTGTTTTATACTATGTAGTGATGTATTTACAAAAGAAAAAGTACACTGACCACTGTGCAACCGAGACCATTAACAGACCGGCCGTATCTTTCTAGTACATTTACCTTAAGAGCCAGGGTGATTCCATCAATGTAAAAGGCAGATACACCCTCTGCCTTTAACAAAGATGGAATGGTTCGATTCCCGCCTGAAGCCAAGATCGATGTCTTTTTCTGGTATTCGGATCATACCAGAGATCGTCTGAGCTAAAATGTCGCGCTCCTCCACCGCATCTTGCTTGCAAGGGTGCGTCATTTCAGCTTAGACGATCCCCACTTATTTATTTATTTATTTATTCTTTATTGCACAAAATTAAGAAAAAAAGTACAATTGGCGGACTTAATGCCTGGAGGCATTCTCTACCAGTCAACCGCAAGGCATAACAGAGAATTTAGGAAGTTTGGGCTGTGCAACTTGCTATAGTTAAAAAGATATGAGGGTGATCCATAAATTAATGAATATACTGAGTGATAAAAATACATAAAGTAATATAAAACGATAAAATTAAAATAAATAACAATAGTAATATACATACACATACAGTAAATACATAAAGAATAAAAATAAAATAAAATAAATATAATTATATTGCCTAAAGTAAAGTGGATAAGCACGGCTAATTACCCTAGAATTGTGGAACACTTACTTTTGTCACTGTAGGTACACAGCTCTGTCTCTAAGCCCAGGGCCCAGGTGGGCCCGCGTTCGAGACTTCCTTGCACAATTTGCGCCTGGCTTTCAAATGATGGAAAACACGGAAAAAAAAATATGTATGTTTGTTGTTAGTAATGAGGAGCATTTTCAGACAAAAAGTAAAATAAAGACAAATTTACGACTTCAATATGCATTTGACATGTGTACAAACTGCTCGAGCTACATCTATGGTAAAAGCACTTTTATTATGGGAATCAAATTTTTTAATCATTTGCCGCTATTCTTTATATTTTTTTTTTCTTTTTTTTTTTCTTTTCTTTATTTTTTTTTTCTTTTTTTTCTTTTTTTTTCTTTTATTCTTTTTCTTTTTTTTTTATTTCTTTTTTTTTTCTTTTTTTCTTTTTTTTTTCTTTTTTTATGAATAGCGGCAAATTGATTTGATCTTTAGTAAATCCACAGTTTAAGAGGAAATTGAAAGAGTGGTTAATAATAAAATGCTTTTATAATCTGGACGAATATTTTAGATGTAAGAATTGACTTCATAATTTTTAATTCATAATTTTTAATTTTATTGTTTTGAGACATTTTATTTGATTTGATTTTGTTTATGCTGTTTAAATTCTATTTTATTGACTTGTAATTTAATTTTGTAATGCTGTTCAATTTATTTTATGGACGTTAAATAATTTTAATTTAATATTGTACGCCCGAAAGGGGCAAACTGTTGATACTGTCTTTGTATTTATAACCAGCAAATGTACCTACACAGTTATGGCAATAAATGAATATCTTATCTTATCTTATCGTATCTAAATCCAGCAATACGGATAATGGGGGTTTTCGTGTGTTCAGTTATCCATTTTACCAATTTTTAAAAAGCTTCAAAGAGTTTTTCCTCAAAACTTCTCTTTGAGGAGCTTCTATTGAAGCTGTAAAATGTTAGATGATGATAAGTAGTAGAATTTGTAGCTGAGTTAGAAAAACGTGGCAATAAAAGATATCAGTACGACAAATTAGTAACAATAATTGTCGAACTTTACTTGACGCTTTATTAAAATTTTTAGGTGATGTTGTAAAAAAAACGAGTTTGTTAACTTGCGGCTATCTAATTTTCCCGTTGCTGAGTTATTGGAATAAGCAAAAAAAGGCTAAGGAGAAGATTTGAAAAGAAAAACGAGTGTTCTCGGCAGAGTCAACGTCCAAACCAATGGTAGAATCACATAATTATTTACTTATCGATTTTTATCCCTATTAATGTTTTTAATTTTTCAAGGAATGTTCACGAGATGTAATCCACGTTTTACTGGACGCCTTTGATGGTGGCCTTTTGGACTTTGAAATTTGGAAGATAAAATAACACCCGAAAATTGCAAATTACATTTGAATACCCGAGGTTTTTTCCGAAAAATACGTTTATTAATTAAAGACACTGCCACAGTTTCCATAATAAGCAATAATCTACAATAAAACGAATAAAAACAAACAAGAATAGATTGAAGTTAATTTTGCTACCGAAATTGTATTACAAATCCCTAAAAACATCCGGTATAAATAATGTTATCTATTGTCGTAAGTTAATTCTAACCGCTCACAGGCTAAAAACTGTTTAGTTCCAAAGTTCATAGTCCTAATATAATAAGATAATAAATTTCTTTTTATAAAGGTCCTTCGTGTGATGACTGTTTTGTTAATTAAGTTCATTTGATTACAAAATACCAAAAAAATGGTCACCCTACCTCATGTACTGCACTTGACATAACTTTTGCTGATTATGCGAAAAAGTCATTTCACAGACATATTTTTCATATAATCAGTCTCCTAGCTAGTGTGACCATTCCTATGAATGCATTGTAAATAACTTTTGGTAGGACACGTTGTGTTGAGACGTTTACCTAACCTACCAAATCATTGTCTGTCTTTGGAATTAAAAAAAAGAAAATTTTTAAAACCTTTTTTTTATAATTTTTCTTTTTTTTAACTGAAGGTCAGTCACAATCACAGTTGAGGTTTTTTCAAAAAAGGTTTTTTTTCATCTTATTCATTTGGGAAAACCTCGAGCTAGTGGCAATATGTAACGCGTTGTATGGGCATCGCTTGTCGTTAACACTGACGTCAGTGAGAAAGCGTGGACGTTTAATCATTTGCCGCTATTCTTTATATTATTATTTTTTTCTTTTTTTTTTCTTTTCTTTTTTTTTTTTTTTTTATTATTATTTTTTCTTTTATTCTTTTTCTTTTTTTTTATTTCTTTTTTTTTTCTTTTTTTTTTTTCTTTTTTTATGAATAGCGGCAAATTGATTTGATCTTTAGTAAATCCACAGTTTAAGAGGAAATTGAAAGAGTGGTTAATAATAAAATGCTTTTATAATCTGGACGAATATTTTAGATGTAAGAATTGACTTCATAATTTTTAATTCATAATTTTTAATTTTATTGTTTTGCGACATTTTATTTGATTTGATTTTGTTTATGCTGTTTAAATTCTATTTTATTGACTTGTAATTTAATTTTGTAATGCTGTTCAATTTATTTTATGGACGTTAAATAATTTTAATTTAATATTGTACGCCCGAAAGGGGCAAACTGTTGATACTGTCTTTGTATTTATAACCAGCAAATGTACCTACACAGTTATGGCAATAAATGAATATCTTATCTTATCTTATCGTATCTAAATCCAGCAATACGGATAATGGGGGTTTTCGTGTGTTCAGTTATCCATTTTACCAATTTTTAAAAAGCTTCAAAGAGTTTTTCCTCAAAACTTCTCTTTGAGGAGCTTCTATTGAAGCTGTAAAATGTTAGATGATGATAAGTAGTAGAATTTGTAGCTGAGTTAGAAAAACGTGGCAATAAAAGATATCAGTACGACAAATTAGTAACAATAATTGTCGAACTTTACTTGACGCTTTATTAAAATTTTTAGGTGATGTTGTAAAAAAATCGAGTTTGTTAACTTGCGCCTATCTAATTTTCCCGTTGCTGAGTTATTGGAATAAGCAAAAAAAGGCTAAGGAGAAGATTTGAAAAGAAAAACGAGTGTTCTCGGCAGAGTCAACGTCCAAACCAATGGTAGAATCACATAATTATTTACTTATCGATTTTTATCCCTATTATCTGATTTGTCACAAGTGCTTTCATCAAGGGCGTACCCAGGTAGGGGCAGGGGGGGGGGCAGCTGCCCCCCCCTAGAAGTCAATTTTCCTTACAAGTGGAAATTAAAAAAAAAAATTTTCAATATACCTGACCGACCATCTTTTCGAAACAGGTATGAGCTGCCCCTCCTAGCTGAAATCCTGGGTACGCCCTTGGCTTTCATCTTAAATGAATAACCTTTTTTTCACTTTATTTTACTTCACAAAATTTTCTTCGGCACTTAGGCGCCAACTTTACGACGAAAAATTCTGATTAAAAGTGAAATAGTTTAACTATTAACTAGCTGTCGCGGCGGACGTCGGTTAGAAACATTATTGAACTTTTGCACCCTTTGAACCTTCTCTGGACCTTCACAATTATTTCAAAAGTTATCTAAATAGGTCCATTCGTTCTTGAGTTTTAACGAGACTAACGAACAGCAATCCATTCAAGGGGGAGTTCTTCCAGTGGGCGTGGTAGGCCAAATCCCAAACTATGAGGAATATCGAAATATGCTGAAAGGAGTCTCAAGGCCGATTTTAGCAAAAATTAAAACTGCACACTTACCTTACTCAGATTTTACAAAAAACTTATCTTAGCCGAACCAGTAGGTTCTGGAAAAAAAAGTCAGCCAGTATTGTTATGCCATCTCGTAGTGTCCCTTTTAAGGAACAATAAAAATTCTGGAAAGTAACCTTTTGAAAACGGGGTTTATTCCCAATTTGCTTGATTTCGCTTGCCTTGTAGGTATTTTATTAATATTGCATCAATAAAAAATATTTTCGTTTAAAATTCTATGTTTATTGTCCAAGGTCTACAAAATAATTAACAATCTGACAGTTCAACTTTTCATAACTTTGAATTCCTGCAAAAACTAAAAAGAGGTTGCATTCTTTTTTAATCCGCATGCATAAAACCTCAAACACCTTTCCCGATTTTTCCCGAACTTTCACGATTATTTCAAGACCAAAGTCAGCCAAATCGGTAGAGCCGTTCTCGAGTTTGAGCGAGACTATCGAACAGCTTTTCTAGGTTCTCATTCTGACTTAATAATTAATATAACGACAGGCAATTCCAGACTGAAAAAGTATATTATTTCTTAACCCTCCATCCCAACATAATCAAAATCAGCCAGTCTAGCCATTTAGAATTTGCTTCTCAAATAGCTTCGCGCGTTGAATTATTATGTAGTCGTAAACTTAAACAATGCTTCATTATGTTTGTAAATAGACACTTTTGGCTCAGCAATGAGGAAATGAGCGGCAGATAGAATCTTTAATGACATTAGTGACTGAATGATCAAGTAATAAAACTGGTTAAATTATGGTTCAGAATATTGTAGACGGTTTTTCCAACATCAGCTATGCTATTCCGGCGGACGCCAACACTCCCTTCGCTCGTGTGAGTGAACTTTAAAACTCAATTTCTTTGCAACTGTGGTCGTTTGAAAAATAAAGGACTAAGTCAAATAACATTTTTGAATTATTTACATACGAAATGAGGGAAAATACTAATTGAAAGTAAAGCGTATTAATGATTGAGGTAAGCGTGAAGCACCGAGATCTGAAGTGAAGTCCGATGTGCACCGCCGGAATAGCACGGCTGAGCGGAAATGAAATTTCCTTTTGGCGACTTAGGTCTATCAGGAAAAATTACTAGATATAAAAATGATTAGAATGTGATATTGTCAAAAAAAAAATTGGAGAGATGTATTTTTTGACTAAGTATAAAAATGCCGATTATCTTAAAAAAGTCGAAGGTGATCATTACCGACATATAAAAATGCTGACATTTAAGAAAGTCCAAGATGATTATTCCTTTATTACCTATAAAAATGAAATCTAATTTACGTTATTATTTATTTGAACACTGTAATACTACTTTAGGCTGGGCTGTTTTCTAAATAATTTATGCAGTTCTAACTATTTATTGATTCGATTCCTATTTAAAATCTAGATTGTATAGCTGTATAACCTAATTGCAAGATCCTCCTTTCATTTTGACTTCGTCATTTTTTCTTCTAATACGTCATCACAAATGGCCATTGTTCGCATTTTGACACATTTCTAATTCGCGCCCTACGCGACGCCTGTCACAGACGTCAAAACGCGTTCCATTTTCAAATAATTTCTCGCTTCTTTTGCTCTGGACCTTAACATTCAATTTTAAACTTTATTATTTCGCTTTTAATAATCATTCCTGCACAACATACTTTTGGATAGTCTATGCTTTATATTTTCCGAATTGATTAAAGCCGTAATGAACTTTATTGTAAATGCCATAAGGCTGAGAATAGAGTTTTATACATGAAAATAAAGCGTTGGTAGGAAATAGTTCTATTTTGTCACAATAACCATTTGCTGGCGTTACAACAAAATGTAGTGCAAATTTAATTCTTATTGCTATTGTATTAGGAATTTTAGTATTTTTGTAGAGTGTCATTATGACTTTGTGTCATAATTAGTTAGTCACGCGTTTTAGAAGCACTCTAGCGGCGTCAAGGGATCATTTTGAAGGGAGAGTTGACTTTTGAATTTGGAATTATAATTCTGTTTTCATATTTCTAGAGAGGATGCTTATATTCTATCCCTTAGTGAATTGTAGGGTTAGAGTGTGACGAATATGACACTTTTTATTGAAAATAAATTGTTTGTATAATAAAATTACTGAGTGTAATGTAGAGTTTGGTATGATTTACTCTCAATTTGAGTAATAGTTACTGCCTGTTTTGCTGTGTGTGCCTTAGACGAAAGCTCGTTTTATAGATACATAGGTACATCACTAAAAATATATAGTTTCTGTAATATTACACACCACACCACTGATCGCGGGTACGATTTCCGCACAGTACAAACACTTGAGTGCATGAACATTATCTGTTTGTACTGGTCTGAGTGTTTCCTATGTCTTGCCTACATGTTTAAACAAAAAAAATGTATTTAGGTAGATATGTTTATCTGTTGTCGAGTATCCGTCCTTAGTTGCTTAGTTTGGGGCTAGATGGCGCTGTGTGGAATAATTTCCAGAGAAATTATAGATTTATTTATGAGTAAGCAATGGAGAAACAATAACTGTATAGTTTTCCCCACTCTTCAAACCTACGCTCCAATTCGCTCGATGGAATGTGGGCTTTTGAATGTTCCGGTCATTAAGACGGAAACAATCAGTGCTGTGACTTCATCCTTACTAAGTTGGGTTCAAATAATCTCTAAAAATGTGGGTTTCTGAATGTTCCGTTCATCAAGACGGAACAATCTGTGTGCCTCTGACTTCACCGATTGGAATAATGTCGTGTATATTTGTTTGAAGAAAATATTATGTAAGTACTGCTTGTTTATGACTGAGAAATAAAAGAAAAAAATCTCATCATAAATATTACTATTACTATCCGCATCATTTCCATTCCCATAAAACCTCATGGGAAGCGTCCATCAAGCTTGCTAAAGAGATACTAACGAAATTATACGACGGCAATGAGACCAAAAGACTTAACCAAATTACGCTTGAAGCGCGGGAAATCTCGCTTTCTTTGCCCTAATGATTAAAAAAAAACTGTTCCAATTTCAAACTCGGCTATTAACGCCGACCAATCAGAGCGAGCAGGCTTGATTGTTGGGCGTGCCAGTACTGATTACTTACACTCAGACATTTTAGGCGTCGCTGTAAACCTATATCGATCTCATTCTTTCTTGTTAGAATTTGAAAGTGTGAAAGAGAAGGAAGACTTTTGATTACAGAACGCAGAACGGCGGGCAGTCGCGTGGATCGTTTTAATATTTAATTTTACGATCATATTAAGTTTGTTATGAATAAGTTTATTGTGTTGTGTCGTATTTATGGGGGTGCGGTGTTGGCCCGATTAATGGACGGCCACACGATTTGCTGGGCAAATTGTTTGTGATGATATCAAATTATGTTGGTTTGGAATGTATAAAAAATACAAATAAATAAATGCTGCCGTTATAGGTAAACTGTTTTTCGTTATTATAAGCATAACATAACATATCTGTACTGGGTTAGTCATAGGCACACTGATTGCTGCTGTCACTGTGAACTGAACATTCAGAAGCCCACATTTTGCCGAGGGGCTATGAACCCAACGTGATGAGGGGCGAGGGGCGTTATCCGGGTTGCTTGGGTTTTATAGCGGTGTTTTCCATTACCTGAGAGTTAGTTGCAAATTGTACAATGAACACAAAGTAGGTGTGTTCCGGCCAGATTGGATTTCGGGACCATAGGGTTTCAAGCCTGAGTGTTTAACCACTGGGCTACGACCCTCTCCAATATTCTCGGTGGCACAATACTTAGTCCTGTCTTCTTCTTCAAACGGCTCTAGCTGAAAATCAGCGCTCCAGCTCAGGCTGTAGCTAGCCAGCCGATTCGACTGTTTTATTTTTTAATTAAAAAGCATTTTTAGTTTAGTTGTTTGTATAATTTAGTTCTTTTATTTGTTTTTTGTATTGTTATATTTTTCAACCAAATTTGTGATTTGTATGTTTACTTACAGTCGAATAAATTTTCTTTCTTTCCTTCTAGTGCCGATCTCACCAGTGCTATGCCGTTGGAGAGTGGGTTGAATTCGAACCGTTGCCAATAGTTGTAATTTTTATGCGGGAATAAAGGCTGATTGTAAAGCTTAAGTTTGTAAGACAATGGAAGTTTGGGCTTCTGAATGTTCCGTTCACCATTACGGCGACAATCAATGTGCTGTATAGGGCACGACACGTTAAATACCACGTTTGGGATATAACTTAGTCGTGAGCTCATGTCGTCTTAAGTTTTAGTTTTCAACAACTGATAGAATTTCGTTCTGGAGCTGAGCGGAGACGAGATATCGTGTGAATGACGAAATTCTATTGGTTGTTGAAAACACAGCTCGAATCCACTTGACTCTGCTCAACTCTGGTGGAGTCTGGGCTATCTTTCTTTGGACATTATTCCACACAGCGCCATCTAGTCCCAAGTGGGCTAATTTTAGTCCGATAATATGGATACTAGACAACGGATAAACATACTTAAATACTTTTTCTTTTGTAAATACATACTTTATATACATAGGAAACACCCAGACCAATACAAACAGACGTGTTCAGGCACACAAATGTTTCTACTGTGCGGGGATCGAACCGTAGTAGCCGACTTCTCAACAATTACACCAAGACGGTCGTCAAAAATTGTTGGAGTATGGCTTGTTCCACCTCATAGTTGAGGTGAGGCCTGTGCCCAGTTAGTGGGACGTATATAGGCCGTTTATGTATGTATGTATGTTAAGCGAAAATAAAGTCTACAGTCAGACTTTAGTAGACAGTATATTTAAGTTCGAAAGACAGTAGGTGTTGGAAGGAAGTTTGGGCTTCTGAATGTTCCATTCACCATCACGGCAACAATTAGAGTGCTTTAGGCTATACCACGCTTGGGATATACTTAGTCGTGAGCTCATGTCGTCTTATGAAACGCTACATAATGTTTTACATCAAGGTCAAGACTCCACTAGAGCTGAGCGGACTCTGCTCAACTCTGGTGGAGTATGGGCTAAACAACCGCGTAACAACTAGCCCCCTTATTCATTAAAACTTAAACAGCTCTTATAGAACACGATAACTTTTGTATCGCTTTGTCACTGTTATTCTTGTTGCTGCCGCCATTTGCGAGTAAGTGACACAACACATCAATTGCTCAAACTACGCTGCGGGTCCGTTTTTAAGAATAAGGGGGTTAGTCGCGAACTCACGTCGTCCTATAAAACGCGACATAACGTTTCACATTACCAGCCACGTAACTCAATTAACAACTAGGTATCTACCTACCCATCGTCAAATACGTCACGTAGTTGGCAGTGAAACTGATTGACGTGTCTAATTAGTGCATTTTCTTGGCTAATTAGTGTTACGATAATAAATAGCTTTATTAGTAGAGTGAGGATAGATGAGAGGTTATTTGGTCGTACTTACCTAGGCTAAAAATAGACCATTAAACTACACACATCAAAAGTGTCTAGGGATATCTCAAGCATTTTCATACAAAGTATAGCTATTGGGGAGGCTGTAAAAATTAAAATATTGATACCAACGTAGAAATTTTTAGGACACAGAAATGCTATATCTGCCCTTTCAGATTGTATAAAGAAATTCATTGTGGTAGCATTATTGTACAATCGTAAGGACGTTAAAAAAAAGACTGATTTTTCTTTTAAAAGGTTTCAAAATTTTAGCAAAATCAAACGTTTTTTTTGTAATATTCTTAACCTTTATCTTATGCCTGTTTCCTCGAGTTATTCTAAGATAATTCTGAGCATTATCTAATATCTTTGATTTTGCTAAAATTTTGAAACTTTTTAAAAGAAAAATCTGTCTTTTTTTTAACGTCCTTACGATTGTACAATAATGCTACCACAATGAATTTCTTTATACAATCTGAAAGGGCAGATATAGCAGTTTCTGTGTCCTAAAAATTTCTACGTTGGTATCAATATTTTAATTTTTACAGCCTCCCCAATAGCTATACTTTGTATGAAAATGCTTGAGATATCCCTAGACACTTTTGATGTGTGTATTTTTGTTACTTAAACTTTTGTTAAGAGGGAAAAAAAGCACTCAAGTGTGAGTCGGACTCGCCCATGAAGAGTTCCGTAGTATTTTTGAAAAACTACTATTTGTTCTAAAGATTAGAAACCCAGGAAAAAGTATTCGATCTTGGGCTCAGGCGGGGCTGGAACCGGCGTCTTCCGCATTCCGCACTAACCCAACTGCACTTTTTCAGGGTTTCCCATCTTTTAGTAAGAAGATAAAGCACTATTTCTAAAGCTGAAATAAAAATAACCTTCGTACTTACTTGATCTCCTTCAAACCAATTCTGGGTAGAAGTCAAAAAGTCGGTCGCTGGACAAAAAGTTTATTCTGACTGGTAGAGAATGCCTCAGTGACACAAAGTCCACCTTTTGTACCGTTCATTGATGTGTAATAAAGAATTAATAAAATAAGAAGTTTGCATGGGAATGTACATCAAATAAATAAATAAATTAATAAATAAATACATCATATTTTTTTTAGTTTTATTATTCTCTCATTTTAGAAGTTACAGGGGGGGAAGGGGGGAGACACACATTTCTTTCTTGTTGTTTAAATTGTTAATAAGAACCAAGGTTTTGTTGTAAGTACCATTTGTGTTTGTTTGTTTATCCTTCCTTTTAGTCTACTGCACCGCCTTAATTTCTCTGTCTGACTGTGTGGTTCACTGGTAGAGAATGCCTAGATTGGGTCCGCCATTTTCACTTTACTTTTGTGCAATAAATAATTATAAATAAATTAATAAACCTTCAAAAATCCACTCCACTTTTTTCGAAAAAACTGTAACAAAAAGTCAAAATACAGTATTTTTAAATTTAAGCCATGTCACTTGAAGAACATAGCACCGAATCCAAGATTGAATTTCTTAATATCTTTTCTCAGTGCTCACTGACTTCCATGATTAACTGTACCAAACTTTAACATACTATAGTCCGTTCGCGTTAAGAATGCAGTAATTTCATACTTGTCCTTCGATCTAGCACGCCCCCAAAGCAATCAAATCGTTCCTAATTAGAAACTCAAGTCCACAGTGTCCAGTTGAACGCATACTTTGGAACGCAGAGGTTGTGTATCTCAGGTTTTTTTGTGTGCAACAGAATTATATTTAAAAATCATTCTTAACGCGAACGGACTGTAGCCACAGTAGTTTCTGCCATGTGTTAATTAAAAGTCAGTCGAGCTTGCCTTTTCTAATACAAATAATCCAGTATAATAAGTAATATTTATTCAGATTATCTCATTAAATACAAAAGCTCTTCAACTATTCGGAAATGGCGCATCTCATCCCAGTCCGTTCCGTTTCACGCACGCAATCCCCTTTATTGTAGAGAATTTAACAACGCGAGATTTATGCTTCCCGAACTGTCAACTTTGTTATTAGGGCCGAAACTAACAGTTTTTCTGTGGAACAGATTAACTTAAAAACGATAATGATTTATTTATTTATTTTTTCTTTTTTGCACATTAAAAAATAAAGTACAAATGGCGGACTTAATGCCAAGAGGCATTCTCTACCAGTCAACCACATGGTCAAACATTTCATCTTTTAATCTGTATTATGAGTTATTATGGTTCTTCTCTCTCTTTTTTTAAACAAACTTTAAAACTGTCGCATTGCTGTACTGTTTAGTCCTTTAGTTGACGGGTAGAAAATGTTTTATCAGCATTAAGTCCTTTCTTGTCCAATTTGAACCTTTTTCAAAAAATAAAGCCTATCAGATGAAACCCGATAAATCAGAAAAAAACAGGAATATACTATTGACAACCCTACGGCCTCCCCAGATTATTTATAAAGACTCCATTCTCGATTATGCTTTGTCGCTACGCAGAGATTATGTCCCGGAAAGAATTAAGTAATATTTACTCTGCGAAAAATATTTTTATGAAAACTTATTGCTTACAAATAAGAAAGTACATAAACATAACATACACAAACGGCCTGTAAACGTCTCACTACTGGGCACAGGCCTCATCTCAACTATGAGGTAGTGCGAGCCATAATCCACGCGGGCTCAGTACGGATTGTTGGAGGGGTGTTAGGTCAGTGAGAAACCTTAATGTCAGATATTATCAAGCCGCCCTAAGGCCTCCGACTAGGCTTAACGACTGACATCGACCAACGTCAACCGGGACAACCTGTTTAACATGCCTAAGAAAATAAAATTGGCTAAAAAAAAATACTTAAGACCTAGATGCATTATCTACCAGTCAAAGGCAAGGTTTATTAGATAATTTAGGAAGTTTAGGCTCTGCAACTTGCTAGAGAAATTGAAGTTGTTTATAGCTTTTTTGGAACTACCATAATTTAGGTTAATGTTAGACCTATTATTTCTTATACTTACACCGCAATTGATAGGTCACTGTTTACTTATCGTCTATTTTTGGTGGTAACTTTAATGGTTTTTGTGCCAATGTAAAACAACTTTACAAGTTTTCTGAGTTCAATCGAAATTTCGATGTTTTCAACATAAAATATAGACAGCGAGTGAGCAAATGTCTTTCACGTCTTAAATCTGTCTCCGTCTTTCCACAGAAAGCTACAGCGCATTTCCTCACCGGAGCCATTTGTAAGCACATCGCTAATTACCCCATTAGCTCCCAGCAAGAAGATAAACTACACTCAAACACATTATCAGATCAAAGCAACCACAAAATAGGGTAGCTCAGCGCACACTGGCCGCGTGTAATGGAACGCGCCGTTGTAAGTGAAACGGAACGGCGGGCCACGCCTCTTCCGCCGAGCTGTCAAAGTGACAGCGCGCCAAATTGCGTCTTGTTATTTTTTTTAGGATTTATGGCTTTTGGGTGCTGTCGTTTGGCTAATGAGGTTGAATAGTTTGTCACAATAATTTGTTGTGGTATGATGACGAACTGAAATGAATATTTGGGTGGACGGATATCCTGTTAAAGGTCTCGTAACTTCGTTGTGTAAACGGTCGGCCTGAAATTTCTTGTGTATGGCCTTCGTTCAGCAGAAGAGTGGCAGCATTTATTTGGTCATCATCATAGATCAGATGATGATGAATACACGGTCTGAACGTGCATGTATGTATAAGTTGATCACCAGAAACACCAGGAACACAAAGTAGATGTTCCGGCCAGGATTGAACTCAGGACCACCGGGTTCCGGGCCAGAGTGATAAACCACTGGGCCACGACACTATAGCTAGTGGATCCACCTATGTACATTTTCAGAGAAAAATAATGAAACTAAGTTTGGGGCTAGACGTCGCTGTATGGAATAATGGCTAGTGATATTTATTTACAAAAAACTGCTGACATAAGTTTTTACTTTTTGTTTATAATATAAGTGGAAACTTAATTGGTTTAAGCATGAAATTTTTTGTGTTTATTGTGTGATCTATAATCTACTAATCTACTGTCTGTTTCCCAAATAAAAAAAAAAAAAAAAAATAGGTACTTCGGAATACCTAAGTACCTATCACAAATAAGCGAAAAACAAACCAGGAATTATCGGGAAAACTAATTGATAACTACCGAGATACCCTCTATAATTACTAAGGGGCTCAAATTACCGAAAAACAAACGTCGAATTAGCCGAAAGGTGTAATTTAGTGGACATTAACAAATAAATATTCAGACGGTAATTGCTAGGGGGGTTGGGCCAATGTTGGCGGCCAATGTTCGATTAAAGTTACTCAACAAGACCCTTTTCTAATCGAAGCCTCGTAGATACATTTTTAGGTGTCAATATATTTTTTATCGAATGTGATCAAAGTAATCAATCAGTTAATTGAAAGTATTTATATTCACGTAGGTTTATGTAGTTTCAAATCGTCAAATTATTTAAAGAAGACATAATTAAGTATGGACATACATATTAGCATGATAGGGATATACAAAATACACAAACACATTGTGACTCTACCACCGGTGTTGAAATGTTATTTATGTACTGAGAAGAACGGACAAGACACTGTCAGTGTTTTCAAATAATAATTATCTATAGCTTTAAATTTAAGACCAAACAAAAGCAACTGTATAAAGTTAGTATCTTAGTAGGTTAAGTCTAAGTATTCTGATAACGTAGTATTAAAAACTCTACATCAATGATAAACAGAACTCAAACACAAAAGCTTCAAATCACCAAATACTAAAAGTTGGCGCAAACATTGGCCCCAGCCGGGTCGTAATCGATTATAAAGAGTTAGCAGTAATTGATAGGTTTGACTGGTCATTTGCGACGAGGCGAGTTATTTGAGCAAATACACGTCGACAACCATAGAGCATAGAGTGAGGAATGATTAGATGGGGACATTAAAAAAAAAAAAAAGAAGAAGATATAATCAAAATTCCATTTTTCGTTTATTTTGTTCTTGCCATCCTCTACCAGAAAGTTGTCTGAAAGAGATAGCTCCCTGGCGATGAGGGCGATTAAATTGTACATTGGTCTCTGTTATTCAATACAACTGTTACTTATGTTTTCGCAAAATAAACAGTTCTTATCTATATAACTAATCTATTTGACTTGGACTTTAAAATCGTCTTAAAATCTTATTTTATGCCATTCATATTGTTTAACGTGCACATTTCGCACCTCCGTTCAAATAGTGTCACATCTCAAAAAACCAACCTATAAATGTGCCACTATTTGAGAAAACATTTTGATGTTTGGCAAACGTAATGATGGAATAAAAAGGATTTTAATTTTTTTTGACATGTGACACTATTTGAGCGGAGGTGCGATTTGTATTTAGAACCATTTGTTCAACTGTTCACCGCTAGATGGAGTTATCCTCCGATAGCTCGCGCAAGCATTATGTTTTTTCGTCTGTATATAGTCTATTGTCAAATTTGTATCGATAAGCTCTCAGGGAACAGTATTCCCAATAAACAGGTGCAAACAAATAGACCTAGTATTACTGCCTGAAAGGGTATCTTCGACCAAGACCTAAACTGTAGGTTTTTCACATATACACGTAAAAAATGTGGCTACCACAGTCGTCGAAAGTTTGTTTGTATAGAAAAGGCCATCGTCATCGCATTTATATTCTTTTAACAAGTTGCACAGCCTAAACTCTTCAAATTATCTATTCTATACCTTGCCGTTGAATGCTATAGAATGCCTCTTTTCACTCAGTCGTCAATCCGCCAAATTGTTATTTTCATAGTTCCATAGAAGATGAGTAAATAAATACAACTCTACAACATTTATAAGTCTACAACACTTAGTTCTCA
Source organism: Udea ferrugalis (assembly GCA_950022985.1). NCBI lineage: Eukaryota > Metazoa > Arthropoda > Insecta > Lepidoptera > Crambidae > Udea > Udea ferrugalis. The sequence goes on from OX465543.1 coordinate 6,680,977, forward strand.
AACACTATAATCTGTTAATGTGGGGTTGTCGTAAACGCGGGTCTAACTCACCCGCAGGGGTGGAATACACCCGGGGTGAAATACACCCAGGGTGGATTGCACCCCACACTCCACTATTTATTAGTCATAATGCTCATGATAGATCGATTGATTCGGACAAGGGTACCGTTGTTTTGTTTAATTGCATTAACATTATTTTTGAGCACCGTTTTATTTTGGTTAAGCTGGCTGGCTTTTACTAGCATTTAGACCAGTTTTACAATAAACAACAGCCCTATACGTCCCAACGCTGGGCCTAGGTCTCATCTGTGCTATAAACCTTGCTGGCAGATTGAATCCGCTCGAAGGACTCCGACTAGACTCACCGACTGATACTTACCGTGCTTACCGTGTCTTCCGAAAAAGATATAATCTGTCTACAGCATAGACATAGAGAACCTAACAAAAACAAAACAAACTCAACAAAAATATAAATAGCAATCAAAGAGATCCGATTCAAACAGCAAAAAGGTTAAACCGAAACGCCGTCTGGAATCAACGCATCGACGCTTCTTGCGTGTGAAAAAAAAACGAAAACGTCAAAAAGCGCGCGCATTCCCATCCATCAAGCTGACAGCTCTTCTCATCGCGCAAAACGGTTACGATTGCTTCTCGTTAGGCATTGATGACTTTGTTAATTGTTATTTGGCACCAAATTAGATTCAACGCGCCCACTGACGTGTGAATTGATCGCTCGTTGTCTCAAAGTATTTTAATTTGAATTCTTCTGATGTTGGCTGTATGCAGTTGTCTTTGCGTCTTTCTTCCGCGATGACGTTTATTTATTAGCTTCTTTATTGTGTCAACTGGATACAGTTTATTTTAATTTATGGCCAATAAGTTCTGGTTAAAAATAAGTAACTTTGTGGGTATTACAAAGTCAGGAAAACGCAGTGTTAAATTAAGACTGGCCGTTTACGCGCAGTGAAGCTCGGCTGAATTTGCTCATCCGTACTTCACAGCTGTCAGGCCGCCATGTTTGAATCTTAAGGCCGTGTGCATACTGCAAGATCCAGTATGGTAGGTATAATTAGGTGTATTGAGTTTTTATTAAACAATGAATTTTGGCAAACTTGCCTGATGGTAAGCGGTTACCGCAGCTTAAAGACACGTGTATCGTATTAGATGTATCTATCTAGATCCTTTTCAAACTCTTCTCGAGGAACACTGAACAATCATTAAGCTCATCAGAAAAATCTTAGCAGGGACATCGTTCAATAATGAAGTGTCATCACTCCAGTAATGCCTTTAATAGGAATGCGAATAACTGCCTTTCTACGTCCCTGCTGGGCACACGCCTCACCTCAACTGAGGTGGCAAAGGTCGAAAGCGAGCCACTTGTTCCCAACTAGTAACACTGTTACCTGTCACATTGTGACTCGTTAGGACTACTTTGCAAAATAATTCCCAACCAGTCACACATGTGACATGTTGGGACACCTATCTTAAATATTTCCTAACCAGTTACACTACTAAGCTTCTACAGCTACAGCAAAGTGTATCGCGTTCGAATAGTCGTCGTACAAAAAGTCGTCATGGCGCCCTTGCGCAGAAACTCTACAACTGAAATTACACCAAATCGTCGTCACATTTTATTTCCAATAGTTATAATGTTTTTTTTGTTAAGTTTTATTTAAGCTTCTGAATAGTCTCTTCACTAAAACGGCTACATTCAGTGTGTTTTCAGACTGCCCCGTTTTGATACTGTTATGACCATGTGCTAAGTTAGTTCCTATTTCAGTTACAACGTCCTGCCATTGACTCGAAAATTTTGGACGCAATAAAAACGAGAGTCGTTTTTTTTAGATTTGCAACGCTGGTGGTAGACACACATTATAATTATTCTTCTCCTTATCCTAAGTCTTCGGAGAGCTTTATTTTTAACCGCTTCAACTCCCGCATCGTTTGAGCTGCAATCACAAGTGTACAAAGGCTGGAGCATGGCTGGAGTGTGCAGCCATGAAGCAGAGGCGACGGAGTGGAGCTGGTTGTTGCTTTAACAAATTAGTTAATTGCGCTCGAGTGGAAGGAAGGCTAAATGTGGAACTGCAGATGTGTGATGTGTGATTCGTGGTTCTAGCACATATAAACCATTAACAACTTCGCAAAACTCTACAACTGAACTGAACTGAACTCTACAATCATCATCAAATTTTATTTCCAATAGTTATAATGTTTTTTTGTTTAGTTTTATGTAAGCTTCTGAATAGTCTGTTCACTAAAACGGCTACATTCAGTGTGTTTTCTGACTGCCCCTTTTTAGATACAGTTGTGACCATGTGCTAAGTTAGTACTTATTTCAGTTACTACGTATTGGAATGTACTGTCACTGACTCGAAAATTTTGGACGCAATAAAAACGAGAGTCGCTTTTTTCAGATTTGCAATGCTGGTGGTAGACACACATTACAATTATTCTTCTTCTTCTCCTAAGTCTGCAGAGAGCTTTATTTTTAACCGCTCAAACTCCCGCGTCGTTTGAGCTGCAATCACAAGTGTACAAAGGCTGGAGTGTGCAGCCATGAAGCAGAGGCGTTGGAGCGAAGCTGGTTGTTGCTCTAACAAATTAGTTAATTGCGCTCGAGTGGAAGGAAGGCTAAATGTGGATTCGGACTACAGCTGTGATTCGTGGTTCCAGAACATTTAAACCACTAACAACTTCGCAAAACTCTACATCTGAAATTACACCAAATCTTCATCACATTCTATGTCCAGTTATCATATTCTTTTTTGTTTAGTTTTATGTAAGCTTCTGAATGTTCTGTTCACCAAAACGGTTACAATCAGTGTGTTTTCTGACTGCCCCGTGTATGATACAATTGTGACCATGTGCTAATTTAGTATTTGCCTACCTAGGTAAATACTAACTAAGCACATGGTCACAATGCCTAAATATGAATATGAATACCTATTATTCCAGTTTTGTAGTATTGGAGTGTCCTGTCATTGACTCGAAAATTGTGGACACAATAAAAACGAGAGTCGCTTTTTTCAGATTTGCAATGCTGGTGGTAGACACACATTACATTAATTCTTCTTCCTATCCTAAGTATGCAGACAGCTTTATTTTTAAACGGTTCAACTCCCGCGTCGTTTGAGCTGCAATCACAAGTGTACAAAGGCTGGAGTGTGCAGCCATGAAGCAGAGGCCACGGAGCGAAGCTGGTTGTTGCTCTAACAAATTAGTTAATTGCGCTCGAGTGGAAGGAAGGCTGAATGTGGATTTGGACTACAGATGTGATCCGTGGTTCCACATTTAAACCACTAACAACTTCGCAAAACTCTCAATCATCGTCACATTTCATTTCCAATAGTTATAATGTTTTTTTGTTTAATTTTATGTAAGCTTCTGAATAGTCTGTTCACTAAAACGGCTACATTCAGTGTGTTTTCAGACTGCCCCGTTTTGATACTGTTGTGACCATGTGCTAAGTTAGTACCTATTTCAGTTACTACGTATTGGAATGTCCTGTGCGTCCTACGTATTGTAACGAAAGTTGTGGACACAATAAAAACGAGAGTCGCTTTTTTCAGAATCGCAATGCTGGTGGTAGACACACATTACATTTATTCTTATTCCTATCCTAAGTCTGTAGAGAGCTTTATTTTCAACCGCTTCAACTCCCGCATCGTTTGAGCTGCAATCACAAGTGTACAAAGGCTGGAGCATGGCTGGAGTGTGCAGCCATGAAGCAGAGGCGACGGAGTGGAGCTGGTTGTTGCTTTAACAAATTAGTTAATTGCGCTCGAGTGGAAGGAAGGCTAAATGTGGAACTGCAGATGTGTGATGTGTGATTCGTGGTTCTAGCACATATAAACCATTAACAACTTCGCAAAGCTCTACAACTGAACTGAACTGAACTCTACAATCATCATCAAATTTTATTTCCAATAGTTATAATGTTTTTTTGTTTAGTTTTATGTAAGCTTCTGAATAGTCTGTTCACTAAAACGGCTACATTCAGTGTGTTTTCTGACTGCCCCTTTTTAGATACAGTTGTGACCATGTGCTAAGTTAGTACTTATTTCAGTTACTACGTATTGGAATGTACTGTCACTGACTCGAAAATTTTGGACGCAATAAAAACGAGAGTCGCTTTTTTCAGATTTGCAATGCTGGTGGTAGACACACATTACAATTATTCTTCTTCTTCTCCTAAGTCTGCAGAGAGCTTTATTTTTAACCGCTCAAACTCCCGCGTCGTTTGAGCTGCAATCACAAGTGTACAAAGGCTGGAGTGTGCAGCCATGAAGCAGAGGCGTTGGAGCGAAGCTGGTTGTTGCTCTAACAAATTAGTTAATTGCGCTCGAGTGGAAGGAAGGCTAAATGTGGAACTGCAGATGTGAGAATCTCACATCTGATGTGTGATTCGTTGCAGCACATTTATAGCACTAAAAACTTCCGAACTCTACAAAACTAATTGTACATAAACATGTTAATCTGTTCGTAACTGCACATTTTTGTAGATAGTTTTTGGTGTGCAATTACGAAATATCTACTTGACAACCCGGACGTAAAAGAAAAACGGACAGAACATCACACTAAAAAAATGTGAAGCATGCAAGGTGCTACTTAATCGTTTGTTGTACACGACCTGAGTGCCAAGTACGGCAGGCACACCGCGTCTGCTCACTAAACTGTCCCGAGTCGGTAAACGCGAATTTGTATGGCGTTGAAGCACCGCCATCTAGTGGCGAGTAGGAGTAATAACTTCTAACTAAGACCCTGACGAATTTGAAAGTCATCTACGTCGAGTAATCTACTAGTGAATAATGACTCCTTTATTTGGTCGGCTTGCTGCACTATGCTCGATAAACTTGACGGTGAAGTAACTCGAAACTGTTTGTGCTTGCCGTACTTGGCACTCTGCTACACTCAAACAAACACACTAGGTGCAACAAACTACGCGATTTTACAACGTGTGACAGCGCCAAATGACACGTGCTAGTCACGCACACACTTAAACTGGCAGCTGATAATATGCTTCACTCATGATTGGACGAGAAGACGTCCGTCTTTCTTTTACGACCGTGCTTGACAACTCCCCAAAGGTAGTCATTGTGTATTCGTAGAAACTAGAAACGCTAGAGATCTCCTAAATGCAAGGAATATGCAACAATATGGTATGGCACCAACCATAACGATATTTTTCACCAATCCGCACTGAACCTCCATGTTTTAATTGCCCAAGTTGTAAACTAAGGGTGGGCGGCTCATACCCGGGGTAATCATACATACGTACCCTGCTTGTTGGAGGATGGCTGGCTGATGCCACCTGAGTGACAAGTACGGGTTTAGCTAACTAAACTGTCGCAACTCGGTAAACGGGAATTTTATGGCATGGTGATCGCGGCCTCTAGTGGCGGGTAGACGCAACCGTTTTTTTTCTGTGGAAAGCCGCGTTTACTTCCTCGCCGCGTTTGGTCGAGCATAGTCGATGATGGCACTCTTATCTCAGTTTCGTTGAAACTTTTATTCAAGAGACAGCGGAACACTGTTTAGTCTAGCCAAAAAATTATAATCTACTGTTGTTGCTTGAAGTGTCTCTCTCTACCTCACTCCTTTTTTTTTCTCTTTCTTGCCAATTGACAATTTGCAATAGCGCAGTGGAGACGATTGGCCAGAAATGGGTCAATCGTTTGATATTAATGAATTTTTATTTACTTTATAAGATTGGTGGTATTGTTTGATTTTGATGATCTAGAAGCGACATCTATTGTGCAGTGGATGAGTAATTTTAGTTGCGACATCTAGCGGTGAGTAACAATCTTCAAGGTCACATGCTAAATAACCATAGAGCATTTTGCTAATTTATTTTTTTCCAAAGTCTATTACTTTGCTATGGCAAAAACCACCAACAATATTAGAAAATAAAGGAAACATTTAACACTTCTTCCGTTGGTAGGATTACATTATGTTCGTTCCAAAACCATAGAAACGAGAAAAAGTTTTTTTGCTTTACTGCACTCTGAAAAATAATAAGATTAAGAAAGACTTTTCACTAAGAATACTTTTATGTAAGCAATTTGATAACGATGAAAACAAGGCTAAACATTTTTTAAGTTTGGATTATCATGTGTTTGGGTTTTCGAATGCATAATGTCACATAGAAGAAAAATGACATGAAAAACAAAAACACACGTCAGCTGTCAAAATCTGTTGTGTCATGTCGTTGTAATATTTTTGTTCACAAAATCAGACTAAAACTGTAAAAAACAGCAAAACAATAGCCGGAGGTTTATAACTGCGCTTGGAAACTGATATTTCTGTGCATCCAGGATGTATTGGTACGGGGGAAGCATCGCCGAAGCGGTGAACTTGTCGAAGCAGAAAAATGCAATTTTCGTCGTTTTCGTCGAAGGTGAGGCCTAATTAGCTCATTGAATACGTTATTTGTACTTTAGGAAATGTGTGTGTATGTACAAAAATGTACACATGTCTTTAAAACTTGTAGAAAATTACGTCATTAAATTCTGAGTCACAAGGTTGGCTACTGCTACAAACTTCTCTTAATGACCTAGTAACCTATATTTATATTAGAAATAAGACATAAAGCCCCTAATTCAACATAATACCTCACGCTTAGAGAATCATCCTGATATAAAAAATAAGTTCTAGCTCTTATCTCATCCAAAATTTAAATTAATAAAAAACTCATCAAGACTTAATTAGATGGCTATTAAAATAGATGCCGGTATTATTATACATAAGCACAACTGTTACAACTTTACAAAATGCTAATCAGTTAGTCATTTTGTTTGAAAAATTAGGTTTAGAAAGGTAAAACTAGTTTCGAACTTTGAACAATGATACTTAACATTAACATAATAATGCTAGAATGTTATCTGATTTCTTTGATAACCAATTTGGGGTTTGGTGATCTTTGCTGCTACACCAGAGGTTGTGAGCTTGATCCCTGCACTTGCATTCATATCTTTGTTTTACAAAGATATATGTTCATTCACACAAATTGTTTTGTTTCCCATGTATTTTTATGTATGTATTCACAATAAAGTTATTTAAGTATGCTTATTCATTGTCTAGTACCCCAAAGTACAAGCTTGGCATCAGTTTGAGGCTAGGCAGTGCTCTGCAGTGCTAAAATGTTGAATGGTATTTATTTATTTACATTGCCAGTTTATGCTTTACTTTATTTGTCATGCATGATCTCTATTTATTTTATTATTTAAGAATGCAGTAATTTCATACTTGTCCTTTGACCTAGCACTGCAACTTGTCACTGTGGACTAGACTTTCTAATAAGGAACAGTTAGGGGCAATCAAAATGTTCCTTATTAGAAAGTCAAGTCCACAGTGACAAGTTGCATGCATATGTTCGAACGCAAAAGTTGTGGACCTGCGTTTGTTTGTGTGCAACAAAATTAAATTTAAAAAACACTGAATTCTTAATGCGAATGGACTATAATATAAAACACACTTGTACACTGTTGCAATTACAAATATTTTTGCTTTATCAATGTCATACTAACCTGACACCCTTCCAACATTACGCACTGAGCCTGCATGTTGGACTATGGCCCGTTCCACCTCATAGTTGAGGTGAGGCCTGTGCCCAGCAGTGGGACGTAAATAGGCCGTTTATGTAATGTAATACTCTATAAACATGCAAGTGGCAGTACTTAATAAATAAACCATACTGTCCTTGTGTTCCAGGGGACACTGACCAGTCAGCGGAGATGTCGGCCACCATAGAGGACGCTGCGGTCATCAGGCGCCTCTCCAACGACAGCCACTTCCTCGCCATCAAGCTGAAGAGTGGATCCACTGACTACACACACTTTGCTCAGATCTGTATCCTTACTATAATGATTTAAGCGATGCTTTTCATCGATTTCATCATTGTTTTCTTACTATCCTCTATATGAAGGTTGGTGTGCAAGCGATCACTTCCTAGCAATAAGACTGTAAATTGTGTATTGAGCTCTGTAATTTAATACTACAGTCTACGTCTATCTATCTATCTATTAGTCCCATTTACTCAAATGGGATGATAAGAAGAGATATTAAATTCTTGAAATAGTTTTGAAGTAATGTTTAAAAAATTAGTAAATGTGTTGGAGTGCATAGCTTGTATAAAAAGTTGACCAGCCAGTTGGTGTCTGCAGGCAAGGTGGTCCTGCTTCTTAAAGTAATTTTTGTATAAGTCAACAGATTAGTATACAAGAGTGCTTGAGTGGAGGGTCGCGTTATTTCAGCTAAGATGATATCTACCTACAAGAATAATTCGTCCAAATCTTGATTGCCATTCGGATCACACAGCTCGGTGAAGGCCTCCCTTCTCCTTGGTTATTTATTTATTTATTCTTTATTGCACAAAATTAAGAAAACAATTGGCGGACTTAATGCCTGGAGGCATTCTCTACCAGTCAACCGCAAGGCATAACAGAGAATTTCGGAAGTTTGGGCTGTGCAACTTGCTAAAGTTAAAAAGATATGAGGGTGATACATAATTTAATGAATATACTGAGTGATAAAAATACATAAAGTAATATAAAACGATAAAATTAAAATAAATAACAATAGTAATATACATACACATACAGTAAATATACATACTATATATACATAAAGAATAAAAATCAAATAAAATAAATATAATTATATTGCCTAAAGTAAAGTGGATAAGCACGGCTAATTACCCTAGAATTGTGGCAGAAGCTGCTTACTTAAAGTGCTCTCGCAACGACTTCTTAAGGGTGAATTTGTAGGTGGATTTTCTGATTGGCTTACTCTCCGGTGATGGAAAACACCGATATAAAACCCAAGCAACCCGGATAACGGCGGTAGGCTCGCCTCTTGCCACGTTGGGTTCAAATTCCCTCGGCGAAATGTGGGCTCCTGAATGTTCCGTTCACCATGACGGCAACAGTCAGTGCGCCTCTGACTAACCCATTAGGGATATGGTCGTGAGGGTATGTATGTATGTGTATGTATTTTCTGATTGGTTAATTATGTCTATTTTAATCCCTTCCATCCGAAAACCTTGACAAAGTAGATTATTCTTCCACACTATTCTAATATTTAATTGATCCTGAACATAAACCTCAGACCAATTCGTGCCGGTGCCATCTCTGTTCTTCATAGGGCGGAATGGCACTCCTCTGGAGGTGGTCTGTGCAGGAGTGGAGCCCGCTAACTTGGCCAACAGGATCGACAAGATATTGCAGGAGCATTGTAAGTCATCTGTTGTGAACAATGATTTTTAAGGCCGCCTACATCGTACTGCTATATCTCTGTAAGCATTTTTATGTAATCGTTTTCTTTGTGCATAAAAGTATATCATATCTTAATCTTATATTTAAAAGAGTCCCCTGGCGTAATTTGACTACCTATAATTTGACCGTGTGTACAAGATAGTATGATTATTTACTGAGCGTAAACGTGACAGATACATGTTGCGCGGTGTCGTCTCAAACAGTCAATGCTTTGCTCAGGTGTTCGAAGTTCTCATTTCGGGTGCCACTTTTTTAGCGCAAGTAACATATCTACGTCTTTTTTTATTATAATTAATATCATTGGTTGAGGAATAATTATAATTTTACTTTTGAAAATTCTTAAGATCAATTTTCGTGATTTGTTGAATAATTGAGTCAAGTCACTTAACAAAACCACGAGTTTAGCAGCGACTCTTAGTTGTATGATTGTTGTAGTGTTCTACAAAACCTAATTCGGCCGCACCTTTTCTCAAACGTGATAGTAGAAATATATCTTTACAGTAATTTATGAGTAAAACGAACGGCACAGGTCCTCCCTGAACGTCGCAACTTATGCCGCTTCAAAAACATTACAGAAAGTCTGTAATTTCTTTGAAAAACCTGTATTTTTCTGTCATATTACCGCACCAGATTACAAGTCAACACTTGAAGGCCTCTCATGTTGTTTATTCGTCGTCGACAACAGTTTTTAATTGAAGACCCAAAATCCAATCCTTGGTATCCAAAGTTTGCGGAGCCTGCTGATCAAAAGGCTTAATCGTTATTCCACCAGACTTCAAACTTCCATCCATTTCAACCCTCTCATTCCATCTCCAGACAGTGAGAAGAACGCACCACCTCCACCCTCGATGCTGCCTTCGATGCAGCCATCAACGTCCTCTCAGAGCATACGGGAGCAGACCGCTAGTCTGCTGCAGGCTGAGGCTCAGGCCCCAGCTGGCAAACAGCGGGATCCAGTGGAAGAACAGCCAGGTAAACATAAATTCAAATTCAATATTTCTTTATTCAAGTAGACCATTACATAGTACTTTCGAATCGTCAAGAATGTAAATTTTAACCACTCAATAAACATACACTTAGATAGATAGATAGATAAACACTTTATTGCACACAAAATAACACCTTTTTAAGGAATTACTGTTCACATAAATGTACAATTTAGGCGGTGTTATTGCTAGAAGCAATCTCTTCCAGACAACCTACAGGCAGAAGAAATATTATAGGACACTAAAATAATACAATATATAAACAATTTCAAATATACAGGGTGTTTCCTTTAAGGTGTCAAGCCGGCGCGAGCTGATAGTAGGGTACCATACCTATCGATTTAACCCCCATGTATGTTCTACGATTTTTTGTAGTTTTCGAGATAATAATGTTTTTGTTATTTTTAAAAATTTTGTGAGCACTTGGCTTTAAATAATTATAACTTTGTTTTTGTTTGATTTTTGTTGGATATTTTATTTTCATTATAATGTCTATTGATTGCAGTTTCATGATTAAAATAATCCCTGTCCTAACTTTACTACAAGATACAAAAATTTTGATTGATAGTGAAAAAAAGTTAATCATGCAGAACATAATGAAAATTCAATCGTAAATTAAAAAAAACAAAAGGTATTCCATAGCTTCTTACTAATTTTAAAAACTGCGCAGCATCATAAGCTTCCATAATAATACAAGAAAACATGTCCTTCGTGGGGCATTATTCGCTGTAATTGATGCTCAAGTCTTGAGTATCGGAAATAGTGTAATTTTCATACTTAATAATTTTCTAGTATTTTGGCATAATTTTGTCATTTCTGAGATTTATTGTTTTCTGTTATGTATGAAAGTGAGGGTAGTGTGTGTAAAATGTTGACATGGCAGTCTGTGTCTGCAGCCAGCAAGGTGGTCCTGTATATTAGAGTAAATCGTGTGTAAGTGAACGTTATATTGGCGACGAGGTGAAAAATCAGTGGAAAAGACGTGCAGTGAAGTGAAAATAAATAAATTCAAGTGACAATAGAAAATAGGTTTCATGAAAATGGGTATTAAATTTTGTGAGTTTGAGGTAGCACATGGCTGCTGGAAAAATTACGTAGAAAGGTTCATGTTTTGTTTGGAAGCAAGTGCAATAGAAGAAGATGGAAAGAAGAAGGCTAATTTGTTAGCAGTCTGTGGCCCAGATTTGTATGATTTGATTATTTCATTGATTGCACCCCAACAAGTAAGTGAGGTTACTTTTACTACCATTAAGTTGAAGTTAGACAATCATTTCCACCCTACACCAAATGAAATTGTTCAATCCTATAAATTTCATACTCGATATCAAGAACAAAACGAAAAAATGAGGGATTTTATAGCTCAGTTGAGGAAATTAAGCATAAATTGCAACTTTTCTGATTTGAACCGTACCTTACGTGACAGACTGGTCTGTGGGGTTAAAGATAAAGAATTACAGAAGAAACTTTTACAACAAAATGTTTTAACCTTTGAACAAGCATGCTCACTAGCTTTGTCATATGAATCAGCTGATGTAGACGCAAGTATTTTAGTCTCACGGCCTAACACAAGCAACCTAGACCTGGAAATCCCAATGGAGATAAATAAAATTACAAATCAAAACATTAAGAAACAAATTGAAAGGAAACAGTGTTTTAGGTGTGGAAAAGAACACAGGGGAGAGTGTCGATTCCGCTGGAGTAAATGTCATTTTTGTGGGAAAGTAGGACACATAGAGGCAGGGTGTATGAGCAAGAAAAATCAAGACAGTAATGTTTTAAAGTCTAACTGTAACACTGTACATGATGAGTACATAAACAACATGAGTGTGAACCGAACTCCGGCATTTGTTATGAAGTTACTGTTAAATGGTGTTGAGTTAGAGATGGAAGTAGACTCAGGATGTGCTTTTACACTTATTAGTGAACAGACAGCTTATTATTTGTGTAACGGGCGTTTGCCAAAACTTGACCCAGTGGAAATAGCACTGAAAACTTGGACTGACAGCAAATTAGTGTTGTTAGGCCAAACAAACATAGTGGTTAAAAATAAAAAGGTGGCTAAGGATTTGCCTATCTTTATAGCGAGAGGAAATGGGCCTAGTCTTATAGGACGAAACTGGTTTGAAGAGTTGAAAATAAGCATACAGGGTGTTTATAGTATAAAGCTAGGGACACACGACATACAGGAACTTAAAAGTTTATTGAATAATTATAAGGGTATATTTCAAGATGGCTTAGGCAAATATACAGGACCAGTAGTAAGCATTAAGGCCAAAAAGGGAATGGTGCCAAAATTTTTGAAAAGTCGTTCTATTCCCTTTGCATTAAAAGAAAGAGTTTTTAAAGAAATTGATAGACTAGTAGCTGAGAATGTACTCGAGCCAACGCCACATTCGGAGTGGGCTACACCTATTGTTCCAGTTCTTAAACAAAATGGAAGCGTAAGGTTATGTGGGGACTACAGATCTACTGTAAATATAGCAATTGATACAGATACATACCCACTACCTACATTGAATGAGGCCTTTGCTGAACTCCAAGGAGCGGCACTATTTACTAAAATAGACCTAGAACAGGCCTATACACAAGTATTGGTGGATGAGGCCACAGCAAACTTATTCACACTCAACACTCCCAAGGGGCTCTATAAAGTGAAGAGATTACCCTTTGGAATCAAAGCATGCCCAGGGATTTTTCAAAGACTTATGTCATCCCTACTTGCGGGTATTCCCGGTGTGGCAGTCCTGTTGGATGACATCGTCCTCGGGGCTAAAGATATTGAAATGCATAACACAAGATTAAAAATGGTGTTACAGCGCCTCCAAGATGCAGGCCTCCGGGTCAATAAAAATAAATGTATATTTGCAACCACTTCAGTTGAATTTTTAGGATTCACAATTGATAAAAATGGCATACATCCATGTTTGACCAAAATCTGTGCAATTAAAAATACCCCAGCCCCACGTAATGTAAAAGAACTACAAGCGTTCCTAGGCCTGCTCAATTTCTATGATAGGTTCATGAGACAGAAAGCGACTATTGCAGAGCCGTTATATCGGTTACTAGACAAAAAAGGGAAATGGCTATGGCGTGAAGAACATCAAACCAGTTTTGAGAAGCTGAAAACAATGCTTACTGGTGGTGATACGTTAGTTCATTATGATTTAAAGAGAAAGTTGATATTGACGTGTGATGCGTCTCAGTATGGGCTAGGTGCTGTTCTGGAACATGAAATGGATGATGGTAGCATTAGGCCTATTATGTTCGCGTCACGGACCATGAATACACACGAGCGCAACTATGCACAGATAGACAAGGAAGGAGCAGCCATCATATTTGGACTTAAGAAATTCCATCAGTACATAAGTGGCAGAAAAGTTTTTATCAGAACAGACCATAAGCCGTTGTTGGGCATATTTGACCCGAAAAAACCGATACCTGCAATTATTTCGCCTAGGATGTTAAGATGGGCGCTGTTACTCAGTACCTATGATTACGAAATAATATACGTAGCTGGTAAGACAATAGGAAATGCAGATGCGTTAAGCCGCTGGCCAGCTTGTGAAAAGTCGAGGGAAGAAGAATTTACAGGGGTTCTGTTGATTGAAGAGACACCCATACAGCTTGAATTGTCAGCGGCACAAGTAGCAAAATCTAAGAATGATAAGATTCTAAATAAAATATTATATTGGGTACGCAATGTATGGCCTACTAAAGGAGAGCAAACATATAGAAGCTACTTTCAAAGGAGAGAGCAATTGTCAATATGCCAAAGTTGTTTACTATGGGGTAACAGAGTTGTCATACCTCAAGAAATGCAAGCTGCTATCCTGGAGGAGTTACATGAAAATCACGACGGAATAGTTATCACAAAAGCATTGGCTCGGAGCTATTTTTGGTGGCCATCATTGGACAAAGATATTGAACACATGGTTAAAAGCTGTACCATTTGTGCAGAACACAGGAACATGCCACCTCAAGTAACACACCAATGGATAAAGCCGGACAGGGCATGGTCAAGATTGCACTTAGACTATGCGGGTCCATTCCAGGGTAAATCTTTTTTAATTCTTATTGATGCCTTCTCGAAATGGCCAGACGTAAAGATTGTTCCTGACCTAAGCAGTGCCACATTAATAAAAACGTTAAGGTATATTTTTGCTGAACAGGGACTACCTGATGTCATTGTTAGTGACAATGGGAGGAGTTTTATATCGGAGGAATATAAACAATTTCTGAAATTAAACAGTATCAGACAGATTCTTATTCCACCATACCATCCAGGCTCCAATGGTCAGGCAGAAAGAACAGTTCAAACAGTGAAAAATAAGTTAAAGAAACAATCTTCCCTACCATGGCATATAAGGCTTCCCACAATATTATATGGGTTACGTTCAACGCCAAATAGCGTGAATGACAAGACACCAGCAGAAATGTTGAACAATAGGAAGTTCAGGACGAAATTGGATGGATTAAACCCGTTATCGTATACAAATATGCGAAAAAATGATGAAATAGTGAGAAATGAATTGGTCAAACGAAGGTCATTCGTAGAAGGGGACATGGTTTTCATAAGGAATTATAGTGGAGTACCACGCTGGTTGAAAGGGGTGGTAGAAAAGAAGTTAGGGTGGTGTAGATATATGATAAAATGTAACAATAAGTCAGTAACAAGACACATCAATCAGATGTATGCAGGTGATGCAAAAGATAAAGTGGGAATTGAAAGTGTGAAGAAAACAAACAGCTATGATAGTGATGAAGGAAGTAGTGAACAAGTAACCATTCCCTCTCCAAGTAAATGGGCGAGCATCATAGGAGTATCTGGGCCACAAGACATTGCACCTATTGCACTGGATCAAAGTCCATCGACAAGGTCGTCAGTGGACTACAAGAGGGCACGCTCAGTGTCTCTGACTCCACCGGACTCCAAAAGAGTTGCCTGGGACATGAGCCTAGAGAGTGAGGGACTGAGTGATTGTGAGGAACTTGATTATTAAAAAGACTTGATAAAGTGTTAGTAATAAGGACATAAATAATGACTTAAGTAGTGATAGTGACTTTTAAAGTGATTAGTGAGTTTCGTAGTGAATTAGCCTAAAGGGGGAGATATGTTATGTATGAAAGTGAGGGTAGTGTGTGTAAAATGTTGACATGGCAGTCTGTGTCTGCAGCCAGCAAGGTGGTCCTGTATATTAGAGTAAATCGTGTGTAAGTGAACGTTATATTTTCTAACGTTTATTCAAAGCTCATTTGTTAAAAAAACAGGCATTTTTTAACTTCCAATCATTCGAAAGTCACAACTTGCTAAGTTATTATGTTATTAAGCCGCCCTAAGCTCTCTGACTAGGTCAGACTAGCCAGGTATAAGCTGAAGAAATTCGTTTCACATGCGGTTTAACATAACTTAACTACATTATTTAAAAAAATAAGCATGTTTATCTGGGTCTAGATGGAGCTGTGTACAATAATTATTTATTTATTGCTATTGTTATAAAATTATCTTTTGTCTTTTCCAGAAACCTCAGCCGGTCCAGCAGCCAAGATCCAGAAGACCGAACATCATGAAATAACCAAATCTGGCCAGGAATACGACGTGGTCTGCGACGGAGATGTCTGCGTCAGGAAGCCGAGGGTGGCTAAACCGGACGAGCCGGGGCCCAGCCAGAGGCCTACGCCGGTTGTTGCAGCGACGGAGCCGGTTAGTATTTGGTCTACTGGAAAAGACCAGGGTCTACTGAGAAAGACTACGGTCTACTGGGAAAGACCATAGTCTACTGGGAAAGACCATAGTCTACTGAGAAAGACCATAGTCTACTGATATGACTAGTAATTTACTAATTCGAGAATTATTTTGCATTAGCCTTATACTTTTCATCATAAAAGTTAAAGCATTTGATTTAGCAATTGAAGTACAGTACACTTCACTTACCCGCAAAAGTCAACAGCAATTTGAATAAAAGACACATAACGATGCAGTAGATAAAATTAGTTGAAGACAGACTTTTATATGTTCCTATGGGTTATACAATGATATTCAAAAGAGGTATACGTTATGTCAGTACTGACGCGAAGTCAAAAATAGACTACTGGAGTACGTACCTATGATTTGACCGTGTGTACAAGATATTGTGATTATTTACTAGAGCGTAAACAAGACAGATACTTGTTGCGCAGTGTTGTCTCAAACTGTCAATGCATTGCTCAGGTACGTTACGTACTTTTATTATAATATCATTGGCCTTACATAACAAGCCGTTAACTAATAAGCTTACGACAAAAACTGTGGTATGCGCAAAGACTCAAAAGACCTTAGTCTACTAAAAAGACCTTTGTCTGCTGACCATAAAATTGTTTCAAGTAGCCAATATAACGGTATATTTGTGATATTCGTATTTTTTTGAAAGGTGCTTAAAGTTGAATCTGATGTTTAAATAGTCAAATGTTTATTTGCAAACTAACTGATAGAACAGATCTTATAAAACATCGTTTATCTTTATTTATAAACAGATGGAAACAGAGGTCGCAGCTGCTGAAAGCACAACAAGTATGGAAGAAAAGCTAGAGAAAGCCAAAGAAATGATCGAAGCGAGACGGAAAGAGAAGGCTGAGAAAGAAAAGGAGGTATGTAAAATGAATTGAAATTGTTTTTCAGAATACAAGATTCCATGCATATTGTTAGTACAAAACTTAAATGCTTCGAGACTATAAGTATGTTCGCGTTAAGAATGCAGTCGTTTTTTAATTTTACACACAGAAAAAATCAGGTACAAAACCATTCCGTTTGAAAGAATGCGTTCACGTGAGCACTGTGCACTTTACTTTCTAATTAGGAACGATTTGATTGGTAAGGGGTCGTACTAGGTCGAACAACAGTTTGTCGACAAGAATGAAATCACTGCATTCTTAACGGGAACGGACTATAATGTGTTCGTAAAACTTAAAAATATTATTTTGTGAGCAAAAAAAACAACAACAGTGTGTAAAAATTACAAAACAATTTAGTATTTCGAAATTATACATATAATGTCACTGAATTGAATTTCACGGCAATTGTTGTTTGTTATGTTGGCGTTTTTTCATAGTTATATCACGAATTACTCTACAATAGTGTTGTAACAGTTTTGATCGACGATACGTTTTCAATTCATAAAATTACTTAAAAAACATTACGAAACACGTTCTATTTCATCCTAAAAAAATTTTTTTTACTATCTAATTTCTGTACTAAATGAGATTTTAAAATTCGCATTGGAATGCCGCAGAATGCCGAGGTAACATTTGTGATGCATTATAAGTACAGTCAACAGCACATCAGGTTACCCCATTTCCGTTTTTTCTCTCGCTCTTGCCAAATGACATTTGTTCGCGATAGAGCAAGGAGGACTGACCGAAAATGGGTAGCGTGATGTGCCGGCCACCGTACATAAGATAGAATTAAGCAACTAAGTTCATACTGTTTTCTACTTTTGTTCCATTTCTATTATATTTTCTTTTGTTGTTTTTTGTTATTTTGTCACAATATGTTATTTGTGGGCCAATGAACAGTTTTTCTTTCTCTCATAGTACAATTTAACTTAAAATACGAAAAACAAATACATAAAAATAAAAGTCAATAATTTGATTCAATTAAAATATTTCATGATTGGAAATTAATCAATTCGGAATTAATTTATTGGCAGTTATATTAAAAAATCTGAAACGAAAATGTAGAAAAATATATTGATTACCTATCTGTAAAACACTTTAGTGTGTAATAGTGTTTCTTATATCTTATCTTGAATGTTTCCAAAGTTGGAGAGACAGAAAGAGTTGGAGCGCCGTTCGCAGGGGCAAGGAGTGGCTGAGCTGAAGAAATGGCAAGCCGACCAGGAAATGAAACAATTGCAGGTATACTTATCTATTTAGTTATTAAACCGCCCTAAGGCGTTACTGACAATAGCGACATTCGGCTAGATAACTGTTTTTTTTGTTTAATATCGAAAGACTTTATAATTATGTATCGTAAAAAAACACTTCTTTAGTATCAATACTACCCGAGGTATCACAATTTGAAATGCACATTTTTGGACTTGCCAAAAAACGCTTCATACAAACGTGACTGTGATTATGACGTCACGTTGACTGTTTTTGTAAGGAGCGCGTAAAAACTTTGCCCGACTGCTATATTGAATATTGCGTTTATGAAAATAGTCTCCTAACATAATTGCTTCATAATAGAATGGGTTACAAAATAGGGATATTGCTTTAAACAATTTAACACTTTTGAAATGGACTTGCCCACCGAAGTTTGCAGGCTTCGATTTTCGATTCGACAAATTTCGGCAAATTTCGATTGTGGTTTCAGAATGAGATTTGAATTCAACTATTATTTTTGGTGAACATAAAAGAAAATGCAAAATTACTCATAGTCATCTATTTCATCAACATAACAAAGCACGAAAATGTTTCAAAACTCCCTCTATGAATTAAGTTCACCAAATGAAGACATCTGTTTGTTTATTTAAAAAAATAAATAAATTGGCCTTTTTTTTGTTTGAAGAATGATTCAATAAAACACATTTCTTTCGGTTGATGTGATCACCTAGCCGATTAACACACCTGACAAAGGTTTAAATCTTAAAATTGGTCAATGAATGTTTTTTTATTTTTTTATTGCCATATTTTTAAAGCCTAACCAAGAAACCCGAAAGATTGGTCTTTAGATTAATAGAACTTGAGAATAAGATAAATGATACCTTGTTACACAAGAGTACTTAAGATTAAAGTTGCTTGCAACAACGATTTTCTTTCTTGCTTCCTTTTTTTTGATTGCACTAAAAAAACACATTTGCTGGACTTGATTCCTGCCAGTCATTACAAATCTCTCTGTGCCTTCACAGGAGGACCGTAAACGTGAAAAGCTAGAGAACAACCTCGCCCGCCAAAGGATATTGGAGCAAATAGCGCAAGATAGGGCGGAGCGGCGCGCGCGGGACAACCCGCCGCAACCAGCGACTACTGCGCAGGCGCCGGTCGCCGCTAGTGAGTGTACGAACATATTATATCTTTGAAGTTAAAAAACCATTTAAAAAATATTATGTAAGGTCTTTTGGATAAATTCAGTAGACCGTCTACTGAGAAGACCAAAAAAAATGTTCGTCTTCCAAGAAGACCACCGATTCTTCTTGAAAGACGATGGTCTTTTCAGTAGACCTTGATATTTTTGGTAGATCTAGATGTTTTAGACAGGCGGTGATCTTTTTTCAGTTGACCATTGTATTTTCAGCAGACGGTGGTATTTTAATTTGTAGTAGATCATGGTGTTTTTGATTGATCATAGTCTTTTGGTATACCATTGTATTTTTAGTGGAACAAAGTAACCATAGCTTTTTCATAAACTGTTTGAAACAATAAACTCATAAATTCGTTGAAACTCTTCGTCTTTCTAAAATTATATGATCTATCGGAAAGACAACGGTCTACTTCTATCAAAATACAAACCTTGGTAGAAGTTTAAGTTAAATTATCACTATCAAACTCTCCATTTGTGTGTTGTACAATACACACAAAATGTAACATAAGTAACATAACACACAAAATGTCATGCATTTTGTGTGTTATGTTTGCTTGTTCGTTTTTGTTTTGTTGCTTGTTTGTTTTAAGGATTAACACTTGTATTCGTAACTATTTCTTATGTAAATTTTATTGTTAAGTTTAGTGTCCAATAAATTTTGTTTGTTTCTTTCTTTCAATGAGCCTGTTATATTCCAGCCTCGGGCGACGGAAGTGCTCGAGCTCGAGTTCAGTTCAAACTGCCCGATGGCACTTCTCACACGGCGCACTTTGACGCCGATGGCACTTTGGCAGATGTGCACAGATATATCGCTGACAATTTACAGGTGAGAGCTGTTTTATTTATTTAATCAATTAAGAAAAACTGAAAACTGGTCAACCATAGTTCTGGCCTGTACAAAGTGGAGAAGTGGTGGGGAGGCCTTTGCCCAGGAGTGGGACACTACTTTAGGCTAATAATAATATGCCGCATTGGCCTCAAATTTCTCCAAGAAAATTCAACTTCAAACCAGTAAACGCAGGAAGTGAGACTAACTTGGCTTAAGCCCGTTAGTCTCATTTAAAATTACCGAAATTATATTTCGTGAGAAGAAATCTTTCAATACCATAATAATAATAATTAAGAATTCACAGCCTTAAAATTATCACAGTATGTACTTATTGATTACTAAAAACTATAGCATTGAATAACGGTGGTTTGAACCCTTTTCTATCAGCTTTTTACTTTCTGTTTTGTTGTTTAGCAATGAAAGTTATATAATAAAAAAATATAGTTCAGATCAACCTGAATAGGATGTCCGACTGAATATGAACTGCATCTGTTGTACTGATCTTTCAGTTAAGATATCAAGACGCCAACAACAGACAACATTCAAAAAAATTGTGGTAAAGGTGTCTTACTAATATACATACGCCACGAAAATGGCATAAATGCTCAGGATAAGTCAAATGTTTTCAGATGAATAAAACTAGCAACTGTTAGTATTTTGAGCAACTAAACAAAAAAATATTAGATATTAACATGATACCTACATAATACGAAAATACTTTCATGTTAAGCAGACGGGTTAGGCTGCGTTTCCACCAGATATGCGTTGCGAGGAATGTGTTTTTAAGAACCTCGCTCAATGAAGTGATTCTATTGGTTCTTAAAACACAACTCAACGCATCTCTGGTGGAAAAGCAGCCTTACGACCCTTTAGAATTTGATTAAAACATCTCCAACGGAATCTAGACGCGATATTTGTTTAATTACACGAATACAACCGTTAAGCTTGAAAGCGTAAGAAACAATTTAACGAAATGAATTAATAATTACTTACTGTAAACTATAAAAAAACCTGAAATCAAATTAATCCACAGATGTCCCCATCATCTTTTACTCTATGGACTGCCTTCCCCCGCCGTGAACTGACAGAAACAGACGCAACCCTCAGAAGACTGGAACTAGCGCCATCTGCCGCCTTACTAGTACTACCTAGGAGGTCGCCCACGCAAGTGGCCGCGCCTACGCCTTTGACGTCTTTAGTTGGTGAGTAGACCGGTAGACCGTTTGGTCTTTTCAGTAGACCGTGTTGTTTTAGGCGTAGAAACTTCAGGTTATATTGACTTTTGGAAACAAAAAAAGACTACAAGTTATAAAACTCTGTTTGTAGATCTGACTTTAGTATCTATTGAATTAGTTAAAATAACCTAAAATTCTAATTGAAAACTTGGTCCCCAAAAATATTTTGGACAGTGTATCAGCATAAACGAAACACCACTTCATTTTTATGGATCCGAAATCGTCCTCGAAACGAATTCTTGTATTTATTGCTTCAAAACGAATTTTCACTTCTCTAAAACTACTAATAAAATTCATGCAAGTAAAATTAAGTAAAGTATTTCTAAAACTCAATAGTATCCATTGTTTAGTTCTCACAATACATTCACATCAACCTTTTCAAAACCATTGCAAAATGTCTTATGTTAATAGCATAAGGTGCCCTTATGTAAAAGTTGATGTGGCCGCCTGTACTGTACAACCTTTACTTAGTTTGTCCCAAGAAAACGCTGTATGGCTTAAGACCAATGATATTACAATAAGAAAGCCGTAGATAGGTTATGTCAGTACTGACGCGAAGTCAGAAATTGTCCCCTGGCGCACCTATAATTTGACCGTGTGTACAATTTAGCATGATCATTTACTAGAGCGTTAACGAGACAGATACATGTTGCGCAGTGTTGTCTCAAACCGTCAATGCCATGCTCACGTGGTCGAAAGTCGCGATTTCGGGTGCCACTTTTTCAGCACAAGTAATTTATCTACGTCTTTTTATTACATCATTGTTTAAGACAGAGATATTTTCAATTTTTTTACAACTATAACCTCTCTTCCAGCCATCTTCACCCAATTCCTAACCTCCTTCATCCTAACCCCATCCCAACAACTGTTCGCGTGGCTGCGCGCGCGCCTCTTCGCCTCTCCCCCGCCTCCCCCTTCCGGTACTTCCCCTTCCCCCCAGGGCCCCCGAGCCTCTCCCCCGCCGGGAATCAGGCGCAGGGGGAACATACACAGGCTGCCGGGGGATAGGGAGGAGGATGATAATAACACTTGGAATGGGAACTCTACGCAGCAGATGTGAAGGTGAGAATCGGAATTAGAAATATCTTTATTTGAATTGACCTGTTACAAGTGCTTTAAAATCGACAAGAACTTAATCAAACAGAAAAAATACACTTAATAATAGACTTAAGTACTATAATAGAAATCTCTATATATAAAAACGGATTGCTGTTCGTTAGTCTCGCTAAAACTCGGGAATGGCTGGACCGATTTGGCTAATTTTGGTTTTGAAATATTTGTAATGGTCGAGGGAAGGTATAAAAGGTGAGTTATCATGAAAAAATGCTGGGAATATAGTAAAAATCTCAATTTTAGTTTCCTCTTAGTAAATGTTACTACCTCTCACACTACTAAATGTTTGACAACAGAACGAAGTCTGTTGGGGCAGCTAGTAATAAATAAATACACACATAATGTGACTCAACCACACCGGTGTCGGAAAGTTGTTTCTGTACTGAGAAGAACCGGCAAGAAACTCAGCAGTTACGCTTTTCAATATGTTCTGTACAATCATCCGTTAGTAAATTACAATTTTAGAATATAAGTACACATCCAGTTATACAATTCAAAGAAAATAGTTATTAGAAACTATATAAGCTATATAAGTAATAAGAAAATAGAGATTTTGACTTTAGGTGTAATTTTATTGTTAAATATTTGTATACAGGGTGATTTGTTTAACCAGGCTTATGTAGCGATTTGGAAGTTTGTAATTGACTGATTCGGTTTTTTTAAACTTCTTTGCGTGTCGATGGTGGATAATTTTGAATTTGATGAGACCAGTGTTCTGTAACCCTTACGGTATGGCCTGATTTTTTAATTTAAGAAATTGCTACTTATTTTTCAAAATTACTTCACAGAATTTTAATTAAAAATGTTCAAGTTTTTGCTAAATTCCCCTTCGTCAAGGCAACTACTTGCATTTTTAAAAAATCCCCATAGTTTGCAATTTTTGATTTATGATCTACCCGCTCAATTGAACAGTTCGCCCTGTATATTCATACATGCTTAGTTATCTATTGGTTGCATGTTAGATAGTGCTATTGGCGACAAGCTCACATAAATTGTACATCACATGTTATACTTAGTTTATTCGTTCAATGACCAATAACTAATATTGTTTAACGACCTATTAGGAAGTAATAAATCTTTTTTAATTTATCAAACAGGAAAAGACAAATAATTTTACTTTCACCTGGCACAGAGAAATTAGTTCCTTTTATAAATATTGATAAATTAGGAAGTCGTTAATTACAGTATAATTATTATTTAATTACTTGATAATGTTTCGGTTAGTGCATCAATTACCTACTAAGCAATTCCTAAAATGAATTAAAACCTTTTATTAGGTGGCGACCGATTAGGTGGGATGGTTAAGATGTTGGCTACTTCGCCAGAAACATTTGGGTACAGTCAACGGCACATCAGGTTACTCCAATTCCGTTTTTTCTCTCGCTCTTGCCAAATATCATTCCTTTGCAATAAAGCAAGGACTGACCGGAAATGGGTAGAGTGATGTGCCGTCCACCGAACATGAACATGTCTGTTTGTATTGGTGGAATGTTTCCTTTGTATACAGGGTGTTCCGTAATGAGTGGTTCCCTTTGTTCTTGGTATGCCTAAAACGCAATTGGTCTAAGTCGCGTTTTGCCTAAAATGTTTTTTTTAATATTGTTAAAACTAAGTCGATCAGCTATTTATTTCGAATTAAACCTAATACGCAATATATCTATTTAGCAGGGTTAGGTTTAATGTAAAATGGGTAGCTAATCGACTTAGTTTTAACAATATTAAAAAAAACATTTTAGGCAAAACGCGACTTAGACCAATTGCGTTTTAGGCATACCAAGAACAAAGGAGTGGTTCAACCGTTAACCCCAAGTAGGTCACTTGATTACCTACAACTTATTTGAACCGTTTTTGTAAATTCCTCAGGTTTGCCACAAAAAAAACAAAGAGCACTTGCTATATTATTGTAAAGCTTTATTAAAAACCATGCTGTAGTTTTTACGTGAAAGGGCAACACCACACATCCACACTTACAAACTTTCACGTTTGTAATATTAGAAGGATAATAATAAATATTTATTTTTATATACATTACTTGTTGAGGTAAGGGTTGTGCCCAGCAGTAGAATGTGTAAAAACCAAAGCAAGACCAAGAATAATAAGACCCAAAAAACCTTGTGACTAACTTTTATCGTATTTACGCCTGAAGGATTAATTTCTAATTTAGCATTTTTATTACACCTACTTTCTTATAAAAATGTGAAAGTTTCTGCATACGAAGATCTTAAAATTAAAAAGTTTATATTTTTGCTATGTTTGTCTTTAAATTTTGTATAACCTACTTTATTTGTTGATTAGAAAGTGGTACTAGAATTTCCGCTGCTGTATGAAATTTGCCAGTCAGATTAGTTTATTTAGAAAAAATAATTCGTTTATGCTTAACCCTTAATTTGGCAACGACAAAAAAGTTAGAAATACAAAAGTTTGACGAATGTAACTTATCAAGAGCACACTAAAATCTAAAAAAAAAATATGAAAAAAAAACTTACGCTTCCCATCATCATCATCATCATCAGCCTATGCTGGTCCACTGCTGGACGTAGGCCTCCCCTAATGCGCGCCATCGCGCCCTGTCTTCGGCTAGACGCATCCATCTCCTGCCAGCAGCCTTTCGCAAATCGTCGCTCCACCTAGCCGGAGGGCGTCCCACACTACGCTTGCCGAGACGTGGTCTCCACTCTAGAACGCGCTTACCCCAACGGTTATCCGTCCTACGGCAAATGTGACCAGCCCACTGCCACTTTAGCTTACTTATTCTGAGAGCTATGTCGATGACCCTGGTTCTCTGTCGGATAACCTCATTTCGGATTTTATCCTTCAGAGAAACTCCGAGCATAGCTCTCTCCATAGCTCGCTGAGCGACCTTGAACTGGTGCATCAACCGCACTGTGAGTGTCCACGTTTCGGCTCCGTATGTCATGACGGGTAGGACGCACTGGTTGAAAACCTTAGTTTTCAGGCATTGTGGTATAGGCGACGAAAAGACTCGACGAAGTTTTCCGAACGCTGCCCAACCCAGCTGAATCCTCCTCTTGGCTTCCCTCTCGAAGTTGTTTCTACCCAACTGCAATATCTGCCCAAGGTAGGTATATTCCTGTACAACCTCGAGCTGGTGACCGAAGACAGTGACCGGTCCCGGATCAATGTGGTCATTGATCATGACTTTGGTTTTATCCAAATTCATCCCGAGACCGATTCGCCGCGAAGAGGAGTCTAGGCTGTTCAGCATCAGCTGCAGATCCTGGAGCGACTCCGCCATCAGGACTATGTCATCTGCGAATCGTAAGTGTGAGATGTACTGGCCGTTTATGTTTATGCCCATACTTTTCCAGTCCAGCGTCTTGAACATATCCTCCAGTGCATTAGTGAACAGTTTCGGGGATATGACATCCCCCTGTCTCACTCCTCTAAGCAACTGGATGGGTTCAGACTGCTGGTCCTGTACTTGGACACTCATAGTAGCAGCTTCATAGAGACATCTCAGCACTTCGATGTATCGATAGTCCACTTGGCATCGCTGCAGGGATTCCAGGACCGCCCAGGTCTCGATGGAGTCAAAGGCCTTTTCATAGTCCACAAAGGCTAGACACAGAGGACGATTATACTCCTCGGACTTCTGTATAATCTGCCTCACTGTGTGGATGTGGTCTATGGTGCCGAATCCTCCTCGAAACCCGGCCTGCTCTGGAGGCTGGAATTCGTCGAGTCTCCTAGCGAGGCGGTTCGTGATGACTCTGGAAAACAGCTTGTAGACGTGGCTCAAGAGTGATATGGGTCGGTAGTTCTTAAGAAGAGACTTATCTACGCTTCCCACTGCTGGGAAAATACGTGTCCGTCACAGCGGACATTGCCAAATGAGGGATAAAAAGAAAGTTTCATTTTAAATTCATTTAAGTAAAAAAAATATTTAAGAATTGTACAAAATTAAGAAGAATTGAGAGTTAGTAACAGCACATTCATCAAGCTTTTCAGATTCTGGATCAGATATGTCACTTGCGTCTGAAGGAGCGTTTTCTTTCGGGACTAAAGCCAATATCCTAGCTCGCGTATGCTGTATACCAACGGGAAACCTGAGAGAACACCCATAACTTCTACCTAAACTAGGTTACATCATAAATGAGGTTGTCTGGAAGAGATCACTTTTAGCGATAAGGCAACGGACACAGTTGTGTAATCGTGTCTTTGATTAGCACAAAAGATTGGTGCCGCATCTATTATACGGCACCCTCGTATAGAAAGTCGCCCGACAAAAGCAGGTCCAATGGACCGAGTTCAAGCCAATATGACAGCGACTCGTCAGTGTCAACGTAACGTACTTTCCTCTTTTGTTTTCGTCAAAGAAGATAGTATATTTTATTTTAACTTATCTTATCCCTGATTTGACGATGTCCGTTACAGCGGACAGAGTGGTTTTGAGGTGTATTTATGAGTAATTGGCATTGTCCGCTGTGCCGGACAAAGAGTAAAAGTAAAAAAAAAAAAAACAGAAGAAAAAAAAAAGTAAAAAAAAAAAAAAAGTAAAAAACAGCAAAACACTTTTAAAATCTTATGAATTTTAGCTAAACATTATAACACACGTATATTCTAATACAAATTGCAAAAACTAAGAATATTTAGTAGCAAAAACATTGAAAAAAATATTTATATACCTCATCGAAAACAGATAACCGTCTTCTCGCTGACATTTTGTTCACCACTGACAAATAAGGTGTAGACAACGTGAAATTTAACTTTTTAATAACTTTCTGAGTGGTTGTCTTAAAATAATTTTGAAGAATAGTAGGAATAAAACGCTTCCAGGACCGACAGTTTTTTTTTGAAGTTTGTGTCCGCCCCACCGGACAAAATCAAATTAAGGGTTAAACTAGGTAGGAAAAACTAAAGGCTTTATATGTCCCACTGCTAGGCCCCTCAAATCGCGTATGGAATATTCCAACACGTGGGCTCAGTGCGGAATGTTGAAGGGGTGTAAGATTAATGATAAACCTTCATGTCAGATGTTATCAAGCCGCCCTTAGGACTACGATAGGTCCAACTACTGATATGTTGACTGATAGTTTGAATATAGAGTGCCCGCATAACGTTAGTTTTTTTTTAAATTTAACCTTTACTGTCCCACTGCTGGGCAAAGGTCTCCCCCAAAGTTCTCCAGACGTCTCTCTCTTGAGCCAAAATATGCCACTCCCCAGAATAACAGGATGTAACGTTAGTATAAAAAAATTAAATGTAGATAATACTTTTTTTTCTGTTTTTTCAGATGGCGTATTTGTATCAAAATCTTGGACTAACTACTAAAAATTCCTTAACTAGAAATAAGTTGATGTATATAAATGATGATATGGTAAAGTAAATTATCGAAATTTATTTTATTTTCAATTTATCTAGACAATTTATTTTAATTTATTATTTGAAACAATTTCAGTTTTCTAGTATAGTTGTAAACTTCTACAATATCATTCTGCACTGTAAAATAATATTATTTATAAAATAAAATTGTTATATCAGTCATATTTGTTGATTTATTTACTTGTAACCATTTGGGTATACACAGTGTCTTTCTCGATACACACTTCACTCCACTTCAAATTCGGCCTTCTCTAAAACTCAATCACTTAGCGACTGTGATCGTTTTAGGGAAAATAATGTTATAGTCCATTCGCGTTAAGAATGCAGTGATTTCATACTTGTCCTTCGACCTAGCACGCCCCCTTACCATCCAAATCGTTCTTAATTAGAAAGTCAAGTCCACAGTGACCAGTTGAACGCATACTTTCGAACGCAAAGGTTGTGGATCTGTTTCATTTTGTGTGGGACAGAATTAAATTCTAAAATCACTGCAATCATAACGCGAACGGACTATAGTGAGAATCGCTAGGCAGACTATTTTTTTTTATGAAAGGTTATTCATCAGTGGACACTTTTAGCAATTCAAAGAATGAAGTAGCAGAAATGTTTTCAATGATATTCTCAAAAAATTATAAATGCCAGCTAAGTTTCACTAGTGGACTGCAACAGGCTGATGATGATGATGAAGTTTCACTACTTCTATCGGGACTAGTGAGGATAGGATTTGAGGTGCCCGTGGCATAGTTGTGACAGTGATCGGCGACGATCGCTGTTGTAAAGCAACACACGCCGGTTCGGAAATGGGATGGGTGACCACCCCGATCGAAATTTAGTGATGTATGTATCGGGCATCTTCGTGCTTCGGAAGGCACGTTAAGCAGTTGTTCCGGGCTGACGTCGCTAGATGTCAGTCGGTAAGCCTAGTCAGAGGCCTAAGGGCGGCTTGATAACTTCTGACAAGGTTGCTCACTAACCTTAAACTTCTCCAACAATCCGCACTGAGCCCGCGTGTTGGAGTAGGTATGGCTCGTTCCACCTTGGGGGTTCCATAGTTGGGGTGAGGCCTGTGCCCAGCAGTGTATGTAGTGAGGATGAACCCCTTTCAGACATCCTAGAAGAAGTAGGCCTGTTGGTGTGGTTGGGAAAAATTTATTTAAGTCAAAGTTGTTACAACGAGTCAGTGTGACAGGTTAATGCAGTCGTTAGAAAGAAGCGTTGAACCATTATGAGGGTTTTTAAACAGATGTCTTACATAAACGGCCTATATACGGTGGCACAGGCCTCACCTCAACTATGAGGTGGAACGAGCCATACTCCAACACGCGGGCTCAGTGCGGATTGTTAGTGGGGTCTCAATGTCAACAGATGTCTTAATTTCTTCTAATGAACTGAAATGTAATGAGGTCGCTAGTGGACCGGTTTTACTTTATCGTACTATACAAGTTTTACTGTAAATCCCAAACACGAGATGTAGGGAGAGAAAACAAACGGGCATTGTGAGACGGGCGACATACCATCACGTGCGTACAGCGAAAGCAGAGTACCTGCCTACAAGGAATAATTAAGGTTTGTTCAAACGGATCTTTCGTTTATTTCATCTGTTTGGGTGTGGATGCATTTCAGAGAGTAAGTGAAAGGCATAACAAACACTACATACTTAGTATAAAACAAAGTCGCTTCCTCTGTCCCTATATCCCTATGTATGCTTAAATCTTTAAAACTACGCAACGGATTTTGACGCGGTTTTTTGATAGATAGAGTAATTGAGGAAGGTTATGGTGTACATGTATAATAACATCCCATTGCACCCGTGCGAAGCCGGGGCGGGTCGCTAGTGCTCAATAAGTTTTAAAAGTTAAGTGCTGTTGACAGCACGTCAGCTTACCCCATTCCGGTTTTTTCTCGCGCTCTTGCTAAATGTCATTTCTTTGCAATAGAGCAAGGAGGACTGACCGGGAATGGTAGAGTGATGTGTCGTCCACCGTACCTACCTAGTAGGTGGCGGAATGGCGTTCACAACAGCCTTTACATAGGGGCACCTTATTCTGCTGACAAGATCCATTTTGTAATGGTTTTAGAGAGAGCGTCGTGGCCCAGTGGTTAAACTCTTTGGCTCAGAATCCGGTGATCCTGAGATCGAATCTGGCCGGAGAACACCTACTTTGTGTTCATTGTACTATTTGCGGCTAACTCTCCGGCGATGGAAAACAACGATAAAACCCAAGCAACCTGGATAACAGCAGTATCCTCATCACGTTGGGTTAAAATGCCCTCGGCGAAATGTGGGCTTCCAAATGTTCCGTTTACCATGACGGCGACAATCAATGTGCCTCTGACTAACCCATTAGGGATATGGTCGTGAGGTATGTTACGTTTGAAAAGGTTAACGTGAAAGATTTATTTAGACAAAATAAAAACAAATCGGCGGCGTTTAAAATAATATCATGGTTCAGAATCCGAATCAGAAATATCTTTATTTAAATAGACCTGTTACAAGTGCTTTCAAATCGTCAAAAACTTAATCAAACAAACAAAAATACACTTAATAATAGACTTAAATACTATAATAGAAATAATAAATAAATACACAGTATACAAACATAATGTGACTCAACCACCGGTGTCGGAAAGTTGTTTCTGTTCAATTCAATTCAATTCAATTCAATATTTCTTTATTCAAGTAGACCAATAAACAGTACTTTCGAATCGTCAAGAATCTTAATTGTAACCACTTAATAAACATACACATAATAATATAATATATGAACAATACCTAAAATACATGTACATAATGTGACTCTACCACCGGGGTCGGAAGGTTGTTTCTACTGAGAAGACCCGGCAAGAAACTCAGCAGTTACTCTTTTTCAATCGTCCAATGTTTTACAGTACAAAGTGAATGTTTGAATAAACCAACCAAGTCATACAGTTTTGACATGAAAATAAATAAAACAGGAAGTTAATAAGTAAACTTGGGTAAACTAAGTAAACTTGAGCAGACCAGTTCCCGAAGGTGGCACCTGTTCACAAGTTGACGTGTGAGGCAGCCATCATCCCACTCAACCATATTTTAGGGAATGGAATGACCCGCCACACTGTACTGAGAAGAACCGGCAAGAAACTCAGCAGTTACTCTTTTCAATATGTTCTGTACAATAACAATAACAATTTTATTAAGTACACATACAGTTATACAATTTCAAGAAAATGGTTAGTGCACAAAATAATGTTAAATTATTAAAAGCAATTAACAATATTGTTTAGAAAAGACTACTGGTTAACATTATAAAAAAGGAGTTTGAGGTTCACATCCAGTTATACAATTCAAAGAAAAAAATGTTTGGTTGGTTGGATTCACTGTGTTGTGCGGGAAAACCAGCCATTCAGGCCGGACTCAAAGTCTAGTGACTGGTCACTGGATAACGAAAGGTCAAGACTGATATGTGTACCAATTCGGAAAATCCCGCTCTAAATGCGATTTTGAATGTACAGAGGCCCACACGTCAACCTTTACAAATCCATTGCAAAATAAGTCTTATGTCAACAGCATAAGGTGCCCCTATGTAAAGGTTGCTGTGAACGTCTCTGTACGTAGTTATGAATGTACGACAGGTATCGTGGTGTTTTTTTCCTATAACAAGATAAAACAATGTAAATAATTAGGTAGACCGAGGAATTTACGCCTCGGTCTACCTATTTCTAGAAAAAAACCCTCTTTAATTCTAATCATACTTACCTAAAAACTTCTAAATCTATTGTACAGTTTTTGGTCCTGCGAGCCGGATCGAAACAAAAACGTTCCAAATTACAACTTGGTGAGTATTATAATTCGAAAGCGTTTTAATCGGCCGAAATTTATCACGGTTACTTTAGTTCCTACAAATTGACGTATAACGCATGCGTGATACAATTTTAGTTATGCGGGAAATCTTCAAATGTCGCTCATACGTAGGGCTGTCAAAAGTTTGCAATAATTTTATTGGAGTTTACGTTACTTTCGTTCTAATTTCCTTTGTTCATTCAGTGCTGCAGCACTGAATCAGCTTTTGTGCATTTATAAAATAAATTAATAAATATCGAGGGTCGTGCTCGTGGCCCAGTGGTTAAACACTCTGGCCGAAACACGCGTACTTTGTGTTCAATGTACAGTCAACAGCACATCAGGTTACCCCATTTCCGTTTTTTCTCTCGCTCTTGCCAAATGACATTTGTTAGCGATAGAGCAAGGAGGACTGAACGGAAATGGGTAGCGTGATGTGCTGGCCACCGTACAATTTGCGGCTAACTCTCCAGTGATGGAAAACACCGATATGAAACCCAAGCAACCCTGATAACGGATAAACAAACCAAAACTTGGTGAAAATGTATGGGATATAACTCAATTTATTTATGTTAAAATTGTTTATTCAGGTTTCTTCATTCGAATAAAATTTTCGTAATCTAATCTTATCGTTATAGTAACATGAAGTGCTCATAAAATAAATTTAAATTATAAGTTTTGTTTTTCTTAATCTTCAATTTTAACTCGTGTTTAGAGCCATGTGCCAGCCCTGTACAGTTAACAGCTAGTTACGAAATAAAAAAGTAACAGTGGTAATAAAAATACGCATTTTTAAATTGTCTTCGCAGTAGCCACGCATAACATGTTATAGTATAACTTTCACTGAGTTATAACTGTAATAGACTTGTGGTTAGTTTTTGTAGCGTCTTGGACCTATTATTATAAGGGTGATGAAGGGTTTCGGTGTAATAAGCAGAATTTTTTTGCTTTGGCGAAGTGGTGCTGTGCAGAAACGAGTTTTTAAGTAGTTTTTTTTTTAATATAAGATAACATCATGTTATACATTGTTAGGTATAGTTTTGAAGTAAAGATATCAAGTGTTATGGAAATAAGTAAAAAGCAAATTAGAGTAGGTAGGTGTAGTAAATTCTCTGACAAGAGTGCTTTAGAAATGAGTTAACAAAAATATTTAAAAGGTATCTAAACCTTTTACTTTTACACTTAAATTATATTGTTACCTTTTACGCTCAAGTACCGTTTGGACTGAATCGTTTCTCTAAAATGAGTAAGTATAACATAAATTACATTAAGTCGTTTAGTTTCGCCAGTTCACTAAAGCAATTTTACAACGTGACGTATTGTTTGTCCGTCTGTCACACTCTGGTTGGTCCGCTTTGCAGTTTCGCTTTCGATGTGTGAATTTA
This sequence comes from Udea ferrugalis, assembly GCA_950022985.1. Taxonomy (NCBI): domain Eukaryota; kingdom Metazoa; phylum Arthropoda; class Insecta; order Lepidoptera; family Crambidae; genus Udea; species Udea ferrugalis. The sequence goes on from OX465543.1 coordinate 6,714,018, forward strand.
GTTTTTAGTAAGTTATCTTTAAAATAACACTTGAGGCGAAGCCTGTTATATTATTTTAATGTTCTTAATTATTTGAACAATAGTTAATTGGATGGAATCCATTTTGTCGCCCACAGCTGTGCATAGGCCTCCCCCAAGGATCTCCACAACGATCGAAACTGTTCTGTCCGCATCCAGCAGCGTCCCGCGACCTTGACCAGATCGTCGGTCCACCTTGCAGAGGGTCTACCCACGGAACGTCGTCCAGTACGCGGTCGCCATTCAGGAACCTTTCGGCCCCAACGGCTATCGGTTCTCCGCGCTATGTGTCCCGCTCGCCACTTCAACGATACAATTCCTCGATGCGATGTCGGTTGTCTTGGTTCTCCTGCGGATCTCATTGTTTCTGATTCGATCGAGCAGGGAAACACCAAGCATGAACACTCTGATGGAGCGCTCCCCTTTGCTCGCTGGGTGACTTTGAGCCTTCTTATGGGACCCATAGTGAACGACCACGTCTCACTCCCATAGGTTATTACTGGCAACACACACAGGTCATACACTGGGCATAGAAATAGCGGTGTCTTTATGGTCCAAGGTGTACCTTACTTCCGCAATAGATGGTGGATCGTGACAAACCGTTACATACTTACAGCCACTTGCTTCGCTTAGGGCATTGGAATGTGACCACAACCACAGACGTTCCCTCTCACCCGACCTGCTTGTAGCACAAGAGACAAATTGCTTAGGTTTTATCCTAAGAAAACGGGATTATCAAAATGCTTATGGACCTACTTCTCAGGTACACGTACAAACATTCCACTATAATTATTCTTGTATCGAAACTAGTTGGTTAAAGGTACCTCGAACCTAGTCCTCTCTGGGAACTTTCGTCCAGGCCTACTCCTTTCAATAATAATTCAATGTTAAAAGGAGACAACGGTCTCCCCAACAGCAAGATTTTCCTTAATTCAGTCACACGAATGTTTGAGCACGGTGGGCCGCGAACCCAAACTGTAACCTAAAAGGCAACCTCTCCACCATGCCATGAGCCCCTTCAACAGTACATACATAAAATGACGTCGCAAATACATATGAACAAACCGGGATGATATACACTTGCAATTGTTGAGCCACATTGAGAGTTTAGTCATGGTAAAAGGAATGATCAAAACTCAATTTTTATGCAACGTGCACCGTTAGCGCCCTTATCCGGGTTATTTCAGTTTTTTTCCAGTGTCATCTATTACCGGAGTTGTAATGAACACAAAGTGGAGGTTACGGTCAGATTCGAACTCACAGACTCTAGGCTAGAGCTTTGAGAGGTTCTTGTCGTGACCACTGGACAAAACATCACAACAAGATCAAGAAAACTCATCAAAATACTACAATTAGGCACTTATACACATTTGTCGCAAAACGTTACCATGTGTTTCTTAAGTTAACTTTGATCTAAGGGCTTCTTTAAGAATGTAAATTTAATTTCGATTTTATGCGCATAGTTTTCCATAGTTTACACAAATGGCAAAAAGTACTTACACAATTTATACAGAAATCCTAATTGTGGTCCTTCGAACCGGATCTTACGCCATTAGCATAGTTCGTAAACTTTCCTGTTTAACTATTTAAACAAGTTGTTAACTACTTATCAGCATGAAGTTAACATAACAACTATGTCAGTTAAGGTTTCGGTAGCTGAATTATTGGAAGAGCGGTCGCATAAGCATAAACGGCCTATATGTATACGTCCCACTGCTGGGAACATGCCTCACTTCAACTATAAGCCATACGCCAACACGCGGGCTCAGTGTGGATTGTTAGAGGGGTGTAAGGTTAGTGAGCAACCTTAATGTCAGATGTTATCAAGCCGCCCTAAGGCCTCCGACTAGGCTTAACGACTGACATCTAACGACGTCAGCCGGGACCAACTGCTTAACGCTCACCCAATGCAGGTTCGAATCCCGCCTTACATCCAGGCAAAAGTGTAATTTCCCTGGTATTTCTACACATACTAGTTTACATATACTCTGCCAAATGAGTACGTAGTTACCAACCTCATGTTAAATAATCGCCATAGACAAGATGAACACTTTCTTTTCAAACATGTGAAACTCTACGTAACCATAGGTAATAGAGAACGAAATTAGGCTCTTACCAAACGTGGACACATATTTTTGGCTTGGGCATCCGGCACGGCAATCTCAAACGTTGGGCAGTTATCATTGTAAACTGAAATGATGACGTCATTTTTGGACTGGTTAATGATGCAAGCATTGATGTTCGATACTGTTAATTGTGAATGGAAAATGTAAATTGATATGTTACCGAATCGGTCGAGATAACATTTATCAAAAGGATGCCCTCAACTGCATTGCAATTTCGTGTTTAAAGCGAATCTGTCGTCTTCTAAGCCGGATATCTTACTTCCTACTAATACTTATTTCTTATAAATGCGAAAGTTTATATGTGCCGTGTTGCTCTTTCACGTAAAAACTACTGAATGGATTTTAATTAAACTTTACAATAATGTTGCTTATACAATTGGATAGGATTATGCCCTATCCAGATGGCTACAATTTATAAAAAAATACGACTTTTTACTTTATTTCATGAGGACGGAGTCACGGGCGGCCGCTAGTTAAACTCTACAAATGACATCCAAATAAATTCACACTAGTAAGCCTAGGCTAAAAGACCTAAGTCTGGTTGTCCATGGTTTCCTGTTGCCCTCAAAATGTAAGCAACGCTTGCGCTTAGCCTTTCAAAACAAAAGCTATGATAACAATGACAAGACATGTTAAACAAACAATTCTTACGCAAATTCGGACTGCTTTCTAACATTGTCTATGGTATGTTAACCGAGCCTCCTGCTCGATCTCATTGATTTTAAATGCCCAAAATAAGGACGTAGAATGAGAATGAAATTGAAAGTCTTAACTCGTTTTCTTGGCCAATACCGTGTATAACTGTCAATATATTAAGAGCTAGCGTGCTTTTTGTTAATATCTTCGGGTTAAGGCCGGAAATAAAACAATGACAGACCGTAGAGCAGTTCTGTTTTTTTGTATCTTTTTGCCCGTAAACTACCCTGTACGAAAATTTATACGACTTTTATGTGCTTTGGTCTCTGCAGCGTGATTATTTTTATATTCGTTATTGGAATGCATTAACAACATTCGCATGACAATGTCAAAAATAGTGAGTTATCTAACAGGTGTAGGTAAGTATTCAAATTAGAGATTGAAGGGAGTTTGCAAAATTGCGCTACTGTTTTATTTTCTAAGTCGATTCCTGTAACTAGTCGTGTCTTTAATGTTTCCAGTTAATACCAAAGTTGCTGTTTTTACTTGGTAGTTAGCTGAAACAATTAGATAATTACGATTACCACTAATAAGCCTTTCTTTACGAACATTAAAAAATACAGGATCAAATGCTAAGTGAGTATTAATATTGCCTATTAATACTTCAATAAAATAAAAATGGCTGCACGGTCAACGCATTAGTTATAAGCCGCTTCTATAACGTTACAAAACTCACTTTCTAACCGTCCAGGAAACGTCCAATTAAAATATTCAATAGCTCTTAGACTATCAATGAGTGAAAGAAGAAATGGCGCCTCGGCCGTTGCTCCTCTGGCCAGTTTTGTGTCAAACTTCAACGCGCAATGACGTTCTGTATTATACAGCCTTACGTTAAACACGTGCGTGAAACCTAAACATACTTTTAATTAACAGTTTAATAAATAATGGACATAAGAGAAATAATAAAGTGGTTTATTCCGTGTTTTCACATTTTGCTAGCAATTTTCGTCAAAATGGATTCAAAGTTGACTTTAGTTTTTTTATTTTTATTTTTTAATTCATGCCCCACTTACGGGGCGAAGGTAAACTCTGTGAGTGCGAGTAGTTTAAGTGAGAATATCGAAACCAAAAATGTAGAGTTAATTGATGTAGAAAGTAAACCTATGTATAACCAAAGTGATGTATTTGGCGAGGAGAAATTTGCTGATGAAGAGATAAGTTTGGATGATAGTTCTGTGGGTAAGTTCATTAAACTTCTATACTAGGTATTTAGATAGATAGATATTCTTTACACGAAAGCAACAGAGATCAATAACAAAGAAACACAGATTAACGATAATGTACAATTTGGGCGGCTTTATCGCTAAAAAGCAATCTCTTCCAAACAACCCACAGGTAGAGGAAAACTGACGAGAAGGGAACGGGAAGGGAAGGGGTATTCACTATGCTGTATTCTTTCATTATTATTTCCGGCTTGGGACGCTGGCAGTAGGCCGGGTAATCGGTCTGTCTGTTGTTGGCCATTTCACCCATTTCCCCGACTCCTGCAGGGAACCTTCAGGTCTTATCTTATCACCCCTTTTTTTTCTAAATGACTACTGCTGTGTGGCCTCAGATGGCCTTGACAGCTTTACCGGACTGTTGGGTGAGCGCTGAGGGCTACCTTATCACCCCGTCGACTCTTACCTTGTCTTTGCAGTGTCTGGCAATCTCCTCCACATTCGGTGCACTTAACTGCTCAACGTCTAACTGGGGTTTCCCCGTGAGTTCCTACCCCATCTGATTAGTACGTACCTCAGGCATCAAGGATGGCATAAGGTCGTCTTTCAAGCCTATCAAAGTTAAGTTAAGTTGGGAATGTCCCATCACTATCCCGAACACCATTGCTCCTGGAGAGCCTTATCTGTTAATATTTCAACTCCTAGCTGAAAGCAATAGGGAAACACACGCGCTAACTGCATGGTTATTTTTCCAAAATTATTATTTTTTGTAATTGTGTGTGTGTGTGGTTTTCTCACTAAACATACCTTAAACCTTCCAATAAACTATATATAATAAACTTAACTTCATGGTACACTTGTTGGCGATATCTTAGAGACCATTGGGAATTCCCCAAGCCCTGAGAAAGAATGCACTTTAGATGACGTCAATGAAACGTCAGTTGGCTACGAATCCCTTTCGTTTACCAGAAGCATTGAAGGCTTGAAAACAAACAAACAACACACGACACAGGTAGGATACTTTTGCGTTTGAGAGAAAAACGTCTCTATTAGATAAATGGAGCAGGTAAAAAGACAGAAAAATTGACAGAAAGTCCATCAATTTCTGTCTAATTAAGTTCGAGGATAGACGGTTGGATCATCTGCCCGCTTATCAGAGATTTTGCTATTACGTAGGTAATATAGGTAGTGAATTGTAGAGCCTAATAAACTTAAATATTGTGATTTACGTTCCTAACATAAAACACCCAAAATACTCCGCCTGAAACCTAGACCTATCTTTAACAAACTAACGTTTGTCACATGAAAGTTTGTCCCTCAGGGTGGGAGTAAAGCATCAAAGATAGAATTATTAAGCATATATGTATACGTAACATCAGGAAAACAAAGGCTACATAATCGAATGCAGCGCTTTCCGTGAGCGAACAATAATTCCCACTGGTCATAGTGGGACAATGCGGTATTTGTCGTAATATCACGTAATGTTACAATACAATGTGTAATAAACTGTCTAATATAGTGGTCTAGCGGTATGCCGATGTACAGTCAACGGCACATCAGGCAATCCGTGTGCGTTTTCATCTTGCTAAGGTATTGAGTTTGCACAACGCTTGAATTTACCTTTGTATTCACTGTTCAAATGTCTGAAGTGCGCACTCAGAATGCAACCCTAGATTATAAAAAACAAATTCCGGTAAACATAAGAAACTTAATGCAAGAAACGGAACGCATTTTCCTCTGGCCGCGTGTCATTCTTCCCATTTTTCTATGAAAAGAAGTGTTCCGTTTTTTATTCCATTAATTTTATTAAAATGTGTAAGATAAGATAAGATATACTTTATTGCACAAAGAAAACAAATTACACAACGATGCTTAAAGATGTTTGTAATGTACAATACAGGTGTATTGACAAATTGGAGTAGTAGGACTCTCACTCTAAGACAAAATCGAGGCTTCCAATCTACTTTATATTAACTATATATTGTGTTATTTGCTCTGAACTTAATATCCAAGTAATAACAAACGATTTCCACGAGAAACTGACCAATAAACACACATCGAGCAAATTGCAAATCTTGCTACGACCTCGTTGCGTCCGGCGCGGAAGTTCAGTGTTTTTTACTGGAACTAATTGTGTTAAGATCATCAGAATATATTGCCAATATGAGGCGAAAAGCTAGTTCTTTGCGGGAAAGTTGATTAGATCAACCTGAGTAGTCTACTTTATGGTATTTTTTTTATTTATTTATGAAAGGTATACAGACAGATTGCAGTCACTTCATGTTCACAATATTCAGAAATATCGTCTGAAAGGCCAGACAGCAATCCAAAGATTGTACACACAACATGATTAACAATGATTGCTTCACTACTCAAACTAACTTAAATTAATTAAGCTGGAGGCAAACAGTGGCAAATTTTTCACAGGTGATGCTGCACTGGTTTTGTTGGATAAAATCCTACTAACATAGATAAATAAATAATGCGAAAGATTGCAAGTTTATGTTTTTTCCTCATTCACGTAAAAATACTGGACGGATATGGATGAGACTTTACAATATCTTTTAAATAAGATTCTCGTGTCACAGTGTTTGTTGCCATACTCTTCCTAAACGGCTTGACCGATTTTGATGTTTTTTTTTACTTATTTGTTAGGTCTGGGAATAGGTCGTGAACTTTTTTTTTAAACTATACAAAGTCCACGCGCACGAAGTCGCGGGTGGCCGCTAGTATTACTATAAGTTTCGTACATCAATCATCAATTTACTTAGAAATGAGAATTATGACTCTACCGCCGCGGACTTCTGTGATTCTACCAACCCGACTCCAATTAACGTGGACACTAAGTAAAAACAACTGGCTTAAAAAATACCTTCTAGTCGACCTAAGAAACAAAAGAGGTTCGGTATACGAGCACCGGCTGAGACTCGGAAAGGCCACCGGTTTGATTCCTACACAAAATAATTGTTTGTTGATATAAAAACTATGGTTTTAGGTGTTTCTTAGTTTTACCTTCGTTTTTTCTGGTTTTGATTACCATAAAACCTTACCTTGACAATTTATATTTATTAATTTATTTTAGGCATTTTTGGATACTGTATCTGACATTTTTTAAATTTTTATTCCGATTTTTGTCGTCTTTGCTTTAAATCCTACATGACAAATTATGCAAACAAAAATAATTATCAATAATTCGAAGGTCTTCTTCCATAAATAAAAACATTAAGGTCTTACTAATAACAATGACATACATCATTAATCAGTAATAATTGCATTGTAAAATAAACAAACATATTGACTGTAGGTATTCTGCAAGGCGAGGTAGTATCCGATTTTCAAGGAGGATCAATATTGACACGCATACTCGATACTAGGTTTCTATTGCTTTGAAGGTTTTACTTACTTAAATATTTACATAGAATATTAGACCTCTATTTTGTTTTTTTTATTCATTTTCGGTTCTTTGATCAAAATAATTGTTCGCTAAGGTCAACGGTATGACAGCTCGACAGGTAAGACATATCTAGCCAGCCCTCCTTGCTTTATTCAGAACGGAAATGGGTAGCCTGTAGTGCCGTTGACTGTTCATGGGTTTTGTTAATGATTTTTCAAGATTATTTTTTTTGCACATAACCTTTTACAGCCTCATTTTACAGCACCTTGTTAAAAGTCCGAGCAAAAAACATTACAACAGAATATTCTTTGCTGAATCAAGCTGAAGTAATAAATACTTCCTACCAACAGGTTATTTTTATTTTTAGCATTAAGGATAATGCATTTTCATCTTACCAAAGATAGGAAAACCAGAAAGAAACATTAGGTCTATTTGGCATCAGATGGGAATCGAACCCGCGTCTTTCGCAAACCGAGCGACTGCACTAACCATAGTGCTACGAGACCATAAACAGACAGGCCGATTTTTTCTGGTATATTATACCTTTTTTTTTTTTTTTTGACGCGGAGAATGCATTTACGCACTGTCCCGCTCCCAGGGTAGAAGAGCGGGGGAGTGTGGGACTCACCCACCCCAATAGGAAGGAATACCCACTAAACTCCGCGGAGGCCATCTTCTGCGCGTTACTGGAGGTCCCCGAGTACCACCGTGAGTGACTCTACCGGCGGACCCCCGGCGCGCTATGCCGGCTTCCCAGCTCAACTCGAGGGGAGCTATACCTACCCTCGTACACCCGCCGTTAACGGCAGTGCGAGGCCCCCCCGCACCGCCGCCCTCCACGGAGTCTCATGTGCAATGGAGGCGCACGGTCCCCACCGTGTGCACTCCTAGCGACCCCGGGGCCCCCCTTTAGTCGCCTCTTACGACAGGCGGGGGGAAACCATGGCAGTATTCTAATGCCCCATACCATACCTGGCAGCCAGGTTTGTTTCACCAATGTTTAGGCATAGGTAAGTATACCTTAAACACTCGAAAGAAACATTATTGCAAATATTTGACTTTCAATTGAGATAAAACTAGGTTTTTTAATAGGTTATTTTTATTTAATCTTTTTCTGGTTTTCCTATCTTTACCCACTACTTATTTTGAAAATCGTTGAGAAACAAAAAAAATGGTTTTGTTTTCCTATAGAACTTGATTTATTTTTTTTGTAAGTCGGCTGGGTGGAGAATCTGTTAAATAATTTGTAAGGTATTCAAAATACAAATTACATTAACTGGATTTCGAATCATTCATAACACTAAATAAACAATAGATTTTTGTTTGATCGTTTGTAGCTTAGACAAAGGTTCGTAGGTACCTTCACTACTTAAAGTGTATTTTCTTTAAGCCGTAATCACAGTAGGTAATTGTTCATAGTGAGTTCCAAAGGACAAACAAAAAGACATATTTTCTGGTCATCATCATTATTTTAGGTCGGGTAAATGCCAAAGATACTAGTATTACCAGATTACTGCGACCTCATGACCATAGAGACAACAATATTAAGGGTTAGTTGCACCATAGTAGAAGTTAAAGTTAAAGTTAAAGTTTTTGTCAAATTGGACAATTTGACGACCAAAATTGACGTCGAATTGTCAAATTTAACAAAAAAATTAACTTTAACTTTAACTTCTACTATGGTGCAACTTACCCTAAGTTATTTTTAATTCAATTACCAGCCTGCCAGCGTGATTCACCCAACCATGGCACACTTGCTTGGCCTATGACCTTTTTGGAGGAAAGAAAGTTTAGGAATGTACACAAGTAGAGATCGTCTTAGCTGAAATGACGCGCCCCTCCACTGCATCTACGCACACAAGCAAGCACTCTTGTTTGCGCAGACGCGGTGAAGGGGCGCGTCATTTCAGCTTAGACGATCTCTACCTACACAACATACATCTCATAACATACCCTCATGACCATACATACCAAATAGGGTAGGCAGTGTGTTTTCTATGTATATTAACTATGTGTTTACGATATTAAAAAGTATTTGAATAATCAGCGCAGGACCGATCGTTGTGGAGATCCCTGGGGGAGGCCTATGCCCAGCAGTGGGCGTATTTCGGGTGATATGATGATGATGATGATGATGATTTACTCTACCACCGGTTCGGACGTTAATTGTGTCCACAAGAAACACCTTGTGGTAAGCGTGGTGACACACTATACATTTTTGCAATACCCCTAATGATGAAGGCTCAGCTGAGACTTTGCTTTCACAAATTGAACAAAAAGCGTTAAGTTGTGCTATCGCTTCGTCATTAGCAGTAAGGTCGTTAAGAGATAATGCCGTAATATGGTTAAAAAGTAGTTATTACCTTTAAGAATGTGAGAGGTTTTCAAGTCGCCTTAAGGCATCTCACTAACCACTGAATTCACAAACATCAATCAACGCTAAGCACGCGCTCACGCTCATGCTGTCCCATAAAATTTCAAAAGAACTGGAAGGGACAGCTATACTTCTGGGGATGCTCAACGTTGATTTCTAGTTTGTTAATTCGGGGGTGAGTGTAAAGACTGACCTCTAGCGACTAACCCCCTTATTCATAAAAACTTAAACAGCCCTTGCACAACACTTTACTTTTGTATCGCTTTGTCACTGTCATTCTTGTTGCTACCGCCATTTGCGAATAAGTGACACAACACTTCAATTGCTTAAACTATGCTTTAGCGTTGCGGTCGTTTTTTAAATAAGGGGTTAACTGCTTAGCGTGCCTTCCGAAGCACGCATATGCTCAAAAAATACATCTCTGAATTTCAGTAGAGGTGGTCACCCATCCTATTCCCGCCCGGTATTCGTTGCTCTCAAACTCGCATTAGACCCTCTAAAAGCCGTCTGACGTCGCTAGATGTCAGTCGTTAAGCCTATTCAGAGGCCTTATTGCGGCTTGATAACATCTGACAATAAGGTTGCTCACTAACCCTACACCCCTCCAACAATATGCACTGAGCCCGCGTGTTGGAGTATGGCTCGCACCACCTTATAGTTGAGAGTGAGGCCTGTGCCCTGTGGGACGTATATATATAGGCCGTTTATGTTACGTTAAGAAAATGCCATTAAAAATGCGTCTACGGAGACGTGATTGACCATCCTTTATCATGATGATAAGAATGATAAATCAAGCTGACAATTTCCTATTAAAATCACAAGTGTTAATTCCTCAGGTTGTCGACTCTCTGCTCATAGACCATGAAGGTTAAGAGCCTCTTAATAAACTACAACAATATTACAAAACTGAATCTAAGCGATTAAGATCTGTTTATAATTGAGTGCGATGAAAGTGAGTCGGCACGCGAGACACGTAATGAAGTAAAAGTTTATGAATGTCTAACATAACCTAGTTGGTCATTGACGTTGCGAACGGTTTGACTGGGGAAGAGCCGGATATTCGTATTGTTTAGGAAATAATAAATAGTGTCTTTAAATCGGCTCTAAATCGGCAGATATTGCAAACTAAAATAACCCACCCGTACTCCCGAGAAAAAAAAATTAAAATGGCGGCCATTTTAAAACAACTGGGGCAAAGTGCTTAATTATGGTGGATTTATTCATAAAATAGATCATATTACTTCACCTTAACGGGTCGGACACCGGTTCCCAAACACACTGTATATCTAAATCGGACATAGGCTACAACTTATAGAGAAATATTACTTTTTGCTTTTCAACTTTGCCACTTTTTTATAACAAGTAACCTCTACGTCTACGTAAAATCTTCGTCTTTTTTATTATAGAATTGTTGTTATCTGTGGGATATGCAGATGAGAAATAATGATGCTTGGGGAGAACAAATTGATTACAAACATAGTTACAGAACTATATTATAGTGTTCGAGTGGTCTCTAATATGACCGAAGTCTAGGTATCTCGCAACAGTTAGGTATTTCGTAATTAACCACAAGCACACAGGCAAGTAGATGTTTAAGTGCGCACTTAAAAGTAACTGTTTGGTGTCCTTATTCCTGTTGAGACCGGTTTATCCAGTTGGATCCAACTCAGGTGTTGTGAGGTCCTCTGGCCTGAATTACAGGAATGGCCCGCTAAAGCAGTATGTAGAGTTTGCAACAAAGGCCGTGTATTCGATTCGCACCATGCAGCCTTATTTCTTAACATATAGTCACGACTATATTACGTGTCAAATATTTTTTTTTTCTTTCTTTCTTTGTATCCTAAACAGGGTAGTCAGAGGCACACTGATTGAGTGTCGTCAGTGAATGGAAAATTCAAAAGTCACCCTAATTTTTAATTCGCCGGGCTAATTTTGGACGTCACCTCGTCTAATCATGCGTGAAGCGTATTATCATCAGCTGCCAGTTTAGGTGTGTGCGTGACTAGCACGTGTCATTGGCGCTGTTACACGGAGTAAAATGCCATAGTCTGTAGCATCTAGTGTGTTTGAGTGAGTGTAGTAGGTCGTGTACAACAAACGAAATTGTAGCACCTTGCATGCTTCACATTATTTTAGTGTGAGGTTCCGTCCGTCTTTCTTTCACGTCTGTGTATACGTGTGATTAATTGTACATTGAAGACAAAGTTAGGTGTTCCGATCAGTTTCTTTCAGTCATCGCTTGAAGACTCCCAATTCCCAAATTGTTCTCATCAGCCGTGCTATTCCGGCGGTGCACATCGGACATCACTTCACATCTCGGTGCTTCACGCTTACCTCAATCATCAATACGCTTTACTTTGAATTAGTATTTTCTCTCATTTTGTATGTAAATGATTAAGAAATGTTTTTTGGCTTAGTTCTTTACTCTCAAACGACTACCGTCGCGAAGGAATGGAATTTTAAAGTTACCTCGCACGAGCGAAGTGAGTTTTGGCGACCACCGGAATAGCATAGCAGGAAACACAGACCCCGGAAAAGCGTTACACTCCTTAGCGGTACGCATCATATTTCTTGGGAATTTCTACCCTCTTATGCCTATATTTCGCAGTAAACCATTCTATGTCCTTTCTCTAGGTTTGTTCTATCTGTGTATTAAATTTCATCAAAATTGGTACAGTAGTTTACGCGTAAAAATGTAACAAACAAACACACAAATTACTTTCGCATTATCAATATTAATTAAAGACTTATTTGATTCCAGGCAGAACCTTCGGCAGGCCGTTCAAGAAGATGATGGCAGCGCTGATCCCACTGGTCTTCCAAGTGGGGGCCGCGTCCACCTGGGCGGTGGTGGCCGCGCTGGTGGGAGTCAAGACCCTCGTGGTGACGCTGGCCATCTTGAAGCTGCTGTTAGTCGCTGGAGCTGCTAAGGTTAGTTCATCTGTTTTTTGAAGGAAGCGAGCTGTAGTCCGTTCGCGATAAGAATTCAGTGATTTTTAAATTGAATTCTGTTGCACATTAAAAAACTCAGACCCACAACCTTTCCGTTTTAAAGTATGCGTTCAGCTGGTCACTGTGGACTTGGCTCTAATTAGGAACGCTTTGATTGGTTAGGGGACGTGCCAGGTCAAAGGACAAGTATGAAATTAGTGCATTCTTAATGCGAACGGACTATAGTGGCTCACCTGGGGTGGCATTCCGGCTAATGTCATCTCACATCTCGGTGCGTCACGCTTACTTCAGTCATCAATACGCTTTACTTAGAATTAGTATTTTCCCTTTTTTTGTATGTAAATCATTATAAAATGTTATTTGGCTTAGTCATTTTCCCTCAAACGATCGCAGTCGCAACGAAATTTAATTTTGAAGATAACTCACCTACCGAGATGAGATTTGGCGCTAACCGAAATGAAAATGAAAGCCTGTCTGACTTCATACACAACGCGTATTACGAAAAGTACTGAAAAGTGTACGTGTAACATTGATTATCACAGACTCATAACTTTTAGCGAGTTTCGTCACCAATTCTACAAACAAAGAGAGAAAGTCACTTTCAAAGGTCCGGTGAAGGAAAGGATGTCACTATGACGTTTTCTGCTAGAAAAAGACGGAACTATTCTATGTTCTTTACCACACAGGTCTTTACTTTCTTGCTAGCTGATAAGCGCCCCTACCGCGATTACGTCGTACCTATTTCACCCCCTTGAACCCGTTCAATCCTAGGGGTTGAATTTTTAAAATCCTATCTTAGTGAAAGAAATAAACTATAATCGACTGTGATTCAAACTTATAACTCACCCACTAAATAATTGCAATAATATTGTATTAACTAGCTTACTTTGCATTCATTCATTTAGATAGGAATCAATTAAGTTTTATAAATGTGGTAGCTTGTCAATAGCTTTTAGTTTCACTTTTAGCTGCTATTGTTGATTTTTGTAAGCTGTTAGCTATCCTAAGAAAATAAACAAATAAATAAATTATTGTAGAATAAAATAAAAACACAAAGAAAGTGCTCGCTCACGGGTTTCGACTGTGCGTTGATAAGTAACAAAAAAAACTAACAAAAAGTAACATTCCTTTATAAATTGTAGCCGCACAAACGCACATATTTCAGATGTATTAACTACATTATTGTAAAGTTTCATTAAAATCCATTAATTCGTTTTTACGTGAAAGACCAACACGGCACATCCACAGATACAAGCTTTCGCATCTAATATTAGTAGGAAGTCAGCCGGTTTTGCCTTTTCTATCATAGAAAATGAAAGTAACGGTACCTTTTAAAATAATTGTTAAAGATAATCATCTGGATAATGATCGCGCGTTGCTTTGATTGACTTCTTGATTGAGACGCCATTTTGGCAAGGCGAGAGTCACTTATGTAACTTAATATTGATTGAAACACCATGCAATTTTGAAATTGAAAGCACCTATCTACCTGCTTAAATAATTATGTTACCTAGTATGTACAAAAGCTGAATGACGCGCCCCTCCACCGCCTCTACGCATGCAAGAGTGCTTGCTTGTAATGTAAGCGTACCTAGTATGCAGTGGAGGGGCGCGTCATTTCAGCTTCGATGACCTCTACCTACCTTCACAAATACGCAAAAAAAAAGTAGGTAGCGGCTAAGGCATTACAGACTACCCTCTTCAGTTTCTTCATACATGGTCATTCAAACAATGGTCTAATAACAAGAAAAAGGTAAAAACGGGAATGGGTAGCCTGATGAGCTCAACTCTACATAGCTACCAATCATTCATATTTTTTTTTGGTTTTCTTTTGATTCATTTATTAACCATTCTAACCTAAGTCAGGTACCTTGATTAACAAGTTGTGAATTACGGTAGAAACATAAATAATGTTAATTATCCCTTTTCAGTTTGGTGCCTTATTCCTGAACAAAGGTCATCACCATCCACCACCTTCCCACGGCTGGGAGCCGCACCATCCGCAGAAAGAGATTCATCTCCACATACACAACGGGCACGTGGCACATGAGGAACACCATCCACGTAAGATTTACCTGAATGTTGAAATTAATTAGAAAGTTAGTGAGGTGCAAGAAAGATTAGAAAAAACAGCAACTGGCCTAGCTACTGCCATATATCAGCTTTAAGATGTACTAAATTAATGACGTTTTCTTAGCATGCTAGTTGCCTGTACCGCCACCTATCAGTTAGTAGCGATACCTCTAGAAACTGATCTGTTGTGAAGTTCTGAAGTTTTTCACTAGATGACACTAGGCTCGTAAATACTCATCCCCTCACCGCTAGATGTCGCTGCCATCCAATCATCTGCGACTGGCTGTGGTACATTTTGGACGAATGACATTAAGGGCCGGCGCCCACTATCGGCATCGGCACGTTTCAGGATTTTAAGGTGGCAAATAGCAATATACTTTAACATTATGGTAATAAAGTAGAAATTTCCGTGATGTGTTCTCGTAAAAACAAAATGCATTTGTTCTGTTTCTGTTTCGGCATTTTCTACTTTATTGCCATTAAGTTAGAGTATATTACTATTTGCCACCTTAAAAGCCTGAAGCGTGCCGATGCCGATAGTGGGCGCCGGCCCTAACCTAGTAACTTGATAGTATCCTGAAATTTGTTACTTAATAATTATTAATGATCTAAGTCTTTGTATTCGAGTCATGTTAGTAATTGATGTCCTATCGCATCTTTATTTCTGCTGCAGGAGTGCTTTTAATAAAATAATTACGATTTGCAGCTGCTGCATGGAGCCGAAATGAAATCGAGCTTGGATCAAAGAGCTACATCCTAGATCCTTACCAAGGCCAGTACGGTGCCGCCCAAAGCCAGTATGGAGCCAGCCAAAACCAGTATTCAGCCGGCCAAAACCAGTATTCAGCGGGCCCACAAACCATTAGCACTCCATATGGGAATTATGTGAAAATTGACGGACGATAGAATAGAATAGAATATGAGAATAAAAGAACGATCCACGTCATTAAGAAATAGTTCAACTTTGAACCACGGAAATTAAACCTACCAAGATATAATATAACTTCAATTTAATCAATTCGGAACACCACCTAGAAGTGTGTTAAATTAATTTTTGGCGTTTTTCAGACCCTCGAATTCACAAACGCTAATCAACGTTGAGCATCCCTTAAAAGTTTAGCTCTCTGTCCCTTTCAGTTCTATTAACATTTTACGGGACAGCATGAGAGTGAGCGCGTGCTTAGCGTTGATTGATGTTCGTGAATACGGGGGTAAGTGTGTCAATGGTGGCAAAGCGAGGATGTGACGTCACGTCTACTTTTTTATAAGCCATTGGCCAATGTTATGAGATTATGCATGAAAGTTTGTCGTGTCTTCAGCGAAGTAACGTTTCCTAGTCGATGTTAAGTAGGCCGTAAGTATGATATCTATTTAATTTATTTGCACAACTATAGCTATACAATACAAAATACAGAAATCTTTATTGTTGCTTCTTAATATTAACAATATTTTTTCAGTTGGTTCTCCCTTTTGAGTATCATAACTCTTAACAGGGAGGGCCGCTCTTTCTTAACTAAAGATAAATAACAGCATATATCTATATTCAATATACAAGTACGTTGGAGCATCACAATTACTTACAGTTTTAATGTACTAAGCTATATCTTATCTTATCTTAACTTATGAAGGGCTAGAAAACCACATTATGTCATTGTCATCACCGTTGAACAAAAACAGACTCAAGATAACTGGGTAGCGGAGTCTGTGAATGTATCCGACTTATACATCTAGTAAAGGACCGATAATTTTATTGTACAACGATAGTGGTACTTGACTTCCTCATTAGCAGATACAATACGAGTTTTCAAGATTGCCTTAGTTTTAATTACAAACTCATAAGACTCATTGATCTAATTAACCTAGTTACCTTATTGTCATGTAATTTTTAGTCACTTAACGAATTTGTTAATCACCCTAAACTCTCTTCGCCCATAGGATCGATAATCGCCCAGGACGACTGGAATGCAACGTTGGTTTGGAAAGCTGTAATTTGCATTTCAATTTTACATTTTCGACCTTATGAGCTAAGAAAAATATAGGTACTATTGGTTAACATTCTTGTTCCTTGACTGTTTCTAATATTAGGTGTCTCAGTTTTATTTTTACTTACCCTCGAATTCAAAAACGCAAATCAACGTTGAACATCCCTCAGAAGTTAAGCTGTTCCTTTCAGTTCCATTGACATTTTACGGGACAGCATGAGCATGAGCGTGAGTGCGTGCTTAGCGTTGATTGGCGTTTGCGAATTCGAGGGTTAGTTAAGTACTTTTGTTTGTTAGTTAAGTTTTTCCACAAATACTAAGGTATAGTTTGCATCAGAATCAAATGATTGCTGAATGATTGATGCTCAAATACATCTAGAATTTTTGAGATCACCACCTTCACTAAGCTTAACAATAGTATCGCGTTTGTTTTAGATTTGAGTAATGCTGCCAACAACATATGTTTTAGGATTTTCCATGCAGTATCTTTATTAAATAAAAAATATAATAAAAAGCTATTTTAATATTTTCTAGCTAAAAATTATTTAAAAAAAAAAACATCTTTCTTCCTTTATGTCTTTCTGGTTTTCGGATCTTTAGTAAACAATATTACTACATTTGTGGGATTATACATTTTATGTTTTTCTTGAAAGGTTCAGATATTTTTGGTCAGTCTAGAAGAACACATGATTTTAAATTTTGTATAAAGTTAGCTGGCAATTACTTAACGTTTATCAATGTCTGTTGATTTAATGTAAATATTGTAGAGGATTTTAATTCAAATCTAATAGGATGCAATATTATAGGTATTCATTTGCATTATTTAGCCTAAATGATATTTAAAGGAATCATTAAGTTATTTAAATTAATAAATTATTTTGCTTGCTGTTTAAAGATGTTACTTTTCGTAATAAATAAAGTATTACTAGCTGTTATTCATTTGTTTTTTTTTCATTGTCAGACTTATAGGCCAGTAGATATTAACATTAAATTCGCAAAGCACGATGTAGTGCTGCATTTTTGGTATGTTGTTTGGATCAGTTAGGGTGATGTAAATCCCAATTTGCAACTTCGAAAAAGTTGTGCTCGCTGCGCACCACGTGATAAACTGCGAAAATTTTGGACTTTTTTCACTTTTTGCTCTAAAAGTCATAAACTATGCGTTTCCGACAAGTAACATTCACTACACAAATGAAGGTGATTAAATTTGCAACAATTTGAGCCTAATTGCAGCTCTCTAAACCTTATAACGACTAAACTGTGGCTATTCGAAGATGGTTCGTTTTTCCCGAAATATTGAAATTAATGCTACGTTTTTTTACAATTACCACTGTACTGTCACCTTTCTTGAATGCCAGCCGACACACAAAGCAGACTCCCGATGGAACCGACATTTTTATGACTATTCAGCCTGACTTCGTTCGCGTTAATAAGATAATAGTTTTTTGGCTGCTCCTCTGCGTTACCGGGTACTTCCAATTACTATCTTGTGCGAAAATGAAAACCAAAACATAAGCCCGAAGGCATTTGTTTAGTTGATGGGAGTTTTAGCCAGTTTACACTGTTACCGCCTTCACCGCGTGGGGTACTCCCAGCTTATGTTTTGATATGCATATTGTGAGTGATTCATGTAAAAATGTCGGTTCCACCGGGAGTCTGCTTTGTGTGTCGGCTGGCATTCAAGGAAGGTGACAGTACAGTGGTAATTGTTTAAAAACGTGGCATTAATTTCAATATTTCGGGAAAAACTGACTATCTTTGAAAGGCCACAGCTTAGTTGTTATAAGGTTGAGAGAGCTTCGGTTAGGCTTAAATTGTTGCAAATTTAATTAACTTTATTTATGTAGTGAATGTTACTTGTCGGAAACGCATAGTTTATGACTTTTAGAGCAAAAAGTGAAAAAAGTCCAAAATTATCTCAGTTTATCACGTGGTGCGCAGCGAGCACAACTTTTTCGAAGTTGCAAATTGGGATTTACATCACTCTAACTGATCCAAACAACATGCCAAAAATGCAGCACTACATCGTGCTTTGCGAATTTAGGGTTTTTTAGTGTCGATTTCTACTGGCCTATTAGGGAAAATAACGAAAATTTAAATTAGAAGCCAGTACATATCTAATTCCTACAAACAAACAAATATTTTTTTTTGTCCCCTGGCGTACGTACCTATACAGGGTGTCCCAAAAAGTAGTGTCAAGCTGAAGCCTAGAGGTAGAGCATCACCCACCTGGGTGATTCGGGTAGCCCTAGTGATGCTGCAATCAAGCTACTAAAAATCGCGAAATATACAATGTTACGCGATTTTTGGTAGCTTTGGTTGCAACTTAACACAGGTAATAACCGAGTTACAAATTGTGTTCTCCCTTAATTAAAGCCAAATTGACCGAACGGTTCTTCCCATACATTTTGTTCGTTAACACTAGAGTACCTACCCGCGCATATTTTTTTGACCTACTGCAGTTTGAAACCATATTTTGGCATGATGCCGTAGATACAGCTGAATGAAATTTACAACGCAAAGAGATCATTAAATGGACAAGTTTTTGAAAAAGGTTTGAGAGAAAAAGATCAGGTAAATTTTATTTTAAATTCGGCTTTCAAATTATTAAAAGATTAAACATTTCACAAACTTTATAATTCAACTATTTTTATGACGCAATGTTGAGAACATAAATATCTACAGGTATCCACAGATAAATCCACAGTTGCTTTTGTGGCTCAACAATTCATGTCTATCATTGTCAGTCATTACTCGAAAACTGTCAAAAATCGCGGAACAGACATGGGGGTGATTCGGGTAGCTCTAGTGATGTTCTACCTCTAGGCTTCGACGTGAAACTACTTTTTGGGACACCCTGAATAATTTGACCGTGTGAACAAGATGGTATGATTATTTAAATGCATGAAGAATACGTGGGTACTTAGATAGATAGATAAACACTTTATTGCACACAAAATAACACATTTGTAAGGAATACATGTTCACATAAATGTACAATTTAGGCGGTCTTATTGCTAGAAGCAATCTCTTCCAGACAACCTACAGGCAGAGGAAATATGATAGGACGAGTTCGCAGGTGCACAATTAATTCAGCATTGGAAATTGTTTACTTGTAAAAATAATAAATAAAATACATAAAAATACCTATCTTAAGTGGTAAATGAAATATACATGATGTTTAAAATACACAAATAAACCTTAATAAACAATAAAAATAAACAATATATATATAAACATACATAATACATATTATAAATACAATACAGATACATGAGATGATAAGAAAAATGGATGTGTATGGATTATCCAAAGCAACATCAGCATAGAAACTACTGACAGAAATAAAGGACAGGATGAAAAGAACAAGGAAGATAAGAGCCAGAAAAGTCAAAGCTTGAGAAAATGAGCTTTGACAGCTGTTTTGAAGATAGATAGGGATTGGGACTCTCTGATGGAAATAGGTAAGGAGTTCCATAGACGTATGGATTGCACAGTAAAAGAGTTGGTATAGGTGTGCGAGGTATGACGAGGAAATTCGAGATGAAGCTTTCTAGATGATCGCATACCTTGATGACGGGACGTTTGCAGAAACTTAAAACGTTCTTTGAGGTAAGGTGGGGACAGTGGGTTAAATAAAACAGTGTATAGAAGAGAAAGAACGTGCGAGTCGCGGCGAAGACGGATAGGAAGCCAATTAAGCTGAGCTCTGTACTCTGAAACATGGTCGTACTTTCGCAGACCGAAAATGATGCGAATGCAGAAGTTCTGGAGTCGCTCAAGCTTATTGAGGAAGTTTTCATTCAAATCTAGGTAACAACAGTCAGCATAGTCCAGGATAGGGAAAAGCAGTGCTTGCACAAGCGCAATTTTGGTGGGTATTGGTAAAAAGTTGCGGAGTCTGCTTAAACTGCTTGCTGACGCAAACATTTTTCTGCTGACCTCGCCAATCTGTGCTGTCCAAGTTAACGTGTCATCTATTTGAACACCTAGATTCTTGACTACTCTACTGTAAGGAATCTGAACACCGTCAAACATAATCGAAGGCAGAGAACTCCAGTCAATCCTGGAAATCATCCACGAACTGCCGACAATAATAACCTGTGTTTTGGCAGGGTTAACCTTGAGACCATAAGACTTGCTCCAGTTTAAAATATGGTTCAAATCTGCGTTAACAACTTGAACAACGCTTGCAAGGTCACTAAGGCTGCCCTGGGAATATATTTGGAGATCGTCTGCATATAGATGATACGAAGAAGAGAGATTAAGACTAATAGAGTTAATGAAAATAGCAAACAAGAGAGGAGACAAAACGCCGCCTTGCGGTACACCGGCTTCAACGTCGCACCACGTAGAGAAAGAATCCTCGACGCGAATGCGTTGTCGACGGCCGTGTAAGTAACTATGAAACCAGTCAATTACTGTTGGAGATATATTGAGAGAACGCAGGACGCCGAGCAGAATGTCAAAATCAACGGTGTTAAAGGCATTACTAAAGTCCAGCAACGCCAATACAGTGACATGTTTATCCGCCATGGTATGGACCATGGCGGATGTCATCAGTGATTTTGACGAGTGCAGTAGCCGTACTATGACCGGGGCGGAAACCAGATTGGAAACGGTTAAGGAGCTGATTTTTGGTGAGGAAATAATGGAGCTGTTGATGGACAACTCGCTCAAGGACTTTCGAAAGGAAAGGCAAAATGCTTATGGGACGATAATCTCAATATGTGGCAGGAGTGGGTTTCTTGGGTAATGGAGTGATTTGAGCATCTTTCCACGCAGATGGAAAGTTGCCTGAGGAGAGAGAATGGTTTAGGATGTGGGTAATGATTGGTGAAAGGATGTCAAGGAGAGGAATGATCATAAGACGGCTTATACAATCACTGCCGACTGCATTAGAAGCAATAGCACGAACGTTCTTCTCAATATCACAATCAGATAATTGACTAAATGTGAAAGGAATGAAGTCTGGAATTGGAATGGATGAAAGCTGATTAAGAGTACTTGTTTTCAATGAACCATCAATGGCAGGAGAAGAAGAGAAGTGTTTATTTAGAAGATCAATGTCAACGTTATGAGAACTATCATTTCGCGTTTTTCCAATTCCAAGTGACCTAAGAAACTTCCAGACTTTAGCTGGATTGCCGTTTTCTACAGATTTATGTATATGGCGTCGCTGAGCGTCTCTGCACAACCTATTGCAGCGATTCCTCACCAATTTATAGTTTTCACGGTTTTTATCGGACGGGTCCAACTTAAATTTCAGTTTAGCAGAATTTTTCTTATTTCTGAGTTGCTTTAGTTCGTCAGTCAGCCAAGGTGCAGGACAATGTTCAATTTTAATGAGACGAACAGGGGCGTGCTTGTCAAACAGCTGAGTCATGACCGAATTAAAAAGGAGAACTTTTTCGTTTACGCTTTCTGCACTGTAGATCACAGACCAGTCAGTGTCTAAAGCATCTTGTCTTAGGAGTTCAATGTTCATGCCACCAAAACTACGTTGCAGCACAACTTTCGCCTTTGGCTTGGGAGGACGGATTTTATATGAGATGTATATGAGGTCGTGGTAAGAAAAAGCATCTGCATTGAGTTGACCGTGTTTGGCAACGTGGGCACTGGAGGAGACAATTTTAAGGTCAAGAAGAGAAGGGGTGCAGTTCGG
The DNA here is from genome assembly GCA_950022985.1 of Udea ferrugalis. NCBI lineage: Eukaryota > Metazoa > Arthropoda > Insecta > Lepidoptera > Crambidae > Udea > Udea ferrugalis. Next base: position 6,736,458 of record OX465543.1, read on the forward strand.
AAAAAAGTGAGTAGCATCTGAAGGGAGGAGATTGAGGTTGCACGAAGCTATGATGGATTTTAAGCGAGAAGAGCGAGAATCGTTTTTCAAGAGACACGTATTGAAATCTCCCATCATGATGGTATGTTTATATAAAGGAGTGAGGTCTTCTAATAGCTTCTCAAGTGTGGAGAAATAGTCTACGGACAAATTGGGACTATAAAAGACTCCGAGAAGAATTTTTGAATGTGCAAGAGTTAGCTCAAGAAAGAGATGTTGTGCTGTATTAGAAGAGGAAGATGGAGATGACGTATTAACAACAGTGCAAGGAATTTGAGCTCGAATGTAGATTGCAACACCGCCACCAGATCGGTCAGTACGGTCATCCCTGATCAACTGGAAGCCTGGAAGTGAGTAGGAAGTGGATGGAACAGCAGGATTTAGCCAAGTTTCTGAAACAAGGATAGCATGAACATTTTTGCTATCAAAACTTGCAAGAAGATCTGGGTAATGACATGGAACACTTTGGGCGTTAATATGAACTACATTGAGGTTTTTTGGGACATCAGAAAATGTAGATTCGAGTGTATCAGCTAGTGGAATGGAGGTTGAGTAGAAACTGTCCTCAGAGGATGATGTGAATGAAGCAAAGCTATCACTTTGGCTATCCGTGTTACTAATAGAATCCATACTTTTGAATTTGAAACTAAAATACAATAAAATATAATAATAATTATAAAATTATAAATAAAAAATATAAATACTTTAAATAGACCTAAATAATATTTACTTACTTAATGATTACTAAATAACTTGCATTTCAAATTGTCGCTACACAAATGAATGAACCGTTCGGCAACACCTAAACATAATTATTAAATAAAATATCAAATAACCTTCTAACAACTTTGTCTGCGGCCCACTCAGAAGCGAGTTAGGTCATACGACCTCTTTGAGTCCTTCTCAGTCTGACGGTCGTTAATACGTCAAACATTTACTTTTTATTAGTAAAAAACCTGCGCAGAGGTTTGTGTGTGAGACAAAATTGATGGAAGGTAATATAAGTTTAGGATCATTGAGTTATCTCTATAAAAATGGATCGCTGTTCGTTAGTCTCGCTAAAACTCGGGAACGACAAAACCGATTTGGCCAATCATGGTTTTAAAATATTTGTGATGGTCCAGAGAAGATTTAAAGGGTGAGTGAACATGAGAAAATGCTAGAAATATAGTGAAAAACCACAATTTAGTTTTCTCATAGCAACTGTTCCTACCTGTCACGTGACACTGAATGTTTGACAACAGAACGAAGTCTGTTGGGACAACTAGCCGCGTATTGCATTGGAGTATGGCTCAAATAAGGTGATGTTTAAAGGCTTGACATTTTGTCTGTAAGTCGACGGTGTAGACGCTGCACGTTGAGGGTCCATCGGTTAGGTCTACCAAACCGACAAACTGCTGACGGCTGCTACATATGTGAGTTAAGTCAACAGAAGAGATCTAAAAACCAGAAAAAGACATTTGGTCATGTTGGCATCAGGCAGAACTCGAACCCGGTTGGTTAGTGCAGTCGCCCGGTTTGCGAAAGAAGCGGGTTCGAGTCCTGCCTGATGCCAACATGGCCAAATGTCTTTTTCTGGTTTTCAGATCTTTAGTAAGGATACTACTGCATGGAAAATGCTTAAAAAATAATAAAACATAGTATAAACTTTTTCATCTTAATCGGATGTTAAATATTTGAAATAATATTTCTTCCGAGTGTTAAGAATGCCTATAACATTAATGGAATCACCCTGGCTCATAGGGTAAATATACCAGAAAGATTCGGCCGGTCTGTTAATGGTCTCGATAGTATAATTGGTTAATGCAGTCGCCCGGTTTGCGAATGATGCGGGTTCGAGTCCTGCCTAATGCCAACATGAACAAATGTCTTTTTATTCTGGTTTACAGATCTTTAGTAAGGATACTGCATGGAAAATGCTAAAAAAATAATAAAACATACACAAAGAAGAGGAATGCCAGTAGTTGCTGTAGGCAGTTGGCTTCCGTGCCTCCCACCTTTGTAAGGGGTTGAAGGGAGGGTCCGTTAGAGACAATCACGTGGGGATCAGTGGAGTGGGGAGGGAGGGCCGTGTGGACCCGGTGAGTGCCATGAGGTTCTGATTGGTAGGAGTCCGACTTATCCTCGTTCACCCCCAGCCGGCGAAGTATGTGTTGCAGACTCTTTTATATCATTTTATTTTTCTATGTAGATATTTAAATTTAGAAGTGTATTTTTTTATGACATCTGTATGTAGCTTTTGTTTGGCTACTGATCTTGTTTTGTTTTGTTTTTGACAGTTTAAATATGGTCTGCAGCTCTCTGTTTCTGCCTCTTCCTTTGCTCCTTCCTATGTCTCTTTTTCTGCAATACAGTCTACCTTTTTTTGCTATACACTTTTACAGTATACTGCTAGGCAGCTACCCTACCCCGGAAATCAAAGTATAGATACTCTAAGAATGTATCTGTCGCAAGTAGATAGTTCAACCTGAAACACATAACTCTAGATACAATGCTTTGTTGGCACATAAGTACGTTACATAGATACATACCTCTAATGGGCTATGAACACAAAACATACCATAATTGCATTCACATACTGCAATACCTAAATGCTTAGATCACGAAGTATGCAGCATATATCACGTCGGCCCATGTGTAGATAATAATGATCATTATTGTTGTATATCATTATTTATACTGTTACTTACGGGGTCCAATTAGTTCTGCATCATTATTGGTCCAGTGATTGTATGACTGTTGATCTGGTATTTTTGAATGGTTGGTACAGTCAGCATATTCAAGAAAGATTGAAGCAATATAAAAATACAATTTAAATATTACTGACGGACACTGACCGTCGTCGTGCGAAAATATGTATCGAAGAATGTTATTCTAAGTCCAAATCAATACTTAATATATTTATTTAAATAGACCAGGCTAACATCACTTCACATCTAGGTGCTTCACGCTTTCTTCAATCATCAATAAGCTTCACTCGAATTAGTATTTTCTCTCAATCGTATGTAAATAATTTAAAAATGTTATTTGGCTTAGTTCTTTTTTCTCCACCGACCACATTCGCAAAGAAATTGAATTTTATAGACAACTCACCACGAGCGAAGTGAGTCTTGGCGCCCGCCGGAATACCATAGCTGTTATCTACAAGTACCCGTAAATCATCAAGAATCTAATTAACTCTTAAAAATTCAATATGGTATGGAGACCATTTGTGGCCAAACGCAGAGTGGGGCGCCCGCCCGCAAGGTGGACGAACGAGCTGATAAAAGTCACGGGATCCCTCTGGAAATCAATGGGGGAAGCCTATGTTCAGCAGCGGACTTCTTGCGGCTGATGATGATGATGAATGAATGGCACAAGTGCCAGACTTAATTTCAATAAGGTATTTTATTTATGGTGCAGGCAGCAAGTAAAATAGACGATGCGATAAACATTTCATTCAAAATGTATTTGAAAACGACACAAAACAAACTGCTGTGTACCATACATTTTTGTGATCGACAATATAGTTTCATATAAGAAAAAAAATGAAATTAGACAAAGCCTCATAAATTCTGAAGTTTTTTATTTTAATGAGAACAAATAAGTGTGACAGTTGGCATATGACGTAATTTTTGCTAAGTTCGGCATAAATCTTAAACGTTATAATATTTATTGTACTTTTACCAAAAAGTGTACCCTAAAAAGAATATTTTATTACTTCTGTCAAGTTCTGTCTAATGCTATAACAAATGGAGTATAAGTAGATTGCAAAGAATCATTCTTATAACTTAAAAATAGCTTCAAAACGACGATTTCAAACGACAAAAGAACTAAAAAACATCAAATCCACACAAAACAGGTTGTTTTAAAAATGAGAATTCGCGTTAAAATCTCCAAACCAGCGACTAGTGTAACGAATTATTATTCAGATAGAACCCAAGACCCTGAAGTCGTCCTCTATTTGAATTTTAAATATCACCGAGCCACGGGCCAAGGGCGACCGGTTGTGACGTCACGGATCTACTCGGAATGTCGGAAAATGTCTAGGTACAGTCGCCTTAAGATATATTGTGGCAAAAAGGTGACAAAATACTTCGATCAGTTTCACAGCAAATAAAGTCGATACACAAGTTACCACAATGATATTATAATAAAAAGACGTAGACAAGATAATTGGGCTAAAAAAGTGGCACACGAAATCAGGACTTTCGACCACCTGAGCAAAGCATTGACAGTTTGAGACAACACTGCGCAACATGTATCTGTCTGTCTCTCTCATTTACGCTCTAGTAAATAATCATGATATCTTCTTCTTCTTCTTTTGGTTTAGTGGCAATTTCTGTGTTCATGATATCTTGTACACACGGTCACATTAACTTGTCAATACTGACATAACCTATCTACGTCTTTTTCATTGTAATATCATTGAGTTACCATCAATATCTGAACAATCATTACTTCTTGAAAATCTGATTGAACATGCAGATATTATCAGTAACTTGGGTAATAAGTGCTTATAGAGTTGTCAAAAAAATTGATGGTTTGACAAAATGACATAATTGTATTTCTTCTGAAGCGTCACTCACCACCACCAACACCACTTTTATTGATGTAGCAATAAGGTAGATTTTCTTAAATACTTCAGATATATTTGGCCGCACTGTACGTACAGTTTATTTTGACCCTGACTATACCTAAGTTTCCCAATGACAGCACTCGCCTATTGAAAACACGTTGTTTGTGAAAGTAAATACCTAGAGAAATGGAAAAAATAAATACATAATTGAAACAATACGTTCATACACAATATACAAAACAAAAAATTACGTACTCACAGAAACCATATGAAAAAATTCATCAAATCTCCTTGGACATTGATTCACATAGCGCCACCTAGCGCCAAACTAAGCAAAACTTGTACTATGGGAACTATAGGCAACGGATAAACAAACCAAATAATATTTTTATGTATTTACATACTACGATCATGTTCCTCATGGCTCAGTCAGAGGCACACTGATTGTTACCGTCATGGTGAACGGAATATTCAGAAGCCCAGATTTCACCGAAGGAATTTGAACCCACCGTGGTAAGGGGCGAGCCTACCGCCGTCATCCGGGTTGCTTGGTTTTATATATATAGGTGTTCTCCATCACTGGAGAGTTAGCCCCAAACTGTAAAATGAATATAAAGTAGGTGTGTTCCGGCCAGATTCGATCTCGGGACCACCAAGTTCCGAGCCAGAGTGTTTAACTACTGGGCCACGAAACGCTCTTAACTATAACTCTACAGCTGACTCAGAGTGAGTCAGTTTATTTTATTAGTCATCTATAACATCCATGTGTATTTCAAAATCGGTAATAAGTGCTAAATGCTAGTCATCACAGCCCACTGATATTTTATGAACATTGCTTACCTAACAAATATCTTACCTTCTCATGGTACATACTAAGATAATTCTAGACATTTTTTACTTACTTTAGTTGCACATCAATTTTAGGACACTTTGAATAGTTTATTTTTTTATTTATTTAAGCACACCAACAGCAAGACAAATAAATATTTATTGTACATGAGTACAAGGTTTAGGCATAAACAAGATATTTTTGTTACATCATAGTATCACTTGCTTCTACCTTTCCAGGCGTTTCTATGTACACATATTTATTTTAAAAGTAACAGACACTAGTATTAAGCAAAATTTTTTTTCTCTAAAATTCTTGATTGCCATAGGTTTTTTTTCCAATAGTTGTAACTATTTATAATAGTTGCACAAACATACAATGAGCTTTGTTCTTATATCAGCTAATTACAGTATACATAACTTTACCAAAACAGTGAAGAATAAGTGTGATTAAAACCTTACATATAAAACAACAAGATGCATTGATTTTTGAAGCATTTTTCAAGTAGGCATGTGTATATAACTAAAAAACATCCTAAAGGAGTCTTATAATAAGTATGTAGGTATATAGGTAACACGCATACCAATACCTGATAACAGACTCGTTCATGCACACAAATCTTTGTCCTAAGCAGAGATCGAACCAACGATCTCTGGTGTTGCTGCCAATTTTAACTATTACCGCAAAGTTAGTCGAACTACAATAAACCTAATAAATAAAGTTCGTTGTTAAATAAATGTGACCTACGATTTTAAAAATACAAATATCTTTACAACAAAGATTGTGCCTTGAAAACTTCGTTTTTGGAATACAGCATACATTATTATGCAAACCAGATCGCAGCAACTTTGAATACAGATACATTTAGTAAGTTTTGTATTAAATTACCTTTTGTAGTGAAAAATGAAACAGTAAGTTTGTAATGTAAACGTATTATTTTATGAGTGACTCCGCGTAGACTTAAATTGAAAAACAAAAGGTGGGTAATATCTATAAGCTACATTAGTGTACGTCCACTCAGCTGGCCCCACTCAAAATCAGCGTCTGAGCCTTTCAGGTCCAGACATTAGCTGAGTGGGGTCCATTTAATTTTGGACATCGTGACACTGCTGCCTGGTGAAAATTTTTGTTTAATTTTTTTTTTTTTTCTCTTACCATTTTGTTTTGTTTGTTTATATTTGTATGTGTACGATGTCCAAGATCAATAAACGTCATTTCTTTCTTTCTTAAAGTTTCATTAAAATCCATCCACTAGTTTTGACGTGAAAAAGCAACACGGCATTGCACATCCACACAAACAAACTTTCGCATTTATAACATTAGTAGGATACATAAAATACAGGTATGTTCATAATGTGACTCTACCACCGGTGGTTAGAAGCCACAATCAGATATATATCAAAATAAACAACATTAATGTAAAGAAACATGTATATTCTCTTCTTCAATTAAATCTTCTTTTCCATCTCGCAGCAATTTCTTGAATAGTTGTTGAAAAGGGACAAAACGTAACCTCTATCAGGCTATGTCTGAAACTTCTGGTAAACACAGACAAAGCCAAGGAGAGGCTAGGTCAAAATCCCGAGGTCAAGGAGGTCACGAAGGTCTTGAAGGTCACAGTTGCCATGCTGAACTGCTCCAGGCGAATTTTCGATGAGAAACATATCTTGCAGGGCAAATAAGTCTTGTAGGTGAAAATGGATCTTCTAAGCTAAAATATTGTTTAGAATGGATCTTGTAAGCTAAAATATTGTTGTATCGTATATTCTTGTATTTATATTGTTAGTAAAAGTTAATTCTGTAGGTGAAAATCTAACGTCGGTAGACTCGCCCCCCACAACGTTTGGTTCAAATTCTCTCAGCAAAATGTGAGCTTCTGATTGTTCCGTTCACCATGACGGCAACTATCAGTGGGCTTCTGACTAACTCATCAGGGATACGGTCGTAAGAGTATGTGTAGGACTGTATGAAAATCTAAGGATGTATATTGTTGGTGATAACCATCTTTAGCTAAAATAATTATAATTGAATCTGTCATAAAACAAATCGGACAACGGCGATAGCGTCACCCTCTACCCAATAGGGTTACAATTACCTTAGCGTAATGTAGTCTTCTGAATGTTCCGATCACTATGACGGCAAAAATTTGCAAGGAACAACCGTACATTAAATTATTTCTTTACTATTCTAACTTATTCTTCAGTTACTCATAGAGTCATAAATTATGCAGATATTCAAAAAACAAGTAATAAACTTCAATAGTGAATAAACATGAAGATCATAGCAATTATGAATTACACATCTACACACTGACCACTCAATTTTACTCTCCTCATAAAGTACGACATTTTTTTTTTATTTTGAATGCGTAACGCACTCAGTGCTAAGAAAAGATTTCAACGCAGCAGCAGACAAAAAAATACTTTTATTAATATTTCATGTATCATTTTCTATGTTATATTACTTTTCTGTTACATATTACTTTTTTGTCCTGACAGACTTTGGTCCCAGAGAAGACTCAATTGAATAGTAGAATAGAAAAACGTTATCTGGCACACATACACACAATATACAAAAAGTGCAATGTTAACAAAATAAAAACAAACAAATTTACTAAAACCTATCTAACAAACATAATATGACATGACAGTATGTGCAAAAATGGTCTCCGCTCAGTATATAATTGTGTGTTTTTTTTTACAATATTCTGAGCGTTTCTTCATGATTCATACGTTCTACTGCTGGGCACGGGCCTGACCTCATCCATGTGGTAGAGCAAGCCATACTCCTACACGTGGGCACGCATACTTGTCAAATGTTATCAAACCACCTTGAGGGCTCCGACTAGGCTTAACGACTGACATCCAGCTACGTCAGCCTAGACCAACTGAGATTCCCGAACATTGAAACAGTCGACACTCTAAAACTCGGCACGGCTCAAAGTTTGAGGAGACTATTGTAAACTATGATATTATAATAAAAAAGAGGTAGATAAGTTATGTCAGTACTGAAGCGAAGTCAAAAATTGTCCACTGCGTTCGTACCTTTAAATTTGACCGTGTTAATAAGATAGTATAATTATTTACAAATCGCAAACGAGACAGATACATAAAGATAGGAAAACCAGAAAAAGGCATTCGGTCTTGGCATCAGGCGGGACTCGAACCCGCGTCTTTCGCAAACATACATGTGCATGATGTACATGAGACACATAAATGTTGCGCAGTGTCGTCTCAATCTGTCAACACTGTCAATGCTTTGCTGCGGTGCACTAATAGTTCTGATTTCGACACTTTTTTAATACAAGCAACATATCTACCTCTTTTTTATTATAATATCATTAATTGTATCCTACTTGAAGCAAAAGGGTAAAATAAATGAATTAGTAAAAAGTCACAAAACTAAAATAGGTACAATACCTACAAAGCCACTCGAACGAGGTTATCGCAACCATTTGGAAACGAGTTTGCGTTTGAAACTCAAATAGCTACCTGCTAATCGCGTGGGCTGTCTGTGTGGACAACTTATCATAAATCCAAGGTTGTGATGAATAACTATTTATACTTCAACTCAGAACTGTATAGCAATTCGCGCAAACATTTCTCATCTCGAACTCCAATCGAGTGATTCTCACTAACATCATTTTACATCTCACTGTAGCACGCTCACGTCATCATATTCATTGGGTGGCATTATTTTCTCTCAAACGACCACACTCGCAAAAAAACGATAACTCACCTCAACCCAAGTGAGTTTTGGCGCCAACCGGAGTTAGCTTACATAGCAGCTGATCTATTTGTTTAAAACCGTGAATTGGTGTTTTTCCCTAATTTTTAGGGCAATACTTTAAAATCTCGTGTGGCTAACCCCCGAATTCACACACGACAATTAACGCTAAGCATGCGCTCACGCTCAAGCTGTCCCTTTCAGTTCTATTGACATTTTACGGGACAGCTTGAGCTTGACGTTGTGTTGTGAATTCGGGGGTTAGTTCATTTGACTCCTATGATCATAATCGCGTGGTTATTGAGTTTTACAGGATGGGGAAAACAAATCTCCATTTGAATTCGTCATAAAAGTACCTATGCCTTGAGAAACAATCTCCAGATATCTTTTCACGATTTCTTATTTATAGACACATACGATGTTAGACTACTAGTTTCTATGTAGCAATAATAATAAAATAGATGTATAAAAGTGATCCCAAGAGTGGCAGCACTGCGGCTTGCAACCGCGAAAGACCACATCACCATATCACCAATGATATTTAAAAGAGGTATACGCACTCTTCTAAAGCAGATTCCACGTCGATAAATGTGGATAGACCCTAGTGTGATGGAACTTTAGTGATGTATTTTTCGGACATCTCAGTGCTTCGGAAGGCACGTCAAGCAGTTAGGTAGTCCTGGCTAACGAACCTAGTCGGAGGCTTTGGAGTGGCTTGATAACTTTTGTTTGTGTAAACGTAGCATCTAACTTTAAGTTTCTTCGTTAACGTGCAATCAAATATATCTATCTATCTAGTATTACACAACCTTTCCAGCTAGACGTTCGCTAAGACCTTTAGAACCGGCTCCGTCGTGATGTCATCACTCATTAAGGCCACAGGCTCTGTTAGAATATAGAAGTCACCTTAGACTGACCCCTGGAACCTTGGTGATATTATCAAATAAAATAAAATAGCTTTTTGTGGCAATAGACTTGTTAAGTTTGGACTTTCAAATCGTCAAAATGTAATCAAACAAAAAAAAGGAATGATTTTATTAAGCACCTAAAACAAACATAAAGTGTACCGATTTCATCCTCCACGAAGACAGAATATAGAATATAATATACTCATATTAAATAACTCATTAAAAACCAAACTCAAAATGAGGGTCCACGGTTAGAATCTCTTCATGTGATGTGCGCTTATGACAACGCCATCTAGCTTCAAGATGAGCCAATTATAGCCCGTTTTTCTAAGATACTAGACAACGGACATACATACTGAAATACTTTCTTTTCGTACCTAATATACATAGGAAACACCCAGACAATACAAACAGACATGTTTATGCACACAAATGTTCGTACTGTGCGGGGATCAAACCCGCGACCTTTGGTGTAGTAGCCGACTTCTCAATAATTACACCAAATCGTTCGTCAACCGGACTATATTAGCACTGTGTCCCCGTTTAGGGGCGTTCCGGTATATCGGAATGACCCCTTGGCGCGAGGGGGCCCGGCGCTAAAGCCCAGACTCCACCAGAGCTGAGCGGAGATGTGCGGCGTCGAGCTGTGTTTTCAACAACCAATAGAATCACATCTCCATGTGTGAATAACGCAATTCCATTGGTTGTTGAAAACACAGCTCGACGTCGCACATCTCCGCTCAGCTCTGGTGGAGTCTGGGCCTAAGGCTGGCGTCTATTGTGGGGGTGGCGAGGTGGAGATTATTAACGTACAAAATGAGAGAAAACAAAGTGAAGCGTATTATTAATGATAAAAGTAAGCGTGAAGCACTGAGCTGGAAGTGATTTCCGCCGGAATGCCACCCATGCTATGCTATTCCGGCGAACGCCAAAACTCCCTTCGCTTGTGTGAGTGAACTTTAAAATTCAATTTCTTTGCAACTGTGGTCGTTTGAGGTAAAAGAATTAAGCCAAATAACATTTTTTAATTATTTACATACGAAATGAGAGAAAATACTAATTCAAAGTAAAGCGTATTGATGATTGAGGTAAGCGTGAAGCACCGAGATGTGAAGTGATGTTCAATGTGCACCGCCGGAATAGCACGGCAGGTAAAAGTGAGAGTTTCATTCCTGCAAACGCATCGAACGCGTGAACGTGAACTTAGGGGCATTCGTGGTAGCATCTTTAAGCTTTTTTTTTTCTATGTAGGTAACGCTTTTGATGCGTTTGACTAAGCAAGCACTCTGATGATTAGGAGTTAACGTATAATATATTACTTTATTAGGTTGCAAAACCTCACCAAACCTTTACGCAATCCTTGGGCCAGATGCGATAGAGACTTTTTTAGAAATCGTTGCTTAGCAACGGACATCGGGCGGTTAGAATGGTAATTAAATATTGCTTCGAAAACCTGTTATTTTTGTAATTCTTGGCGAATCCCAAACAGGACGGGTTTCTACATTTGAATATAATTAAATAACTAAGTTATTTCAAAGCTATAGTTGCCTAAGAAGTCAATGATATCAGAATGAAAAAGACGTAGATAGAAAGAAAGAAAGAAGAAGAACGACAGTTGACAGTTTGAGACGACACTGCGCAACATGTATCTGTCTCGTTTACGCTCTAGTAAGTAATCATACTATCTTGTACACGCGGTCAAATTATAGGTACGTACGCCAGGGGACAATTTTCGACTTCAAATCAATATTGAAGTATCTCTTTCAAATATCATTGTACTAAGCCCCTTCATACACAAAGGTACGCAAGCCTTCGATGCTACAGTCCAACTAGCTACTAATCTAAGAAATACCTTTTGACAGCTGCCAGTGTCATCGAAAATTGAACTTTATGAAATGCTAAAAGGTAGGAAAGGTCGGATATCCCAAACGGACTAGTGAGAGGCACACTGATTGTTGTAGTCATGGAAAACGGAACATTTAAGCTCACACTTCGCCTAGCGAATTTGAACCCAACGTGGTATGTAGCGAACCTTAATCTGGGTTGCTTGGGTTTTATTATCCCTGTTTTCCATAACCGAAGAGTTAAGTACAATGAATACAAAGTAGGTGCTCCGCCCATATTTGAACTCGGGACCTCGGGTTCTGAGTCAGAGTAACCACTGGGCCACAACGGCCTCTCAATGGAATTTTCTAAGTGTTTTTTTAGAGGTGCCCGTGGCGCAGTTGTGACAGTGATCGGCGACGATCGCTGTTGTAAAGCAACACCCGGCGGGTGGACCCAGACCGAAATTTAGTGATGTGTATTTCGGGATGTGCTTCGGAAGGCAGGTTAAACAGTTTGTCCCGCTTGACATCGCTAGATGTCAGTCGTAAAACCTAGTCAGAAGCCCTAGGGCGGCTTGATAACATCTGACATTAAGGTTGCCCACTAACCTTACACCCCTCCAACAATCTGCACTGAGCCTGCGTGTACGTTGGAGTATGGCTCGTTCCACCTTATAGTTAAGGTGAGGCCTGTGCCCAGCAGTGGGACTTATAAAGCTAGGCAATTTATGTTAACTAATGGGTAAGAAGACTGAAGTGGTTAAGTTATGTATGTTTTTCTAGCGACAAATAATTTTAATCCTTAACTTAGAGGTTGTTACATAGAAGTATCATATATTCCACCATAGACAATACCTATATTATATTCACAGACAATGAAAAATTCATGAACGCTGCATTCGTTCAATTTTCGACTTTATGCTCTTGAGATAACTTACGTAACGCTACAGGAAAACATTGTATGAAAACCTGTCCTATAAAATCGTTTGCGGATAAATTTAATGTGGAATGAAAAGCAGATTTCCAAGATTATGCTCTATGACTAACATTGCCTAAAATAACTTTTTATTGAGGACCTTTGAAGGAACAAACTTGGTGGGTCCAATGTCTTTAAAGATTATTCTAATACTAAGTTTAAACAGTTTCTAATAATTTTTACACTATATGAACTTTGTATTGTGTAGAAAAAGTGTTGTACAAAATTTTTTACTAAGGAAGTAGGTACTTAGGTATTCATATCAAAAACTCCTGTTGTTAAAACCAACAGATGAAATATTTTGAAACTTTCAATCTAAAAGTTGGATTAAACAACTTTAGGATGCCAGTAGAAATTAAATAATAATGTATTTAGTTTAAAACTCATTAAACTCTAGATTTCCACATAAAGACGCACTCCACTCGTGACACTAATTAGATACCTAGTTAATTACCCCAAGAACACTTTAAAATATGTTAATTTACAGAACTAAAGTAAAAAATGAGGCCAAAATTCCAATTCGAGGTCATAAAAAATGTACATACCCGTCCACACACGACGTCAGCATCCGAAATTGAATAAAAAAAACAACTGTCAGACACGTCGCGAACTCACAGACACAGAAACCAAACTGAATACAGAATTGATCTAATCGTCAGCCGAGAGCAAAAGTATCAATGTGTCCTCGCCATTATCGCCAAATCGATTAATTTTAAAAACTGGTTAACGCGACAAATTTAAACGAGTCGCGGTCAAATTTTGAACTAAAAATTCGCGGTATAATTTTTGACAGGTCGCGTAGACGCTAGCGCCGCGGGGCCCGGCAAAGTTTTTGGCGCGATTATTAATGGCGTACAACCTTTTTGGTGGATGCGAACGCACTGGCCGCGAGACGTTAGACCGTTGCCGGATTTTAAAACGATGTAGAAAAAAAAGAGCGCGATGATCTGTCTTGGTATGTGGGCGAATTTTTGGCGCCCAATTTGTCTGTGGTTCAGTAGGTACCCAATTAAAATAATTACGTTTTTGACTGAAATGTTTCTTTCAACCCAACTTTTTAATTGCAAGAGCGTGTGTTTGGACCCAAAAAGGTATTCTTATGGATGAGTAATTTGTCGTTAAGTTGCATACTCTGCGGGTACGGATAAAGAGGGCATTTTCAGCAAGAAACATCATTTAGTAAGAGCCTTTTTCAAACCTCTCTTAAAGATCTCTATGCCTCCCTCACCAAGAAATTTTAGCGTCAATTTTAACCGAACTATACGAGACCATGGCGACTGCGAAGAGTATGAGGTCGAAACTCTCTTTAACAAATAGCTGGCGGTGCGACCCCACAACCTATAAAATATTATAACATAAACGGCCTATGAACGTCTCACTGCTGGGCACAGGCCTCACCCAAGCTATGAGTTAGTGCGAGCAATACTCCAACCCGCGGGCTCATTGCGGATTGTTGAAGGGGTACAAGGTCAGTGAGAACTGAGAAACCTTAATGTCAGTTGTTATCCAGCCGCCCTAAAGCCTTCGCTTAGGCTTCACGACTGACATTTAGTGACGCCAACCGGGACCAACTGCTCAGTGCCTTCCGAAGCACGGAGATGCCCGAAAAATACATCACAAAACTTCAGTCGGTAATAAAATACTAGGTTCAAAAATGACAAGTGTTTTAACATTAACCGCGGATCTCCAAACCCCTTCTCCAAAATGTCAATGTTCAAGGTTATACAAGTTGCTACAGGCGCCAAATGTCATATGTAAATAGCGCTCGTCTACGTGACTATGTATGTCTATGTATGTCTGAGTGTCTGGGTAGGTTCATGTCTAACTGCTCTAACTTGTTAGACAAGCGTTTCAACTTTAGAACTTAGCCTTTAACCATGCATGTATGGAAGGGTTACTAAGAGTGTATGAGGTGCAGAATGTATGACAAGAGAAACATAATGAACAAACTACTTATAGCCTTTTAGGTCCCACAGTTGAGACAGGGATGTAATAACTGAAAAAAAGACAGTCGAATAAAGAAAGAAAGAAAGAAAATTTATTCGACTGTAAAACAAATGAATCACAATTTTTGTTGAAATAAATAATAATACAAAAAAAAAACACATTATATACTTAACTAAATCATACAAACAACTAAACTAAAAATGCTTAATAATTAAAAAAATAAAACAGTCGAATCGGCTGGCTAGCTCAGCATTATGCTACAGCCTGAGCTGAAGCGCTGGTTTTCAGCTAGAGCCGTTTGAAGGAGAAGAAGACAGGTGGCTTGTTACACTAAAAGGAAAATTAAAAGAGAAGTTACAGTGAAATTATTATTTAATTAGTCTAAATACACAAGTCTTTCTTTTTTTATGATTATTAATATTATGTGTTGTGTAGTAGTGTTAATGTAGAATTGTGCGTAGTGGGGAGAACTGCATAACAAAGGCGGGCTATGAAAAATGAAAAATAGGGGTTGCATTCGAAGTCAGAGAAAGATGAAGTGTAAACGATAATTATTGCGAAGAAAGTTGTATTTTGAAAAAATGATCTTTTATACATTTACGAAAAGAGACAATTGAAGTGAGGTTGCGTAAAGGAGGAGGTATGTTATTCCATATTTTTGAAGCAGCGTACTTAAAACTTCCTTCAAAAGCTGCAGTACGATGTGCAGGAACCGCAAGCCGAGCAAGACGGGTGCAAGATGACCAGGTTAGCTTCTCAAAGAGATGCAAAGGCTTTCGACTCTTGATAATGCGAATCAGGAGCCGGTTAAAATATCAATATCTATCAATTGTACTATTTTTCATACTTTTTCAGATTCAAATTCCTTATTTCTATATGCAAGTAGACCATTAAACAGCACTTTGGAATCTTCAAGAATCTTAATTCTTTAACCACTTAATAACATATTTTATGAAATATGTGTACATAATGTGACTCTACCACCGGCGTCGGAAGGTTGTTTCTAATAGTGAGAATACCCGGCAGTTACTCTTTTTAAATCTTCCAATGTTTTACAGTATAAAGGGAACACATGAATAAACCAACAGAGTCATACAGTTTTGACATGAAAATAAATGAAACAAAAAGTTAATAAGTAGACTTGAGCAGACCAAGAGCCTTATTACGATCTTTTTACAGCTCAGTTTACGTCTTTACATTCAATGAAATTTGACTAAAACATGCAAAAGTTACTACAGTAATACAGAAAAATAAAGTTTTTTTTGACACTATTTACACCACAAAAAACACGACTTGTGACGATAAATATGCAGCTCAAAAGCTGAGCTTGTGACTAAAACTGTCAGGTTATAAGAGATTGTAATAGGGCCTCAGTTAGGCCTGGGCCCAGCAGTGGGCTTTTATTTGTTTGATGATAACCTGACAGATCGTCGTGACCAATCAGATTAATCGTCTTATTCTTCGTCCTAACTAATTATGAATGCAAGGTTAGTTATAATGGATTCCGATCATTCAATCTACGGCAGTTACTGAGGCTGTTCATCAGTTGAATTATTCGCACGAACTGTGCGACAGGGAGGCTTAGAGGGAGATGGGAGGCTAATTATTAACTGTAATTGTCATATTATACTAAAGTAGAATATCCCCTTTAGCCTGGATCTTTATCCTCTGCCTGTAGGTTGTCTGGAAGAGATTGCTTCTAGCAATAAGACCGCCTAAATTGTACATTTATGTGAACATGTATTCCTTACAAATGTGTTATTTTGTGTGCAATAACGTGTTTATCTATCTACAGTCGCTAACAAATTGAATAACATAGCTGATTTCCATTCAAATGAGGGAGAGTTCCAATTAAAGTTGTATAATAGACGACAAAAGTGAGCGTGGTCACCTGAGGGAGATAGTGGTGAGAAGTGATATGGGCGAGTACTTATCGCTTCTGGCCGGAACACCTAAGTACCCTAACCTAAGTACCTAAGTACCCGGAACCTTTGGGTTCATTGCAAAATGTTTCGCTAACTCTCCGGTGATGGAAAATACTGATAAGAAACCTAAGCAACCCGGATAACGGCGCGGCGAGGTTCAAGTCCACTCTGTGTTGTGTGGGCTTCTGAATGGTTCGTGCACCATACAACCAAGCTGTTACGTTCTTTTCACTATGAGACTCTATGCATTAGGAAATTCGGTCAAAAAAGTTACGAGATACACCCCCGAATTCGCAAACGCAAATCAACGTTGAGCATCCCTCAGAAGTATAGCTGTCCCTTTCAGTTCTATTGACATTTTACGGGACAGCATGAGCGTGAGCGCGTGCTTAACGTTAATTGACGTTTGTGAATTCGAGGGACAAAGTATTTACTTCCCTACATTCGCAATACGTTAAAGGTTCTAAATATCTCCACATTTAATCCTCATACACAGTCAAATGTCACAGCACGTTTTCAGAATAATAATTACGTCAAACTTGTAACCATACATAAAACATTAAGTATGATATGAGACCTGAGACGCCCACACGTCGCTGTGCCCTTTTGTCTCGCTTTTAGATCTAAGTTAGACTGTTCAAAATTGAGGGGCTTGGCAACAAAAATGGTCAAGATGGAAGCTAGTTTTGCAAGAAGGATTCCATTACGCAAATATTGAGTAAAAGCTTTGTAATTTCAAAATGGTTACTTACATATTCAACGACAATTTAAAACAATCACCTAAATATGATAAAAGAAAATAGGGATAGTCTCTCATTGGTGACAGAAGTTTGGAAACGATCATGGCTGTAAAGCTACACACCCTGGATTGTTTATTGTATGGGTGACCACCAAGAAATTTAGTATTTTACGCACCACCTCATAGTTGAGGTGAGGCTTGTGCCAACCTCTGTTGGCATTCTTTTCATGACTGTAGTACAAAACCTAACTTAATGTTAATTTCTCTATTTAGTTTAGTCGTTCGATCTTAATAAGTTTTTTTTTTAATCATAATCAAATGTTATATTACTTTAGTCTCTAAATAAATGTTATGTCAAGTCATACTAGAAAACATACAACCTAATGTTTTGAACAATGTTTTTTTCGTTTGTTTGTCCTTGCAATATTTGCACTATGGTGGTGATCGGTGAGGAAGGGTCACAAGAATGGCGTCGTATAGTAAAATTATAACCCAGGGTTTTTTAACATTTCTGTGCGTGTTTGTTTTATCTTACTGACTTAATTTAAAACACATACAACCACGCTTATTCCCTCACAGGGTAAACAAAGACCACTTGTTTCTCCCACTTTCATACATGCTCGTCGGCTTTCTAGTAACATCTTGTTTTTTTTTATTGACTCTGGACATCGTACACATACAGACATAAACAAACAAAACAAAAAGGTCAGAGAAAAAAATAAAAATAACAAAAGAAAAACAAACAAAAATTTCCACCAGACAACAGTGTCCCGATGTCCAAAATTAAATGACCCCACTCAGCTAATGTCTGGACCTGTTAGGCTCAGACGCTGATTTTCAGTGGGGCTGATTTTCAGTGATTTGATCTAAGTCTAAAAGGTTCTCTAAATTTTGGCTTTACCCCAGGAACCCTAATTAAGTATTTGAGACCCCGGCATGCGGGCCCATGCGGCGCCGACAGATATTTCCAATTTAAGCCGTTGTTCTTTGAAGGTCGCTCACGTAGACGAATATAGGTATCTTTTGTGTGTTTTACGTCATTTGAGCTTAGAATGGCACTTGTTTTATCAATGTTTGAACAAGTTAGAACTAATTTTAGTTGCCGCAATGGAATCTCGGAGGAATTTTGTGGCTGTATTGTTCTTGAATGGAGACCATTCGGGCGCTAGCGCAGCGTGAGAAGCCCACCCGCAAGGTGGACGGTTGGCCTAATTAATTAATCAAATCATATTGAAAATGTTACTCACAAGAAATTTCAAATTATGGACATACAGTTGACACTATCAAACATAATGGGACTATCACCGGTGTAGGACTGTTGTTTCTCTACTGAAAAGAAGTCACAAAAAACATAGCCAGTTCTTTGTTTTTTCAGAAAATTGTTTTCACAAAATATCTCAGTATTTCTGTGGATGCCGACTCCTGGACCAATTTTTTGTTTTTTGCTAGTATTAAGTATATATAGTAAGTACTACTATCAGAAAATAAAGCTTCAATTTAAGTAAAAACATTTTTATTGTCTTTTTTTGCCGACACTTTTTTTTTTTTTTTAAAGCCTGTTGATTATCAGACATTATCACAGGGCATTATCAACACCAATTGTACCTATTTTAGGACAAACTTGAATAACTTCTAACTATAATTCTAAATATAGTTGATTGGCCTGGTTTTTTTAGCAACTTAATAAACTTATATTAGTTTGTAGAGTCGGTAAAGCCTAGTCTAGACTAAACCAAGGTAGAGTAAAGGTTACTAGTCGGTCTAGGTCATATACTGGCGTGGGCAGGATTGCTAGCTGGCTAAGTATAAAGTATTTGCTTTGTTTGCAGAATCCATTTTGTTCTCTCCGTTTTGATAAGCTCAGGCTCTAAGGGTAGAGACTGGAAACATTTTAACACCTCTTCCATAGGGTCTAAAATGCTTGCTTGCTTGCTAAATTGCCAGTGAAGCTGAAGGGTCTACCTGGCTGAAAAAAAAAACCATAATTTTCAAAACAAAGAAAAACTAAACAAATTGCAAAGTTTTTTCAAAACCTTAAAATTGTGTAACCTAGCCACCTGGCTTATTTCTAAAACTTCAACGGCTCATCGACACCCAGACGTATTAAAAAACCTACATTTCAAGATATTTAAAAGCATGTAGAGACTGGCTTGACCTTGCATTCCATCGCTGTAAAAGAAAAAAAAAACTGCAGATCCAAAATGGCGGTTTTAAAACAGCTGATTTTTTAGATAGGGTCACGGCTGCGTTTTGCACTTATATGAGTAAAAATAATTCGCTGTCTGGCCTTTGGCCATTCTTATTGAATTAATAGTTAATTGCTTTGAATTGATCGCTTAGACATGGACCTACACATAGATATTATTTTTTTCTACGCTATTAACATTGATATAAACAAAAAGAGGAAGATACGGCACCCGCCTAGCGAAAGTGGCCACACAAAAGTAGGGCCAATGGACCTACTTTCAAGCTAATATGACAGCGAGTCAGCGACTTGTATACTAGTATGATGTGTATTCATACGTCATGTCATGAGTCAGTTTTCGGATTCGCGAAGTATGAACGTAACGTATCTTCATCTTTTTGTTCATATCGACGTCGGTTTCTACTTCAGTTATAAATAAATAGAACATCTTCACATAAAAATCACCTGATCCCAGATTAAGCAAAGCTTAATTCTATAAGGCGCCAGGGACTAAAAAACAGAGATACTAATAGATGACAACACACGCAGAACAGACACAAATGTTCGTCACATGTTTGTTCTGACCCGAATCTACGACCTTTTGACACTGCAGGCAAGAGCCTACCCATTGCGCTAACGAACCAGTTAATGATAGATATCCTGAGAAATTAATCCGCACCATGTTGTGTCTTCTTATTTTTTACGGGGGGGATTACTTTTATGGACTTCCCGCCCTCCGGGGGAAGGGCGGGGGTGTGTGAGGCTCGCCTGCCGTGAGGCGGCAGCTACTACTCACTAAACCCCCCGGTGACCTGCTTCAGCGCCTATCCAGAGGTCCCCGTGATCTCTGGTAAAGAACTCTGTGCCGGTGGACCCCTAGCGTGCTTTGCTGGCATAGCCAGCCCAGCTCGAGGGGGTTATACTTACCTGTTACCTCCACTCTACACCCACCGGTGAGTACGGCGGTGTGAGTCACTCTTACACCGCCGCTCTTCCTCGGGGCCACTTGGAATGGAGGCACACAGCCCCCGCCGTATGCACTCCCAGTGAACCCGAAGGCCCCCCTTTAGTCGCCTCTTATGACAGGCGGGGGGAACCGTGGCAGGATTCTAACGTCCCATACCACAGGGCGGATGTTGTGTCTTCTTACTCCATCCTAAGGAATGCTCCAGCTTGTACTATGGGAACTAGACGACGTACAAACATACTCAAATACAATTTTCTAAACATATGTAAGTACTTTGTATAATTACATAAAAAACCTAGGCCACACACAAAAACACAAACAGATAGGTATGTTCATGCACACTAATGTTTCAACTGTGAGATCGAACCCACTACCTTTGAGAAGTAAGCATCCGTCTGTGCCACCTGGCCTAGCTTAGTCGTGTAGAGGGCTTAAACTTTTTCTATGTATAGATTTCAAAATTAATCTAAGTAGGTAATACTTGGAACATCTAAGTTTTTGCCTAGCGCCGTTTTAGCACGCTATAGGCCGGGAGACAGACTCGCCAAAACTCACACTATCGTTGGCTAGGTATGTACAATCAGAATCAGGGGGCTTGGCGCCTGTTTCATTCGGTAGAATGCTGCATCGAACTAATTCGTACGGTATTCGTGGTGGTGCCGCCACTCTGGTGGTCACTCTATAGGCCCTCTGTCTTTAAGACGACATCTATCTGTCGCGTTCGTGTAGTAAGTAATCATACTATCTTGTTTACAAGTTACAAAGCGGTCAAATTAGAGGTAGGTAATGCCGTGGTCAATTTTTAACAGTTCGCTACAGTACTGACATAACTCTTCTACCTCTTTTTTTATAATATCACTAGCAGCCGCCCGCGACTTCGTCCGCGTGGACTTAGCTGTATGTGAAAAAAGATTTTCCTGCTTTTCTGTTGAAATTTTCCTGAATTTTCTTTGCTATAAACCACACGGAGCCCGAGACCTTTCCAACGAATGCAAAACCGTGGAAATCGGTTGGTGCGTTCTGGAGTTATAGCGTCAGGAAGGAAAACCCGACTTATTTTTATATAGTAGATTGGACCAAACGCGGATTTCAACCTGGCCCTTAGCCCCTGCACTACGCGCCTAGCGACATCCGGGTCGCATCATACATAATGCATAAGCTAACTAGTCAGCTGTTTTGATGTCATACTGGATTCTCTGAACCTGGCTTGGTATGTTAATACCTAGACAAACTGAGGTTTAGGAAATGTTCCAAATTTTCTTCGTTCTAAGTGCACTTAGCACTTGAAAACTTGGAACAACAACCAACAAGCCAACAAGGTTTCTGCTTCGCCCGATGGTTGACTGGTAGAGAATGCCTTTTGGCATTAAGTCCGCCAATCGTACTTTTTCTTTGTGCAATAAAGAATAGATAAATAAATAAAACATTTGCACTAGGCTTATTGGTGACACTGATCGATGTTTAATGATGTATTTTTGATGTAGGAAGACGGCGGAAGTTTCTTACATGGTTAGGGAACCCAGATCCGCCATATCCACAGTCTTTGCCATAGCCAAGTGCATGAGAACGGTGATTGGGACCGATTGGTGACGTCATCGGTACCTGCGCGAGAGTCACAAGGTCTTACTCAGGTCTAAGCTTTAAGCTGAAGTTTAAGCATAAATAATATACAGCCATGTAGGTAGGTATCATTGGAAATTATTACACATAGCGTCGTCTAGCTCCAAGATAAGTAAAGCTTCTACATGGGATACTAGACCATGAAATTGAATATACTTAAATACGTTTTGTTAAGTTACACCAAAACAAACAGACACGTTTATGCACACAACAATGTTTGCTGTGTCTGAGAATAGTAGCCAACTGCTACTCTACGAGCACACCAGAGTCCATTACACCAAATCGGTCGTCAAAACATAGGCTAACATAAAACATACACAAAACATAAGTTAGGCCGTGTCGCTGTATCGTAACATTTTATCTGTAGATATTAATTAACTATAGATATTTTGTTGGAACTTAACTGATTATTGCGGCCCTAAGAACGATACCCCATAGGCTTGTTCAACGTAAACCTAAGGTCGGACAAACACCCGGCCTCACAGGGCCCATTGTTAGTGGGCTTTTTTCAAAAATATTTTCAAAAAAGCTGCCAAAATGTACAGCGCCAACTCGTGCTACCTTTAAAATACTTTACGGTTGTAAATGCCATCTTGTGTCGGGTAGCAGTCAATTTAGTTTGCTGCCATCTATCAGTGAATAGCTGAATTATGTAAATCTTTTCTAGCATGCTTTGTGATTGGAACTTAGTTCGTTCGGCGTAGATGGCGCCAGTTTCGAATAATGAACCGAATGCGCATGTCAAAAATACATGTCATTCATTCACACATCATTTTATTTTGTGATATCGTAAAAACGAGTTGATTTTCGCTAAAATACACGATATCGGTCGTGTGGGGCATGTATGTCCTCCGGGCTTGGACTACATCGCCAATTAAAAATTCGGGACTCGAAGTTGATTAGGCCCTGAAACCCGGTGGAAGGTGGTTGAAGGAAAACTATTCTTTTTCCTAAGATTTCCTTTGGTTTTCATCTCCCGCGGTGCTGGAATCCTCAAGTTTTATTTTTTGCATTCCATACATTATGTGACTGTGTTTTGGTTTCTTAGTGTTGAGTGTATGGTTGTCTATTTTTGACTATTCTAATTATAAAGTGTTAACTGTTTTGATGAATTACATCGGAGTGGAGACGTTCAAATTGCGTAAGTACACATTTTCTAAAGTTTCATCAACAAACAGCTCAGGAAATGCTATTGTAATGAAAAGGGTTGGCCACGGTTAGATTTCTATTGTTTTGTTATTTTTCAGCAATTTCTTAGTAGAATCTTGTTGGGAAAAATTTCAAAATATTTGTTTACTTTCTTACCTTCAAATTTTGCAAATTATGGTTAATGTACTAATTGATTATTCTAAGGTTCTAACATAAATCCACTGAATAAAATTTAAAATCTCTTATCTTGTAATGTATTTTTTTTTCAATTAGGATATTGATCAGTAATTCGTTTCCTATCAAATTCTTACTACGAAGGGTATCTTGGTCTCCAACACAACAAGACCTACCCTCTGGCTGACACCACTCTGCCACAACTTCATCCCCTTTGGCACTACCTAGGTGTCCCACCTGATGCCCCACCAATTGCTTTACTGCTAGATCTTCCATAATCTTATTTTGATAATACCTTGAAAATTAATAATGAAATATTAGGTTTGGCTACAATGTCCTCAATGTCTGTCCCGCTACTGAGTGCCGCAATATGCTTGCCCTCCTCCTTAAGAACAAGCGGTGTAGCCAGTATTATTAAGATTTATTTATTTTTCGGCATCTCTGTACTTCGAAAGGCACACTAAGCAGTTGGTTGCAGCTGAAGTTGCCTGATGTTAGTTGTTAAGCCTAGTTGGAAGCTCTTAAGCGGCTTAATAATTTCTGGTAGCAATATTTATCACTAACTTTAGACCCCAACAATCCCCATTGAACTTGCATGTTGGATTATGGCTTATGCTCACCTCATAGTTAAAAAAGCTGTTGATTTTGTTTGTTCTTAATATTTAAAAAGTATAATTCTACATTCTAGGCATTGTCCAGGTCAGTAAGCTCTGTTGACACTATTCAACATACATATACATTGCTACAGCTTCTGACTATACCTTTGCCACTATCACAAGCTCTCAGCATCTTTGAAAAGAAACAACAATGCTTAAAAACACTATCCCCCGAATTCACAAATGTCAATCAAAGCTAAGCCTGCTCATATGCCCCATAAAATGTCAATAGAACAAAAAGGGACTGCTATACTTCTGAGTTTGTGAATTCGGGGTATGACCAGCAATTTTATACTAAAACTGTTGCTGGTTGAAATGAAGTTTTAAATGGTTTGTAATTTTATTATCTTTATCCGTAGAGTAGATTATTTCTGTGCAATAATGCTAGTCATGGCTTATGTATAGGCAGATAGTATGTGAGCAGCAGGATAGGGAAGATTGACAAAAAAAAACTGAAGATGAGGTGTACTATTTTTCTGGTAATTTTGTGCAATAAAGAATAAATAAATAAGCTAGTGATAGAAAATAATAACTTTTAAACTTATCCTTTTTAGGGCTGTTTTTTTTTTCTTACTATAAACCTTTTAGGCTGAACAGCTCTTAAGCCCTCGAGTCGTGCCTAGCTACAATTAAACTAGGTAGGTAGGTAATGTAACTTTTTCCAAATAATGTTTTTTTAAAACTAAAAATCTTTATTTTTCACAAGACAACAAATAAATAGAGGTGCCCCTGGTGTGGTTGTGACAGTGATCGGTGACGATCGCTGTTGTAAAGCAACACACGCCGGGTCGGGAATGGGATGGGTGACCACTCGAACCGAAAATGAGTGATGTAATTTTCGGGCGTCTCCGAGCTTCGGAAGGCACAGTTCGTACCGGTTGACGTTGCTTCATATCAGTCTTGTCAGTGTCACTTGGCTCAACAAGGCGGGGCCTCCGCATTTAGAGCGGCTTGGTAACATCTGACATTAAGGTTGCTCACTAACCTTCTACCCCTCCAACAATCCGCACTGAGCCCACGTGTTTGGGCATGTCTCGCGTCCCCTCATAGTTCTCACCTCAACTAGCCCAGCTGTGGGACGTATTAGGCAGTTTATGTTTAGTTTTTAATAATGCAGGTTGTGAATAGGCATTTAGGTATGAAACAGAAGCAAAAACGGCATTACCGGTTAGAAAAATCTTCGTGAACCTTCAACCTAATAAACCAAAAGGTTATAGGTAGGCGGTAGCCCACAGCGCCCACGCTTTACTAGTTATGACGTGGGCTAGGGCAACTGCTGACAATCCGACAATCCGCATGCTAACCTCTAACCTTCTAGGCGTAGTAAAAAATGTATTCATTTATTTGTTAGTTTGTGCACAAAAAGACAATTACAATAGACAATGTTTAGGACAGTAAAAGTACAGGACCCGTACTTGTAAGAAATGTCTTTTTCGAGATAAGCCCACCGAGTGAGCTTATCTCTAAGAAGAGATTGCTTCCAGCAGACCAAGGTGACAGGATATGCAATCAATTGAGACACCAAGACAGCTGCGCACAAAACCATAAGTAAAATTGCTGAAAAATCTTGATGTAAAATGTTTTTGATGAAACAGGATGAGTTTTGCATGCAAATTAAGCGTTTTGTCGTCACACGTAATATTATTGTCTATTTTCTTAATCTTGTGCCGCCTTAATTTTTCCGTTTGACCATGTCATGACTGGGAGAGAATGCCTCTTGGCATTAAGTCCGCCATTGGTTGCATGGCGCTATCCAACCCTCGTCGTTCGGAGTTGGAGTCTGCTGAGTCTGTTAACGGATCAGCTTATTACGTTTTACGAAATCTACCCATCAATCAGTTGGAATCATTTCCGTGAACTGTCGAGCGCCAGAGATACTGTATTTTCATGAAATCTATTATCTTTTATTGGAGTTTTTGAGGTCTTTTCTCTCAAAAAGAAAAAAGACGCGGTGTGTCGGAGTTTTACAGAAGGCCAAAATCAAACTGAAGTGCAGTGCGCATTACATATGACACCCCAGGCGTCTAGTGAGGGCAATGCATATTTCTTACAGCCTCTTCCGCCTCAACCCAATGATATTTCGTTATGTCAGTACTGACGCGAAGTCAAAAATTGTCCCCTGACTTACTCGTACCTACGTACCTATAGTTTGATAGTATGATTATTTACTAAAGCGTAAACGAGACAGATACATGTTGCGAAGTGTCGTCTCAGACTGTCAACACTGTCACTGCTTTGCTCAGGTGGTCGAAGTCCTGATTTCGGGTGCCACTTTCTTAGTAACCTATCTACGTCTTTCATTATAATATCATTGGGAAAATGCATATTTCTCACAGCCCCTCCCGCCAACCCCTCCTCTTACTTAATCCAGCACTGACAGAATGTAGTCTGATTCACCATCACCTGCGTGAGTCACCGACCTTCACCTTCCGACCCCCTCGCGACCTTGGGCCGGCGCTAAGTGCTGGGGTGATTCAGAGCCCTCAATTTGGGTTAGGTTTGTACAAGTTCGACTTATGTAAACTTGTGTGTTACTTATATGAGCAGTTACGCGGCCACACTGATATTTATCCGATTTCAGATCATCAAAATTCGATTTCAGCAGCGCCTTGCGTCAACCAAAAAATTCGTATTTTTTATAAAGAAAGAACTTGATTTTTTTTGCATCGATTTGCCAGATAATAATGCAGTCGAAGTCGACGACGAATAATGACATCTACCTAAGGAACTTCCTATACTTTTCCAACAATCCACACCGAGTCTGTGTGTTGAGCATACTCCAACACACCATGGATGAAAGCCATAGTTAGCTCGAAGGAGAAACCCTAGCTAGACGAACGTTTCTTGGACAAGTTCAAGATGTTCTCAGAAAAGCTCAGGTCGGGAGTACCTTTAACCGACGAGCATGTATGAAAGGAATCATGAAAGTAGGGGAAGCGCAAGGTGTGTGTCAAGATCGTAGCAAGATAAAAGAAGTGGCCTCTGCCTACCCTGTTGGGAAAGAGGTGTGATGGTATATATGTATGTATGTACCACTTCAGAGTTGAGGTTAATGACGTGAAGCCTGATGATGACATCGTTAAAATACAAAATTAGTGCGGTACCAATAACATTTTATGTCAGCATGATTTTTATCTATCTCAGTTGCTATCGTGATTTGATTATCTGTAAGAAATCTGGAAAAATTGACGCCTAATGAATGTCAAATCTCACTCACTCATCAACTTGTGAACAGATACCAACTTTTGGAACGGGTTCCGCCTCTTTCACATGAGATCCTTAAATTATTGTATTCATGATCATGTCAAAACTGTGTGACTCAGGTGAACTCACACGGTTATTAGAATACCAAATCACCGATGAAAGCCACGCAGCCAAGTTGAAGAAGATCGCTTATGGCGTAAGTAGGCTCTTGATGGCAGCTCCGCCATAGCTTATACATTGGCTTTTCTCTTTCGATTCTCCTGTTAGGATATAAGCCTGTCTTCGTCTAGTCTGTCTCAAGTCCCTTCAGGCCAGTCCTCTGTGAAAACATCCAGTTCCTCAAGCCATCTTGTTTTTGGATGCCAAGTCGCTAGTGCAGCTTTTGTAGGAGTCTGTTGTTTCTGCCTACAAACTAACTGGCATTTTATGGATGAGTTGAGTTCAGCTCATTCCGAAAACTCTAGCTTCAACCGCACAACGTGTGTGAAGTGGTTTATTACTAAATCAAGGCTAATACGAGTTTAATAATGCAAAAAGACAAATCCAAGTTTTTGGACAAAGCATAGTATTATTTCATCATTTAGCTCCTCCATTTCTGGCATCATGATTAACTGGTTTCAAAGTAATCTTGATGTAGACCCCATATTTTTTCCTTAGTCGGCAGCCCTCACGCTACAAACAACCTCGATTTCGCTAAACTGGAGCGTTGATTAGCTGATAACGCACTCTAAATTCGGGCCACACGAAGGTCAGGTCTAGGGCGAACTTTCTATGCAATCCATTTCCATTGACCCATGAGATCATGGGGCTGATAGGTGGCAAGGAGTAGAAATGATAGCTGGTGGTGGCGTAACAAAAAGAGAGGTGGGGTAGAATACCCGGGCTTTCGGCGATGGGGCCTGCAAAAGCCGTCGGCAAGAATTAGAAAATCGTCTTTTTAAGTCTACTCAACAGTAAGAGAAAACGAACTGCGAACCAGCTTGAAATCGCTCGCGTCTGATAGTGGTTTCTTTCTACTGAGAATTTCTGAGACAGGGTTTAAAAAACTCAACGTCTTCTGTAGGTCTAGCACGAACCCCTAGAGTACGTTTCAACGCCAACATGATGCCATAGAAACTGTTTGATGAAACACACTTCAACGTTTTGGTAATCTAAGAGTAAACGTTTTTTTTTTCTAAAAGACGAGATAAGAAAAAGTAATGTTTACTTTTCGACTACCTAAACATAGCGGTTCGTGCTAGACCAACTGTTTTCAAAAAATTCAGGGCCAGATTACTTCGAATTACTTTTTTAAAGTAACCAAAAAGATTACTTGAAATGCTTCTCCCACAGTTACCGAAAGTAAACCTTTTCTATCTAAAAAGTGTAAAAAGAGGCATGCAGGGGTGGTGTCACGTAACCTCGAGGGTGTAAAGGTGAAGGTCGATGAAGCATATTAGGTGAGGGCTGAATCATCCCTTTTTATGCCGTTATTATAGGGTTGTGGGGCATACTGGACATGGAAAGGTCAGAATGATCCGCAAACGACTATTGGGTATCTTTTATGTTAGTGAATATGTAAAATCAACAGAAAGCACAATTCTTTTGGCTGACATTTGACACAAGATTGAGGGTTGATTACAAGTCACACTGTCAACAATTGTTTTTTTTTTAAAATATATCTCTGAATTAAGGATATGCCCGAAAAGTACATCGCTGAATTTTGGTAGGGTGGTCACCCATCCCATTTCCGACCCGGCGTTGCTTTACAACGGGGATGGTTCCTGATCCACTATCATAACTGGGTCATGGGAATCTTACTCAAAGCGTCTGCCATCAAATGGTTATCATTCCAAAGTTTCAGCAACGACCATATCCCAAATAGGGTAGTCAGAGCCACACTGATTGTTTCTGTCGTGGTCGGAAGCCCAAATTTCGCCGAAGGAATTTGAACCCAACGCTTGCTAAGAGTCAAGCCTAACTCTGTTATCCGGGTTGCTTGAGGTTTTAATCGTTCCATCACCGTAGACTGAGCCACAAATTCTACAATGAACTAAAAGTAGGTGTTCTTGCCAGTCTTCAACTCGGGACCACCGGGTTCTGAGCCTGAGTGTTTAACCACTGTGCCACGAAGCTCATATTGCAACTTTAATTTGTAACAAAACCAGCTTCATACGTCTCACTGCTGGGTACAGGCCCACACTCAACTATGAGGTGGTACGAGCCAATCCTTGCTGCCAGATGTTATCAAACCGCCCTAAGGCCTCTGAGTAAGCTTAACGACTGACATCCTAAAGCATTAATGACTGAGCTCAGCGTCGAAGACACGAAATCTTCAGTACATCGAGCTTGAATTCTTCACAAATATCTTTTCTCGTACTCAATAATAGAAACCAGTACAGTTGATACAAGGCACAATTCTCGTTTGTTTGTTTATACGATTGCGCTACGACCAATGATATTGTAATAAAAAAGAGGTAAATAGGCTATGTTATGATAGGAGTACAACGCTGTTATTTTGACCGTGGTTTAACGTGTGAACAAGATATTATGATTATAATACTAGGGCGTAAACGAGACAGTTACATGTTGCGCAGTGTCGTCTCAAACTGTCGACACTGTCAATGCTTTGCTCAGGTGCACTAAAAGTTCTGATTTCGGGTGCCACTTTTTTAGCACAAATAACCTAAATCAAATTGCAGAGAATAGACTTATTCCACTGTTCTCTGTGTGAATTCACAAAGATATCGTTAAATGTATTGTGTTACAGCCAATAACTGTATTTCTAATGGGGGATGCAGGAATATTGTTTTGTAGCTCTTCTATTGTATTGGGCCCGCCTGTAAAGATTGATGTAAGCTCAGAAGAAATAAATAAATAAACCTATCTACCTAAATCTAAATCAGCCCGTTCCGTCCCACTGCAGGGCAAAGGCTTCCCCTCCCAATCTCCATCCCACACGGTCTAAGGCCAATGTCGGCCAATCTCTCACAGGAATCCAATTCGCCGCGCCACCTTCTCTTAGGCCTTCCGCGCATCTACCTCTATTTTATTGTAATATCATTGTGCTACGACGATCAGATTCGCGGTGTAAAATCGGCGCTGTCCAAACATGCTGCCAGGAATAGATTTTATGCTGTGCTTGCATCTGTTGGAGCGGGGGCCAGGGATGGACTTGACACTGGATTGGCAGATAGATTGAAAAATTGTTTATTGGCGTTTTCCATCAAATAACATAATGAATAGGGTAAAAATATCAAATTGCAGATTTTTTTGTCTCGCCCACTATACTCCATTTGTTATAACATTAGAAAAAAGAGGCTCATAGAAGCAGGGGTGCTGAACAGAATAAGTATAGAATAAAATAAGTTTATTTGGCACAAGACAAAACTACAAAAATGAAATAAAATTAAAATACAAAAAAGAAAATACTAAAATACTAATATAATAATAATAATAATAATTCCCGCAGGGCAGCTTGTGGCGAGCTGTTGGTGTGTAGCGACACCACGGACCCGAGTTCCCCCGAGAGTCGGTCAGGCCCTCCATCTCCGCTTGCCTTCACTGGCCGGCTGGAGTGGACCCCAGCGGGGGCCGCAGGACTCTCACCTCTGGCTTGCCTTAACCGGCCGTCCAGAGTGGGGCGTTAGAGCTGAATGCTCGCAGGGTGGAAGTGAAAGATGCCTAAGTCGCGAGTTGGTGAGGTGGGAAACCACCTCGCAGAAAGCGGTGCACACCTCTCGACACCCTGAGCCGCTCACGGCCATGTTGCCGCCTTTGCTGACCTTACGCGTCAGCACGTATAGGTAGCCCATTTAGTGAGCGGCTAGTCACCGTCTGCCAGGAGAGTAAAAATTGAGACATTTTGCATGGCAGACGTCCGTTGTCTCAGGCAATAGCCCAGTTAACCGGTCCACCAAATATTCCCCTCCATAGCCTGGTTTTTATTGCCCATTTTTACTTATTTTCACAATAGTCCTTGCATTTTCCGGGTGTTGTCTTTGGGTAGATTTTCATAATTTATCAAGAGACAAAACCCGGCAGATGTACACATTGCAAATTAGAGTATACGGTACCAAAAAGCCTCTACGTGTTGGCTTCGGCCCCACGCAAGCTTCAAAGGACCGGATCCCTATGGATCCGTGAATTTAAAAGTACCAACATAATAATAATAATATAGTGCCAAATAGGCCTTCGCTCAGCATATTGTCGAAGCAGAACGCCACACTGGTTTTCTGAAGACACCAGAAAACCAATGTTTTTTCTGTGTTTTTCACCTTATAGAAGAGATGGACGTTACAAACATACACAATACAATAAATGCAACAAACAATTTGGGATATGACAAAAAAAACACTAGTAAACAAGAAAAGATTTACAAAATAACTAATAAATCTCGCTTATAGGTAGTTTAATTTAAAGGATTTTACTGAATCAAATGAAACAAATGAATGATTTTCATTTTTGATTGACTTTTTCCGGCTGACAAAGGACAATGACGGATTTGTTAGGGGTAGTGGCGTCTTTTTTTTTTCTTGCGGCCAGCGACCAAACCTTGTTTTTTAAATAGAAAATATTGCAATAAGCCAAACTTACTATGGCATGTAGACTCCTAGATCAGTCCGAACTGAGTTATGGGCTTTAGAAGTTTGGTGATTTTACAAACTATACTCGGATTTTTAATTGTAGTCAGTGAAATGACATTTTCAGTGTGGCAGGTTTTCAGTCCCAAATAAATAGTGATGTGGTAAATCGAGTTTTTACAATTAAAAGTTAGTCGACATTTCAGCCTGGCAAAAAAGTCTTAGTGAATGACCACGTCCTACTTCCATATGTCATTACTGGCAACACACACTGGTCAGACTTTTGTCTTGAGACAGAGAGGTATTTCGGTAAACTGTATTTAGTAAATAGATTTTCAGTTTCAAAATGTTTTGTTTCTGTATTATATTATTTACAGGTAAGAATTTCGTTTATTAACAGGTCATACAACTGAAAAAGTTTGGGAGGATACAACAGTAGAATCTTCCAAACAAGCGTTTTCTAATGGTTTGACTACAGGCCTAAAGGGCCCAACCGGCAAAGGACGACGCCTTATAATTGCACATATAGGCAGTGATGAAGGTTTTGTAGATTCCGGTTTACTTATTTTTGAATCGAATAATAATAGTATGGACTATCATGAAGAGATGAATTCAGAGTGTTTTGAGAAATGGCTTAAAAGCATTTTGCCAAAATTAAAGCCAAATGCAGTGCTGGTATTAGATAACGCACAGTACCATTCAAGAAAAGTCGAGCGTATCCCCACTTCAAACTGTCGGAAGGAATTGTTCAGTGGTTAGATGAAAAACAAATTAAATATCAACCTACAATGATAAAGGCTCAATTAATCGAAATAGTAAAATTACAAAAATCAAATTACGAACGCTATGCTGTGAACGCTAGTTGGCCGCTGAATACGGTGTCACAATCCTGCGTCTGCCACCTTATCACTGTGAGCTCAACCCAATAGAGTTAGTTTGGGCTCAAGCAAAGGGGTACGTTGCCAGGAACAATAAAACTTTTAAAATTAAAGAGGTAAAAAAAATATTTGAAAAAGGTCTGAAAGAGGTGACGCCTGATAATTGGAGACAGAGCATACACCATGCCATCAAAGTCGAAGACAAAATGTGTCAACTCTACCACATTATACTCGTAGACCAATATGTGGATTCCTTCGTTATAAATGTAACTGATTCCGATTCCGATTCTGAATATACCGATTCAGAATCAGAGTCGAAATCAATAGCAACCGTAACGAATAAAAACGTATATAATTACTTGTATTTTGCTGACTTTCAAGTGTTAATTCCCCTGAACCTCTTTGAACATTTTTTTCCCAGCTATGGTTTTAATTTTTTATTGAGAAATTTTAATATGGTGGTAGGGCCCATATTTCTTAAATCGTATAATTTAATTCGTTTTGTGCCTATTAAATTATTACAATTATTTAACAAAGGCTTTGATACCTCATAAAATAAATCATGACTAAATGTCTAAGTCTAGTGATTGCCGAACGTCACTATTGTAGCGGGTCACTCTTTTTTGTATCAGTCACTGTTGAAGTTGTCATTTTGCTGACTACAATTATTAATCGTACTATAGATATTTTTTCTTTTGCGCGCAATTTTCGCAAAAATCCCAACAAAATAGAGACATTATACGAGTAAACATTGTGTGTGATATTTTTCGCAAATGGAAAAATATCTTATATGTCATTCTTCTTTTTTTAGACCTCTAAACGCAGTCCGAACTGAGTTATGGGCTTTAGAAGTTTGCTGATTTAACAAACTAGGTCTGTTCCTTTTGCGATCAAGTTTCACATGAATCGCAACTAAATAGAGCCATTGTACGTGTAAACATTTTGTGTGTGATATTTTTAGCAAATGGAACAATAATCTTATAACGTCATTGGTTTTTTTTTCGGGTGGTTAGCAACCAAACTTTGCTTTTATGATTTAAACTAGTGCAATAAACCAAACTTACTATGGCATGTAGACTCCTAGATCAGTCCGAACTGAGTTATGGGCTTTAGAAGTTTGGTGATTTTACAAACTAGATATTTTTTCTTTTGCGCGCAATTTTCGCAAAAATCGCAACAAAATAGAAACATTATACGAGTAAACATTGGGTGTGATATTTTTCGCAAATGTAAAAATATCTTATATGTCATTCTTCTTTTTTTCGGGTGGTCCTCAACCAAACCTTGCTTTTATGATTGAAAAAAGTGTAATAAACCAAACTTACTATGGCATGTAGACCTCTAAACGCAGTCGGAACTGAGTTATGGGCTTTAGAAGTTTGCTGATTTTACAAACTAGGTCTGTTCCTTTTGCGATCAAGTTTCGCATGAATCGCAACTAAATAGAGCCATTGTACGTGTAAACATTTTGTGTGTGATATTTTTAGCAAATGGAACAATAATCTTATAATGTCATTGGTTTTTTTTTTCGGGTGGTCAGCAACCAAACTTTGCTTTTATGATTTAAACTAGTGCAATAAACCAAACTTACTACGGCATATAAACCCCTAGCTCAGTCCGAACTGAGTTTAGGCTTTACAAGTTTGTTGATTTTACGAACTAGATAAGATAAGATAAGCTAGATATATTGTACAAAAAAAAACAATTAAAACCAGAAATAATAATAATATTTATCCTTTCACGAATAAGTTTCGCATGAATCGCAACAAAATAGAGACATTGTACGTGTAAACATTGAGTGTGATATTTCGTCGCAAAAGAAAAAATATCTTATATGCCTTACGTCTTTTTTTTGTGCGGCCGTCAATTAATTAAACCTTTCCTTTTCAATGCATAATAGTGTAATGAAGCAAGTTTGAGTCGTCTTAGTGAGTTCACTAAGACATGTATCTTAGCACAGTCTAAAATGAGTTACGAGCGTTAGAAGGAGTGACAGTGGTTTAAGGGCGTATTCGCCGATGTTCCACTTAATGTGTAAGTTTGCTCTTATCTTATGATTAAAAGTAAAACAATATCCGTTATCACGGAATATCACAGAATAAAATATAAAACCACATATTTGTAATATACTTTTATCAGCACCAAGACCCAGCACAAATATTATGTTTTATCCACAAACATTTGTGCTAATCCGGGAATTTTTGAGTCTCCACCGGCGCTCAATTTCACTATGTTGTTGCAGTTTGTTACAAAGCTTGCGCGCAAAGGGCAAAATATCTTATATTTAGCCTTAGAGAGGCTATGGTTGAGCAGATGAACTCAACGCGGATGAATGCGTTAAAAGCAGTGTCCGACTGGTGCAATCGTGACCTCGTTGAGTTTAACGCCAACAATACTCAGGCAAGCCTATTTTTCGCGAAATAGAGTCCATTTATTTGACTCCTACTTTCCCGAAGGCACATAAACCAATAATGGAACGTTTTGTCTGTGCCCACAACCTCACCGTGAAGACTCACGGTAAGAGTGAATAGACATTTTCTGGGTAAGCCTGTTCCAGCAACGATCTCATCATGGCTAAATGGGGTCAAACGTATACCCATGAGATTTAGATGTAAAATCAGCAAACTTTTTAAGCCCATAACTCAGTTCAGACTGCGTTTAGAGGTTTTCATTGCTTTAATGAGATTGTTTTTGTCTTCGCCTGACACACTTGAGCCAATGAAACTCTGTTTTCTTCTATCAACTTGGTATATTTTAGAATGTTATTACAATCTGTATTGTCCATCGCAACGTCGGTCGTAACGTCGCGAGCAAACAGGCAATGTCCGCGTTCCCCGTATGATGTATGAGTCCCGGACCATAGGTGCCTGAACAGGTTTATTACACTATTTTGAATTTAAAAAGTAAGGTTCTAATAATAACCACCCGAAAAAAAGACGAATGACATAAGATATTTTTCCTTTTGCGAAAAATATCACTCACAATCTTTACACATACAATGTTTCTATTTTGTTGCGATTTATGCGAAAAATGCGCGCAGAAGAAAAATATCTAGATTGTAAATTCAACAAACTTAGTTCAGTTCGGACTGAGCTAGGGAATGACATATAAGATTATTGTTCCATTTGCTAAAAATATCACACACAAAATGTTTACACGTACAATGGCTCTATTTAGTTGCGATTCATGCGAAACTTGATCGCAAAAGGAACAGACCTAGTTTGTAAAATCAGCAAACTTCTAAAGCCCATAACTCAGTTCGGACTGCGTTTAGAGGTCTAAAAAAAGAAGAATGACATATAAGATATTTTTCCATTTGCGAAAAATATCACACACAATGTTTACTCGTATAATGTCTCTATTTTGTTGCGATTTTTGCGAAATTGCGCGCGAAAGAAAAAAATATCTAGTTTGTAAAATCACCAAACTTCTAAAGCCCATAACTCAGTTCGGACTGATCTAGGAGTCTACATGCCATAGTAAGTTTGGTTTATTGCACTAGTTTAAATCATAAAAGAAAAGTTTGGTTGCTGACCACCCGAAAAAAAAAAACCAATGACATTATAAGATTATTGTTCCATTTGCTAAAGATATCACACACAAAATGTTTACACGTATAATGGCTCTATTTAGTTGCGATTCAAGCGAAACTTGATCGCAAAAGGAACAGACCTAGTTTGTAAAATCACCAAACTTCTAAAGCCCATAACTCAGTTCGGACTGCGTTTAGAGGTCTAAAAAAAGAAGAATGACATATAATATTTTTTTTCTATTTGCGAAAAATACCACACCCAATGTTTACTCGTGTAATGTCTCTATTTTGTTGCGATTTTTGCGAAAATTGCGCGCAAAAGAAAAAATATCTAGTTTGAAAAATCACCAAACTTCTAAAGCCCATAACTCAGTTCGGACTGATCTGGGAGTCTACATGCCATAGTAAGTTTGGTTTATTGCAATATTTTCTATTTAAAAAACAGGGTTTGGTCGCTGGCCGCAAGAAAAAAAAAAGACGCCATTTTCAGACATTGGCTTTTGTTTAACCTGCCAAACTGAATTGGCCCTTCCGTCACAAGCACAACGTATGAAGGGTCTAAGTAACTTTTTAGATTTGGTAGAGTTATAATGACAATAAAAGCACGACTTTTTATGATCGACAATATAGTTTCACGTTAGACAAAATTATTTAATTTAATGAAAGCCTTATAAGTTCTGAAGGTATTTACGTTAAATGAGAAGAAATATGTGTGACAGTTGGCATATGACGTAGATATTGATAACTTCGGCATAAATCTTAAAAGTTATAATATTTATTGTACTTATACCACAAAGTGAACCCTAAAAATAAACGTTTATTACGTCTGTCAAGTTCCGTCTAATACTATAATAAATGGAGTATAGGTTCGTTGTAATTATTTACTTTTATTTGTCGGTTTGAATAGTTTCGATTTGTGCGTTGTATTCAAATTGTTTTTCTAAACTTATAAGGAAAACCTACTCTTAACATCGAAGACCTTTCAAACCACAGTTAGAAATAGTTTTACACATCACCACATCTTAACAATTAAAAAGTAGTTAAAAATTAGTAAAAATTAAAAAACCCTAACAACAGTGGTTAACGATCACAAAGAAATAAACCACTTACATTTTTACTATAGATCTGAAAACCAGAAAAAGACACTGCACTAACCACTGTGCTACCGGCAGTACAGTGGTTAGTGCAGTCGCCCGGTTTGCGAAAAATGCGGGTTCGATTCCTGCCTGATGCCAAGACGACCTAATGTCTTTAGCTGGTTTTCAGATCTTTACTAAAGATACTGCATGGAAAATGCTAAAAACAATAACAACCTCTTACATTTTATTGAACCACAAAGTTTTAATATAATTTATGAAAATGTCCAACAGTTTCATCTGTTGACATTCCGCATCTATTTCCGTCCGTTCTCGTTTCCCATCCCTAGCTGACATTGACCGTGCCGGCCAGTGATGTAACCTGTCAAACACGCCGACTGACGTACGACTATAATTAGGTTATGTTTTTTGTGGCACTAGAAAATTTGTAGAATCGTTAGCTTCATTCACTGAAAATATTTTGAAGGATACCATACGTAGCGTGGCGCGCAGTTGTGACAGTGATCGCTGTTGTAAAGCAACACACGCCGGGTCGGAAATGGGATGGGTGACCACCGCGACTGAAATTTAGTGATGTGTATTTCGGGCATCTATGAGCTTCGGGAGGCACGTTAAGCAGTAGGTCCCGGTTGACGTTGCCAGGTGTAAGTCGTTAAGCCTTGTCACAGGCCATGGAGCGGCTTGATAACATCTGAATAAGATTTCTCACTGGATTATGAGCAACCTTATTGCTTGAGCTGGTATCGGATGGGTGCAAGGATTTACACCCCTCTAATAATCCGCACTGAGCCCGCGTGTTGGAGTATGGCTCGTTCCACCTCATAGTTGAGGTGAGGCCTGTGCCCAGCAGTGGGCTGTATAAAGGCCGATCATGTGTAAACTCATACGTCTTTTAGTCGCCGACCGTGCCTACAACTCAGCTAGCATGCGGCAGACATCCAATTTACATTAAAGGATTATAATTCATCGTACCCTTCAAAATGCCCTCACTCCACCTGATGAGAAGAGCCAGTGAGGTCCAGATATATGGTTGACAAGTACAGTAATTCAGTTGCACTGAGCTGGTCAATCTTCATCTTAGTCTGGACATCTTGAAGGTCTGCAGAAATGCCTTTTCACACCCCGCTTAAATAACCCGGAGTTCTAGGAAGACGAGAACATCGGCGCTGGAAGAGCGTTCCACGTCTGGATAGCACGACACAGGAAAGAGTCACCGAACCTTTTGGAAATCGGCGACTTGGCGGCTGTGACTCACATCATTAGCAGCCGCAAGAAGTCCACTGCTGAACATCAGGCCTCCCAAATTAATTACCAGAGCGCCAGGTTGCGTGCGGCCTGCATCCACCGGGATCCTGCGTCCTTTATCAAGTCGTCCGTCCACCTTGCAGGCGGGCGCCTCACTCTTCGTGTGGCCTCAAATTGTCTCCAGTCTAGAACCTTTCGGCCCCAGCGGCCATCAGCACTTCTCGCTACACGCAGCAATTTTGGTGTCTGAAAATAACGCTAATAAGTGCTCTAGTAAATAATCATACGTACGCCAGGGGACAATTTTTCACTTCGCGTCAGTACTGACATCTTACCTATGTCTTTTAAATATCATTTGTGCTGATGAGTGAGTTAGCATTGACTAAATACTACCAGTAGTACCAATACTAGTGCTTACGCAAAACGGAAGCGAGTCTCTTCTGCATTTAAACGCAGTAAATCAAAATAACGACTTGCGACCATTTTACCAGCGGACGTCAAATCCTAAAAGCGTAATGGATATTTCGAATTAGCTCATGGTTTATTACATGTTCGCCCTGTGGTCTGGGGCGTAAGAATACAGCCAAGGCCACCCCCGCCTGTCGTAAGAGGCGACTAAAGGGGGGCCCCGGGGTCGCTAGGAGAGTACACGGCGGGGGCTGTGTGCCTTCATTGCACATGTGACCCCGAGGAGGACGGCAGTGTGGGGTGGCCTCACACTGTCGAACACCGGCGGGTGTGTAAGAGGGGAGGTACTACTCCCCTCGAGGTGAGCCGGAACCGGCACAGCGCGCCAGGGTTTTACCGGTAGAGTGCCTCCTTGGAGAGTCCTCGGTAAACCCTGGTCACGCGCAGAAGAAGGCCGCCCCGGTGTTTCAGTGGGTATTCTCACCCCTTGCAGGGGTGGGCGAGTCCCACACCCCCCCGCTGCCCCCCAAGCAGCGGGATGTGCGTAAAGGCATTTCACCGGGTTAAAAAAAAAAAAAAAATGGTTTATTACATGTGGTGCCGTTACTACTGTGAGGCAATGATGTTGCAATAAAAAAGACGTAGATAGGTTATGTCAGTAGTGACGCGAAGTCAAAAATTGACCCCTGGCGTACGTACCTATAATTTGACTGTGTGTACAAGATAGCATGATTATTCACTAGAGCGTAAACAAGACAGATACATGTTGCGCAGTGTCGTCTCAAACTGTCAATGCTTTGCTCAGGTGGTCGAAGTCCTGAATTTGGGGGGGCACTTATGTAGCACAAGTAACCTATCTACGTCTTTTTATTCTTTTTTTTTAAATATCATTGCTGTTAGGGTAGGTTTACCATGAGTTAAGCTTTAGTAGATAATGCTAGCAATCACTAATTATTTCATACTAGCTGTCCCAACAGACTTTGTTCTGTTGTCAAACATTTAGTGTCACGTGACAGGTAGTAACATTTACTAATAGGAAACTAAAATTGAGATTTTTACTATATTCCCAGCATTTTCTCATGATTACTGACCTTTTAAACCTTCCCTGGACCAAAACATATATTTCAAAACCAAAATTAGCCAAATCGGTCCAGCCATTCCCGAGTTTTAGCGAGACTAACGAACAGCAATCCATTTTTATATAAAGAGATAGCTGTCCCGACAGACTTCGTTCTGTTTGACAAACATTCAGTGTCACGTGACAGGTAGTAACGGTTGCTAAGAGAAAACTAAATTGTCTTTTTCATATTTCTAGCATTTCTTCACGTTTACTCACCTTTACAACCTTCCCTGAACT
Source organism: Udea ferrugalis (assembly GCA_950022985.1). Classification (NCBI taxonomy): domain Eukaryota; kingdom Metazoa; phylum Arthropoda; class Insecta; order Lepidoptera; family Crambidae; genus Udea; species Udea ferrugalis. Next base: position 6,776,965 of record OX465543.1, read on the forward strand.
TCCACAAACATTTCAAAACCACAATTAACCAAACCAGTCCAGCCGTTCCCGAGTTTTAGCGAGACTTACGAACAGCAATCCATGTTTTATATTTAACCAGCTGTCCCAACAGACTTCGTTCTGTTGTCAAACATTTAGTGTCACGTGACAGGTAGTAACATTTACTAAGAGGAAACTAAAATTGAGATTTTTACTATATTTCCAGCATTTTCTCATGATTACTCACCTTTTAAACCTTCCCTCGACCATTACAAATATTTCAAAACCAAAATTAGCCAAATCGGTCCAGCCATTCCAGAGTTTTAGCGAGACTAACGAACAGCAATCCATTTTTATATATAAGAAGACTAGCTGTCCCGACAGACGTTTTTCTGTTGTCAATCATTGCCAGTTAAAAATGGATAAGGAATAAGGAAAATTTAATTGTTGTTTTCACTATTATTCCTAGCATTTTCTCTCTCATGTTACTTACCTTTCCAACCTGCCCTGAACTTCTACAAATATTTCAGAAGCAAAATTAGCCAAATCAGTTTAGCCATTCCCGAGTTTTAGCTAGACTAACGAACAGCAATCCATTTTTATCTAAAGAGATTTTGTCCTTTCTACTGACACCACCAATGTCCAGACTAGTGTTGTACCGCTATTGTGTCTTACTTATCGATCAAAACTCGGATAGGTACATCGCCTTTGGTTTTAATTGGCATTCTAAATTCAGGAATTTGCATTTCAACCAGACATAATTGTATTTTAAGTGCCAGAAAAACATTCCCACCTTTCTCACACTACCGCTTGCGCAATTCATTCATAAAACTTGTGGGCACATTTCATTTGTATGACAAACATTTATATCCCCTGCGTCACCCAGAAGCTCACTGACGTAGCTCTCAAAAGTGATCGGAAATAGGGAAATGACTTCGAAGGTCAGAATCCATACGTCATCAGTCCGATTTGGATGAGTCTATGTTTCTAAATGCGACCACTGTACCTACACATACTCTTGAAGATAAATGCAATCGGAGATAATAATGTAAAAGCTAAATAGTTTATGGTTATTATTGTTTTTAGCATTTTCCATGCAGTATCTTCACTTAAGATCTAAAAACCAGAAAAAGACATGTGGTCATTGCATTAGTTTTTATGAATAAGGGGGTAAAACTTTAAGCACCTTATTTATCATGCAACATCAATAATGAAAGAGCCAAAGCGATACAAAAGGTAATGTGTTGTTGAAGCGCTGTTCAAGTTTCTATGAATAACGGTTTAGCAAAAAACTAGAGTCAGAGCAGTAGCGAGCGTCTGTTAGTATGAAATAAGTTAATTTTAATCCTTCAACTGACGTCAAAAGCGTATCTGTGAGTTTGTATTTAGTTGTGTGGAATATATAAATTGCTAACACGTGTACAGTAATACAGATCTGAGAGTAAAGCGCCTTGCAAACGTTGCTTCCACTTGACTCAAACCGTTCGACGATCAAATGTGTTACGTTTCCAGTACCTGAAAACTAAAAGCCGTCAGATATTTACAGAAATGTTGAAGAATACAATACTGAAGTACCTAGTTTTGGGTTCTACAAAGCCCCAGTTGACACTTGGGCCCACCCGTGGGTCGTAGGAACCAAAGTTCGTTCATTTAATTCATGCGAGAAACGAGGTCTTTAGAAAGAATCATTTGTGAAGTAAATTTCGTCTTGTATGTCTTTAAAGAAACGATTCTCTCTAAAGACCTCGTTTCTCGCATGCCACAAGAATTCGGGCCTAAATGAGTGCCTTAAGACACGTAGCGTCCTCGGTAGACCAAAAATGCGAGATGAGCTGGACTTTGAACAATTGGCAAGAAGAAGCATAGAATCGGCTACATTGGATACTTTATTTGGAGGCCTATGCCCTGCATCAGGACATCACAAGCTTCTTATAATAATAGTGAAGTATCGTGGTCCAGTGATTAAACAAGCTAGCTTGTAACCCGGTGGTCCCGAGATCAAACCTGACCACCGCGTGTTCATTGTAGAATTTGCGGCTAACTCTACAGTCTCCGGTGATGGAAAACCTAAGCAACCCGGATACCGGCGGTAGGCTCGCCCCTTCCCACGTTGGATTCAAATTAGCTCTTTGAAATGTGGGCTTCTGAATGTTCCTTTAACCATGACCGTAACTTTCAATGTGCCTCTGACTACTACGCCTGGGTTACAGTGGGCGCATGTTATGTCAGTAATAATAGAAAAGGAAAGACGGTGTTGAAATGCCAACTAAACTCACTATAAAATACTCAATTTCGTAATGTAAATAAATAGTTGAATGTTGCCAAAACAGATGGTACGATCAACCTTCCAGAGCGAGCAGGAACTAGGCTGAAAGCGTGACGTCACGCCTAATAATAGACGTCGACTCGTGCGCCAAATTCGTGAACTTTTCACTTTCGGCGTGCGCGCGCGCTACGCGCAGCGGAAAGGACAGGGACCTTATTACAGCGTTTTACTAAATTAAATAAATAAATAAATATCCCTGGACATTATTCCACACAGCGCCATCTAGCCCGAAGTGAGCTAATTATAGTCCGTTTTTATGGGATACTAGCTGACCCGGCGAACTTATCCGCCTTAAGGGCAATATATAAGCAGATTAAAAAAAAAAAAAAAAAAGTCCTATGTCCTTCTCCTGGCTCTAAACTACCTCCATGCCAATTTCCAGCTAAATCGATTCAGCCGTTCTTGAGTTAAGTATAAGTGGAGTAACTAACACGACTTTCTTTTATAAATAAAGACTAGACAACAGATAAACATACTTAAATACTTTTTCTTTTGTAAATACATACTTAATATACATAGGAAACACCCAGACCAATACAAACAGACATGTTCATGCACACAAATGTTTGTACTGTGCGGGGATCGAACCCGCGACCCTTGGTGTAGGAGCCGACTTCTCAACAATTACACCAAGACGGTCGTAAAAATTGAAGCCCTATTACAATCTCTTATAACCTGACATTTTTAGTCACAAGCTCAGCTTTTGAGCTGCATATTTACCGTCACAAGTCGTGTTTTGTGTGGTAAATAGTGTCAAAAAAAACCTTAATTTTTCTTCATTGCTGTAGTAACTTATATTGCATGTTTTAGTCAAATTTCAATGAATGAAAAGACGTAAACTGAGCTAAAACTGAGCTGTCAAACGATCGTAATAAGGCCCCTGGACTGCATGATGTAACTTTGTTGTATAGTCCGTTCGCGTTAAGAATGCAGTGATGTTATTATTTTCCTTCGACCTAGCACGTCCCCTAACCAATCAAATCATTCCTAATTAGAAAGCCAAGTTCACAGTGCCCAGTTGAATGCATTCTTTCAAATGCAACGGTTTTGCACCTGATTCTTTCTCCATGTAACGTGATGACTGCATTACCACGCGAACATACTATAGTTAATAGTGTTAGTATATAATTTGGTCTTAGGATCATAAAAGTAGTATTAATACTACAAATAAAAGAAGATAACGTAAAACAATAACAATAAAAAAGTGCGTGGTCACAGTTCGATTTCGCGTACCTGACAGCTTAAATTGCAAACGGTACTGAGCGGCGGCCAGGCGCATTAGCAATTGTGCCATGTGGTATGGGGCATTAGAATACTGCCGAGGTTCCCCCCCGCCTGTCGTAAAAGGCGACTAAAGGGGGGTCGCTAGGAGTGCACGGTGGGGACCGTGCGCCTCCATTGCACAGGCGACTCCGTGGAGGGCGGCAGGGCGGGGGGGGGCCTCGCACTGCCGTTAACACCGGTGGGTGTAAGAGGGGAGATATAACTCCCCTCGGGCAGAGCCGGGAAGCCGGCAAAGCGCGCCAGGGGTCCGCCGGTAGAGTCCCTCGCGGTGGTACTCGGGGACCTTTGGTAACGCGCGGAAGATGGCCTCCGCGGAGTTTAGTGGGTAGTCTCTTCCCCATTGGGGTGGGCGAGTCCCACACTCCCCTACCCAAGAAGCAGGATAGTGCGTAAATGCATTCTGCGCGTCAAAAGAAAAAAAAAGGCGCGTTAGCAATTGGCGTGAATTATAACAGGTCTATATGAAGATATTGAGATGAAACTTGATTTTACTAATTACCAACCATTAATTAAATGCATTATATTGCAATACATAAACTGCGTAAAGGGTATAAGGTCACCCTGCGTCCCGGATCCTGTCGGTTAGTAGGTCACCTGGACACGAGCTCTATACCGATCAATTATTGCCTGTGCACAATTGAAAGAGGGAATGAAGCCTGTATTGCAACATACTTACATACATACATACAAACCCTTACACAATGATGTTTAGAAGAGGTAAAGATACGTTACGTCAGTACTGATGCGAAGTCGAAAATTGTCCCCTGGCGTACGTACCTATAATTGGACCGTGTGTACAAGACAGTATGATTATTTACTATAGCGTAAACGAGACAGATACATGTTGCGCAGTGTCGTCTCAAACTGTCAAAGCTTTCCTCAGCTGGTCGAAAGTCCTGATTTCGGTTGCCACTTTTTTAGCACAAGTAACCTATCTACGTCTTTTTAGTCTAATAACATTGAATAGACCCTTACAAAGATTTAACTTTTAATTTGTGCATAGTTCCGATCAACTTAAAAAATCGTTTCCTGTCAACGTGGTCTGCTGGAAGAAAACTCTTTTGAGAGATAAGCTCACCTGTACTTTTAATCTCCCAATTGCCTGTCTATTGTAATTGTCTTTTTGTGTACGAACTAATAAATAAAATAAATAGTACGATTAACTAGAGCGTAAACGAGACAGATACATGTTGCGCAGTGTCGTCTCAAACTGTCAATGCTTTGCTCAGGTGCTCGAAGTTCTGATTTCGTGTGACACTTTTTTAGCACAAGTAACCTAGCTACGGCTTTTTATTATAATAACATTGCCTAGCTAGACCAAAACAGTCATTTTTATGCACAGTACGGAACAGTCCATGCGGGTTTGGAACCCGCGATCTGTAAAATCTAGACAGATATTGGAAAGCAAAATCTAGGTTTCGCTGGGTGACCTAGAAGCCAGGCTGGGAATTAGGTCACCCAGTCCCGGATGCACCTGGATCGCACTTGGTGTTCTGCTTGTAATTAATTAAAAGAGTCAAATTAAACTGATTTTGAATGAAAACTTAGTTAATGAGTAGCTTGACCTGTTGGTAGTGTCTGCCACGTGCCACCTTGCAATATTCATGTGATGAAAATTTGTGTTTCTGGTTTGGAACCCGATGGTCCCGAGATCAAATCCTGCCGGAACACACCTACTTTGTGTTCATTGTACAATTTGCGGCTAACTTTCCGGTGATGGAAAACACTGTAATAAAACCCAAGCAACCCGGATAACGGCGGTAGGCTCGCCCCTTATCACGTTGGGTTCAAATTCCCTCTGCGAAATGTGAGCTTTTGAATGTTCCGTTCACCATGACGGCAACAATCAGTGTGCCTCTGACTAACCCATTAGGGATATGGTCGTGAGGGTATGTTATGATATGTTTAATTAGACACTAGCTGTCCCGACAAACGTTGTTCTGTTGTACATTTAGAAGTGGTTGCTGAGAGAAAAATAAAAAGCGAGCGAGCGGTGCGTTCTACCGATTTGCAGTAAAATAAATTTTACATACACTTCAAGAGACCAATAAACGCTTACCACTTATACGATTCACCATCCACCATTCCGAATAAGGGCTGTTCAATAACTACCCCTTCGTCCGACTTCAGCTCTTAAATCTGAAGCGGCAAGGTGCAAATTGAGTCGGAGTGCTTTTATCTAGAATTAGGTCAAGAATCCTTTGTAGATTGAGCTTAGTAAAGCTTTGGTTTAGTCTAGAATCTGGATTTTGTAGGGATGAAGTAAATAAGCGTTGATTTTATTTATTTGTTTATTCATTGCGCAAAAATACAAATTGCGGACTTAATGCCTAAAGGCACCTCTGGCATTCGCTACCAGTCAACCATCAGCGAGTTCAAAATGGCCTGACCATAAACAAACAAAAATAATATCTTAAGGCCTCTGACTAGGCTTAACGATTGACATCTAGAGTAGAGACGTCAACCGGGACCAACTGCTTAACGTGCCTTCCGAAGCACGGAGATGTCCCTCACTAAATTTCGGTCGGAGTGGTCACCCATCTCAGTTCCGACCCGGCGTGTGTTGCTTTACAAGAGCGATCGTCGCCGATCACTGTCACAACTGCGCCACGGGCACCTCGGTTAGATTATTTATCTTTTCTTAAAATCCCAGTCACTCTATAGAATAGAAGTCTTAAGTAACAACGCAGTTCGTGCTTCTAACCATGTATGGAAGGTAGGCATGAAAAATTCAGCGCCCTAGCTAGTAGGTCCCCCCTTCCAAGTCCCAATTCTTTAAATACCCTCCCCTACGGAGTGTATTTAGCCCTTCGCTGACCTTTACTGACCTACAATGCTGAGGTTTATGCTATAGATAAATAGTTACTGGATCACATGCACAAGTAGAGCATTATATTAGTGTAACGTGTTCCGCGCAGTGTTTTTGATTTATAAAAATGACAATTTATTAGCCGATTTTGGGTACGGTTTGTACAGGCTCTATCCGGCTCGAAGGACTAAAAATGATGTACCTACGGCTTGCAAAGCATTTCCCGGTGAGCTGATCCTGGTCAAAAACATACTACCTTTTTTCACACCGGGGAGGCTGTGACCTTTCCTCTTGCTGCGATCCTGACACATATCTTGACCTTTTCTCATTAATCCTTTCAAATACGAGTTTGTTGGAAATACTCTTCTTTTTGCACTTCTCCTGACCCTTTTTTTCTTGTTCCATCTGTTTTCCCTCGCTGCAATCGAAACAACTGCTTAATTATCTACCTCGATGGTGGTGGATCACTGTATCTAAGAATGGATCAATACTAACACAGAGATATGGCCGTTATCTTGTAAATTATCTCGATTAAATGATTCTAACATGGAAATTGCTTTTGTTATGAGAGTGACCACGAGTTTGATAAGTGACCTGATCACAGACCGAAGCCGAACTTCAACTTCAAACTTTTATTGCATTCATGTTGTACATTAAAGTTCTTAAAAATAGTTTTTAGTTCAGATCAGGAACCCTGTAAAAAAATTATGAAGTAGTTTTTATGGAGTAGTTTCACCGCACCCGAACCTGATTAATCTCTGCACGACCCAAAGGTTAACTGGTAGAGAATGCCACATGGCATTAAGTTCGCCTTTTGTTCCCTACTTGTGCAATAAAGTTTAAATAACATAACATACATAAACGGCCTATACATATACGTCCCACTGCAGGGCACCGGCCTCACCTCATCTATGAGGTGGAACAAGCAATACTCCAACACGCGGGCTCAGTGCGGATTGTTGGAGGTGTGTAAGGTTAGTGAGCAACCTTAATGTCAGATGTTATCAAGCCGCCCTAAGGCCTCTGACTAGGCTTAACGACTGACATCTAGCGACGTCAACCGGGACCAACTGCTTAACGTGCCTTCCGAAGCAATGCCCGAAATACACATCACTAAATTTCGTTCGGAGTGGTCACCCAGCCCATTTCTGACCCGGCGTATGTTGCTTGACAACAGGGATCGTCGCCGATCACTGTCACAACTGTGCCACGGGCACCTCCCAGCGAGACGTAAACAGGCTGTTTGTGTTTGTAACTTATGCTATATCCACCTACATTCAATCGGCCAAGGTGTATCGAGATTGGCACCCCAGACCCATAAAAACTGGAACTGTTATGTTCTAATTCAAGCTAACGGTCACCTTGCACGCCATCGTTGAATTTATTGTTCTCTGGCCTTTCAAGTAACTTTGAAGCTAGGAGTTTGATAAATAGCACAAGTCGAACGACAACTAGAGAGAAGAAAACAAGAGAAGACTTGTAGCAGTTGGTCTGGGAATAGAGGAACATCCACCATGGATGATGAGAGGGAGTAGCAGATCACCATACCAGTGGAGAGTCCGACATAACCCGTCTGCCCCCCGGCGGATGGCTATGCGTAACGCATTTCCTCTGTTTAAAAAAAAGAAGAAATGGAATTTATTAACATACCAAAGTAACGGATGTGGAAAGATTATCTAGAAACTAATAATAATTGGATTGTATTCAATTCATTCATTCAATAAGTCAACAAAAGGACCATTACAGATTTAATAAATATATGAATGCAAATCATAAATTACGTAATCACAAAATTACAATATTACAACATTACAAATTACAACCTAACAAATTACAAAAAATACAGATGTCAAAAAAAAAAAACAAACTGGTTAAACAAATCATTCGTTTTATTCATTAAGTGCCCCGCTGGTTAAATCAACTAATGGTTCAAAAACAAAAAGGTTTCCCGATAAGCTATCTGCTATAGCATAAAGTTCTTCAAGACAGGTTTGAAAACCTTCTTACAAGGTTATAAAACCGCGATCGATACCCCAGGTGTAACACGTGTCCGTGGACTATAATAACCACTTACTATCAAGTGGTCTGGGGTGGATTTTCAATGCACACTTCGAACATCACACGACCGAATTCGAATTGAAGTGAGATTCTATTTTATCGTTCTGTGAAACTCACAACCACAAGTCCCTAATGAGTTAGTAAATGGCACACTGATTATTGCCGTCATGGTGAACGGAACATCCAGAAGCCCACATTTATTTATTTATTCTTTATTGCACAAAAGTAAAGTACAAATGGCGGACTTAATGCCTAGAGGCATTCTCTACCAGTCATCCACACAGTCAGACAGAGAAATTAAGTTACATTTCGCCCCAAACGTGGTAAGGGGCGAGGGTACCGCCGTTATCCGGGTTGCTTGGGCTTTACATCCGTGTTTTTCATCACCGGAGAGTTAGCCGCAATTGTACAATGAACACAAAGTAGATGTGTTCCGGCCAGATTTGATCTCGGGACCATCGGGCTCTGAGTGTCAGTGGCCCAGATAAACACTTTGGGTGTTTAACCACTGGGCCACTGACACTATTTCTATGAGATTACATCTGTCATTACAGGCAGGCCCAATACAATAGAAGAGCTATGTAACAATCTTTCTGCATCCCCCATTAGAGATACAGTTATTCGCCGTAACACAATACGTATAGCGTTATCCTTGTGAATTCACACAGAGAACAGTGAAATAAGTCAATCTTCTCTGCAATTTCATCTCTCTTGTGTGGACTAATAAAATTTTTCTTTCTTTCTTTCTGTCTTTCTTTTCTTGGTTCTAATTCAAATTAAATATTTATTCATTCAAGTAGACCAGTACACAGTACTTTCGAATCGTCAAGAATCTTAATTTTAACCACTTAATAAACATACACGTAATAATACAATATATTATAAATAATACATGTACATAATGTGACTATACCACCGGCGTCGGAAGGTTGTTTCTACTGAGAAGTTTATCAAATAACATAACCTACCATACGAGTCGTTAGGACTGAATAACACTAATGTAGACCCAATGCGTATGTCTGTCAGAGGTACTGCTGTTGAAACAGTAGCCATTTATCAAGTCAATAAAAAACAAACCCTCTGCATTACCCCTAAGATTTATTTCGCAGGTAACATTACACGTTCCCAGCCGCATTGACCTTGCCACCAGCGCCCTTGGCACTCCACCGTGGCGATAGTATCTATGGAAGGCTATCCGCGGCTTCACCGTGAGCGAGTGAGCTGAGCGAGCGGAGCGGTTAAAGAGCTTGCTAGTGAAAACGATCCGGGGTTTACCGTGGCTAGCGGTTTTGCTAAATGACTACCGCTGTTAGCTGATGGCTTTGCCAGCTCTACCGAACTGTAGGGTGAGCACAGAGGGCTCTCAATTCGAATAATTTAACTTCTGAAGTAACAAGGCCAAGGGCGCCTCAGGGGCGGGGGCACGGATATCGGCCGAAGGCATTACTTGGAAAGCGCAGTCGGACTTGGAGTGAAGCAGGTAAACGAAGCTAGGGAAAAACGCACTTATAGTTGGTCTGCAGAGTGTCATAAATATTTTTCTAACATAGGTGGTAGTCACATTATATTTGAGTATTAATTATAGTCTGAATGTTTTGTTTATCTCTTGTTTGGTTTATTGTCTTTGTCTGTTTAAAAGTACTTGTGATCTCTATTGAACTTAAGATATTTCGATTTGAATATCAATCAAAGACGAATTCAGTCTGGCGTCAGAATTTTGCTGTAGAAATTCAGATTCGACCTAATATTGTCTAGTTAGCGTATCAGCGTTAAGTACCCTTTTTTTTTTTTTTTTAGTAGGGGAAATGCACTTACGCATACCCGCCAACCGGGGGGTTGGACTGGTTATGTCGGACTCTCCACGGGGAGCATGCTCTACCCAGTGGCTCTACCGACTAAAAACCCTACTACTCCCTCTCTTCGTCCATAGTGGGGGAATACGCCGTATACTATACTACTGCTATAAGCCCTGTGCGCGTTCTCCCGGACGGTGCCCGCCTACACGGCGGGCCGGAAGCGACCCCCCCTTCGAGAGGGGGGGCCAGTAGGGACAGCCGAGGGTGTCGAGCCGTCCCTACCATGCAGTGAGCGTTAAGTACCCTCCGATGCATGCATTTGGAAATGTCCTCACTGCGCCTGATGAAAACATGGGTACCTTATAGTTTCCGATCGACTGGACTTAGTTTCACCCTCGTTTGCGTTGCCCAATCCGCTCCGCTCATGCCACCGCTGGCTGCCCGACCGCAGCCCTAATACACTTCATCATCAAGTAAGGTGCAGGTCGCGTCGCGTGTCAGGCCTTGCATCCTGTGCGAAGAGTTATGGCGCCTGATGACAGCCGTCACCGTAATGCCTCCGCTGAAGGACTGCAGTTTCAAGGTCATTTTAGAAGTCTCTAGTACTTCTTTTAGATTGGTATTTAATATACTTTTAGCCTAGACTAAATATAACAAACAAAAACTATCCTCGCTCTTGAAGTCCCGCTGCAAGCGTTGCCTTAACTACAAGGTGGCCCGAGGTAAGGTTATCAATAAACGTTGATGTCAGATGTTACCAAGCCTCCCTAGGGCCTGCATCTAGGCCTAGCAATATCTAGCAAGGTCAGCTGAGACCACTTACTCAAGGTGATGCTCTAAAATGTTGTCTCACAATGGCAATCGTTGCCGATCCACAGTCACCATTGAGTCAGAACTCGCTTGCACATTTCTCGCTCGCTTCGCCCGCTCCGCTCATGCCACCGCTGGCTGCCCGACCGCAGCCCTAATACACTTCATCATCAAGTAAGGTGCAGGTCGCGTCGCGTGTCAGGCCTTGCATCCTGTGCGAAGAGTTATGGCGCCTGATGACAGCCGTCACCGTAATGCCTCCGCTGGAGGACTGCAGCTTCAAGGTTGTTGCTCGTAGTTTTAGAGGTTCTTTGGTTCTTGCGTTAATTTTTGCATTATTTTTAGCAAACGTTATGGATAAACCTTGCTGCAGATGTTATCAAGCCGCCCTAAGGCCTCTCAATAGGCTTAACGACTGACATTCAGCGACGTCAGATGAGACCAAATGCTTAACGTACCTCGAAGCCCAGAGATAGGCAAAAAGATGAAGAAGATATTAGATATTTACTCCTACTTTCCAACCTTAACTTTCCACCATACCTTCCTTTCTTATCGCGATGGCGTTTGTAATGCAAAATTAGTATACACAAGCAGCCCCGCCCCTACATTTAGATAATGCACCGCACCCTAACTGGTGAATGATGATATGCCTGGAATTACCTTTCAACTTATACTGATATACATAACCTCGAAGAAATTCATTTATATCATTAAATTCTGGTACAATCGTTACAGTATAACCTAATGCGATAGTACAGCTTTTTATTTTTTAAAACGATTTAGCAAGTTTTGCAATCTTACTTATTATTTGTAGCTTATTGTAGTATTCTACTAAACTACTATTGACATGACATTGACATTGACATCTGTCGTCTCGGCTAAGCACTGCGCGGGCCACGTGATATAGCGGTGAGTGAGCGCTAGAGCGAGTCAGTCTATCACTGGCAGGCGTGGAGTGAAGACGTGGTGCATAGCAAGCGAGCCGATATTAAAGTACTTCCACATTATTCCTAGTTCTAGTGTTCAGTGTTAGTGTTCATCAGTTAGTGTTACACGAGAACACTACATTTTGGCGACGAGGTAAAAAGGATATCTGTAAGTAAAAAGCATGATATATTTTGGTAGTTTAAAACAAGGAGGAGAAGACTTGTAAAGAGAAACATAAAACTATGATAAAACATACAACTTTTACTGTATTTTTAACCAATTGCGGGCGTGATACTTGCTAGACAAATTCCAGTGTAAGGTGGAATAAATTATTAAACTTAACATTAATATGCAGAAGTCCCATACACACACAGTGTACGTTACAGGTCAAATGCACGTTGTAGTAGCCATCCTTTCAATTCCTGAAGGTAGGGAAACAAAGACAACAATTCGTGCAAATGCTCGGTTGTGGCGTAAATAACAACTTCTCCCCGTTATATTTATTGACTACCTTAGCTTGTACTTTAAATAAAGAGATAAAAATTGCAAAAAAAAATATTAACAAACGTCCCATTCTCATACTCGTATTAGGTTATTTAAAAATACGAGATTGAATAAGAAACCACAGTGGTTTTATAAATGTTTTATTAATACGTAGACAGAATCTATTAGTTTATTAGTATGCCTTGTAGAGATTACGCAACAACACGGTATTGTTGCATTGATTTAAGAATAATCGTTATTCGTTATCTCTTTACATAAAAGAATCAATAGCTGGTCATTGGTCTGTGTAGGGCTTGGCGCATTTTGGTTTTGAAATGTTTGCTCAGGTTAGGTTGGAAAAGTGAGTGGACATGAATAAACGCTTCTTAGTGGCTACACAGCTCTTGCCAGAGTGGTTGTGTGGTCATCATTATGTATCAGGTATGTATGTATCATGGATAGATGGACGCTTCGTTGCATACTAAATTGACACATTGGTAAGTAATACAATATGTCCACATGAATGTACAATTTAGGTCTTGTCGCTGGAGGCAGTCTTTTCCGGACGGCCTGCAGGCGAAGGAAATATGATAGAATGAATTCGCAAGTGCACAATTAATATTCAAGATCGGAAGTTGTCTACATAAATAAGAAATAAAATACATAAAGGTGAGTACTCATTTTAAGCTTGTTACGGGTACACAAAATAAACATAATGTTTGAAATACACAAATGAACAATAATATACAAGTATATACTGGTCTGTCCACCTCATCAGCGGTCTCCTAAGTGGATTGGTGCCTTGCATTTTCCCTTGTACCACGAGAATCATGAGATGTTCTATGTAATCGTTACCACGACGAGATATATGGCTGAAGAACGTCAAGATTCGTGACTGCACTTTGGTGGTGAAGAAATGAATATGGTAGAATACATTTTGGTTTTCTCTTGGTAACCGTTTCTCCCGGTCAAACACTATATGTTTGATAACAGAACCACGTCTGTCGGGACAGCTGGTTATTTTACAATGAATTACATTATTAAATAAAAACATGAACTACTGAAAATAAAATAATAAGTAAATTATTAAGAATCGTTATAGTTTAGTCGAAATACATATGTTGAATTGTTTATTCCGAGTATGTTGTTTCATGGTGGGTATTTCTCTACAGAAGAAAGGTTGTGTTGTCTTCTAAAATAGCAGATTACCAACCACCACCACTTCCGGGTAGGAGGTGAGAGAACGCTTTAAGAGAACTGATCAGAGTAAGTTTTGTTGTTTAATTTTTACACTTATTAAATGATAGGCTTTTGAATAGTAGGTATCTACTAATTGTATCGTAACTCAGCGTATCTTTTAGCAATGTTACCTAAACTATATGGGGCAGACATTCTGCAGTGGCATCTCACTTCACTTCGAAGTGAGATTGTATTTTACGTTTAGTGGAGCTCAATATTAATGCGAATGTGATCGTTCGAGTGATGAGAGCTAGGCAAAATGTCCAAAATTATTTTTGTACAAATTAGGGAGAAAACCCTAAACCTTCAAGGGAAGCCAAGGGACGAATAATCTTCCCTAAGGATCCGTTTGATTACTTCTCCTACGACTTAGGCTGTAACCCAAGAAATAATGCATTTGCATTTGAACAACGATTATAGAAACCCGCAGGTACCTACTTGGTACTATAACTAGGTAAAGCATACTACTGAAATGTTATTTACTCTATGTGAATTGTTTATCCAGGTTATAATATTTGAGATGCAAAGGTATTTTGAGCGTATTAGGTAAGGATATATTTATATATCAATGAATATGCAAACAAATAGAATTAAATAGATAAAGAAATGAAAATAATATAATTAATAATAATAAATAAATACATAAGATTTACTTAATTACAAAGTGCTTTACTAAATAATAAATAGTTTTGGTTAGGTAAATAATACTATCGTAAAGTACTTAATTTGTCATAGTTTACTATGGTAAGTTAATACTGTGTATTTTAATATCAGGCTTTATTTTACTACTGTTCGAACGATGTCACCTGATGGGCCGTGACGTCATTTGTTTGTGCGCTGACTTGGATATGAAAGGCCGGTAGCGTTGAGTGTCGAGTCAAGTCAGTTGCCTTTGGGCCAGCGAGGAGTGAACATCGGTCGAAGAAGGTACGATTATGTTATTTATTATTAGACAATGGAGTATCTGTGCCCCATGTACTTGTTGAAGCAACATAAGCATTACGTACTAAGTATACATAAACGTTATGTAGTGATGTACATAAGCGTTATATACCATGTATACATAGTCATTGTATACCATGTATACATAAGCATTATGTACCATGTATACATACGCAGTATATACCGAGAATACATAAACGTTATGTACTTTATGTATATAAGCGTTATGTACTTTCCATAAATGATTAGTAATTGCAGTTAGAATATACCTATGTAATAATATTATGTGGAATTAATGTCATTGTAATTCTGTAAAACATTGGACGAGTTGAAGGGAGTGACTGCTGAGTTTCTTGCCCGGTCTGGTGATGATGGGTTCGATTTCCATTGCAGCACTGATTTTCGCTGGAGGGAAACAAATATTTGTATTGAGTCTGGATGTTGATGATGTAAGCGCAACTAAAGACATTGATTGGAGTAGGGGACTACATTATAATATTTATTAAATTTACTTAAGAGTGTAATATACCTTCACCATACACTTACCGCATTTTCCAGGTCGGCGGTCTTATAAATGAATCTCTTAAATAGTTACTTGTATCCCTAACTTTAAAAATGTGATGAATCAAATGATTCGGAACTAAATTAAATTAAGGTTTTACTCGTTCAAAGGCTGCGCGTGCATCTGACTCGTAAAAACCTACCTATATTCTTTAACTTTATCTAAGCGGCTGTAGCTATATCTTATAACCGGACTGGTTCAGATGTGTTTATTCAATTGAATTCATATCAATTTTAACTTCATAGTTCTGAAGTGAATAAATTATATTCTTATGGAAATGGATAATGATTTTCTTGCATGGAATAAATAACTTATTGGACTATCCGTATGAAACTTATGGCGTCGACCTTAATAAGGTTGTCAGACGGAAAAGGGCAATGGTAGGTATTATCTTACCTTGTTTTGGTAGTAATAAGTTGAGTTATGGAAAAAAACTACATATAAAAGGTGACTATGTTTGACACAACAGTATTTTGTTAAGGAGTGTCATGATTTGGAGTGAGTTCTGTAAAAATGGACAAGTCCGGGAATACAGGGAAACTTCGTAGAAGTCTGTCCGGGTGTTTTGGTATATATACATATGTATAAAATGACGGTACGAACCGGGTGACGTTAAATCTAATCCACAGATTACACAAGCCAATTGTGATATGGATGGCGGCATTTAATTGCGAAACCAGGTATGGTGGCATTGAATTGCGGTTACAGTGGCATTGAATTGCGGTTACAGTGGCATTGAATTGCGGTTACAGTGGCATTGAATTGCGGTTACAGTGGCATTGAATTGCGATGGCAGTGGCATTGAATTGCGATGACAGTGGCATTAAATTGCGATGACGGTGGCATTAAATTGCGATACCGGTGGCATTAAATTGCGATGACGGTGGCATTAAATTGCGATACCGGTGGCATTAAATTGCGATGATAGTGGCATTAAATTGCGATGATGGTGGCATTAAATTGCGATGACGGTGGCATTAAATTGCGATACCGGTGGCATTAAATTGCGATGACGGTGGCATTAAATTGCGATGACGGTGGCATTAAATTGCGATACCGGTGGCATTAAATTGCGATGATGGTGGCATTAAATTGCGATGATGGTGGCATTAAATTGCTAGTGGCATTAAATTGCGAGCAGCATTAAATTGCGAGTGGCATTAAATTGCGAGAGGCATTAAATTGCGATAGGCATTCAATTGCGTTGGCTTGTGTATAAGACGTGGCTAGAACAATTTGACGTATGGATTGTGAGAGAATCCTTACATTAAGTTGTTGGAAGGTAACCCATTCATTCGACTGAGGAGAAAAACTTGTGACTTGAAAGAAATTGCAATCAATCATTGCGCAGAAGATTAAAATGCATTAAATTGCGTAATGTTATGTTCTACATTCAATTGCTATAAAGTATAATGGATGCCGTACCGAGAAGGAGTCTCTAAAAAAAAAAAAAAAAAAAAGGCGAGATTCGCTTGCGTATAGATATGTAACAGGCTAATTTAGCCATCAAGTGGGAAAATCATCTGTTGACCATAATGGATCAATTGTTACTAGTCCGGGTGCCTTAGGAGCTGCACTTGTTCAGATCGATGACAAAGGACCTCGCAGTCTAGTCGGTTTTGGTAATAGAACATTCACTGCTTGTGAGCGGCTTGGGTCTGGGCAGCAGAACATTTCAATAATATGATCTTATATGAAAAAACGTGTTACCTAGTAACTCTTACAAAAACACTTTTGGTCCTAAGTCCAAGCTTTGCGCCGCTATTGAACGAAGAGTGTTGAGAATGCTGTCGTATAAGTTCGAAGTCAAATACGTTAAGACTATGCAGACGATCAGAGTCCCGACCGGCGTTATAATGATGATTAGATACGGGCATCATATTGGTGAACAAACTAGACCCATTGCACTACCTTTAAAGGAAAAACTAGTGCAAGTACGCAGAACCAGGAAATACAAGACGTTAAAGAGGGACTGTACAGCGGTAAATGGGACAACACAGAGAAGAACTAAGGTTATTTTATTTATTTAAACAGTCTATCAACAGTATATTTTTGTACATAGAGAATAAGGTATTTGAACCAATTACTGAAACATATAATGCTACTGAAAATAATAACATGCATAATTTGAGTAGGTAATTAAGTTAAATTAATTATAAAAAATGGTTGCTAGTGAAAAATAAGTGATTGAGTGCAAGTGTGTGTAGTGGTTGGTTTACAAGGACGCTCGAAGTCAAACAAACAAACAATAATGACTTCATTTAGGTGGACCTGTTGCAGGTGCTTTCAAATCGTCAAATCCAATTACACAAAAAAAAAAAAAAAAAAAAAAAAAAAAAAAAAGGGAAAGTAGCGTAGCATTGACAAGTGGTTGATAACGCTAAGGCTAGTATAACAGAATATAAAATGTAAGTGAGGTTGAGTAGGAAGAGGTATAGATAAACCAAGGAGCAAGTTTAATTGGATGATTTGAAACAAAAGTAAATAATAATGTAAATTCATACAAAAGTAAAAAAACTCGTTAGTTAGATTACAATGTAAGAATGAGACACTTAAATAAAACACAGGTTGGAGAAATAGTTTTCATCGAAGTGAATAATGATATTCACAAAACTAAAAACAATTTGAAACAACTAATAACAGAAGTTAAAAAATAAATAAAACAAGGAAGAGATGTAGTATTCTACTAAACTACTATTGACATGACATTGACATTGACATCTGTCGTCTCGGCTAAGCACTGCGCGGGCCACGTGATATAGCGGTGAGTGAGCGCTAGAGCGAGTCAGTCTATCACTGGCAGGCGTGGAGTGAAGACGTGGTGCATAGCAAGCGAGCCGAT
The DNA here is from genome assembly GCA_950022985.1 of Udea ferrugalis. Taxonomy (NCBI): domain Eukaryota; kingdom Metazoa; phylum Arthropoda; class Insecta; order Lepidoptera; family Crambidae; genus Udea; species Udea ferrugalis. The sequence continues at coordinate 6,795,022 of OX465543.1, forward strand.
ATTAAAGTACTTCCACATTATTCCTAGTTCTAGTGTTCAGTGTTAGTGTTCATCAGTTAGTGTTACACGAGAACACTACACTTATAATACACAGTGCGATCCTAGTGAATTCATTCAGTACAGAAACAACTTTCCAACACCGGTGGTTGAGTCACATTATGTTTGTATACTGTGTATTTATTTATTGTTTCTGTTATAGTATTTAAGTCCATTATTAAGTGTATTTTTGTTTGTTTGAATAATTATTTTGACGATTTGAAAGCACTTGTAACAGGTCTATTTAAATAAAGATATTTCTGAATAGAAAAATAGGTCCGATTAATTGACGCATTATTAACAAGTTAGTCGAATTTGACTGATGGATTAGGCGTTCATCCGCCGCGATACCGCCCGCAGCTTCGCGGAACTATCGCTGCAAAACCGCGGCGTGTACGCTGCGAGAACGCCGCGAGATCGCCTCGCTAGGTGTGAACAGGCTCCGTATGTTACGGGTACTTATCCTGAACGGCATCCGTCGTCATCCCGTGTCTAGTTTCAGTGAAAATCATTTCCACCATTTGTCTGAACCAGTTCAGTAGGTCACAAGGACTCGGAAGGGTGGGGGGCATCCGGTGCGCCGATATCAATTTGGTTAACTGGAAATTATTGGTGAAAATTGTGCAACACCAATGATATTATTATGAAAAGAGGTAGATAGAATACTTGGGCTAAAAAAGTGGCACCCGAAATCAGAACGACTCGTACACCTGAGCGAAGCATTGACTGTGTCAACAACATGTATCTATCTCGTTTACGCTCTGGTGAATACACGGTCAATTAACTACGTTGTACATAACCTATCTAAGTCTTTTTCATTGTAACGTCATTGCCAACAATAACATAAACAGAACAGCCTTAATAGTAACTGAAAACACTGAAATGCGTACAGCTGTGTAGTGATGGGTAGGTAGGTTGCACTACTGACCTAGATAGGGGCGGTCGATGACCCCGTTCCTGGTTTGCACCGGGAACTGGGAGCTGGGATATCTCTTTGTCTTAGGATATTGTGTGTACAAGTAGTTAAAAACTAATTTTATCCTTGTACTGCTAGAGAATTCTGTTTGAATATATTCATATCTATTAATAACCATTTTAGCTGCGGTACATTAATTTTTCTCTACCAAAAGGTTGAAAGAGATCGCTTTCAGCTATAAGGCAGCCTAAATTGTACATTTTAAATATCTGTAAACATTGTTGTTGTATTCGTTTTCTTTTTGCATTAAAGTATATCTTATTTTATATAGAGAGGGTCTTGGCCCAGTGATTAAACACTTTAGCTCGGAACCCTGTCGAGTTCAAGGCTGGCTGGAACGTGTGCGTGTGCATTGGGTGAGCACCCTCTAAAAATTAATAAAAATGTTCTCACCATTTAGTTGAAGGTCTAAAACAATAGTAAATGTAATCTTGCAATTTGTAAAACGATGGAATCAAAGGTATTTAATGAAATGTGTGCTCACCCAGTTCTCACAAAGGGGTACTATGTGCTCATTGGGCGGCTAACTCTCCGGTGATGGAAAACAACGTCTTTTTTATTGTAATGTCATTGCCAACAATAACATAAACAAAACAGCCTCAATAGTTACTGAAAGCAATGAAATGCGTACAGCTGTGTAGTGATGGGTAGGGTAGGTAGGTTGCACTACTGACCTAGTTAATGTCGGTCGATGACCCCGTTCCCAGGTTGCACTGGGACCGGGAGCTAGTATACTGTGGCTGGGATGTCTCTTTGTCTTAGGATATTGTGTGTACAAGTAGTTAAAAACCTGGTACAGTACGTACCAAATAATTCTAATAATATTCACAGCCAATAAGTTCAATATTAAGAAAAAATTACCACTGAATTTGTGTAATAAAAAAATTCTTTAGGGGAACCGTTGATGAACCATTAGGTTGTGAATAACATGGTTTCAGGTCAGCTAGGGCGGGGTGGGTGTTGTGTGAACTGAAAACTGATCTGAACCTATGAAACTTTTAATATTTACTAAGTAAATTTAGACAGTCAGAAAACAAAAAATCGAAAATTGTAAAATGGAAAGGTCTATTTATAACATTACTAGTGTCCGGCCGCAGTTTCGTCCGCGTGGGCTAAAGTAAAAAAAGACATGTTTCTTTTATGAATTTTAGCCCATGCCCTATTCAGATGTTCATGCTATATTATTGTAAAGTTTCATTAAAATCTATCTAGAACTTAAAACCTGCTTTAGGGAAAAGCAAGTTTTAAGATCTAATCCTTATATGGCAACATATTACACGCAGGATTTTATGATTTGAAGTACCTACCTAAATAAATAAGGCATTATAATCATTTTAGATCTTTTGAAATGAATTTATTACATTTATGTAACACTTACGTAAATAATATGATAAAATAACAACATGGCTTCCATACAAAATGGATATTTATCAAAATATTCGATTTTTATGATATAGGTATATCCGATATTTTCGAACTCTGAAAACTATAGTTGTAGCCAGCACACTAGTTAGTCAAAGCAAGGTATATGAATTCCCACATCTGTCCCGGAGCGAAGGTGGTCGGGCGTGGTGCATCCACTGACCTAGTTACCCGGGGCCGACGACCTCCATCCCGGAGCTGGGGTGTCAGGTCATCCCGGCACAGTCCTGGCGAATCATATGAGACAATTGAATTACCTATTACGATTATAAATAGTTGAAAATGGTAAAAATCTTTGATTTTTATTATTTAATTTTTGCATTTTTATCTCGCCAGTAGTATGTTTTTAGCATTAAGTCCGCGATTTTTACCAATGCAGTGCTGTGCAGTAAACAAAAACTGTGATACTTTGATCGTTTATTAGTTTTATTCTGTTATTTATAGCATATCAATGCTGTATCATAAAAGATAGAAATACCAGAAAGAAACATTCGATTAAGCTGCAGGCGTGATTCGAACCAAGCGCCTAGACCGAATGTTTTTTCTGTTATTTCTATCATTTGTTAACTTAATTAGGTACGACCATATTATGTTCCCAATTTTTTTTCTGACTGTCCATACTTAGTAAATATAAAAAGTTTCATAGACTCGAACAGTTTTTAGTCCACACAAAACCCACCCCGCCCTAGCTGACCTGAAACCATATTATTTACAACCTAATGGTTCATTAACGATACCCTTAAAATATGTTTAGTACTATGAAGGCCATTCGCGACCGATTTTATGAAAATCGAGTTTTATTTAGCAGCCTTGTGTTAACCGGCAAATAAATTCTCAAAATATAAAAATCAAAGTTATTTTCTAAACCCCTTTTTACATTGTTTTTATATTGTATTGTTATTCATAAAAACGAACGCAACGCTAAAGCATAGTTTAAGCAACGGCGAATTGACGTGTTATGTCTCTTACTCGCAAATTGCGGCAGCAACAAGAATGAAAGACAAAGCGATTCCAAGGTTAAAGTGTTGTTGAAGCGCTGTTTAAGTTTTTATGAATTAAGTTAGAAGATGAAATTTCGCAATTCCGCAGGCCTTATTAACATGTGGGAACCTGTAATGTGGGATTGCAAGCCCTATTTCCTAAATCGAGATTTTGGTCAAGGTGGTCACCCATCCAATTACGCGATCTGGCGTTTCATAGCTTAACAGCACACCTCAGAACCATGAGCTTAAAGCTCATCGGGATAAACCTCGACATGGGAGTTGATTCAACAAGTTAAGTATCCTTGAACGTAGTAATCCTAGAATGCATACAGAGATCGCTTTCAGCGACAAGGCCGCCTAAATTGTATCAACATTGTAAAAGTTCTTGTAATGTATTTCTGTTTTGAGCGTTGTGTGCAATTAAGTATCTGAGAATAGGATAGATACATTTAATTTCAAAATTGTAACTGTAGTACTATATGAAATCAAAAAATCCTATTATCCTATTATTATTATAAATGCGAAAGTTTGTATGTGTGGATGTGCCGTGTTGCTCTTTCACGTACAAACTACGGGATGGAATTTAATAAAATTTTACAATAATATAGCTTATACATCTGAATAACACATAGGGTACAATTTATAATGTTTTTTTAACCTTAGTCCACGCGGACGAAGTCGCGGGGGCTGCTAGTAATGTAATAATTTTGTAATAGATACGACGCTCATACACAACAAACAGTATGTTTTGTGACATAATTTATGATAGTTATTCTGTGGCAAGTGATTCACAATTTTGCTTCATACAGATCCCATTCGGTTTTCTTAGCGGTCCGTTTTGCTTACTCATCATTATCGTTGAAATTATTATAGGGTTGTCAAAATTGCAGAAACAGATTTCGCAAAAAAAATACTCAACTCTAATAATTCTGATTTGAAGGAAGGAAGAAAATCTTATGTCAAGGTTTTCTATGTCAAACGACCTTGAGGGTCACCTGATGGGAAGTGGTCACTTGAGCCCATGGACAACCGCAACACCACCGGTATCGCCGCTGCGGTGCTTGACTTTTAGGAAGGAATACGCTTTTTTTCTTAAAGACCTCAATGTCGTATCTCTCCGGAAATACCGCCGCTGGGAGACCGTTCCATATTTGTGCTTCTCCTTCACATTCAAATCCAATATTTCTTTATTTAAGTAGACCATTACACAGTAGGTACTTTCGAATTGTCAAGACTCTTAATTTTAACCACTTAATAAACATACACATAATATTACAATACTTAAAATACATGTACATAATGTGACTCTACCACCGGCGTTGGAAGGTTGTTTCTGCTGAGAAGACCCGGCAAGGAACTCAGCAGGTACTCTTTTCCTTGAGCACTCCAAAGATCGCAGTATGTTTGCGCGATTCCGGTACCACGTGGAGTCGCGATACTACATCGGTACAATCTCACAACTTTACTGCGATCGAATGCAGAGAGTCGTGCTTCAGCATCGATATAGTCGCAAAATTTCCGATCCACTGCGAATTAGCTTATCTTTTATACCAATGATATTGACAATACGTAGATAGGTTACTTGTTTTAAAAAAGTGGCACCCGAAATCAGGGCTCTTGCCCACCTGAGCAAAACATTGACAGTTTGTGACAACACTGCGCGACATATATCTGTCTCGTTAACGCTCTAGTAAATAATCATGCTATCTTGTACACACGGTCAAATTATAAGTACGTACGCCAGGGGACAATTTTTGACTTCGCGTCAGTACTCTAATAACGTATCTATACCTCTTTCAAATATCATTGTTATAAATGGCTTTAAGTTGTGTCAGCCCTACCGATAAGTTATTACCGCGTCAGGACAGGTTTGTAAGGAAAACTAGGAACTAGTGTTATTATAAAAGCCTTTTAAGTGCTTATGTTTTATATGCGTTATTTTCCTCTACTCATTTTAATTGCAAGCGCCAATCTCCTTTGTATACAAATATTGCTATCAGCATTTTAGAGAAGCTAAATGTTATTAATGAGCTACAACATACCCCCACGACAATATCAAACGTTACCGTCATGGCGAACGGAACATTCAGAAGCCCACATTTCGCCGAGTGAATTTGAATCTAACTTGGCGAGGTGTTGTGTTTTCCTTCACCGAAAGCCGCCAATGTACAATGAACACTAAATTGATGTACCGGCCATACTTGAACTCGGGACCACCCGGTCCAAGCCAAAGTGTTTAACCACTGGGCCCCGAAGATCGAAAACGAGCTATAAGTAATGGTAAAGTTTGTTTAATTACCTACTAGCCTTTGCCACAGATTTGTCCGTGTACATTACGCTTTTACCCACGGGTTATTTATTAATGACATAAAATAAAAAGTAACACAAAATAATCTAAGTAAACTTAACAGACCAGTTACTGAAGGTGGCACCTGTTCAGAAATCGACTTGTGAGAGTCATCATCCCACTCAACCATATTTTAGGGAAACAACCCAAAGAATGAGAAACCAGTAAAAGACATGTGGTCTTGCCTTCATTCGGGAATCGAACCCACGTCTTTCGCAACCCGGGCGACTGCACTAACCATTGTGCTACCGAGACCAATAACAGACCGGCCGAATTTCTCTGGTATATTTTACCTGGCAGCCAGGTTTGTTTCACTAATGTTTAGGCATATACCTTAAACACTCGAAAGAAACATTATTGCAAATATCTGACTTTCGATGAAGATGAAACTAGGATTTTAATAGGTTGTTGCGATAGACGAATTTAGGATTCCCGCATGAAGCCAAGACCGAATGTCTTTTTCTGGTTTTCCTATCTTTAGTAAGATGATAATGCATTATCTCTAATGCTAAAATATAATAATGAAACAACCCGTCACACAACGCCACCATCCTAGAAACACGGACGGTACATCACACTAAAAAAATGGAAGCATGCAAGGTGGTACAATTTCATTTGTTGTACACGACCTGCTACACTCACACAAACACACTAGGTGCTACAAACTATGCCATTTATACTCCGTGTGACAGCGCCAATGACACATCTAAACTGGCAGCTGATAATATGCTTCACTCATGATTAGACGAGGTGACGTCCGTCTTTCTTCTACATTCTTCTAGGCACGGGCCTAGAAACATTTTAGTGAGCAGGCAACAACAAGCAAGCTATAACATGATGATATATTAAAATTAAGTTTTTTAATAAGGCATCAGCCACTAATAATTGTATGCAATCATTTGAGACAATGTAATTGCAGAACTCGTCGTGTGGTATGCTATGTTGGAGTGCACATATAGTACATTATAATTCTTAAAGCAATGTATATTTATTGCTTCCGAATGTCGTTTAGTATGTATAAGTTGTTGTAGTTGTTTACAAACGAACAAACGTCGTGGCTCAGTGGTTAAACACTCTGACTGATCAATTATAAACATAGAGAGGAAAATGCGTTACGTTCATACTTCACGAATTCGAAACTGGCACATGACATAGATATTTTTACCCGGTTTTTTTACCCTTGTTTTCAAGAAAGAGGCGGAACAAAATTACAGAGAAAAAAAATCATGGTTTTGATACGCTATCGAATGATTCTCAGCAAAGGATTATAACTTCCTTTTTACCCAAACCACAGCTTTTTTAGCCTCCACTCCAGCGACTGCAGTTCTTCTACGAATGTCCTCATTTCTGATTCGATCCTGTACATACCATAATATTTTAACTGGTTCCGAAATAAAATATGTAAATGGATTTCATCACTAACCATCATGGTTTTCCATAGGTTTTAATTGATTGGGCCAAACCCATAATGAAGTTATATTTTTTTATCAATATTTATTAATTTGCAAATCATAAACAGATGTTATTGATAAAATACTACTAAGTTATTAATTATTTGTGTTAGTACCTACTATGAATGAAATATAGCTCGTGATAGCTAGAATGCAAAAAAATTCTCAAATTATGTATTTCCGTTGACGCTATAACAACAAATACTGAAAAATTTAAAGATGAACGTATTTTTGAAATGAAACTCTTGACATAGTTAAATAAATAAAAAATTAATATCAAAGGGTGACCCCATACAACAAACGTAATATTGAGCATTTTTTTACACAATGATGGTATTTAACCCTACGTGCGCAAGACCGACTCGAACTTGGCTGTTTTTTGTGTTATTCGTATTTCGAATTTGACAATTTTTTCCTGTTGTTCCAGATTTATGGCGTCCAGCATAGTGAAGAAACACCGCATCAAACCGACCCGCCCCTCCCTCCCCCCCACGAACTAACAACGACCACCGACAATGCACTCCGTCGCACGCCGTCCAACCTCACACAACCCGAACACAAGAAAATCACAAAAAAACAAAAATAAAAAGAAAAACGAGCTTAGCCCATCAACTACCGAACATGTGTTCCAAATTTGAATTCTAAATCGGGGACTATTCGAAAAGAATCCCGCGCATTTTAGTTTTCTTTTTAATTGAGAAAGAAGCTTTAATCTAAAAAAGTTTTTCGACGAAAACCTCTTTTTAAGATAGAAAGTTGATAATTTGAAAAAAATAGTTGCCTTCTAATCGTAGTTGTAGTCTTGTATACCGTGATTGGTCCAATCCTTGTATTTCTTAAGGTTAACTTTCCCTTCGTTTTAATTGATGTTAAGTAACTATACGATATACTTAGAAGAATCATTGAGAAGAATTCAAGAGGAAAAGAGGTGAGTATTTGGTATTTTTCAATGTTAAACTACAAAAATTGTCATCAACTGTAGCACTGGCATTATTTCTGTAATATAGTTAATAGGTGAAATATAATATACTAGACTCGCCCCGCTTCACACGGGTGGTGCAATGACATGTTATTATACAGATTTAAACCTAGGGTTATTACTGATGGTGGCTTATGAGTTATGGTTGAAGGAGGATGCCTTTAACATTGATGAAATCACCCTGGCTCATGGGGTAAATATACCAGAGAGATTCGGCCGGTCTGTTAATGGTCTCGGTAGCACAGTGGTTAGTGCAGTGCTAAAGATGCGGGTTCCATTCCCACCTGATGCCAAGATGACCGAATGTCTTTTTCTGGTTTTCAGATCTTTAGCAAAGATTTAGGGTAAGTTGCACCATAGTAGAAGTTAAAGTTAAAGTTAAATTTTTTGTTAAATTTGACAATTCGACGTCATTTTTGGTCGTCAAATTGTCAAATTTGACAAAAACTTTAACTTTAACTTCTACTATGGTGCAACTAACCCTTAAACCTTCCTCTTCAATCACTCTACCTATAAAAAATTACCACATCAAATCTCTCCGACTCAGGTGGTGTGGCAATGTAGGCTTAGGAAAAATGTATATCTTAATTTTTGCTAGTTTCTTAAAATTTAATCAAGTCATCGCTACAATGATTCCTAAATTGTCTGTTATGCCTTGCGACTGACTGGTAGCGAATGCTGAAAACTAAAAAAAAGTTATATCTTTGATGCTGATGAAAGTTATATCTCATTCTGAAGCAACATTTCGGCTATTCCATTTTATTAATTCACGTTACTATTTACCATAGATCAGACTTCAAAATAATATAGTGTCGACATAATATTACTGCTATAATAATACCGTTATGTAGTTTCAATGATGTGTTACTGATACTTATATAACTTAATTTAACGTTCATTGATTCCAGAGCGTGAACTGACATGATGGAGAGGTCTGATGGGGACAAACCTGTCTCTGAGGATGGGAACCAACTCAACAGGAATAGAGTAAGTACGACATTGTTATTACTTTTAAAAAACCTGCTGAGATTAAGAGTTCCTTTAGGGCAGGGTTACGATGTTGGATCCGTGGAGGAGGCTAGCGGGCGCGTGGTACGGGGGTACCTGCGCCGGCATTGAACAGGCCACCTCCACTACCTGATGGCCCTTCCCATGAGTAAGGGGTCGCTTCCTGCCCGCCGTGTAAGGCGGGCTCCCGCATACCCCCCACAGTAGACGATGAGAGGGAGTTGCTGAGGTTTTGAGTCGGTAGGCCACTTTTTTTTTTCTTTTTTTTTCGTGGGGAAATCCTCATGGATACCTCGCTGCCCGGGGGGACGACGAGGTTATGTCGGACTCCTACCGACTAAAACCCCACGGCACTCGACCGTCGCACTTTGGCGGCGAAGCTGGATCCTACCGTAAGTAATGCCGCACTGCTCCGCCGCCAGTGCTAGCCCCTAATGGGGCCCCCTCCAACCGACCCCCCAACGAAGGGGGGAGGCCACGAAAGCGCCTGGAGTACGCAGGCACTTTCGCCGTCTCGGTGGACGCCGTGCAATGCAAGCCAGAGCACCCCCGCACTCCGGCCCGCTGGCACCCACTGTTCGCAGACCCTACTGGGCCCGCAACCACGAGCCACCCAAAGGGCGGCTCCGCTGCCGTAACCGGCGGTACGGCCCCGCCGGGCCGCGATGCACAGGGGGGATCAGCCTCGGATTACTGGCCCCCACCAACCGGTTGTGCGCCGCGGCCCCAACCACGCGCCTCAAGGCGCCTGCAGGCCCCACTGGCCCCGCAGCCCCACGTCGCCCTTGCGGGCCGCAGCGGGTGGGTTCCCAGTCCACCACACTGCCACGCCTGGGTTCTCTTCGCTTCCCGGTGGTTCCCCTATCACCGGTACTAGGCCCCCTCGCCACGCCGAGGCGAGAACCCATGAGGGGGAGTCGGTAGGCCACTGGGTCAACCCTCCCAGTAGGAGAGTCCGACATAACCCGTCCACCCCCTGGCGGCGGGTAAGCGTAACGCATCTCCCTCAGCGTAAACAAATAAAAAGCTTACAGTTGACATATTTGACCACTTTGCACGCACCTATAGTTTTGATGCTGACTGTACTATGAACACAAACTTAAACTACAAGCCAGACTTGAACTCATGACTACACGGACTTAAAGCCAGAGTGTTAAACCTTCAAAGAGTTCTTTTGAATTGTTAAATCTAACTAAAATAAGCATATGAATCAATCTAAATCAACTCATCTACAACTTATCTCATGTTTCAGAGCTTCAAATCAAAACAACTCGTGCGCAGTCAAGCGATCCGCGAGTCTCAATCACCCCCCCGCACCGCGTCGCCCTGCTCCCCCGCGCCAGCTGACGTTATAAATAACGTTACCGTTATTAACGTAGCAGTTAAGAATAACGTGACAGTTAGCGGTGACAGGACGCTGTGCGAGGACAGTGGCAGCGATGACACTTGTGACGTCACTAGTGAGGTCAAGAATTGTGGGGACGAGCTTAAGAAACAGCCAGTTGAGATCCAAGTAAGTAATACGTTACGTTACGTAAGAAAGGTTATGTTTCAGAATTGTAGGCTAAAGTTTGCATTTAATTCGGCTCGAAGGACCACGATGTAAAGGTTCCACAAAATAAAATACAACATAAAACTATTCACAATTACATGCTTGCCATGGGAGCATTTTTGTGACATTTTGCGAGGTTTATCGGAAACAAACCTAAAAGGGGCGGCAAACCAGATCTTTTGGAAGTTGGACAAACAATTGCCAACCGGTAGCCTACAGAGTAATGCTGGAAACTCATTCCGAATTCGCTCTGAATTATGTGTATTACGCTTTGCTGCTTCTAAATGATTTTGTAAATAACGAGTTCACAGAAACACTACTCTACGCAATAGCTCATAATGAGCTATGGCTTCCCATACTAAATAAATAGTGTTAATTTCCTGTGGTTTTACATAAAGTGGCTTTTCACTTTAGTCCGTTCGCGTTAAGAATGCAGCGGTTTTTAAATTTAATTCCGTTGCACACATAAAAACTAAGATCCACAACCTTTGCGTTCGAAAGTATGCGTTCAACTGGTCACTGTGGACTTGACTTTCTAATTAGGGACGATTTGATTGGTTAGGGGGTGTGCTAGATCGAAGGACAAGTATGAAATTACTGCATTCATAACGCGAACGGGTTATTGTTATCCGCCATCGTCAGCGTTTTAAGCTTTTTAGAAGACTTGGCAGACCACGAGCTTATTAAGATAGTGTAGGAAGCTTTTATCTCAGGGCGTTTAAATTGAGAAATTAACTAAATGTTGAGGATTTCCTGATAAGTGCTATAATTGGAGTTCTTTGATGCGGATGTTGAGGTGCCCGTGACTCAGTAGTGACAGTGGATCTGCAACGATCGGGTTGGGGATTCTTCGGAATGGCTTCGAAGGCGCGTTAAGCAGTTGGTCTCGGCTGTTGTCGCTAGATGGCAGTAGTTAAGCCTAGTCGATGGCGTGAAGGCAGCTTGAACATTTGACAAGACCCGTCCAATAATCTGCACTGAGCCTGAGTGTTGGAGTATGGCTCGTGCTACCTCATAGTTGAGTTGCTTGTACCCAGCAATACAGTAAAGACGCCTTTGCAGTTGAATCACCTATCTCAATGGCGACATCTAGTTTAATGCTTTGTTTGTAGTTCTATCATGGTTACAGTATGACAGAAAAAACGTGTCCTGGCCTAGACTTGAACTCACGTCCGCTAAGTAACAACATAATTTAAAACTGGCGCCTTCGCCGCTGAGCTAAGAGGCTCGTTGTTAAGTGGACGAAATAGATAGTTACGAGAAAATACGAGAACGTAATTTTGTGACTTAGGTAAAAATCATACAAGGAAAGCATGGCGGCACTTCGAAAAAAGCGTGTTACAAGATGTCGCTACTGATATGGGTCATATAACTCCAAAGGCGTCTGTACATATAAAGGCTGTTTGTATAATTTCTCATAACTCATCACCGTTTTTTTTTTTACGCGGTGAATGCTTTTACGCACTATCCCGCTCCCTGAGTACGGGAGCGGTGAAGTGTGGGGCTCACCCACCCCAGTGGGCGTGGGCATACCCACTAAACTCCGCGGAGGCCATGTTCTGCGCGGTACCAAGAATCCCCGAGGACCCCCATGAGGGACTCTATCAGTGGACCCCTGGCGCGCTGTGCTGGGAACCCAGCTCCTCACGAGGGGAGTTATGCCTCCCCTCATACACCCGCGGGCGTTCACGGCAGTGCGAGGCCCCCCCGCACCGCCGCCCTCCACAGGATCGCTTGTGCAATGGAAGCACTCAGTCTCCACCATGTGCACTCCTGGCACCCCCCCCTTTAGTCGCCTCTTACGACAGGGGGGAACCTTGGCCGAATTCTAACGCCCCAAACCACAGGGCCAATAACTCATCACCTACTTACAGATCACCGGAGGTGGCTGGGACGAGGCAAGTGAGCAGCGACAAAGGACTCGAAGATGGCTCGGACACAGACACTACTCCGACTCCTCCAGGGACCTTCTGTCCAACAACCCTCGGGTGGCATGCGTCTGTGGGGCCTGTTCCAACTGCCCCCATTGCAGGTAACTTGTAGCTGGGTAGATACCGCTTGACATAGGACAAGTCTAGGAAGTTTCCGATATAGCTAACAAAAACAACCAGCTGAAGTCAATGATATTTAAAAGAGGTAGACCCGTTATGCCAGTACTGATGTGAAGTCAAAAATTATCCCCTGGCGTCCGTACCTATACCGTTTGTACGAGATCGTATGATTATTTACTAGAGTGTAAACAAGACAAATTCATGATGCGCAGTGTTGTCTCAAACTGTCAATGCTTTACTCAGGTGTTCAAAGTTCTGATTTCAGGTGCCACTGTTTTAGCACAAGTAACCTATCTACGTCTTTTTTTATTATATTGTAAAGGTAGATTTTCTGGTAATATTGCAACAAATCGGTTATATTTATCTAACTTTTTGTCCTCAGGGGCCGACGAAGGCGACACGTTTGCCCGATCAAACAAGACTCCGGAATCTCCTGCTCGGACGACTGTCCGGATTGCACGGATTCCGACCTCACAGGTATGGGAATAGAATCTTATGTTCCGGCTTGCGAAAGATGCGGGTTCAAGTCCTGCCTGATGCCAACATGACCAAATGTCTTTTTCTGGTTTTCAGATCTTTAGTAAATAGAATCTTATCTTTATTGTGACTAGTTTTCTTGACATCTAAAGTTTTCCTATAAAATTTAACTAAAATAGAGACAACATCACATACTTTGTGCAGGTCTGCGGACCTTAAATGCACATCGCGGCAACTTGCGTCACAAAATGAGATAATACAACACGACAAAAATCGCGATTTTGTCGCGGTGCCCAAGCCCGTTCGGTTTTGTTAGGGGACTCTAGCATCTAAAGTCTTACCTCATTGACCCCGCGAGTCTAACTAAAAAGCTCGAAAAGCCAATGTCTGAAAATGGCGTCTTTTTTTTTTTTGCGGCCAGCGACCGAACCTTGTTTTTTAAATAGAAAATATTGCAATAAACCAAACTTACTATGGCATGTAGACTCCTGCATCAGTCCGAACTGAGTTATAGGCTTCAGAAGTTTTCTGATTTTACAAACTAGATATTTTTTCTTTTGTGCGCAATTTTCGCATAAATCGCAACAAAATAGAGACATTATACGAGTAAACATTGTGTGTGATATTTTTCGCAAATGGAAAAATATCTTATATGTCATTCGTCTTTTTTTCGGGTGGTCATCAACCAAACCTTGCTTTTATGATAAAAAAAGTGAAATAAACCAAACTTACCATGGCATATAGACCTCTAAACGCAGTCTGAACTGAGTTATGGGCTTTAGAAGTTTGCTGATTTTACAAACTAGATATTTTTCCTTTTGCGCGCATTTTTCGCATAAATCGCAACAAAATAGAGACATTATACATATGTAAACATTTTGTGTGTGATATTTTTAGCAAATGGAACAATAATTTAACATGTCATTCGTTTTTTTTTTCGGGTGGTCAGCAACCATACTTTGCTTTTATGATTAAATAAAGTGAAATAAACCGAACTTACTATGGCATATAGACCTCTAAACGCAGTCTGAACTGAGTTATGGGCTTTAGAAGTTTGCTGATTTTACAAACTAGATATTTTTCCTTTTGCGCGCATTTTTCGCATAAATCGCAACAAAATAGAGACATTACACATATGTAAACATTTTGTGTGTGATATTTTTAGCAAATGGAACAATAATTTTATATGTCATTCGTTTTTTTTTTCGGGTGGTCAGCAACCATACTTTGCTTTTATGATTTAAAATAGTGCTATAAACCAAACTTACTATAGCATAAAGACCCCTAGCTTAGTCCGAACTGAGTTATGGGCTTTAGAAGTTTGCTGATTTTACATTCTAGATATTTTTCTTCTGCGCGCAATTTTCGCATAAATTGCAACAAAATAGAAACATTGTATGTGTAAAGGTTGTGAGTGCTATTTTTCGCAAAAGGAATAATATCTTATGTCATTCGTCTTTTTTTCGGGTGACTTTTAATGATACCTTGCTTTTTAAATTCAAAATAGTGTAGTAAACCTGTTCAGTCACCTACTGACTGGCTGACTGACGGGTTTCTTCGCCCAGTGGGCGGTGCGGGCCTCGAGCAAAAATGCTCTTGCCCGGGCATTCAACACGTAGGGGGTGCCCCCCCACGGTAATCTTTCTAGGTAAATGACTTTACCATCCTTGGTTTTGTGTACAACTCCCCTACCGCACAGTGCGCCACCCTCGGCGCGGTCAAGCCCGCCAGGTGAGACCCATGAGGGAGCCCCGGAGAACGACCTGCGATGACAATGCTGGCGGCATCTCCGTGGCCAGGAGTTTAAATAGCAGGCCGGCGTGCCACACACGATCAAAGGCCTTCTCGATATTGAGAAAGACCCCAACCGTGCAGTGGCCCCTGTTACTTGCCTCAGCGAGCTCGTGGAGAATGCGCGTGAGCTGGAGCGTCGTAGAGTGGCCGCTGTGGAAACCGAACTGCTCGTCCTTCGGCTTGAGGAACGGGCCTATTCTCCGCAGCATCAGTCACCTACGGTCCTGGCCGAATGGCCTGGCCCATGCATCATACGGGGAACGCGGACATTGCCTTTTTGCTCGCGACAGTAGTTACGTTACGACGGACGTTGCGATGGACAGTACAAATTGTAATTACATTCTAAAATATACCAAGATCATAGAAGAAAACAGGGTTTCATTGGCTCAAGTGTGTCAGGCGGAGACAAAACCAATCTTACTAAAGCAATAAAGACCTCTAAACGCAGTCTGAACTGAGTTATGGGCTAAAGAAGTTTGCTGATTTTATATCTAAATATTTTTATTATTTGTCATGGCTTTGCGTTTGACCCCGTTCAGCCATGATGAGGTCGTTGCTGGAACAGGCTTACCCAGAAAATGTCCCAGGAAGATACCAAGGTTGTGGGCACAGGCTAAGAAAAAACGTTACATTATTGGTTTATGTGCCTTCGGGAAAGTAGGAGTCAAATAAATGGACTCTATTTGGCGAAAAATAGTGTTGCCTGAGTATTGTTGGCGTTAAACTCAACCAGGTCACGATCGCACCAGTCTGACGCTGCTTTTAACGCAGTCATTTGCGTTGAGTTCATCTGCTCAACCTAGCCTCTCTAAGGATAAATATAAGATAATATTCATTTTGATTAACTGCAACAACATAGTGAAATTGAGCGCCGGTTGAGACTCAAAGACCACTCCCGGACCACTCCCTTTCTTGGTGCTGATGAAAGTATATGATACTTATGTGGTTTTATATTCAATTCTGTTATATTCCGTGATAACGGATAGCGGATATTATTTTACCTTTAATCATAAGATAAGAGCAAACTTACACATTAAGTGGAACATCGGCGAATACGCCCTTAAGCCGCTGTCACTCCTTCTAATGGTCGTAACTCAGTTTAAACTGTGCTAATATACATGTCTTAGTGAGTTTGCTTCATTACGCTATTTTGCATTAAAAAGGCAAGGTTTAATTATATAATGGCCGCACACCGAGACGTAAGGCACATAAGTTTTTTTTTTTATTTTGCGACAAAATATCACTCTCAATGTTTACACGTAGATACAATGTCTCTATTTTGTTGCGATTCATGCGAAGCTTATTCGCGAAAGGATAAATATTATTGATATTTCTGATTTTATGGTTTTTTTGTGCACTAAAGTATATCTTATCTTACCTAGTTCGTAAAATCAACAAACTTCTAAAGCCCATAACTCAGTTCGGACTGAGCTAGCTCAGGGGTCTATATGCCATAGTAAGTTTGGTTTATTGCACTATTTCAAATCATTTGCTTGAAATATCACACACAAAATGTTTACACGTACAATGTCTCTATTTAGTCGCGATTCATGCGAAACTTGATCGCAAAAGGAAAAAATCTATTTTGTAAAATCAGCAAACTTCTAAAGCCCATAACTCAGTTCAGACTGCGTTTAGAGGTCTATATGCCATAGTAAGTTTGGTTTATTACTCTTTTTTTAATCATAAAAGCAAGGTTTGGTTGATGACCACCCGAAAAAAAGAAAATATCACACATAAAGTTTAGTCGTATAATGTCTCTATTTTGTTGCGATTTATGCGAAAATTGCGCGCAAAAGAAAAAATATTATGTAGTTTGTAAAATCAAAAAACTTCTAAGGCCCATAACTCAGTTCGGACTGATGTAGGAGTCTACATGCCATAGTAAGTTTGGTTTATTGCAATATTTTCTATCTAAAAAACAAGGTTCGGTCGCTGGCCGCAAGAAAAAAAAAAGACGCCACTGCCCCTTAGAAATCCGTCATTGTCCTTTGGCTTCAAGTCCTTTATCTACCGCGTGCAGTCGTTAATGTAACGATCAAATCGGTGCTTCAAGACTGCCTCATCTGCTGCTCTGCCACGCCAGACAGACAAAAATCTTATTATAGTCAATTATATTTAAAAGAGGTAGATACGTTATGTCAGTACTGATGCGAAGTCGAGAATTGTCCCCTGGCGTGATTATTAACTAGAGCGTAAACGAGACAGATACATAATGCGCAGTGTCGTCTCAAACTATCGATGCTTTGCTCAGATGTTCGAAGTTCTGATTTCGGGTGCCACTTTAACACAAGTGACCTATCTGCGTCTCTTTTATTATAATATCATTAATGATTCTACATACCCATAGATAGGTAGAATTTGGTATCCGATAAACGAATTTCTTCTTCATATTTCAGGAGGCCACACAGACAGCTTACGGAAATCTGAAAGTGTGGATATGGAAGAACATACGTACTATTGCAGGTATGTGTCAATGAAGAAATTCGACCATTCACCCTTCTAAGTACATATACATAGATTTTGTTGAATATATCATGAAAATGTTATTTTCCCCCAGATGTCCCGAACGCAAAGAGAGACCAAAGAATTTAACATTAAGCCGAACAGATTCAGGTAATTATTTATAAATGATATATTTCTTGAGTGGGAAGAGGCCAAGACTATGTACTGTCAAAGACATCAAAGGCTACCCATTTCCGGCCAGTCTTCCTTATTCTATTGCGAAGAAATGTCTTGTCAAGAGCGAGATAAAAACGAAATTAGGAGGTTTGATGTTCTGTTGACTGTACATAGATTTGGCCATTACTCCGTACAATCCGATATTTAACGACTGATTTGGTATTAATTGTTGAGAAGTCGGCTACCACTAAAGGTCGCGGGTTCGATCCCCGCACAGTATAAACGTTTGTGTGCATGAACATGTCTGTTTGTATTGGTCTTGATGTTTCCTATGTATGTTAAGAATGTATTTACGAAAGAAAAAAGTACTTAAGTAAATTCCGTTGTCTAGTATACCATATACTCACTCCCACACGCTCACATTAATTCACATACACTCATAAACACACACACACACAAATACGCATAAACACAGACACACATATACACGTACATACACACATTTACATTAGAAACTTGGACTTGATTATATTAGATAACTGAGAGAAATAGACTGTGCCATATTGTAATTAAATATTAAATTGTAATTTTGATAAATATGTAATTAATCACGATATTCAACGCTGTAAACCTTGAATTGTAACTCATCAACTCAAGTTCCCAAAAGACAGGACTACCTAGTTTGGGGACTACTAGTAATTTTAAGTTGTTGTAAATTTTTGGTGAATATTTTTTTTTTTTATATAAACGGGCTTTAGTTAGCTTATCTTGGGGCTAGATGGCGCTGTGTGGAATAACGTCCAGGGATATTTATTTTATAGATCGATATTATATTAATTTAAATAATATTACAGAAGAAAGAACAGAACCTACGGGCCCTGAACTCGTGAACTTCCTTAAGGATACATTGAACAAGAACGCAAGGGACAGAGTCACTCTACTCAGGATTGAGAAAGAGCTACATGCACTTATCAACGATACAGGGTGAGTTCTGAAAAATTTATACAGGTTCTCGACTAAAAAACCTCTCAAAGGATGATGCCGGATTTGTATGTCTATCTATACAATGACGAGTGGTGTCAGTATTTCGAAAAAAAAACACTGTTTCCAGATAATTCAATCCATAGTGTAAAAATTGTAATACAAGTGACAAATTAAATAAAAATACAGTAATAAAAACAAAACTGATACAGATTACAATAATTTCAATTACAATTCATGTTACAAAAATCAAAATAATTAAAACAATGTTTTGGCTATCTATTTATTTTATAAAATGTGACGAACTGGTATGCAGCTTCATCCACCTCAAAAACAATCGGTTGGTCATTTTACAAGATAAGTGTGTTTATGGGTGCCGATTTTTTTAAATATGTGTTCACGGCTTCGGTCCGGTTGTAGAGACGCAACTCTGAGCCGCGTCCTGATATTAATCCGTCTCAATCTCTTCAATCGTTACTGATTTTACGCCAAATTAACTACCATTGTAAAACATACCCACGTATTTACTAGATAGCCTAATATTTCTGGTCTTCCATTAATTTCTATTCATTTATTCATGTCTCAGTCGCTGTATCGTCAAGTTCCCCGTGATGACGTCATACAGCCGAATGTTGGTGCACCGCTGTGCAGCGTTGTTCCAACTCTCGCATCATCTCGACCAGTCTAACAAGTCTTCGGTTACTGTCTCTTTGAGCGGTCACTCATCTCACTTAACCTGGCTGTCTCAATGGTGAAATAGACAGTATAAGAAACAATTGACCGGCTGTGTAGCTAAACTGTTGCTGAAACCCATAGTTACTTTTAGTATATCAGCACAGTGCTGCCATCTAGATGCTTTATCAAATATGTGTTTAACTGCTTCGGTCCGGTTGTCGAGAGTTATGAAGATACGTAACTTTTGGAAGTGCATCTCTGTGTCGAACATATTTCAATCCGTCTTCATCTATTCAATCGTTAAATATTTTCTGTCAAATGAACGATATTTGTGAAATATACACTTGTATTTACTGAACAGACCAATATTTCTAGTTTTCTCACGCCATCTTTTAGTTATCAATAAACTTTCCTTTTTTAGTAAGGTCAGGTAAAGTAGCCAATTGTAGTTTTCCGTATTAGGTATGTCTGCCGTAGTGGCCCCTTGTGTCCAGCCGATTTGAATCCATCTTTATCTCTTCAATCGCTAAATATTTTCTGTCAAATAAACGATATTTGTAATATACACTTGTATCTACCAAATAGACCAATATTTCTAGTTTTCTATGGATTTCTATTTATATATAATTTGTCTATCTTCGCTCTCAGTCGCTGTATCGTCAAGTTCCCCGTGATGACGTCATACGGCCGGATGTTGGTGCACCGCTGTGCAGCGTTGTTCCAACTCTCGCATCATCTCGACCAGTCTAACAAGTCTTCGGCTACTGTCTCTTTTAGCGGTCACTCATCTCACTTAACCTGGCTGTCTCAATGGTCAAATAGACAGTATAAGAAACAATTGATCGGCTGTGTAGCTAAACTGTTGCTGAAACCCATAGTTACTTTCAATATATCAGCACAGTGCTGCCACCTAGATGCTTTATCAAATATGTGTTTAACTTAATCAGTCCGGTTGTCAAGAGTTATGAAGATACATAGCTTTTGGAAGTGCATCGCTGTGTCGAACATATTTAAATCCGTCTTTATCTCTTCAATCGCTAAATATTTTCTGTCAAATGAACGATATTTGTGTAATATACACTTGTATTTACTAAACAGACCAATATTTCTAGTTTTCCATGGATTTCTATTCATATATAATCTGTCTATCTTCGTCCTCCCAGCCGCTGTATCGTCAAGTTCCCCGTGATGACGTCATACGGCCGAATGTTGGTGCACCGCTGTGCAGCGTTGTTCCAACTCTCGCATCATCTCGACCAATCTAACAAGTCTTCGGTTACTGTCTCTTTGAGTGGTCACTCATCTCACTTAACCTGGCTGTCTCAATGGTCAAATAGACAGTATAAGAAACAATTGACCGGCTGTGTGGCTAAACTGTTGCTGAAACCCATAGTTACTTTTAGTATATCAGCACAGTGCTGCCATCTAGATGCTTTCTCAAATATCTGTTTAACTGCTTCGGTCCGGTTGTCAAGAGTTATGAAGATACATAACTTTTGGAAGTGCATCGCTGTGTCGAACATATTTCAATCCGTCTTTATCGCTTCAATCGCTAAATATTTTCTGTCAAATGAACTATTTTTGTGAAATGTACGCTTGTATTTACTAAACAGACCAATATTTCTGATTTTCTATGGATTTCTATTGATATAATTTGTCTATTCTCTTTCTCCCAGTCGCTGTATCGTCAAGTTCCCCGTGATGACGTCATACGGCCGGATGTTGGTGCACCGCTGTGCAGCGTTGTTCCAACTCTCTCATCATCTCGACCAGTCTAACAAGTCTTCGGTTACTGTCTCCAAGAGTGGTGAGTGTTTTAACGCAACTTGAATGACTGGAGTCGTCTAGTAGCAAGTAAATGTTTTCCGACTCTGGACGAGTTAACTTACCGTTTTGCTCAGACTTACACTAGGCAAGCACGGAAACAGCACGGCTCCGACCCCGCAATAGGCATGATGACTGTATTTTTTTTTTGTTTATTATCGAAAGACCTTACATTTATGTAAACAATCCTCAAAGAATCACTTCATCTGGATCAATACCACCAGAGATATCACAATTTGAAATGCACATTTTTGGACTTGCCCAAAAACGCTCCATACAAAAGTGACAGCGACAGTGACGTCACTGTCGCTGTTTTTGTAAGGAGCGCGTAATAACTTTGTTCGACAGCTATATTCAATATTGCGTTTATGATAATGGTCTCCTAACATAATTCCTTCATAATAGTTTGGGTTACAAAAAAGTGATATTGTTTTACAAAAATTTAACACATATGAAATGGACTTGCCCACCCAAGTTTGCAGGCCTATTGTAGCCTCATTTTGAAACGAATTTCGATTGTGGTTTTACAATAACATTTGTAATCAATTATTATTTTTGGGGAACATAAAAAAACATGCAAAATCACTCATAGTCATCTACCCTATTATCTTGCCATTCAAATTTGAACCTTAAGTTGTAACGACGCGAGCTGCGAGTTGATTGGTTGACATGCGATCGTGATGTTATGTCGTAGTTGGCGTTCTCATATTATTATTGCAAAATACATTGTATCACTCTCAACCTAAGGTTCAAATTTGAATGGCACAATAATTGCTGGGTCTGCAGTTGCCGTGCTTGCCTCGCTACGACCCTTAAATATCATTCACTGTTAAATTTTCTTAGAATTAAACTGATGATCATTATCGGACATCGGATATTATGGAACATTAATTCACACAACGCCATCTAGCCCCAGACAGCCATTGTCCTATACTACCAATACAAACCATTAATGGTTGTACATATTTTGCGTTAATCGAACCCGCAACCTTTGATGTTGTAACCAACTTATTAACCATTAAACCAGATCAAGATCATCAAGATGAAAATGTTAAAATTCAAGATGTCAAAAATTACTCCTTTGCCTGTACCACTTCATTCAGAAAGGTAGTTGTTAGCGTATGTTATGTTATGTCTATAATTATATTTCTAGGTACAAGCGGTGGCCGAATACCGTGTACCAGCTTCAAGCAGTGGTGCACAGCCAACTTCCCGCCCAGCCCGCAGCGGTTACCGCCGGACATCACGCATGCCAAGTTAGTGCTTTTTGCACTTAGTAGTAGACATGGGCGTTTTTGGTTTTGAACGCAAACTGATATTTATGTAGCCTTTTTTTAATTTTTAGCATTAGGGAAAATGCATCATCATCCTACTAAAGATATTAAAACCTTTAGGAATAGGATAGGAAAGGTTTGTTTCACCAATGTCTCTAGCTGCCAGGCAAATATACCAGAAAAAATCGGCCGGTCTGCTAATGGTCTCGGTAGCATAGTGGTTAGTGCAGTCGCCCGGTTTGCGAAAGATGCGGGTTCGAATCCCGCCTGACGCCAACAGACCAAATGTCTTTTTCAGTTATTCCTATCTTTTGATTTATGTCTTTTCAAATTTCAAAATCTCTTTAATTCTTTTTGCTTACCTAAGATTCCCGTAAACGATACAAACCAAAATCTGATCGCAAATTCACGACATCCTTTTTATAGTTGAAATAATTTAAGAAGTTAATTTTGACTGCTGCCAGTGTTTTGCCATTGGAAATTAAACTTTATTGAATAGTAAAAGAGTTCAAGTGGCCTAAAAGTAAAGACACAGGTCAAACAACACTGGTGGTTGTATATAAAAGATATATTATTATTATTATAATGTATTGCGTATGGTTTGAAAGAACGAAAGTAATTTATTTTGAGTGCACTTTCTTTCTTTTCCTTTTGGGGCATAGAATCAGAATCAGAATTATCTTTATTTAAATAGACCTGTTACAAGTGCTTTCAAATCGTCAAGAACTTAATCAAACAAACAAAAATACACTTAATAATAGACTTAAATACTATAATAGAAATAATAAATAAATACACAGTATACAAACATAATGTGACTCAACCACCGGTGTCGGAAAGTTGTTTCTGTACTGAGAAGAACCGGCAAGAAACTCAGCAGTTACTCTTTTCAATATGTTCTGTACAATAATCCGTTAGTAAATTACAATTTCGTTAAGTACACATACAGTTATACAATTTCAAGAAAATGGTTAGTGCACAAAATAATGTTCAATTATTAAAAGCAATTAACAACATTGTTTAGAAAAGACTACTGGTTAACATTATAAAAAAGGAGTTTTGAGGTTCACTTCCAGTTATACAATTCAAAGAAAAAAATGTTTGGTTGGTTCACATTATTATGTTGAATCCGTATAATTATTACAAAATCGCTAATTGGAGTCCGCGTCGAGCTGAGAGCTTACTCCCAGGCGTTCCTATCCATAAGGTAGTCGGCTGTGGTATAATATCCTTTTTTTAATAAGACAGTTTTAATATGATGTTTAAACCTATGTAAAGGTAACTTACAAATTGCTTCTGGAATTTTGTTGTAGTAGTGTATACCTTGCCCCATAAAGGAACCTAAAACCTTTTGTAACCTGAATAATGGAAGCGCAATTTTATTCCTATTCCTCGTATTTTTGTCATGTATGTCACTATGTTTAGTGAAGAGATTAATATTTTCTCGCACCAATATAATACAATTATAAACGTATTGAGAAGCCACAGTAAGAATCCCAACTTCCTTAAACATAGTCTTGAACGTATGTTTGTTATGCTAAATTTATCTTTCCATATAAACACTGAATAACCGAGTTTTCTGCAATATATGAACTACGGTAAAAAACTACAATTTGCCCGACGTTTTCTGTAGTTTTTACCGTAGTTCATAATGTTGCAGAAAACCCGGTTATTTAGTGTTTATATAGTGAAAAATGCGGTGCCCGTGGCGCAGTTGTGACAGTGATCGGCGACGATCGCTGTTGTAAAGCAAAACACGCCGAGTCGGAAATGGGATGGGTTACCACCCGACCGAAATTTAGTGATGTGTATTTCGGGCATCTCCGTGCTTCGGAAGGCACGTTAAGCAGTTGGTCCCGGTTGACGTCGCTTGATGTCAGTCGTTAAGCTTAGTCAGTGGCCTTTGGGCGGCTTGATATCATCTGAGATTAAGGTTGCTCACTAACCTTACACCCCTCTAACAATCCGCCCTGAGCCCGCGTGTTGGAGTATGGCTTATTCCACCTCATAGTTGAGGTGAGGCCTGTGCCCAGCAGTGGGACGTATATTGGCCGTTTATGTTATGTTATAGTGAAAAATGCAACAGGAAAGTTTAAAAACCTATTTATCTTTCCATATCCAGATCGATCCTCAAACGCGACACTCACTCCCTAGACGAACCAGGGAATGGTTCCCTAGCCAACTCTAGGAGCAAATCCCTGGAGCAACGGGAGAGGGACTACGAAAGGATGAAACGGAGGATATTCAGCTCGGTAAGTTTATCTTTCCATGCCCAGGTCGATCCTCAAACGCGACACTCACTCTCTAGACGAACCAGGGAATGGTTCCCTAGCCAACTCTAGGAGCAAATCCCTGGAGCAACGGGAGAGGGACTACGAAAGGATGAAGCGAAGGATATTCAGCTCGGTAAGTTTATCTTTCCATGACCAGGTCGATCCTCAAACGCGACACTCACTCTCTAGACGAACCAGGGAATGGTTCCCTAGCCAACTCTAGGAGCAAATCCCTGGAGCAACGGGAGAGGGACTACGAGAGGATGAAGCGAAGGATATTCAGCTCGGTAAGTATTCAAGACATTAATATTAGGGGGCGTCCCGATTAGACGAACGGTGAGCGGCTAACTGTTTGCTTCCAGGACCCCAGGCCTGCTGATTTTAGGACGCTTCAATTGAATCGTTATTGAGTTTCAATCGTCTAATTTGACACATTTTTCATAAAAAATGTGTCAAATTAGACGATTCATTCATTTTTCATAAAAAATGTGTCAAATTAGACGATTGAAACTCAATAACGATTCAATTGAAGCGTCCTATAATAAGCAGACTTGGGGCCCAGTTTGCCTCGCCATACATTTTCGATGAAGTTACACCAAATCGGTTGTCAAAGTATTTTTGTGTTGTATAAACAAAACTCGAAATGAAACACATTGTTTGTGGAAGTAACCTAAACTGCATTAACTTGTCTGTTTGTACTGGTCTGCGTGTTTCCCAGGTATTAATTATACTTACCATGTATAAATTGACAAAAAAAGTTTAGTCTAGTTCCCATAACTATAAGCTTTGGAAGACCGATTTGGTGTAATTGTTTAGAAGTCGGCTACTACACCAAAGGTCGCGGGTTCAATCCCCTCACAGTACAAACATTTGTGTGCATGAAAATGTCTGTTTTTATTGATCTGGGTGTTTCCTATGTATATTAAGTATGTATTTACTAAAGAAAAGTATTTAAGTATGTTCATCCGTTGTCTAGTATCCCCTAAAAACGGTCTTTAATTAGCTCATCTTGGGGCTAGATGGCGCTGTGTGGAATTATGTCCAGGGATATCCAAGGGATAGTTTCCTAATTTGGCGCTAGATTCGTATGTTTTTTTAGTATCAATGGTACTAATTATTATGCTATGGCTTCAACAGGATAACTGCACACAAGACGAGTCACAATGGCCGTGGCTGGCCGGTGGACCAGTCAAACTACTCACGCCAGAAACGGGCAGAAATAAACTTATAAAGGTAGGCTTTTTAGGTATTTTTAAGGAATTTATTAAAGGAAAAAATAACGTCTGACAGTCAGAGGTCTGCAAAGCTACGGACTTGACGTGGTGTGTAACTATCTTGGTCTAATAAGTGAATCCTACTAATATTATAAAGGCCAAAGTTTGTATGTGTGGATGTGCCGTGTTGCTCTTTCACGTAAAAACTACTGTATGGATTTTAATCTGAATCTGAACATCTGAATCTACAATTTATGAAGATTTATTACTTATTTTACCGCTAGTAATTGATATAGTTAGTATTGGTATGATTGGTACGATGATTGGTACTTTGACGACCGTCTTGGTGTAATTGTTGAGAAGCCGGCTACTGCACCAAGGGTCGCGGGATCGATCCCCGCACAGTACAAACATTTGTGTGCATGAACATGTCTGTTTGTATTGGTCTGGGTGTTTCATATGTATATTAAGTATGTATTTACAAAAGAAAAAGTATTTAAGTGTGTTTATCCGTTGTCTGGAATCCCATAATAATGGACTATAATTAGCCCACTTGGGACTAGATGGCGCTGTGTGGAATAATGTCCAAGGATATATATTTTTTTATTGGTAATATTTTTGTTGTATAATATTACCAATAAAATAAATATATACTGGGTGGCCCGGCGACAGTGGTCCAAAAATTTTTTTTAGGTAGAGGTCATCATAGCAACTCATTTAAAAAAAACCTTAGATGTCGAAAACCAATAGTTCAGAAGTGATTATTTTTTAAATTTTGGGCTTAAGTGGTTGAACTTCAGAGACAGATCACTTTTGTTTACCTATTTCCGGTCAGTCCTCCTTGCTCTATCGCGAACAAATGTCCTGTGCTGTTGACTGTACCTATTCACATTTCATGTAAGCCATGCTTTATGTAAAAAAATATTTGAACTTAATATTGTCCAGGTCCAATCGCTGGAGTCCTCCGGCCCCACAGTGCCCAGTCGAGGCCCCCGCGGCCCGGTCTCCAAGAGCCACAGCTTCGGTGGCTACGCCGGGACTGACCAGCCACATCCCAGGCTGCTTAGTAGACAAGGTCAGAACACTACAGTCCAATGGTCTAAGTAATAACTGTCCAGGTCCAATGGCTAGAGTCATCAGGCCCCACAGTGCCCAGTCGAGGCCCCCGCGGCCCGGTCTCCAAGAGCCACAGCTTCGGTGGCTACGCCGGGACTGACCAGCCACATCCCAGGCTGCTTAGTAGACAAGGTTAGAACATGACAGTCCCTCTGGTGTAAGTAATAACTGTCCAGGTCCCATAGCTGGAGTCATCAGGCCCCACAGTGCCCAGTCGAGGCCCCCGCGGCCCGGTCTCCAAGAGCCACAGCTTCGGTGGCTACGCCGGGACTGACCAGCCACATCCCAGGCTGCTTAGTAGACAAGGTCAGAACACTACAGTCCAATGGTCTAAGTAATAACTGTCCAGGTCCAATGGCTAGAGTCATCAGGCCCCACAGTGCCCAGTCGAGGCCCCCGCGGCCCGGTCTCCAAGAGCCACAGCTTCGGTGGCTACGCCGGGACTGACCAGCCACATCCCAGGCTGCTTAGTAGACAAGGTTAGAACATGACAGTCCCTCTGGTGTAAGTAATAACTGTCCAGGTCCCATAGCTGGAGTCATCAGGCCCCACAGTGCCCAGTCGAGGCCCCCGCGGCCCGGTCTCCAAGAGCCACAGCTTCGGTGGCTACGCCGGGACTGACCAGCCACATCCCAGGCTGCTTAGTAGACAAGGTTAGAACATGACAGTCCCTCTGGTGTAAGTAATAACTGTCCAGGTCCCATAGCTGGAGTCATCAGGCCCCACAGTGCCCAGTCGAGGCCCCCGCGGCCCGGTCTCCAAGAGCCACAGCTTCGGTGGCTACGCCGGGACAGACCAGCCACATCCTAGGCTGCTTAGTAGACAAGGTGAGAACCAAGTATATCCAAGAAAATAAAGGTTAAATCATTCTATGTACAGTCAGTACCCTAAGAAATGTATTATAATATTTCATTTTGTAAATAAACTACGAAATGAAATTTTAATTTTTCGAATGGTTTGTGGCCTAGTGGAACTTTAAATTAGCGAATGTGCCTGGATACATTTCTTGGGGCACTGACTGTAGATTTTTAACAATAGGATAAAGTGCTTTACGTTGCATTGTTAAAACAGGAAATCGTAGGTATCTGAAAGGACAGTGTCGCATTTTTATGCAACAATGTTGACTTTTTCTCATTGTTGGGGTTCAAAATAATCTATTTAAGCTCACATGATAAGATTCGTTCGATGCATCATTTGACATAAACAAATGTTCTAACCGATGGAAAAGGCACCAAAATCATTGCGTTTTATCAGCATTTTAGTATCCACTTTGGTTCTCATGTCAAGTTTGTTTGATTTTATTGCTTAAAATGCACCAATGGTCACAGAAAAGTATTTTCTTAACTTTCCTAATTTACATACTTGAACATGCTAAATCTGTACGTGTATATTTTAGGTGATCTCGCGTCAAGCAGTTGGCGTCTGT
The DNA here is from genome assembly GCA_950022985.1 of Udea ferrugalis. Taxonomy (NCBI): domain Eukaryota; kingdom Metazoa; phylum Arthropoda; class Insecta; order Lepidoptera; family Crambidae; genus Udea; species Udea ferrugalis. The sequence continues at coordinate 6,823,503 of OX465543.1, forward strand.
CTCCCTCGAGTTCCGGCTACAAAACTCTGAGTCTGCGCAGTACTGATTCTGTCACGCCTTCTCCTACAGGTAATCATTATTTTTGACATTACAGAATATTAACTAGTTCTAAAAAATAAATAATACAAAATTCTTGCAGATCAAAAATGATAAAAAATTATCTAAATCATGCTGTATGTTTCCTTTAGCCCAATAAAAAAAAACATAGTAGCCCCTCAATTTCGCTGTAAATGAGCTTAAACTAATTTGTTGTTTTATTTGTTTTTTTTTAAAGTGTTCCTCAAGATGACCCACTCCTTCTGATGAGAAGCAGCCGTGAGGTCCAGATATAATGTTATTGTAATTTTTTATGGCATTTCCGTGTGGTCCTGTTGGGTTTATTTTTAATTTTGAATTTGGATGTGCAGTTACCAGTCCCGATGGACGTTCTGTCCGAGGCTATTGGACTGTCCCAGTTGAGTAGTGGTGTTGACTGAAGGCCGTTGTCCGTGTCCCCAGGCGGCGCCAGTCCGGAGCCTTGTAGTGTGCCCGGGGCGGCGGTCCCACGCGCGCCTCCGAGTGGCGCGGTGGTGTGGTGCGTGTCCGATATGTCCGCGGTGCCGGCCGGGGCGCTGCTCATACATCCACAGGTATTTATTCACTAAAGGTATATCCCTTCTAGTGTCGGAGGCATACAAGCTGTCAGGCGCGTCATCGCCGAATCTTATTAAAATGACGGTAGATCGGTTCGAGTCATTATTTGGCTCCAAAACGGCCCAAATGCCAAAAAATGACAAAATGCCAAAATGCCAATGTCCTAAATGGTAAATTTTTTAGCGCTAAAGTCATAATTATACTAGGCTCAAATTTGCTGCTTGGAACTGCTGCAATTTCCTGATGAGCTGAATCAGCTCCTCCGACACTCCAGGGGTTATACTCAAAATAAACACATAAACGCCCGAATTCACAAACGTCAATCAACGCTAAGCACGCGCTCACGCTCATGCTTTCCCGTAAAATGCCAATAGAAGTAAAAGGGACAACATGAGCGTGAGCGCGTGCTAACCGTTGATTGACGTTTGTGAATTCGGGGGTTATTCTCATAAGAATACAAAAAGATCACTTAGGATACAAAGTTTTCAATTACAGCAGTTAAAAACACTTAGGAAAAAAAACCAATTACAATATAGGTTGACAGCGAACGTGTTAGTCAATACTTAATATTGAAAAATACTAAATCATTTAATAACATTAAAGATTATTATTATATTGTTATACTCTGTCCATTTTACAGCTCATTTTTTTTAGTAACATTTCGAAATGTATCGAATTTATCCATTGGATTGAACACAAAGAAATACGAATGAAAATCACGCATTTTTCTAATTTGAATTTGTAATTATCTTACTTAAATAATGATACCAAACATGATACCCGCACTGAGTTTATGTTATGGATGTCATGATATACCAAAACCAGCCAGATACAAGTAGTGTAGCCAAATATATTAAATAACAAGTTCAAGTCAGAAATAAAGAAAACCAATAAAAATGATTACAATAACTAATATAAAGAGAAGAACTATAAATAATTACACAGATTAATCACCATTGGAATAAATATAGGAAGAAAAAGGTTTCTCAGCTGACGTTGGAATGGCCAAGCTATATTTCCTAAATTTGTTTTTTTTTTGCCTAGACGGGGAGGCCCCTGTCGAACCCGGACGGCTCCGTGTACCGCTTCGACCCTGCAAACCCACCGACCATGTACGAGCCGGAGTATGAAGAAACTGATGACAAGGTTAGTAAGATAAGATAAGAAACGCTTTATTGCACGTAAAACAATTAATTTGCGGGTTAGTCATAATAGGGTATGATTTTGGCATTTTGTACGTTTTTTTATATTCACCAAACATAATAATTGATTTCAAATATTATTGTGAAACCACAATCGTAACTTGTTTCAAAATGAAGCCACAATAGGCTTAATAACTTGGGTGGGCAAGTCCATTTCAAAATTGTTTAATTTTTGTAAAACAATATCACTATTTTCTAACCCATACTATTACGAAGCCGTTATGTTAGGAGACCATTTTCATAAACGCAATATTTAACATAGCTGTCGAACGTTCTTACGCGCTCCTTACAAAAACAGGAACTTGACGTCACGTTCTTTGTCACGTTTGTATGAAGCGTTTTTGGGCAGGCCCAAAAATGTGCATTTCAATTGTGATATCTCGGGTAGTATTGATCCTAATGAAGTGATTCTTTCAGGATTGGTTACATAAATCCGGATTTCAGGATTGGTCTTTCGGTATTAAACACAAAAAGTACGGTCATCTAGCCTATTATGTGTAATTAGTATTTAGGTGTTAGGTTTTTTTAAATAGTTTTAGTAACAAGACCCAGATGACATCGGTGACATTTATTTATTAATTCTTCCAAGAAATTGGTACTTACAAGCGACACTACTAGATGTAATAATACAGGGTGACCTTCTTTCCATAACAAACGGGTTAGATTCCGAGCTAGCGTTTTTTTTTAAATCCGAGTATGCAGCTTTTTGTTAAAATCAGCCTCGAGGCTCCTTTGAGCATTTTTCTATTTTCCTCATGGTTTAGGATTTGGCATAAAAAAATCACCCTGTATGTTTATTTTACTATTCATACAAAAAGTTAACTATAACTGTGGTCTCTAGTTACTACATACATAATTTAATTTGCAGTTTATATATTATTATAATCTGGTTCGACTGTGGCCGAGTTGTCTTCACACTTGATAAATTCTCCATTTATATAGACAGCATATTGGTCAGAAGGGCATATCTCGTTATTACTAAAAACTGCGTTACCCCCAAATCGGTTTTCGGTCTCAAATGTAAAAGGGGCTAAGACTGTGTCAAATAGGAAGAATAGAAGGAAGTAAAAACCTTTTATTAAAAATGAGACTATTCCTTTACTTTGTCGTATAATGTTACTTCCAAGAATTTGGTACTTACAAGCGACACCACTAGATGTAATAATACAAGTGACCTTTCCGGGTCAGGTTCGATTCCGGGCTAGGGAAAAATAATTTTTAAATCTGAGTATGCAGCTTTAGTTTTTGTTAAAATAGGCCTCATATTTGTTTTTCCTCATGGTTTAAGATTTGGCATAAGAAATTCACCCTGTATTCAACTATTCATACAAAAACTAACTAGTAAGTCACTAGTTAGTTACTAGTCACTAGTTACTACATACATACTTCAATGCAGTTTAAACATTATCATAATCTGGTTCAACCGTAGCCGAAATATTTTCACACTTAATAAATTCTCCATTTATAATGACAGCATATTGGTCAGAAGGGCATATCTCGTTATTACTGAAAACTGCGTTACCCCCAAATCGGTTTTCGGTCTCAAATGTAAAAGGGGCTAGGACTGTGTCGAATAGGAAGAGAAGTGAGTCTGATTCGGTCATAAGGTCGAAGTTTGTGTTGATGAACGTGACGTTGGTGATAAGAGTGGCGTTTTCTGTGGCAGCCGTAGTGAGTTTGATGACTGTGGTGAGGATGACGGCTGTGGCGATGGTGTTCATGACTGGAACAAATAATTTTATATTAAAAACGAATGAAGGTGCACTCTCTTTCATCACCGTTTTTGACAAACGGCTTTTATGGAATATGACACCTTTCTTTCAGAATACCATGATAATGCTACTTAGCAGAAATTGGTCCTACGAGATAACAAATAATACAGACCAACCTTCTTTTGAAAATATTATTTAGATTCCCACCTAAGCATAAAGTTTTTTGTGAATTCAGAGTACTTATACGGTTTTATTTTTGGTCAAAACCAGTCTCGAAAGTCCTTTCAGCATTTTTTAAAATTAATAATAATTTAGTATTTGGACTACCATGCCATTTTGAAAAAAAAACCCTGTATCACCATGTTATCTATAGTTTTCTTTGATAAACGGACTATACAACACTAAAATAATTTGTCTATCCGTGTAGTTTCTGAGATTAGCGCGTTCAAACACACAAACTATGTTTACATGTTACTATGTATGTATGTTCAATAAAGTCCTCAGTAAGTCTTTCAAAAACTTGGCTGGCAAAAAGTATTTCATACACAAAAACAGACATAAAAAAGAAAATGGTCGTACTTACCTAAGTTATTGTGTCCAAACATTTTTTCACTGTTTTTATTTCAAAACAATTATTGAAGAATTAGATATAATTATGTCACAGTAACAACATTGAGTTATAAAACGTCGACTGACAATAACTTGCTTATATCCGCTTTATAAGTTCAGGAATTTAACAATACAATCTAAGCAATAAAATCTGACTGTAAGTCCAGTGGAATAAAGCTCATTTTCAATTGAGCGGATGCAATAGCAGAAATTCGGTATTAAACTAATTTTCCTGTATGATTAAATTGTTGTCTGTAAAAGGACATGAATAATGAAACATGTGACAAACTACACCAAGTGTTTGTAGGTAAATAAATTCTTCTATTGCTCGCTAGAAAAACTGCTCTAACTGATAAAATAGATGATCTTGTAGTGTCACTTTTATGATGACATTTGATAACGTTAAGCAGTTGGTCTCGGTTGACGTTGCTAGATGTCAGTCGTTAAGCTTAGTCAGAGGCCTTAGGGTGGCTTGATAACATCTGACATTAGTTTGCTCACTAACCTTACACCCCTCCAACAATCCGCACTGAGCCCGCGTGTTGAAATATGGCTCAATCCACCTCGTAGTTGAGGTGAGGCCTGTACCCAGCAGAGGGACGTATATAGACAATTTATATTTATATTTCATTTTTATACTTTAAAGAGATATGTATATTTTGTTACAGATCGACCAAAACGAGATGAAACGTGGCAAATTGGAGAAGCAACACTCATTTATGGATAATGGCGGTACGATTGAATCATTATTTTTAAATTTTTTTACTGTACCTTAAGGCCAACTCCGAAAGAACCCACAAATAACAATAATTGATGAGTAGAAACATTAAGTTGATGTTATTATTTTACTTTTTAGTGGTTACTAATTTGTTTTAAAATAGGTAGTTTCCTCATGTTGGTTTTTATTTAATCAAATTTTTGATTTTGAAGATTCGTGCTATACAATTTACAAATTTATATTTCTAATAAACTGTAACTTTGTATTTTTATATACAAGATTTTTTTTAATATCCAGGGATCGCTTTTGGTCTCTACAAAATTCGATTTACATCTTTTACAATCTATTCTATTATAGACCCAAAGAAACAAAATACGACAAAGGTAAAGGAATTCAACTTCTTATTTAAATTTACCCATTTTTTCTTCATGCAAAATTTGTTCAATTTTTGATTTAAATTGACCATTTCTTTCAGGATACATTAAAAATATTCATCAGATCCAAAAAACAACATTGTTTTTTCAGAATGCGATTGCCAACCGTCGGAGGAGACACGCAACAAGTGTTGCTGCGAATGTCGCCGGCATGACGCTTGCCAACAGAGGAACATTGATAAGGTTCGTACTCGTAATAGAAATCGTACTTAGAAATAATTGATAATGTGGAACCAAAACGATATGATTATAAATAAACGATAAACGACTTACCGTTAAATTGAAATAGTTTTAGAGAGAGAAGTCTATCCCCCTTATCCACGAAAACGGACGCAAAGCAAAAGCATTGTTTAAGCTATTCACGTATTCTGTCACTTACTCTCAAATGGCGGCAGCAACAAGAATGAAAGAGACAGAGCGATACAAAAGTTAATGTGTGTTATCTCTATAAGCAAAGTCCATTAGTGATAAATATGATAAAAAAAATGGAATCTAAAGATATTTCGATTTTCAAATTTCAGAATCTACCAGACCCACAACAGCAAAGCGTCCAAAGCCCAACAAAAGTGCGTTACGAACAACCAGACACCACAACAGACATAAAACCAATCTACGAACCACCAACCATCCCAAAACCAGACTTACAACGTCAAGCTTTCGAACCGACCAATCAAAGACCAGTTTACAATCAAACAACCAATGAAACTTTCGAACCGACCAATCAGAGACCGGCTTACAACCAGACAGCCAATGAAAACGTGCCTTATGAAGCGAGTCATTACGTGAACGAGAGATACGAAGTGCCGACCAATCAGAGGCCGTTTGAACCGGCCAATCAGGTGGAGAGAGGGAAGTTGAGTCAAGATAGTCAGGAGATGCAGTATAATCAGTATGGGCATGGGATTAGGCCTGAAGAGGTTTGTTTACAGTTGTTAAATAATTACAATAATGACTTTTTGACGTGAAATTCGTCTAATCGAGACATGAATGTTTTTATGATGGTTAGGTTAGGTTAAACATTTAAATAATAGGAGGCAATTATCTTGTGCCGTAGTTAATAATGTACCCTACCAAAATTTTGCGATGTTTTTTCAGTATCTCCTTACTTCGGAAGGCACGTTGTGGCACTAGATATCAGTCGTCCACCTCATGGCTGAAAACAATCAATTAAATGTCTCTGGTGTAAAATGTTGAAATTGAATATGGAACAAACGAGAATTCATGCGTCTAAGAGCTGATTTTTCAAAAGTCAGATAAAATTTATCAGACCAATAAACTAGAAGTCTGCAGATTCAAAGATGTTAGTCAAAAAATAAGTTCATGAATTTCTTTGTCAAAAAATAATTTAATTAATTTCTCTGTGACAAAATGACATTTTGACTAACATAAAAAATTAGACCTAAAACAAATATCGGTCACAGCAGATTAGACGGCCCATATCTAATATTATATTTACAGTCCCACTAATATAAAAAAAAACATTTTGACAGCTGCCAGTGTCATTGAAAATTGAACTTCAATTTAGTAGAAATACGATTCATGAGCTGTGACTTGACTTTTGAGCCTGTCAGAGCACTAGAACCCTTTTATTAGCAATAAATTAAGTTCAATTTCTAATGACACTGGCAGCTGTCAAAATGGATTCCTTATATTAGTTGAACTATGAGTATATTATTATGTCAATTCAATTCTATATTGCAAACCATAATGTACGGTGAACGTCACATCACTACCCATTTCCGGTCAGTCCTTGCTCTATTGCAAAGAAATTGCATTTGGAAAAAGCGAGAAAAAAAACGGAAATGGGGTAACCTGATGTGCTGTTGACTGTGCATAAGATGTTATGATAATAATTCATTAATTTGATGTACACTGCTTAAAAGTGTCTAGGGATAACTCAAGCATTTTCATACAAAGTATAGCTATTTGGGAGGCTGTAAAAATTAAAATATTGATACCAACATAGAAATTTTTAGAACACAGGAACTGCTATATCTGCCCTTTCAGATTGTATTAAGAAATTCATTGTAGTAGCATTATTGTACAATCGTAAGGACGTTAAAAAAAGACAGATTTTCCTTTTAAAAGGTGTCAAAATTTTAGCAAAATCAATCGTTTTCTTTTGTAGTATTCTTAACCTTTATCTTATGCCTCTGTCCTCGCGTTATTCTAAGATAATGCTCAACTTGTAAACAAACTTAACTTTATGAAATATTGGAAAAATGATATCCCTATGATATCCCTAGACAGTTTTGATGTGTGTATTTTAATTCTGCGTGGTTCTTCCCCAGGTAACATCCCCAGTGGTGGCTCAAACATTGGCTCAGAATCCTTACATTCACCCTGAAGTGAGCGCGCAAGGCACTGTTCTCACAAAAGTCATACCAGAACAAAACTTACGTAAGTTTCTTAGCACAAGTAACCAATCTACGTCTTTTTATTATTTTGGAGAAGTGAGGAAGAGGATGTTTTTTATTATTGTTTTAGCAATTTTCCAGGCAGTATCTTTTTACTTAAGATCTGAAAAACTAGAAAAAGACATTTGGTCATGTTTCTTCCGAGTGTTGGAGGTGGATGACTATAACATTGGTGACATCACCCTAGCTCATAGGGTCGATATACCAGAAAGATTCGGCCGGTCTGTTAATGGTCTCGGTAGCATAATTGGTAGTGCAGTCGCCCGGTTTGCGAAAGATGCGGGTTCAAGTCCTGCCTGATGCCAACATGACCGAATGTCTTTTTCTGGTTTTTCAGATCTTGAGGAAGAGGATGTTATATTCCTCATACACCATAGCAAAGGGAGGAGGAACGGTTGTGGTCGGGTTTCCGTACATACAAGGTGTTTCAAAAATACTTCTAAAGACTGAAATGGCTTAAGGCCCGGCGCCCACTATCGGCATCGGCACGCTTCAGGATTTTAAGGTGGCAAATAGCAATATACTTTAACATTACGGCAATAAAGTAGAAATTTCCGTGATGTGTTCTCGTAATAACAAAAATACCGCTTCGGTATGCTTGAGGCTGCTGTTTCGGCATTTTCTACTTTATTGCCATTATGTTAGAGTATATTACTATTTGCCACCTTAAAATCCTGAAGCGTGCCGATGCCGAAAGTGGGCGCCGGGCCTAAAGCGAATGAATCTGAAATAGTAGATGTTGTCCCTTTTTTTCGTATCTTTAACGGTTTCGATATTCATTCAATTTATCGATATAAAACGTAGGGGCGTGAACAAAGGAGGTCGCTCCTGATCACTCCCGGTAAGGGTCAAATTGCCATGAACCCAAATTAGTGCTGGGTGTTTCTATGATTTCAATTTTTTATATTACGTTAATTTACTCGATATTCAAATAAAAAGCTACGACTGTAAGAAATTAACAAGGGACCCCTTTCAGGAGTTTGTATAACTCCCTTCAGTTATTAGGGTATTTTTGTAACACCCTGTATACTCAGTCGCTTGAATAATGTTGATAGCGCGATTCATGTTACGTCAGTTGTGGTTCGTATGTGGCGAGATAGATGTCGCCACATTAGATTAGATTATTTATTTCTCAAATAGAATATCACTATAAGCTACATAAATGTCATAACACAGGAATTTTAAATGAGATCGTCAAAGAGCTAAAATTACAATTAATAAAAATATAAATCAAATTTACATAAATTTAAACTAAATGAAATAAATTGAAATTACAGGAAATTATTAAGATTAAGACATTTGAATTAAAACATTAAATAAAAACACAGTAAAATAAAAATAATCAAATCCAATATGTATAACAATGTCAAAAGAGAATAAATTAATCCATGTCACAGTTCACAAATTCGGCTTATATAATGCGGCATTAATTTATTCGGCACAAATTATAATATCATTGTATATGAATAAATAGTTTATATTGTTGTTTATCTTCAGGTCCACTGTCGTTAACAAACATGGTGTACCCGACCGTCCCTCATGGATACTCGTACGTGAATCAATGCAGAATGGTGAGCACTCAACTATTACTGTTTGCAAGAAGGAAATGCTGATTTTTTACTGTTATTTCGATCTAAGTTATTTGTTCATGTCGAATATGGTCCTTCGAACATATCTTATTATGACAACTATATGTATGCTGTCCGAACCGATTGGTAAGAAGTTTGAAGAATAAGAACTGAACCAGTTTTTTTAACCTAAATAAATAGTTGTGGATAGTGTTACAGCAAAAAAAAGCCTCTTTCGGTCCAAAAAATATAATATCGGTGATTTCCATCACCGGAGTTCTTTTATGATCGTGAGCGTATACATGTAGAGATCGTCTAAGCTGTAATGACGCGCCGCTCCACCCTATCTTGGCACTAGGCAAATTTCAAAAATGTACGCAATACACATAAACATGCAATTATAATTGGTTGTTCAGTCGACGGTTCGGCTCAAACGCCAAGCGCATACTGGCAACTGAATGACCAATTAGTTTTTTTTTTCATTGGCTTCATATTTATGTTTAATTCTATGTGTTCTAAGTCGAATAAATGATTCTTATTGCGTACATATTATAAATTGGCTTGTGAGCGTAAATACGGTGGTGGGGCACGTCATTTCAGCTTAGAGAACCCTACTTATGTTGTTATATTATCAAGTAAATTAATCTAATCTTATCTTATCTATAGGATCAGCTGCAGCCGTTATACGCGCCGGTGGCTGAGGATCAGAAACAGCTGGCCGCCTCTCCTCACCAGGAGCCTACCTTCAGAATAGGTATATAAATATAGCTCTTTCATATACAGGATGTTTTTTGCAAGAGATTGCCTATGTTTTAGGAGTGACGCTGAATCAGTATACTATACTCCATTTTTCATAACATTAAAAAAAAGAGGCTCATAAAAGCAGGGGCGCTGAACACTACCACCAACTAAGGCCCGCGCTGACTTTTGCCGGCTGACAAATTTGTATAACCGGGCAAAATTTAAAAGCCCTTGACTGACTGCCTAAGTAACATTTATATTTGGTTGAATTATAATGACTGTTGAGAGTAGATTAAATACTTCGTTCTATTTTCAAACTAGAAAATAAAAAGTTAAGTGTCAATTGTGATTTGATGTAGATGTCAGATATCGACTTGTCTTTTGATAAAATAAACCCATGGATTTGCCTTTAACTTTATCTTTTTCTAAGTAATTAGAAATACCTACCTACCACCCAAAACATGGTCCTTAACTAGCCGGATACCGTTTATACCTGATAAAGTTAAAGGTGACCTTACCTAACTATAAAAGACGTACCTACCAATAAAACAAGTGAACCTACCGTGAGTCGCCGACATAATTTTGTACAATTTTGTAATAATGGAAGACCTAATTAATACTCTAGAAGAGAACCACCTCCGATTGACTAAGCAACAGGTAAATTTCAAGAAAAGCCCTAAAGAACGATTAAAATATAAAAATAAATAAATATTCTTGGACATTATTCCACACAGCGCCATCTAGTCCCAAGTAGGCTAATTATAGTCCGTTATTATGGATACTAGACAACGGATAAACATACTTAAATACTATTTCTTTTGTAAATACATACTTAATATACATAGGAAACACCCAGACCAATACAAACAGACATGTTCATGCACACAAATGTTTGTACTGTGCGGGGATCGAACCCGCGACCCTTGGTGTAGTAGCCGACTAAAAACGATTAACCGAATCTTATATCGAAACGAGAATTGAAAACTTGAACGAGCTGTGGTCAGAAATCAAAGGAAATCACAGAGAGATAGTCAAGCTTACTACACCGGAACAAAGAGTGAACTGTAGATATTTTAAAGACAACATTTTTGAGTTACTGGAAGAAGAATACACTATCTACAAAAGTCAATTGAAAGAAAGCTTATCGAAGCTCGTCAAGAATACCAGCAGTTCCTCGGTGATAAGTTCGGAACCAAAAATAGCCGCCTACAAGTTACCAGATATTAAGCTGCCAACATTCACCGGGAAGTATACAGAGTGGCACACATTTAGAGATTTGTTTTCATCACTGGTTGACAGGAATAAGTCATTGGATAATGTTCAGAAGCTACATTACTTGAAATTATACACATCAGGAGAAGCAGAACAACTGATTCGTCACATTCCTACCACCGATGCCAACTACGAGAAGTGCTGGCAATTACTAGAGAGTAGATACAATAACAAGAAGTTTTTATCTACATGTTTGTTGACCAGATTGTTCGAACAGAAGAAATTGCAGTTGCAAACCTCTAGTGGCTTAAAAGAATTACTGGATACAACCAAAGATTGTCTCAGTGCTTTATCGAGTCTGGGTGTTTCTGTAAAATCTTGGGATATTTTTGTAATTTATTTATTAAGCATGAAGTTAGACTCTGAAACCAGGAAACAGTGGGAGATAAAAGTAAGTGAGTCTAGTGATGATTTACCTACTTTTATTCAGTTTGAAGACTTTTTGGTAAGTAGATACAGAGCTCTAGAATTCATAGAACCAAATAAAATTGACCATAATAAACAAAACCGTTACAATCCCAAAGTTTTACACGTTTCGTCTGTTGCCCCTTCAAATTGCCTATTCTGTTCTGAAAAGCACAAAATGTACCAATGTGTTAAGTTTAACAAAGCCGATTATAGCACTCGTTCTAAGTTTGTGCAAGACAAACGTCTTTGTTTTAATTGCTTAGGGTCAAACCATTCGGTAAAAGACTGTTATCTGAATACCTCATGTCGCTTATGCAAACGTAAGCATCATACGTTGTTGCATTCGCCAAACCTGTCGCCGAACTCATCGGCACCTATCAATCTAACTGTACCAAGAAATGTTGACTATACCGCTGAGTTGCCAAGACTTAATGTACCTAATATTACCAAACCTGCTGGTGCTAATAATAGCACAAATGAACCAAATGTCTCAAGTTATTTTTTAGGAAAGAACACACCTAATGAAATTTTGTTGGCCACTGCATTGGTGAATGTACAGGCCAAAGACGGAAGTTTATATCTGATGAGAGCAATGATAGACCAGGGGTCACAAACCTCTTTTATCACTGAGTCGGCAACGCAACTGCTTGGACTGAAGAAAAGTTCAATATCTAATGGTATACTTATTTCTGGTTTAGGAGATTCAAAGCATTTGACTTCTAAACGAATTGTGAACCTCAATTTGTTTTCAATCCCAAATAAACATTTTGTAGTACCCGTTCAAGCACTTGTGTTGACTAAGTTGACATCTGTATTACCAACTAGAAATTTCAAAATTAATAATTGGCCCGAATTGAAAAATCTAGTTTTAGCTGATCCAACCTATAACATTCCAAACAAGATAGATATTTTGCTAGGTAATGATGTATTTGGAAAAATAATATTAGAAGGTCTAGTGAAATCACCAACAGGCGATTTGGTCGCACAAATGACGAACTTGGGTTGGATTTTATCTGGCGTAGTTGAGTCAGATTGTGTGTCCTATCATACTGTTTCTGTATCAATGTTGTCTCAGGTAAATGGAAATGATATACTAAGGAAGTCTTGGGAACTAGAAGCTGAACCTTTACACACCGTGAATAAGTTTTATACTGAGGAAGAAAAAAGATGGGACCAATTGTTCGCAGCTACCACTCGAAGAGATGATGACGGACGCGATATTGTGAAACTACCATTCAAAGATGATGACCCAGCTTGCAAGTATGGCCATACCCGTAATATAGCTGTCCACAGTTGAAGCATATGGAATTGATTACCGAAGAAATAGATCTGAAGAATGAAAATGCTGTCTACCTTCTTATCACACTGTTGTTGAGGAAGAGAGATTGACCACCACGAAAGTACGACCAGTGTTTGACGCGTCGCGCAAAGGAACTAACGGTGTATCTATCAATGACGATCTGTTAGTGGGTCCACGATTGGAACATCACACACTGTTCACATCAAAGACAAAGGTAGCACCGCTAAAACAAGAAATCAGTTCCAATCACCCTAGCAACCAGTGGTCGCAAATGAAGTCTGCTAATAATCCAGCCGATCCAGCGTCAAGAGGACTAAACCCCACCGATTTGAAGAACAGTCACCTTTGGTTGCACGGTCCTGCTTGGTTGCGTGAACCGGAAATAACACGTGTAAGGCCCGATGTGACAACTGATTTGGAACAAAAAGAAGTTAAAGTCACGACTAATGTGGCTATGGAACACGAGTCAACTTGGTCTAGATTTTCTTCTTTGAGAAGAATGTTAAGAGTAGTAGCGTACTGTCGCAGATTACTAGACTTGAAGAAGCCTAGATCAGATCTGTCGCAACGATCTTACTTTACCCATGAAGAAATCACAGACGCTCTTGATGTCTGCATCCGACAGGCACAATGTGAGGACTTCAGTTGTGACATAGAAGATTATTTGAAACTAGCAGGTTAAAGAAGACCAGTAAACTTTATTCGTTGACACCGTACGTGGATGCATCCAAGATCTAAGCACTGGCATCTTCTGGACTACGTGATAGTACGCAGGAGAGGCCTCGGTGAAGTGCTAATCACCCGGTCAATGAGGGGTGCTCAGGGTTGGACCGACCATCGCCTTGTACGATCAAAACTGCGGTTCACATTAAAGGCACCACGTCGTGCAGCTCACAAGATCCCAGCAAAAATACACTGCGAAAAGCTTGTTCGCAACTTGGACCTAGCAGAGGAGTTAGATGGTGCATTTGCTACCAGTATGCCAGAGATAAACGAAGAAGCGTCTGTCGATGAGAGGTGGCATATGTTTGCTGAAAATCTCCATAATTGTGCCTCACAAGTTATTGGGAAACCGGAAAAGAAAAACCAAGACTGGTTTGATGACTCCGAAGAGGAGATCAAGAAGCTTGTTGAGAATCACAGACGTTCTCTTCACTCATCAGATATCTCTGCGCGGAAAAATGCTCATCATAATTTGAAGTTAAAAGTGCGTGTTTTAAAAGATGAATGGTGGCTGAAAAAAGCCAAGGAAATTCAGCATTATGCTGATACCAATCAATCAGGAAGATTTTTCGAGGCCCTGCAGGCTGTTTTCGGCCCAAGAACAAAGAAGATAGCCCCAATATACAACAAAGATAAAACTCAACGGTTAACTGACCAGAAGAGTGTTCTAGCTCGTTGGGCAGAACATTTTAATGATGTTCTCAATCCAAGTACGCAGACCTCTGACTTGTTGTTTATTGACTCCCTTGAAAGTCTACCGACACTTGAAGAACTAGCGCAGCCTCCTTCATATGATGACTTCAACGCTGCGTTGCGAAGGATGAAGAACTGCAAGGCACCTGGGATGGACGGTTTACCGTCAGAGGTATACAAATGCAGCGGCCCACAGGTTAAGAGTAGGTTATTCGAGCTTATCCTGAAAATATGGGAGTGTGAAGTTATTCCGCAAGATTGGCGGGATGCCTCCATTTGTAAGTTGTACAAGGGCAAAGGTGACATAGCTGATTGCAGTTCGTACAGAGGTATCTCTCTTCTCTCAGTAGCTGGGAAAATTTTAGCCCATATTGTAAACAAACGTCTATCCCAACATGCAGAAACTATACTTCCTGAAACCCAGTGTGGTTTTCGCCCAGGCCGAGGTACAGTGGATGCTATCTTTGTGGTCAGGCAGATGCAGGAGAAGAGCCTGGAACAGTACCGTCCCCTGTATATGTGCTTTGTGGATCTAGAAAAGGCATTCGACAGAGTACCACGCGAGGCCCTGTGGATTGTGCTGAAGAAAACTGGATGTCCTGAAAAGTTGTTAAACCTAGTACGACAGTTTCATGAAAACATGTCAGTTAGAGTTCGGCATGAAAACGACTTTTCAGACCAAATTAAAGTGACCAGTGGCGTGAAGCAGGGTTGTGTTTTGGCTCCCACTTTGTTCTCCCTTTACTTTTCTTTTGTCATGCGAGATGCAGTTGGGTCTTGCAATGATCTGATTGAACTGAGCTCAAGAACAGACAAGAGTGTCTTCGATCTGTCTCGATTTAGAGCTAAGCGGCAAGTAGCCAGGCTCTCTGTTATGGAGGTCTTATATGCGGATGATGTTTGCCTTATGGCAGACTCAATAGAGTCTCTTCAAACTTACGTGGACTCCTTGCACGCGTCATGTGACAGGTTCGGATTGGTTATAAGCACCAGCAAAACCCAGGTTCTGAAGCAGCCTTCCCGTAGTTGTAGCAGTGACCAGTCGTCTGTGCTTTTGAATGGCTCTGCTTTGGAAGAGGTTGGTAACTTCAAGTACTTGGGCAGCAGGTTAAGGCACGATAACACACTAGCATCGGAGATACCAGCCCGAATAGCAGGTGCCGCAGCAGCTTTTGGCAAACTCAAAGCCCGTGTCTGGAACTCGCACGACCTAAAATTGCAAACAAAGGTTCAAGTTTACAAAGCAATTGTCCTGCCTACCTTACTGTACGCCGCTGAGACTTAGTGCTGCTATAAAGCAGATATCAAACAATTAGACAGCTTCCACCTGAAATGTCTGAGGTCTATTTTGCGGATTAGGTGGCAGGACCGCATTTCAAACACGGAGGTTCTGCGTCGCGCGGGCCTGTCTGGCATAGAAGCCCTTATCATTAAGCACCAGCTGAGATGGAGTGGTCACGTGTTGCGTATGCCTGATAGCAGGCTGCCAAAAGCAGTCTTCTACTCTCAGTTATCGAGTGGCAAACGCAGGCAGGGTGGACAACATCTACGTTACAAAGACGTCCTGAAGCGCAACCTCCTGGCATGCAATATACCAACCGATGAATGGGAGGATCGCGCACGTCTCAGACCGGAATGGCGACAAACTGTACATTGTAGCGTGAACAGTTTTGAGGCTAAGCGTCTTGAAAACCTTGATGCAAAGCGCCAAATACGGAAGACGATGCCAAAACCCTCTTATACCTACACGTACAATTCGGCTGGCCAGTTATACTGTGCGTCTTGCAACCGAATTTTTAAGTCCAAGTTCGGTCTTGCTAGTCACATCAGAGCCCATCGCCAGAAAGACCCAACCTGAATGGTTTGCAGGAGTCGCCATCGCCGGACACGGTGTGGACGACATGATGATGATGATGACTTAGATGAAAAAGAATTGTTAAAAGTGAGAGGGAGAATTGATCATACAGAAGTACCAGATGTGACAAAACACCCCATCATACTTTCAAGTAAATGTCACATCTCTAAGTTGATAGTTGATGAAGCACATGTGAAGACTATGCAAGGTGGACCGCAGCAGGAATTGAAATCTCTATTTATTAATGAGAAATCTACCATTATGCCAGAGCTGGCAGAGTGGTTAGCCAACAACGGCACCTCTTGGCACTTTATCCCGCCCCATGCACCACATTTCGGGGGTTTATGGGAGGCGGGGGTAAAGTCAGCCAAGTATCATTTGAAGCGAGTTGTTGGAGACACCCATCTTACTTATTAAGAAATGCCGACCGTCTTAGCGCAGATAGATACCTGCTTGAATTCAAGACCTATTACGCAGGCTTCTATTAGCGATAATCCGAATGATCCAACTCTTTTGACAGCAGGTCATTTTTTGGTTGGAGAACCTTTAATACTACCGCCAGACCGTAATTATGAAACCATCAATGTTAATTTATTAGGTCGTTGGCAACTGACTCAGCGTATGGTTCAACATTTCTGGAGACGCTGGTCTCGGGAATATTTAACTCAATTATGCCACCGATATAAATGGTCTGACGCTAAACCTGAACCCAGTGTTGGGGATCCATGTAGTATTAATTAAAGAAGATAATTTACCGCCAGCTAGATGGGCATTTGGTAAAGTTGTGGAGAAACATCCAGGCTCTGATAATGTCACAAGAGTAGTTACTTTGAAATGTAAGAATAGTTTTATCAAAACTAACTATAGGAGTTAAGTTATGTTTATTACCTGTACAATAATTCAAAGTAATAATCATTTTATATAGTTAAGAAGTTAATTTGATTTATATTTGTTCATGTACCAATAAGTAAATACAGTCCACTGCATGTCACATTTAAATGTGATAACCACTTAGTTTGTAAGAAACCTATGTTGAGATTTGACATCTGTCTTTAAAGTTTGAGTAGGTTTATGAAATATTATTGTCATTTTGACATTAACTTTAACCTGTTAATGCTCTATGTACTTTTATTAAGTTAACCCTTCGTATAATACTATTTTAGTTTTATTTACCTATGTTATGTTTGTGAAGCTGAAGTTTTGTTAAAATGTAATGAAATTAAGTTAAGAACTGCGTTCTTGGGAGGCGGTATGTTGAGAGTAGAGTAAATACTTCCCCCTCATGGGTTCTCGCCTCGGCGTGGCGAGGGGGCCTAGTACCGGTGATAGGGGAACCACCGGGAAGCGAAGAGAACCCAGGCGTGGCAGTGTGGTGGACTGGGAACCCACCCGCTGCGGCCCGCAAGGGCGACGTGGGGCTGCGGGGCCAGTGGGGCCTGCAGGCGCCTTGAGGCGCGTGGTTAGGGCCGCGGCGCACAACCGGTTGGTGGGGGCCAGTAATCCGAGGCTGATCCCCCCTGTGCATCGCGGCCCGGCGGGGCCGTACCGCCGGTTACGGCAGCGGAGCCGCCCTTTGGGTGGCTCGTGGTTGCGGGCCCAGTAGGGTCTGCGAACAATGGGTGCCAGCGGGCCGGAGTGTGGGGGTGCTCTGGCTTGCATTGCACGGCGTCCACCGAGACGGCGAAAGTGCCTGCGTACTCCAGGCACTTTCGTGGCCTCCCCCCTTCGTTGGGGGGTCGGTTGGAGGGGGCCCCATTAGGGGCTAGCACTGGCGGCGGAGCAGTGCGGCATTACTTACGGTAGGATCCAGCTTCGCCGCCAAAGTGCCACGGTCGAGTGCCGTGGGGTTTTAGTCGGTAGGAGTCCGACATAACCTCGTCGTCCCCCCGGGCAGCGAGGTATCCATGAGGATTTCCCCACGAAAAAAAAAATAAAAAAATAGAGTAAATACTTCGTTCTATTTTCAAACTAGAAAATAAAAAGTTAAGTGTCAATTGTGATTTGATGTAGATGTCAGATATCGACTTGTCTTTTGATAAAATAAACCCATGGATTTGCCTTTAACTTTATCTTTTTCTAAGTAATTAGAAATACCTACCTACCAACCCAAAAGTAAAAAAGAAAAAAGTACGATTGGATACACAACCCCTGCCTCTTTGAGGTTTTTAAGATCTACAATATAGATTTATTTACTTTAAATGAGAACAAATAAGTGTGACGGTTTGCATATGCCGTAGATTTTGATAAGTTCGGCATAAATCTCAAATGTTTTAATATTGATTGTACTTTTATCACAAAGTGTACCCTAAAAGAACCTTATATTAGTTCCGTGAAGTTCTGTCTAATGCTATAATAAATGGAGTATAAGTACTCATCATTTAGTCTACATGAAATGAAAGCTGTTTACGTTGTTGTATATCTGACATGGACCATTATATCCAGACCCCAGCTACCCATACGCGGCGGTGGACTACGCGGCTCAATGCGGCGCGTGCGTCGATCCCAACGCCATCAACGCGATGAGGAGGTGAGACGGTTGCTATTTAACACTTGCTGTATTCTTCTATCTTATAGCTTATCTACTGGGGTGTCATTCTCAATTCACACTTCACTTCGATTGTGCCCTTCGGTAAAACACTTCGGCGCTAACTATTTGATTTTGTAATTGTTTCCATATAAAGTGAGTTGGATTTAAGCTGAGGATGATGGTGTCATTTTAGATTATACGCAATTTTGAGGTGATTTTAATCATAATTTTGAACAGAAGAGCCAATTGTTTAAAAAAAACTCTTCGCTTCTTTTGGGCCGCTTTTTAACGATAAAGCCGCCATTACGTTAACGTTAATCTGTATGTCTTAACTGATTATTTCTGTTGTTTCTGGTGTGCAATAAAGAATATATGTATTTATCTTCCACCACCGCATCTGCTTTTCTCTTCCTGTTTCCCCATCTAAAAGTTGTCCGAAAGAGATCGCTTCTGGCGATAAAGCCTAAATTGGACGTCCTAAATCTCTGTGACCAGTGTTGTGTGGTTGATTTTTTTGCGCTATAAAATGTTTCATATGCTCATGTTTTCAAAGAAAGAAAGAAAGAAAAATATATTTATTGCCCAATACAGTATACCTTATCTAATAAAACATTAAAAACTAAATGAAATAAAAATGGGACAAAAGGATAAGGGTCTCAGCATATGCTGCCGCGGAAGTATGGTTTCCGGGTAGCGCTGGTTTTCAGCCCCGTCCTGCTCTTCAGGTTCTTTTGCGAGAGCTTAAATGTACATACGCATTTTGAACGTTATCCACTTGAAACATAGTCGAAAACCAATGATAAATTTTAACATGCTCTGCCCTAAGGTTAATTTGTTGATTTGTTGTGCAGTAAACTGTTTCTCAACTTATTTTATTATCGTTTTGTAGCTACAACGTGTCGTACGCTCCGGTGGAGTTGCCGGGCGTGCCGCCGCCGTACCCGCTCGGCAATATGCTCGTGCCACAGCCCGGTCTGCAGTACTACCCGGTGAGTTTGTAACATACGCTACTATATCCCGAACGGGTCAGTCAGAGGCACGCTGATTGCCGTCATCATGAAGTAAACATTCCTAGATTAGACATATTTTAGCGAGAACCAACCCATTTGGAAACCGATTTTTAAGTGAAGTTAAAAAAGGTTTTATTGTTTAGAATATTTGCAATATCCCTGTCTTTAAACATCATTTTATACACAATTTTAAGTTTGCCAAAAGCTATGTTTTATTATTGTTTTAACATTTTCCATGCAGTATCTTTACTAAAGATCTGAAAACCAGAAAAAGACATTTGGTAGCGTTAACAGTTTTGAGGCTAAGCTTCTTCAAGACCTTGGTTCAAAGCGCCAAATACGGAAGACGAAGCCAAAACCCTCTTATCCCCTTGAGTGTCGGAGACGAAATATGAGCTGATTCAGCTCATCAGGAAATTGGTGCATTTCCAAGCGGCAAATTTAGGCCTAGTATAATAATGTCTTTCGCGCTAAAAAAATACCCATTTAGGCCATTGGCATTTTGGAATTTTGCCATGTTTTGGCATTTGTGCCATTTTGGCGCCAAGTAATGACGCGCAACGACCTACCGTCATTTTAGTAAGATTCGGCGATAACGCGCCTGACAGCTCGTATGTCTCTGACACTTGAAGGATTATACCTACACGTACAATTCAGCTGGCCAGTTATGCTGTGCGTCTTGCAACCGAGTTTTTAAGTCGAAGTTCGGCCTTGCTAGTCACATCAGAACCCATCGCCAGAAAGACCCAACCTGAACGTACAATTTTAACTAAAAATATAGAAATTTGATTTAGGCCAAGTTAGAAACCAAGAGACTAAAAGTGTAATAATACAATCCACAACCACTATCATAATCTGTGCATAGGTGTATTTTACGTCAATATAACTGAATAGTAACTTGCTGAGTTTCTTGCCGGTTCTTCTCAGTACAGAAACAACTTTCCGACACCGGTGGTTGAGCCACATAATGTTTGTATACTGTGTATTTATTTATTATTTCTATTATGGTATTTAAGTATATTATTAAGTGTATTTTTGTTTGGTTAGACGATTTGAAAGCACTTGTAACAGGTCTATTTAAATTAAGATATTTCTGATTCTAATTCTGATATAACCATAGTATGTTTTTCCTTCCAGTACCAAGAAGCCGTCCAGTGGCCTACTCCACAACTGATGCCTCTAGGCGGCAAGATCCTCATGCCGGAACCCTGCCATATGTACACCAAGCCTATGGCCCAATATGGACTGCTGTATCCTCAGGTTTGTACCCTCAACCGTTTTGGTAATTCGTTCAGGATTCTAATAGGAAAGGAGTGGAATGAGCTTTCTGCTGAAGTGTTTCCACCGACTTAAAAGAAGTAAACGACACAATGTCATAGGGGGAAAATTTCTGGTCCTGACCTTAACGATTTTTTAACAGATTATGGTTTATTTTTCATTCCTAAACTGAACTAAGCTTATTCTTAACTTTTCGAATGCTTGTTTAGTTTCTTTAGTTGTGATATGTAAGAATATCTCTGAACTTTAACTGTGATAATCAATGATATTATAATAAAAAATACCTAGATAGGTTACTTGTTCTAAAAAAGTAGCACCCGAAATTCGAACGATTCGTACACCTGAGCAAAGCATTGACAGTGTTGACAGTTTGAGACGACACTGCGCAACATGTATCTGTCTCGTTTACGCTCTAGTAAATAATCATGCTATCTTGTACACACGGTCAAATCATAGGTACGTACGGCAGGGGACAATCTTCGACTTCGCATCAGTACTGACATAACGTATCAACCTCTTTTAAATATCATTGATTACACATATCAAAGTTTAATATAAACGGCCCATATACGTTCCACTGCTGGGCACAGGCCTCACCTCAACTATGAGGTGGAACAAGCCATACTCCAACACGCGGGCTCAGTGCGGATTGTTGTAGGGGTGTTAGGTTAGTGAGCAACCTCAATGTCAGATGTGATAAAGCCGCGCAAAGGCCTCCGATTAGGCTTAACGAATGACATCTAGCGACGTTAGCCGGTACCAACTGCTTAACGTGCCTTCCGAAGCACGAAGATGTCCGAAATACACATCACTATTCGGTCGGGGTAGTTACCCATCCCATTTCCGACCCGGCGTGTGCTTTACAACAGCGATCGTCGCCGATCACTGTCACAACTGCGCCACGGGCACCTCAAAACTGTATGACTGTTAATTCATTTTGTACTGTAACGACATCCTATTTTGTGAAAAGAGTAACTGCTGAATATCTTGCCGGGTCTACTCAGTAGGAACCACCTTTCGCCGCCGTTACATACATGTATTTTATGTTTTGCTGTTGTGAAGTATTATTTATTACACATATTAATGTAGATTAAGTCAATAATATTACAGTGAAAGACGTAGATAGGTTATGTCAGTACTGACGCGTTATCAAAAATTGACCCCTGGCGTGCGTACCTATAATTTTACTGTGTGTACAAGATAGCATGAATATTTACTAGAGCGTAAACAAGACAGATACATGTTGCGCAGTGTTGTCTCAAACTGTCAATACTTTGCTCAGGTGGTCGAAAGTCCTGATTTGAGGCCACTTTTTTAGCACAAGTAACCAATCTACGTCTTTAATGTAATATCATTGGATTAAGTGTTTTTTTTTTGATGATTCAAAAGTGCTGTGTGGTCTAGAATAAAGTCCTTTTGTACGCCAGGTAATACCGCAGCCCTACCCAGTCTGCCAGCCGGTGTACCCGGCGGACAAGTCCGCCTCGCGCCGAGACAGCCTCGGCAGCGCGCGCCACTCAGCGGGCAACACGCCCAGACCGGACGAACATGCCGCTGGTGTTGGTGTTAATAACAATGTTGATAAGGTTAGTTATACACATAAACCTTCCTCTTGAATCACTCTATCTATTAAAAAAACGCATCAAAATCCGTTGCGTAGTTTCAAAGATTTAAGCATACAAAGGGACATAGGGACAGAGAAAGCGACTTTGTTTTATACTATGTAGTGATACTCGTACTTTGTATCCCTTGACCCTGGACATTATTCCACACAGCGTCATCTAGCCCCAAGTGAGCGAATTATATAGGCCGTTTCATGGGATACTAGACAACGAATAAACACAGTTAAATACTTTTTCTTTTGTAAATACATACTTAATCTATATATATAAAAGAAAGTCGTGTTAGTTACTCCACTTATAACTCAAGAACGGCTGAACCGATTTAGCTGAAAGTTGGCATGGAGGTAGTTTAGAGCCAGGAGAAGGACATAGGATACTTTTATTTATTTAACTTTTTTTTTATTTATTGCCCTTAAGGCGGAACAAAGTTCGCCGGGTGAGCTAGTATAGGTATATAGGAAACACCCAGACCAATACAAACAGACATGTTCATGCACCAATGTTTGTACTGTGCGAGGATCGAACCCGCGACCTTTGGTGTAGTAGCCGACGGTCGTCGTCAAGTATGTCAGGTAATACCGCAGCCCTACCCAGTCTGCCAGCCCGTATAGATAGATAGATATTCTTTATTGCACAAAAACGTTACAGTTGTATCAAATGACAAAGACCAATATACAATTTAGGCGGTCTTATCGCTAGGGAGCGATATCATCCAGACAACCTTCAGGTAGAGGATCATGAGAAAACAAAAAAAACATATGTGGGGAAGGTAAGATGAGAAAATAGTAGTATACCCGGTAGACAAACGTTGGCAGCGCGCGCCACTCAGCGGGCAACACGCCCAGACCGGACGAACATACTGCTAGTGTTGGGGTTAATAACAATGTTGATAAGGTTAGTTATTTAGATTATAAACAGGCAGAATTTGTTTTATGTACCTACGGCGAAAAACAATGTTTCACAAAACAGTCCTTTAACTCGCATGTGCACAAAATATAATTCGATGTGTGACGATCTAGATGAATTTCACCAGTCCTCTACTTTATTTGTAAAAACTGTTAAAAGTATTAAAGGTTCGGAGAGTTTGGAAGTGTAGTCTAAATAGTATAGATCAATACGTTAGCGGTTCGTGCTAGCCCTACTAATATCGGCTAGTTTTGATTATGGTTAAGGATTTCCCTGCTTAATAATGATGTACAGCAACTAAAAGTTATACATTCTGTGCGGTCCGTAATGCGATTACAGGTCCATGGGCGCTCACAGCGATAACAGGCGTCCCGAATTGAAATATCGCGTCAACAGTGCCCACAGCGCTGTCAGCGTCAAAACCAATTCGGACCGCTAGATAGTGACACATAACCTAACAATTTTTAAACTTTTAATTTATATCATTCCCAGGTTAAACTTGCGGTTCTTGTGGTAAAACTTTCTGTTTCGCTATCACAGAAAAAGATTGGTCCTAGCAAAGATTTATTCTGAGGAATATTAGAAAAAAGATTTTTACGCGAAAATGTCTGTTTGACGTTTCATCTATGAATCTGACATAAGGCTCACAGCGACAACGCTCCGGAGCATTATCGTTGTGAGCGCAATGGCGCCGTTAGTGACGTCACCCATGACGTAAAGCTGTCTGACGTTAGATGGCCCGTTGGCGCGATATCTCAATTCGGGACGCTCTGTGAGCGCGCTGTAATCGATTTTGACTCAATTCGGAACGCACCCATTATGAAGTGTCTATTTCCCCCCAGTTCCAAACCCGTCGCAACTCCACCGACATCGCAGTGAAGATTCAGCAGATCAGAGAACAGATGGCGGCACTGGACACAAGGGGGCGGGAGGGGGGCAAGCGGAACAGTGGGAGCGGGATACTCGGCAACTACCATACTGCTAACATGCATGGGAGGCTTGGGTGAGTTGGCCGTTTCAGAACTTTGCAGAATATGTGAAGGAACTTGACAGAATATGTGACAGAACTTGACAGAATATGTGACAAAACTTGATGGAACTTGTGACAGAATGTGACAGAATTTGTGACAGAACTTAACAGAATATGTGATGGACGTGTGACAGAACTTGACAGAATATGTGACAGGACTTGACAGAATATGTAATGGAACTTGTGACAGAATATGTGATGAAACTTGTGACAGAACTTGACAGAATATGTGACAGATCTTGACAGAATATGTGACAGAACATGACAGAATATGTGACAGAACTTGATAGAATTTGTGACAGAACATGACAGAATATGTGACAGAACTTGATAGAATTTGTGACAGAACTTGACAGAATATGTGACAGAACTTGACGCGCCCAACCACAATTACTTTGGTATATCGAGTGCGCCGATAGTATAAAAAACATACGAGCTAAATATTGATTCAGCTACCACCTTACCTATCTACGTATTTTTGTTATAATATCATTGGATATTATGATAAAAATACAAAGATAGGTTACTTGTGCTAAAAAAGCGGCACCCGAAATCAGGACTTTTGCCCACCTGAACAAAGCATTGACTGTTTGAGACGACATCGACACTGCGCAACATGTATCTGTCTTTAGAAAGATACTGCATGGAAAATGCTAAAAACAATAATAAAATATAGTAATAGCTTTTTCATCTTAATCGTGAGTTAAATATTTGAAAAAATATTTCTTCCGAGTGTTAGAGGTGGATGCCTATAACATTGATGAAATCACCCTGGCTCATAGGGTAAATATACCAGAAAGATTCGGCCGGTCTGTTAATGGTCTCGGTAGCATAATTGGAAGTGCAGTCGCCCGGCTTGCGAAAGATGCGGGTTCAAGTCCTGCCTGATGCCAACATGACCAAATGTCTTTTTCTGGTTTTCTTTAGAAAGATACTGCATGGAAAATGCTAAAATCAATAATGAAATATGTATCTGTCTTGTTTACGCTCTATTAAATAATCATACTATCTTGTACACAGGGTCAAATAATGGGTACGTACGCCAGGGGACAATTTTTGACTTCGCGTCAGTACTGACATAACGCATCTACGAGTATTCCTCTTTTCATTGGAGTTGACCGTGTTAGAACATGACCGAACTTGTGTCAGAAGTGACGAAACTTGTACTCTTTGTACTTGAAAATGTCAGAAATGGTGAAGTGTGTGTAAATAAATAAAAAAAGTGTGTCAGACTCAGAACTATTTAAAAGCGCTTGTAACGGGTCTATTAAAATAAAGATATTTTGACTTTGTCTAATAATAAATGTTTGAATTGTTACAGTAGTTCGAACGAGGAGACGCGCCTCAGCCCGGCCGCGCGCGCCTTCGTCAACTCAATACAGAATATGCACGCCAAAACTACTTGTAAGTTATTAAATAAAAAACATAATTAATACAAGTACTTTCAGTTCTCATCAAAATCGGCCAGGAGACTACATTTAACATTTGATGACTTGAAAAAATCACCATTTATAGACGAAAGTCCGATTTGTCACAACATTAATTATAACTGGAGAATCGCTGGACCAATTTACATGGTTTTTGAACTATTGGATTTTTCTCTGCCTCAAAAAAAAAAACTATAAAAAAATGATTAAAATATTGAATGTCATAATCTGCAAATTATTACAAAATGTCATTTTGACCAACTGTAACTTATTTTCCTGGTAAACTTCACCTGGCTATTGAAAACAGCCTTAAATTGAATAATTAAGTAACAATTCTCTGCCTCGCCCGATTATTGGCTGGTAGACAATGCCTTTATGCATTAAGTCCGCCAATTTTACTTCGATTTCTTGTGCAGTAAATAACAAATAAATGCCAGATTTTGCCCAAATATATTACTGTAATTATTTTCTGTAAAAATGAACCTTAATCTTATCTTATCTAGACCACGACAACCGCCGCGACTACAATCACTACCGGCCCGACCGGCCCGACTTCCGGCAGCGTCGTCCGGACCGGCCGGACTTCCGGTACCAGGATAAAGACAAGACGGAAACGGACGTACACTTCCGGGACAGGAGACCGCCGACGTTCCAGGGCAGACCCCCTCAGCCGCATAGACAGGTAAATTAAAAATTTAGGTACTATTTAGTAAGAAATAGAAATACTAACTACACTAAAACTAGTATATAAGCGACTTGGTACAAAACATACCTAACGAACGAAAACATTACAACTAAAAACAATGATAAAAATACGTAGATAGGTTACTTGTGCTAAAAAGTGGCACCCGAAATCCTGAGCAAAGCATTGACTGTTTGAGACAACACCGCGAAACATGTTTCTGTCTCGTTTACGCTCTAGTGAATAACCATGCTATCTTGTACTCACGGTCAAATTATAGGTACGTACGCCAGGGTTTCCGAATCGCAGCCTGGTGGCAAAAAAAGTATCATAGAACCCCCATTAAACTACTTGCAAATTTTGTGTTTTCACATACTCTCACGACTATATCCCAAACGGGTTAGTCAGAGGCACACAGATGACACCCTTGACGTGTAATAATAAGCAATAATGCCGACAACTAAAGTGGCCGTGTTAAGCAATGATTCCGACATAATTAAAAATCATATTCCTGACCTTAATGTTGTTTTTTATTACAGATGTCTCCTGGAACCTGGTGCAGGCGTTCCCCTGGTCCAGTACATCCATGTAAGTTCTGAAATACCACGATTACTAAGCTGTTAAGAGTTTGTAAAGTATAAAGCGGTCCACTAGCGCCCCCGTTTCATTACATTTACGCGAAAGCGAGACTAATCAAAACGAACTTTGCAACTTTCCTAGAAAGATTATATTTTTTGAGACTTATTTACCATAACAATATCTTAATTTTTTCCGCTTTTAGCTTTTATATTGAAGTCTTTTTCTAGTAGGTTTATTAATCATATTGACAAAAGATCTATTTTAAACTTCCAGTTCTAAATCACCCAAGGAGACCGCACCCTGACACGAGAAATGGTCGACGATAGACAAACAGCAATACAATATCATTGAAGACATAGGCAAAGTTATGTGTATTATTTAAGACGATGTTGTATACACATTTTGTTGCAAATTAATTTTGCAGGGTTGGCCCCATTATTAACTCACTAATGGGGCTAAGACTAAATTGAAGATAAATTATAATCACTTTTTGGTTAAGCATTATATTTGCTTCAATTTTTTAATTATAATTAGTAATCTTCAAATTTCTTGCAAATTATTAGGTAAATTAATTGACTTTATAGCTATTCGATTGCCTGTTTTTGATAATCGACTAGTAAAACGTGTTCTACTGTTAACTTTCTAATGATATAATATCATGTAATACACGTAACTTTGCATATAAATGACTTAAGTAAAAAACATCTTAAAAAATTCAATAATAATTAAACTGTTAAAAAATAATCGGAAAAACAAAAAACTAACACTCGTTGGACCGAAAAAAACAATTGAAAAGTAATAACGGCAACACCTGCCTTTTGGGTTATTTCAACCAATAAATGAAACAGAATACCATGAAAGAATGAGTTTTTAATATTCTGCTAAAAGTCCTTATTCGGATGAGATGTTTTAAAACATTTTTGTAAGTCAATACTGGCTGAATCAATGAACAACAACATTCTAACTCTAGGGCGTCCTTAGATTAAAGTTTACCGATCTATGTCAATAGATGGCGCCTTTAATTTGAATTTAGTGGAAACAAAATATGTCTTAGACAATAACTAGTATTGTGTATGTATTTTATCAATAACCTGTTTTAATCTAAGATTTATTTGTAAATCTGTAAATAATTTTACTGTACCTATTAACTAGAAGAATCCATATTAATATTTATTACTTGACTTGATAGTGTTTTGTGTATAGAAACTTAAATAATGTAACAAATGATAAAAAGTTATTATCAGTTCATTTATTATTAACAAAAGAAAGTTGTACATTATAGTTTATTGTGTTAATTATATAGTGTAATAAAAGAATAGTCATTAAAAAGTTACCATAATAAATTAACACATAAGTAAATAACTTAAACGGCAAAGCTGATATCTTCACTTAGACAAGTCTTCAAACGGTTTCTGCCCAAGAGGGCTAGCAGAGTTCAACACAACAGTAAGTTTCTACCAGTAAATAGGATGACATTCGAAATTGTCAAAATCACTTTTGGAATTGTATCAACACATTAAAGAGTTTTCGAGTTTTCGGCTTGGCTAGCCCTCTTGGTTCACTTAAACAAGTCACCGGTTCAGCCTAGTTATTTACTAATAAATTAGTAGAGCGCCATCTATAGTCAATTCGAACTTAACAGTTCGGCGCCATCTAGTGACCATTCAAGACAACAACGCCAATTGTGTTGGCAGAAAGCTTTCAAAGATGGCGTTACAATTGCACCTTGTGTAAGTGACAAGAACTTTTACAGTTGCTTACTTTATTGTGAACTAAAGGGGGAGACACACAGTACAATGTCAGATACAAAAAATATCTTAAAACACTAGTTAATTGCATTGCTAACGTACTGTGTCTCTCAACCTTAAAACTCGAAGGTAACTCGTCGCTGCGTCGAGATCTCACTCTGAACTCGAAACTAGTCATTTTTTATTATTAAAAGGCCCTAGCTAGTTAAACAACGAACCCACGGAAGAATTGAAGTTCTATTTTCTCACTGCTTCGAACAGGGTTAAAAAAACTTCTTGGGGTCAACCAATAAGGCCCCGATTATGTAAGTAAGATGGTGGCCAGAAAACCTTGTGTTATTGAAAGGGACGCTTGCTTTACGAACACAGCTGAGCTAGCTAGTTTTAAATAACATGTTATAAGCCCCAGAGTGTAATTCTCGCGAATTCGATAAAAAACCGGATTGCAAATACACCACGCCATCTGTTAAAGTATGTCCCGAGTTTGAGTTATGATTTAATCCTGTATTGTGACTTTGGGTAATACCTGAGAATTACTTACTGATATTCTGACTAGGCAAATTTGAATTTCTTCAATTCTTAATAGACTCGCGTGGAGGAGGGGAACAGAGGCCTTTGCCCAGCAGTGGGATCCTCATGGCTGATTCAGATTAGATTAGAAATACTTAATGATTGTTTCTGTTATTTTATCGACTACGCGAGAATCAGGCCTGTGATTAAAAATAGTGACTTTTCTCTACGTCGGTTCGTTGTTCATATATATTTAGATCCTAGGGCGTAGTGTGATATCTCCTTTTTATACTTTAAATATCTAAGTAACGCAAGCGGCGACACCTTTGAAATATCAGGATATGACGTAAGAATTTAGTTATTAATCGTTTTCGTTTATTAATTATTATGTTTCTCTCTAATTGAAGTGGAGTGTGCATTATTGGATACATTCAGAAATTTGTTACTTGTGTTATGTTTTAAATCATGTAATAATAACTTTTTACTTATAACTGTGTCATAGCAAAACATATAAATAATACACACTACACTCCAAACTGACTCACTTCGTCCCTAAACTAAGTTGTAAATTACTATGAACTATAAGTTTATATATTTTTTCCATTTATTAATTAGGTATTGCTCTTGTTTTTGTTAGGTCAAAACTAAACTTTAAATGTTACGAATAGGCATAATTTGATATCAGATTAACGAAAACACAAAATAAAATCTTAAACATAATTCTAACGTGGAAAACAGTATGTTTTGTATTTCTGGTCCAAAAATTACGAAGTATGATTATTGTTAGACTCATAAAAGAACATAAAACTAATTATAAACAGACTCATTGACAAGACCATATTCCACCGTTGAAAAGCTTGTCAAGTCGTCCAACATTAAAAAAAACATGACGTCATTGAAATATTGAAACATACATTTAAAACCATTGAAGCATAATGTTTTTGTAACTCATTGTTTTTTTACATTTTGTCCATCGCATCTATACTGACCAAAACCTATTTGCCCTATAGTTTAGTTTAAGTTCCCTTCGAGATGTTTTTGTCATGCTGTATGATTTGTCATTATTTTTATGTTGAAAATCTATAAAGTTAAAATTCAGGCATATGGCAAACTAACATTCATATTCATTTCTGAAAGTTCCTTAAATGAGCACCACCATAATAGTAGGATAATTATGTGTAGTACACATTCTGCTCTACTAGTCTCAAGATTGATCTTAGTAGCGGTAAATGACAAGTAACTGCAATACCGAGATGGTTTGCAACGTTTTTTTACTATGGCACCCTACCTGTCAATTACATGTTAGGGCGCGGTGTGTCCAAACCTTACGCCCCCACGTTGGGGTGCCAAACTTTCTACTAACATGTTGGGGCGCCAATCCTTCTTCCAACACGTTGGGGTGCCAAGAACTTTGTGAACACGTTGGGGCGCCAAACCTTTTGCTAACATAAACTAACTACTATGAATGCTCATTTATTCTCTTTCGGAAATGATATGATCTGGCAGAAGTTTAGGTTGGATATGTCCTAAAATATAGTCAATAATTAGTGTCATTCATTAAATGAGGTTACGTCAAGTTATACATATCTTTGAAAAACTAACAATGGATAGATTTTAAATTTGAATTTCATATGAGTAAAGTGGTTAGATTGCGCGTTGCAAACTCTGAAATCCTTTCTGTCCTCAATTAAAACTGGGCGCTTTACTCATCTTGAAAACTGTAGTCTTTTGTCCTGAAGTACAAAGTTAATTTTTATTTGAAAATAACGTTATAATAGTACATATTGGTGCATGATAGATAAATACAAACTATCAGCTATGATTTTTATTAATCTTTTACGTTATGGAAAAATCTTGGCTTGTATTTGTTTTTCATGCACTATCGGTGTTAGTTTTTACCTCATAAAAAGTAGAAATGTGTCGTAGAGAATAACATAGACAATCGTTTGTAATGATAGAGATATTTTTCCAACATTTTTGTGTGTTTTAAAATGAATATCTCTAATTACATTGACGTAAGGACGTGAAGAACCGCGCCAAAAATCTACAGCGATAACGGTCGCAATGGAATATTTAGGACTAGTCTGATACTTAGGTCTAAATAAGGCGCATTTTTGCGTACTGCAATAAGCTAAAGATATTGTTCAGACGGGCATATCCCTACATTATAATCGATGTCTTATAACAATTTTAATAAAAACGTATGACTGTTAACAGCTTCAAATCCTTCGCGTTTCCATGCTTAACAGTGGACTAAGTCAAAACCTAAACCTGTTTTTCAATAAAGGTGACCCAAGAGATATATTTAACCATTCTCTTATCCAAACAAATGTCCAATGGGAACAAATCTCAAATTATCTGGTTAGTTCCATAAAATAATTACTTCTGGGTGAATTTATTGCAAAAGAGTCAACCTGCCAATATGTTAGTTGACGTATGACCTGTCAAAACCAAAAATATGTCAATGACAGCTGAGCTGTCAAGTAATGGCGATGACCTTAGAGTGGTAATTTATACGAAGTTTATTTATAACGTGTAGAGTATATCGTTGTTAATATTAAAGATTTTAGCCTATACGAAGCTATTTTTATTAATAACACCCTTTTCGTTTCACAGATCGTAAGAAGTCAACCCTTGTAAAAAACAATTAACGGCATCCGCCTACCAAAAGTGGCCACAAAAAAACAGGTCCGATGGACCTGTTTTCAAGCCAATATGTCAGCTACTTGTCAGCGTGCACGTCATTCATATCATGTGCCAGTTTTCGAATTCGCTAAACGATCAACAACTAGGCTCACCGCGAAAAATATCTATATTAATCATACTAAAAGTTTTAAGGCAATGTTTGTTTTGCTTTGGTACTCAAAAACAACATTAGTATACAGATATCAAAGTGGATATGAAATACACTGCTCAAAAGTGTCTAGGGATATCTCAAGCATTTTCATACAAAGTTTAAGTATATTGATACCAACGTAGAAATTTTTAGAACACCGAAACTGCTATATCTGCCCTTTCAGATTGTATAAAGAAATTCATTGTAGTGGCATTATTGTACAATCGTAAGGACGTTAAAAAAAGACAGATTTTTCTTTGAAAAGGTGTCATAATTTCAGCAAAATCAAACGTTTTTTTGTGTGTTGATGTGTGTATATGCAGTAGGTAGGTATTCATTTAATTTTATCAAAACGAAATAACTAACAAGGACATGAATTTGTATGGCATGCGTGGGGTTCGCATCTGGGGATTTCGATATGAATCTACGTTAACTTTCTTGATGCGTTTGATCAAGGAAACTTGCACTAGGCACTCTGAATAGGTTACATCTATGGGCCGGCGCCCACTTTCGGGATCGGCACGCTTCAGGCTTTTAAGGTGGCAAATAGTAATATACTCTAACATAATGGCAATAAAGTAGAAAATGCCGAAACAGAAACAGAACAAATGCATTTTGTTTTTACGAGAACACATCACGGAAATTTCTACTTTATTGCCATAATGTTAAAGTATATTGCTATTTGCCACCTTAAAATCCTGAAGCGTGCCGATGCCGAAAATGGGCGCCGGCCCTTACTCGTTAGATTCTAGCCGTAAGAGCAATCATTTACAGACGCCATCTACTGCTTTATAGCATCATTTTTACAAATCTGAAGTGTGCTAGCGAAATCTGATAAAGGTTGCAAGAAGTTTTAACAATCTATCAATAGATGGCGCATTGAGTTTTATCAAAGGAGACATGCTCACAAATATCCCAGGTGGGGTATTCAGCGGCACACTGGTTGTTACCGTCATGGTGAACGGAACATTCAGAAGCCCACAGGTCGCCGAGTAAACTTTAACCCATGGTGATAAGGGCTAGCCCACCGCTGTTATTCAGGTTGCAAGCTTTTTATCGGTGTTTTCCATCACCGGAGAGCTAGCAGCAAATTGTACAATGAACACAAAGTAGACGTTCCGGCCAGATTTGATCCGGGTTCCGGAGTGTTTAACCACTGGGCCACGACGCTCTAAACTAAACTAACTGGGCGATAAAACTACAATAATTTACCACTGAACGCCCTAACAAACAGTGACGATGGGGCCTATTACGTTCATTCGCCACCAGAGGCGGTAGAGGTATTTGAAATACACAGAATATCGAAACGAAATTTTGACAGTTTCACTATCTGTGCGGTCCGTAATGCGATTACAGTAATGTGAGCGCTCACGGTGATATCAGGCGTCCCGAATTGAAATATCGCGTCAACAGCGCTCACAGCGCTGTCAGCGTGAAAACCAATTCGGACCGCTAGATAGTGACACATAACCTAACAATTTTTAACTTTTAATTTCTATCATTCCCAGGTTAAACTTGCGGTTCTTGTAGTTAAACTTTCTGTTACGTTAACACAGAAAAAGATTTGTCTCAGCAAAAATTTATTCTGAGGACTATTGACAAAAATATTTTTACGTGAAAATGTCTGTTTGACGTTTTATCTATGAATCTGACATAAGGCCCACGGTGAAATCGCTCTGGAGCATTATCGTTGTGAGCGCAATATGGCGCCGTTAGTGACGTCAACCATGACGTCAAGCTGTCTGACGTTAGATGAATGTCAGCGCGATATCTCAATTCGGGACGCTCTGTGAGCGCGATGTAATCGATTTTGACCCAATTCGGAACGCACCCTATTATTACGGGTGTATCCCACTTTTTCTATTAGGTATTTCTAATGATAGAAATACTGGGACTGATTCAGACTGATTGTCCCACTATTTCTATTGCTGTCGGCTGCGTCAAAAAAACGCTGCATTATCACCTCTTATGACGGCGTACACACAGAAACTATTTTATTTATTTCCTCGTTCAAACGAGTATTTGTTTTCTTTAATACCGAGAAGTCGTGTTTCAGTTTTAATCTTCTCTTAAAAAGTGGTATAATTTTCAAATACCTAACATGGCGTTTTTTTGACGCAATAGAAATAATGGGATAAAAATTGAAATTAACGCTTGTCCCACTATTTCTATTTTATATTTCCATGGAAATAGTGGGACACACCCATTATTACTACATCAGCCGTGCTATTCCGGCGGTGCACATCGAACATCACTTCACATCTCGGCGCTTCACGCTCACCTCAATCATCAATACGCTTTACTTTGAATTAGTATTTTCTCTCATTTTGTATGTAAATAATTAAAAAATGATTTTTGGCTTAGCTCTTTTCTCTCAAACGACGACTGTCGCGAAGGAATGGAATTTTAAAGTTAACTCGCACAAGCGAAGTGAGTGTCGGCGACCACCGGAATAGCATAGCAGCGGCGCCAACTGGTACTTATGGCATTTCGGCGGACATCACTTCACATCTCGGTGCTTCACGCTTACTTCAATCATCAATACGCTTCACTCTAAATTAGTATATTCTCTCATTTTGTACCTATGTCAATAATAAAAAAAGATTATTTGGCTTAGTTGTTTTCTCTCAAACGTTCACAGTCGTAAAGAAATTGAATTTTAAGGATAACTTACCACAATCGAAGTGAGTTTTGACGCCCACCTGAATACCATAGCGATAGAAAAAAACAATCAAAAACCCAAGCAACCCAAATAACGGCGGTAGGCTGTTCCTGAGAGCCTCAAGCCTTCGTGGGTTGGGTTCAACATTCTCTCGGCGAAACGTGGGCTTCTGAATGTTCCTTTTACCTGGACTGCAACAATCAGTATGTCTCTAACTATCCCGTCTGCAATTATATTATTATTATTATAATAATATAAAAATGAATCGCAAAATGTGTTGGTAAGCGCATAACTCAACAACGCCTGGACCAATTTGGCCAAATCTTTTTTTAAAATGTTCGTTGAAGTTCAAGGATGGTTTTTACGGCAAGAAAAATAAGAATTACAAACAGTGGTCCACGCGGACGAAGTCGCGGGCAAAAGCTAGTATTATAATAAAAAAGCGAAGTTGAAAATTGTCCCCAGCGTCTGACCTAGGACTAATTTGACCGTGTGAACAAGGTAACTAGAATGAGTATTTACTAGAGCGTAAACGAGACACATAAATGTTGCGCAGTGTCGTCTGAAGCTGTCAATGCTTTGCTCAGGTGTTCGAAAGTTATCATTTCGGGTGCTACTTTTTAGCACAAGTAACCTATCTACCTCTTTTTATTATAATATCATTGCCCGTCTAGAATAAACCTACCTATAGTCCGTTCGCGTTAAGAATGCAGTGATTTATAAATTTAAATCTGTTGCACACAAAAATCTCAGATCCACAACCTTTGCGTTCAAAAGTATGCGTTCAACTGGTCACTGTGGACTTGGCTATCTAATTAGGAACGATTTGATTGGTTAGAATCAGAATCAGAAATATCTTTATTTAAATAGACCTGTTACAAGTGCTTTCAAATCGTCAAAATCTAATCAACGGTTAGGGGGCGTGCTAGTTCAAAGGAAAAGTATGAAATTACTGCATTCTTAACGCGAACGGACTTTAGTCGTGAGCGTATGTTACGTTATGTTGACTACTCTGAAAGTTTCTGCTGCTGTCTATTCTAAAATATCACCAAAGACTCGTTCTTTTAGGTTCTTTTCAAGGTTTTTTTAGCCTCCAAAAGTTCTCCAAAATTCTAAAAATTTTCGGAGGCATTCTGTAACACACAATAAAAAAAGGAAAATTCCATCCCCAATACAACCCTGTTGTCTCATCGGGAACAACGCGGCACGGTGAGTTGATTAATACTACCACTGCGTCCGTCTCGCTCGCACGTACACACACATCTTCCCTCTCTCTCGCGCGTTGCTGTTGTATATAAATAAAAATCTTGTCATGTCTGGAGGGCTACCTTTTATGTATGGAAATAGTCTTAGTAGGCAGAGAGCAAGCAATTAAGCTATAATGTAATTATTTGGCTTGGTTTTAATTGTGAAGATATCAAATAAAGTCAGTTTTAGATAAATTAAATACCTTACCAAAAACAGTATTTCACCATGAGTGTCATACTGAGTGTCTATTCCGACATGCACAGGCCAAACGCGGCGAGGAAGTGAACGCGGATTTCCATAGAAAAAAAACGGTTACGTCTACCCGCCACCAGAGGCCGCGACCACGATGCCATACGAATCCGCGTTTACTTCCTCGCCGCGTTTTGTCTGTGTATGTCGTACTCAGTAATCTGAACCTCGAAGTTCAATTTACATAGGTACGTACTGTAATGTGAAATGTTTGATATTACGATTAACCATACACAAACAAACAAAAGCCTTTTAATTATAAACCTTTTTAATGACTACTATTACTAGCGACCCGTCCCGGATTCGCACGGGTGCAATAGGATGTTATTATACATAATAAAAACCTCTCTAATCGCTCTATTTTTATTTTAAAAAACGCATCAATATCCGTGACGTATTTTAAAAGATTTAACCGAACATAGGGACAAAGAAAGCGATTTTGTTTTATACTACCTACCTATGTAGTGATTTAGAGTAACTAAGTAAGTATATTTTTTATATCCCGCCTGATAACTTGACCCAGTTTATTTTTTGTAGTACTCACTTTCATCTTCAGATACCTACATATAAAACAGTGTACTGTTTTGTATGTAAATTGTGAATGCTAAATTACAGAAAAACCAATATTTTATTGATTTGATCGTGATTTGACGTTTGATTCACATGATTTTACCGTACGTAAAAAATATAAAAACGTAACTTTAACGCAGTTTCAGGCCTAATAAATCATCAATTGCAGTCGACGACCCATTTGTTGCCATGGGCAGAAGTTAACCATACAACTAGAGGTCACGGGTTCGATTCCCGCACAGTACAAACATTCGCGCGCAGGAACATGTCTGTTTGAACATGTATATTCAAAAAAGGAGTATTTACCTAAGTAAGTATGTTTATCCGTTGTCTAGTATACAAACTTAAATTAGTTCAGCTTGGGGCAAGCTATGGCTTTGAGTTGGAAATGTCCAGTGCGTTACCGTCTGAGTGCAGCTGGTAATTACTGCATTTCGCACTCAAAATAACTTAGACCAAAAATAGAAAAAGCAGGCTCACCTCAGTCCGGCCCTGGGCCCCATCCAATTAGCGATCAGATTAAAGATATGCCGGGGGAGCCATTACCCGGCAAATTAGCCGCCTGACGGCCGAAACGCACCCCACCGCGCCCCCGCCCCCGCGCGAGCGGAGCAAGCGAAGCGAGCGATGAGAGCTGAGCGGTTACTAGATACTTGCACTTTATTTTAGGTAACTTTAGTTCTTGCCCAACTAAGTATAGTTTCTTCTTCTTCGTACCCATTTTCTCCCCCATTCTTAACAACATAAACAGCGCTACAACAACACGTTAACTTTTGTATCCCTTTGTCTCTGTCTGTCTTTGTCATTCTTGTTGCTACCGCCATTTGCGAGTAAGCGGCAAACAGCGTTGCGTTCATTTTTATGAAAAAAGGTTTAAACCTACATTTATGTGCCTTCTTTAGCCTCTGTTATTATTTTCGGTCTTGTAACGTGCCGCCACGATCCCCTAAGATTCTCAGCGCCTCCGTTTTCGAAGTTAATTCTGTTGCCGTTATTGTGAATCGCAAACCCGCTGTGAAGTCGGAGTCATTCTTGAATGTGTATTTCCATATTGAAGGGTTAAGACATTGTTAACCTCGATGGCATACTGAGAGGTGAGAAGTAATGCCACTTGATAGGAGTTTAAAAGAAAGAAGAAAGAGAGAACAAAAATTGATGCATCTGGACATCGCAACATAAAAGATAAAAAAAAAAGTTACACAAAAATAAAACACTAACTTCTGTTAGTGAAATTTTGTTTTGAAAAATCAACAATAATTTCCTCCAGACAGTAGTATCATGCACGATGTCCAAAATTAAATGAACCGGACTCAGCTAATGCCTTGACCTGAGAGGCTCAGGCGCTAATTTTCAGTGGGCCCAATATTGGTTGATACCATGGTCTACTATACTTCCGGACTACTACCAACACTAGGAAAACCATTATCCTCTGCTGACGGAATCCAGAGGTCTCCAGACTGACATGCCTTCTTGGGCCCCCTTTTTTTATTTCTCTTTTATCACAACCTTCCATTGAGTTGCTTAATGTGAAAGGTGAAAGTTGGGTTCTTCGAAAGTTCTCTCTGTGACCCCAAGAACTTCCAAAACCCAAGAAAAGACCATTGCAGTACCCTACACTTTAGTAGAAAGTATATTAATTATGTATGTAAGATACCTTCGCAACACTTAGTTATTAAGGAAATTGTACCTACGCAATTGACATTGTATCTAGTTGTTGAGTAAATTGTACCTAGAGACCATTGCAGTACCCGCAAAAAGTCACTAAGCTAAAAATTCTATAGTTATTTACAACACCATGTATCCACTTAATGCCGCACTCAGAGACGTCAATGACGTTAATGGTTCATTAGAGTAAACATTTTACATTTGTAAAAGTTCTTTATTCAATATGTTTTATAGTCTCTTTCGAAAAATGGAAATTTGACTCTAATGAACCATTAACGTTAATTGACGTCTCTGAGTGCGGCAGTTAGTGCGCAATAAAGTTTGAAGTGAAACGATTTTCCTGAAACCCACGCCTATTGCCCGTACCTTGCACCACAGACAATAGCTCTCCGTTTCATTCCCGCCTAATTGTTTTAATCGCGCCTGCTTACTGCTATGTATTGTTGCCGATTCTCTATATAGTCTATGCTATGTACAACCGAAATTTGCTCTGTGGCTTGCGAAAATAGACACTTAAGGGGCTGACAAGTCTAAATGCTTTAAGTGAGCATTGCTGGGTCTTATTTTGTAAAAGAATTTACAAATTGGCCCTTCGAGACAAGGGCTAACGATATGGCTGTCTTATTATAATTTTAGCATTTTCCATGCAGTATCTTTACCAAAGATCCGGAAACCAGAAAAAGACATTCGATCTTGGCTTCAGGTGGGAATCGAACCGGGTGCCTGCACTAACCACTGTGCTACTGAGACCATTACCAGCCCGGCCGAACCTTTCTGGTATGTTATTCAACCTATGAGCTAGGATGATTCCATCAATGTTAAAGGCAGATAAGTACGCCTTCAACATTATTTATTATTATGGCTCTCGTTCAAACCCCACCTGTGGCGCAATTCTGCAAAATCTAAGTGAGATTCTGAAGTCGAATTACACTGTCTGTGCGTAGGCTTTACTTTTTCTAATGAGCAACTCAACTCAAGAGTATTTATTTCAAATAAACTTTTACAAGTGCTTAAGTAAGTATTGGAAGTCAGTAAAAAATTGTATACCGTAAAAAATTGTAAAATTACACGTAATAGAACTCTACCACCAGCTCGGATGTTGTTTCTAGACGGAAAAAACGGCAAAAAGCTCAATAGTTATAATACTCTTTTCAACATAAGTAATTTGTTTATAATTCTTGAAGTTCCAAAAGTTCTGGAAGTTCTAGTCACTATTCATAAGAACTTAAACAGCTCTTCAACAACACGTTAACTTTTGTTTTTTGTCTCTACCATTCTTGTTGCTGCCGCCATTTGCCGAGTAATAGGTCACCTGCATAAACTATGCTTCAGAGCATCACATTTTTTGCAGAAAAGTTATACTCAGTGTCAGGTTTTGTATCTAAAGAATAAAAGAAATAAATACAATTTATTAGACACATACTATCGTATGATAGCCAAAACCACCTTAGAAATTGACATTTTTACCATGAAAGTTGGTGGGTTGCAGAAAACCCAGACTAGTGTTCAATTCATGGTATTCTTGCTTGACACCAACGCCTCTGTTATTATACTAACAACAGCCAACAAGGGCACAGGCCCACATCCCAGCAGTGGAATGTAAAACCTCAACTATTAGGTGGCGCGAGCCACACTACCTATAAGAAGCGGGCTCAGGGCTCTAGGGCTTTAATGAGGTTTAACGATCAAAACCTATGGAGGGACCTGCAAAACAGTTGTGGCTGTGGATCGACAGCGGAGTTTTGCAGGGATAGGATGGGTGACCACCTTGACTAAAACTTATAGTCCGTTCGCTTTAAGAATGCAGTAATTTCATTCTTATCTTTCGACCTTGCACGGTACCTAACCAATCAAATCGTTCCATAATTAGAAAGTCAAGTCCGCAGTGACCAGTTCAACGCATACTTTCGAACGCAAAGGTTGTGGATCAGAGTTTTTATGTGAAACAGGTTTAAACTTAAAAATTACTGCATTCTTAACGCGAACGGACTGTAGTGATGTATTTTTCGGTCAACTCCGTGCGTCTAAAGGCACGGTAAGCAGTTGGTCCCGGTTGACGTCGCTAGATGTCAACCGATACCTCGGACTCTTGCAGTTTTCAATGCTCTCCTAAACACTGGTCCTTACTGTGACCAGCCGTGCTATTCCGGCGGTGCACATCGGACATCACTTCACATCTCGGTGATTCACGCTTACCTCAATCATCAATACGCTTTACTTTGAATTAGTATTTTCCCTAATTTTGTATGTAAATAATTTAAAAATGTTATTTGGCTCAGTCCTTTTTTTTCAAACGACCACAGTTGCAAAGAAATTGAATTTTAAAATTCACTCACATAAGCGAAGGGAGTTGTGGCGTCCGCCGGAATAGCATAGCTGTTGGTTTATGAATGGAAGTTGATCTTGCACTGTGAAGCAAACGCGTGATGTATGTGTGGTTAGCATAATATTTTCATTATTTGTCTCATGTGTACTGTATTATTGTTTTTATATAAGTAATTTTTAATTTTGTCAAATTAATGTAATTGGTTAATCCTTGTTAATATTGTAAATAAATAAATGTCTATAGCTGAGCAAAAAAAGAAACACAAAACCACATCTTCCTATCAGCTAAAACAGGTATTATCTAGTACCTGCATTAATAAAACAAATGCAGACACATTTATCAGTTAATGGACAGAGTGCTACTGGTAATATTATCGCGATTACTGTCCGTATGTTTGTTCATGGTTACGCAGGATTAGCGCTATCAATACGGTTTTGTCGGCTTTGGACGTGGGTTCGTGGTATGGCGTGTACAGGGTGTTGTTTTTGACCCTGCACAATTTGCCCGAGGACTGTAATACATTCACGTTAAGAATGCAGCGATTTCTAAATTTAATTCTGTCGCACTCAAAAAAACTCAGATCCACAACATTTGCATTCGAAAGTATGCGTTCAGCTGGTCAGTGTGGACTTGGCTTTCTAATTAGGAACGATTTGATTGGTAAGGAAAGAAAGAAAGAAAGAAAGAAAAAACATTTATTGATTCTGAACATCGCAACAGATAAAAACATACAGAACAAGGTGGTTAGGAAAAAACCAAATAAAAAATAAAACAAACAATATAAAAACAAAGAATTATTTCCACCAGGCAGCAGTGTCACGATGTCCAAAATTAAATGGACCCCACTCAGCTAATGCCTGGACCTGATAGGCTCAGACGCAGATTTTCAGTGGGACCAACTAAGGGGGCGTGGTAGGTCGAAGGAGAAGTACTTATGGAATCACTGCATTCTAAACGCAAACAGACTATAGTATCGTGATAGCGTTGTGGCCCAGTGACACTTGGAAACCAGGAGGTCAAGTTCAAGACTGGCCGGAACACCTACATTGTGTTCATTGTACAATTTGCAGCTCGAAGTTCGGAAAGCAACAATAAGAGCCCCAGCACCCCGGATACTGGCAGTAGGTCATACCTTTACCAAGTAGGGTTCAAATGTTCCGCTTGTTCCCAACCAGTCACACTGTATCCTGTCACGCTGTGACAGTTGGTTTTTTTCTTTACAAAATTGTCCCAACGAGTGTAACAACAGATCACAGTGTGGTTCGTTGAAAATA
Organism: Udea ferrugalis; assembly: GCA_950022985.1. NCBI lineage: Eukaryota > Metazoa > Arthropoda > Insecta > Lepidoptera > Crambidae > Udea > Udea ferrugalis. Next base: position 6,865,937 of record OX465543.1, read on the forward strand.
AAGAATTTTAATTATATATCTTATTTATAAATTCTTTCCATACAACTGAGCTAGTATGGAAGCAAAGACAATCGAAGTCAGCCTGATCACTGGACGGAGATCGAGTTCAGAAATGAAGTTTGCGAAAATTGCTATACTGACTATATAGCTGGTTTGTTCACTCATAAAAATATGTTTTTCCCATTTATCGCATCAGGTACCTACCATAGCTAATCCAGTAGCACTCAGTACCTCACTTATCGTCACTTAGAGTCACTTAATGTCAATTAGCAGTAGATTGCTATCTGCCAGATAACGCGCAGATAGCACGGTATTGGTCAATGTTTGTTTTAGGTAGAGCTTCTGAATACGTGGGTAGTTAGTTTATGTTGACTTTTAGGGTTTCGTAACTAACTGCTAGATGGATAGATAATATTCTTTGTCGATTCTTTTGTGTGCTAGCATAGCAAAGAGATGAGCTCGACGCTAAGAGAAATGAAAGCCAGACCACCTATGGCTCTAATTTACAATTACTGCGGTGGCGTGCTTACTTGCCCTTTGTGCCTCCTTAGGCACAAAGGGCAAGTAAAAAAGTCCTTACTTTTAAGCCAAATGGGCTATAACAGTCACATGCGAGCACCCGGTCGCGCTGGGCAGTGCGCAGCCTAGTCCGTTCAGCAGTCAAAGTTCAAAGTTCGGCAGTTAAAGTCAGTTCAGCTGTCAAAGCCGATTTCGGCTACAGCGACGTTCAGCAGTTGCTGTAGCCGAAATCGTCTTTGATAGTGTTATTATTACACACCAAAAACCACAAAGAATCCGGTGGTGGAAAGAAGACTGATCAGGTTATGTATGTACACACACTTTTGAGGTAAGACTGTTCCTCGCTTTGCGTTTTCTACCGCTTGTACAGTGAAGCCCCTGGTGTCACACGCAAGTCAAGGCGGATTTTCATAGCAAAAAACAGTCACGTTTACCCGCCACCAGAGGCCGCGACCATGATTCCACACAAATTGGCGTTTACTGGATCGGACCAGGGTAGCGATTCACCTCCCTCATGAGTGAGAACCACCGGGAAGCGAAGAGAACTCAGGCGTGGCAGAGTGGTGGACTTGCCACCCACCCACTGCGGCCCGTAAGGGCGACACGTAGGGTTGCGGGGCCAGTGGGACCTGCAAGCGCCCTGAAGCGCGTGGTGGAGGCCGCGGCGCACAATCGGTTGGTGGGGGCCAGTCATCCGTGGCTGATACCCCCTGTGCGACGTGGCCTGTCGGGGCCGTACCGCCGGTTGCAGCAGCGGAGCCGCCCTCTGGGTGGGTCGTGGTTCCTGGCCCAGTAGGGTATGCGTACGGTAGCCAGCTGGCGCGCGGTACGGGGGTACCGTCGCCGGCATTGCACAGGCTTCCACCACTGGTAGGGACGGCTCGAGACCCTCGGCTGTCCCTACTGGCCTCACCTCACGAAGGGTGGGTCGCTTTCGGCCCGGCGTGCAGGCGAGCTTCGTCCGGGGGAACGCATAGAAGGCTTCGTGCCACTTACCGCGCCAGAAAAAAAAAAGTCCGGTTTTTAATGTGGAAGGTGTCTTTATTATTCTCTTAGTAAAAACTAGATGCCGTTGGCTTTGACATATATAAAATTCCAGCTGAACAAGCGACTGAATTAAATGAAAGTTACCGAATCGTACGATAACTTGGTTGTGAATCGTTACCCAGTTTTGTGAGCAAAAACCGTACTTATCCCTCTGAGCAACGATATGCCATGCTTTCATATTTATTCGATGTATTTATTTAATCGACATTAACCGGTGGGAACCGTCCTAATTATCTTCTATGTTTACACATGTCACGATGAAAACTAGATTATAAAATGAACATGTTTGCTGACGATATCTAATCGAGGTGACGTGTGGCCACAGGACAGGGGGAGCGCGGTAGCTTGGGTTGCAACAGGCTCAAGTGAAGTTTTTGATGCACACAAAAAAAGGTCTTTACAATTGTCTTACGACTAGGTGCTCGTACAGTGAGTGAGAGAGACGTTACATTGTGAGATGCTGGTGCTTGTTGTAGGTAAAAGCACAACTGCACATCCTCTCCGATCCTGGTGCTGCAATATGCTTCATTTTATTCACGTTAAACAAAAACGCCTCTTATTCGCTCGTTTCATTTCATAAACGCGATTCATGACGCGTTGGATATTTTTTCATGTACTTTTAGTGAATTCGCAAAGATTGCTCTAAATACAATTTGTTAATTAAGTTTCACATATATTTTATATAAGTCATTATTATACAAATTATAGTTAGAATTTAAGGAAACCTAGTTTATCATTAAGTTACACATTATATTAATTGTTAATAGTTGCATCTAATTATTAGTAAGGATGGCTAAGCAAGCTATCGCATTAGGTTAAGGCACCTGTAATGGTAGTATAAGCTTTTGAATACATAAATAAATAAATAAAATAAAAATAACGTTTTACGTTGATTTTATTTGATTTGTAATGCATTTCATTTAATTTGTAATTAATATCAAGATTTTTACCAATTTTATTTATATTGTAACATCATAAATTATTATGGGTTTCATAGATACCTGAAATGAATGATTTTAGTTTTAATGTTTTGTTTTAAATGGAGTAACAGATACTAAGCTAGTTGACCACCAGGTACCTAATGTCTCATTCTGTCAAAGCCACTGGCCTGACAGCGATGTAGGTCTAGCGAAGTCAGCAGGGACTAATCTTGATGTGTCTTACGTAGCACGGAGCTGACCGAACATTTCAGCCAGGAAGGTGACCCAACATGGCGTGCATAGCTTTACACAAGTTATTGCTCCTGATCTGACAGACCACATAAAATAAACGGCCTATATACGTCCCACTGCTGGGCACAGGCCTCACCTCAACTATGAGGTGAAACGAGCCATACTCCAACACGCGGGCTCAGTGCGGATTGTTGGAGGGGTGTAAGGTTAGTGAGCAACCTTAATGTCAGATGTTATCAAGCCGCCCTAAGGCCTCTGACTAGGCTTAACGAGTGACATCTAGCGACGTCAACCGGGACCAACTGCCTAACGTGCCTTCCGAAGCACGGAGCTGCCCGAAATACACATCACTAAATTTCGGTCGAGGTGGTCACCCATCCCAATTAAGACCCAGCGGCGTGATTCGTTTGAATAGAATACAGTTAATTTTTTAGTTTGTTTTGAATATAGTTTGAAAATCAATTTACTGTCTTTGTCTCTACTGTGTATATTTTCTTACAATCATTGTGGATCGATGAAGCAATATGATTTATTTTCTCATCTGAATCAGAATCCCAAATTCTGATAAAAGAAACCTGTACCTGTAACCAAGTAGGTTAATATGAGTGAGCACCAAATGTTTTAAACTTATTATGTTATTATCAAATTACGCTGACATACCTCTGAATTCACAAAATTCAATCAACGCTAAGCACGCGCTTACGCTCATGCTGTCCCTTTCAGTTCTATTGACATTTTACGGGACAGCATGAGCGTGAGCGCATGCTTAGCGCTGATTGACGTTTGTGAATTCGGAGGTTATAATACCTTAATACTCAGGAAAAGTCCAGCCGATCAGGGCAAGGTAGCGGTCCAGAACGATTCGGTACTCTTCTTTTAGTTTTAGCAAATCGCTCGTATAGCAGGAGTGTTCTATCTTTTTCTTTTTCAGCGGCAAAAAAAGTCTCCATCTCAGCATAATATGTTACGACACGAGAGTGAGCCGGTACGCTGATATTCAGATGGCGGCCTGGAATGGAGAGGTTTATGGACACTGGGACTATGGGAAAATTAGAGCCTTTAAATGAGAGAAGATGGAGATGGAGAGGTTTTTGGACAATGTAGTGTCCAAAAACCTCTCCATCTCCATCTTCTCTCATATAAAAGCTCTTATTTTTATTAATCAGAGGGAATGCGTTACGCATGCCCATCCACCGGGGGCGGACGAGTTACATCGGACTCTCCACTGGTAAGGGGGGCTAAAACGGTAACATTTTAGCATTTCATATTATGAAACATCTAACTGACGTTACATCTAGGCCGCGGTCCGTTTCGAGTCAAAAGTGAGTAATAGCGCGCTGACGTCGCTCACGTTCATACAATTTATCAATTCGGGATGCGTGTCAGCGCGCTGTTACTCACTTTTGACTCGAAACGGACCGCGGTCTAGATGAAACGTCAAATAGATGATTCATAATATGAAATGCTAAAATGTTGCTGTTTTAGCCCCCAAGGTGATAACCCAGTGGCCTACCGACTATTAAGTTAAATCAGTTAGTACTTGGTGTAACATTTTTAAGAGCTGTGGATTTTGTTTCTCATATAAATAAATAAACAGGTCTATTGGACCTGATTTTGTAGATCCACTCTGGGTACGCGGGTCCGTATCTTCCTATTTTTGTAATAATAGGTTCAGAGAGAAATTAGTTAACCATTGAGCTACGATGCTAACCCTTAATTTGGCAACGACAAAAAAGTTAGAAATACTAAAGTTTGACGAATGTAAGTTATCAAGGATACAATAAAATACAAAAAAAAAATATGAAAAAAAAACTTGCGCTTCCCACTGCTGGGAAAATACGTGTCCGCCACAGCGGACATTGCCAAATAGGGGATAAAAAGAAAGTTTCATTTTAAATTCATTTTAGTAAGAAAAAAAACGAAATTAAGAAAAAAACGCTTGTTAAAAAAATTGTTCTGGGGTGAGGAAAACAACGGAACAACATAGGTACACAATTATTATGTTATCAAAATCTAAAAAAGTCACTTGCGTCTGAAGGTGCTTTCGGGACTAAAGCCAATATCCTATTCTGTATACAAACGGGAAACATAAGAGATCACAAGGTAACATCATAAATGAGGTTGTCTGGAAGAGATCACTTTTACCGATAAGGCCACGGACACAGTTTTGTAATTGTTTTCTTTGTGCAATAAAGTCTTTGATTAGCACAAAAGATTGGTGCCGCATCTTTCATACGGCACCCGCGTATAGAAAGTCACCCGACAAAAGCAGGTCCAATGGACCGAGTTCAAGCCAATATGACAGCGACTCGTCATTGTCAACATATCGTACCTTCCTCTTTTGTTTTCGTCAAAGAAGAAAGTATATTTTATTTTAACTCATCTCATATCCCTGGGCCCTAACCATAAGCTTATAGAAAACAATCTTGTTTTAAAGTAAGACTGCTGCAGGACTGCGGAAGGAATGCTCAAAAACCGTACCATGAAGTCAATCATTTTAGTCCTGCGAAGTGTTGGGAAAGAATGAATGATTTTTTGGAAAACCAGAAAGGGATAGCGCTATATGAACTATATAGCACCATCTCTTACGAAGTCTACGGTCCGAATTGTCTTAAAGCATGCTTGGAGTAAAATTTCGAGAAAAGAATACTTAGCATGAATATTCTTGCAAAAAAAACTGTTTATACTGGCATTGACACTATAGATAATGTTTTCTAAAAAGGCCAGCCGAAATTAGTCTACAAAGATCATCATTCGGTCAATTTTTCATCCAAGGGGTCCAAAGCCTAAAACAATCTTAATTTGGTTTTGATGTGAGCGTGGCTTTTTGACAACCAGCAGCCTTAATGCAGGAATACTTTTACGTCAATTCTGACACACGAAAAAAGTTCCGTGAATGCAACTTCTTCATCATTGTTTTCCAAATTATATAAAAACTAAATATCATCAAGCCACTCGAGCCACAGTGAACTCTTTCTTAGGACCATAAAATAGCTTGACAAATATTTGTTCATTGATTTAGGCGGCTGATTTATTTTAGTGCGGAAATGTGGTTTGTGTCGTTTTTCCTTTGCTTCGGCGGTTATCTTTATACCTACCTACTATCGGTAGGTACACAAAGAAGCTCAAAAAGCAACAATAAATAAACTTGTAAGTGGAACAAAAGTCATCGCTTAAGATACTTTATTGCGAGTTCATTAACGTGAATGTTCATATTGTGTTTGGTTTTGAAACCTTAAGGCATGTTGAATATTTTGTTTTCAAGTAACAGCTGGAAATATGAAAGATACAGACTACAATTAAGCCGCGTATCCACTAGGCATTCATTGACGAGCACCGCGTGACACTCAACATGTCCGGCGACGTTGCACAACAGCGCGCGTGGCTTAAAACATGACGCGCGGCGTGTAGGTAGTGGAGTTGCGCGTCGTTGATCAACATGCTGAGCTTCATGTTTTGCACCATGTCGCGCAGCAAATGTAGCCGAGAAAAAAAGACGGCTTTAAGTGTAGTGTAACTTTCACAGTGAAAGATGTTAAAAACTAGTTTAAAATAAAATACAAAGTATAAGTCGAATCTTTATTTCACTTTCCACAGTTTCACATATGCATGTGTATGCATGTAAGACATTCAAACCGTTAACGTTTATTGTTCACAGATCATTGCTACCTACCGACAAGGATTGTCTGGACTGATATGCTTGTGTTAAAATGCACAACATTTAGCAATTCTGAAATCCAAGATAAAACATCTATTCAGAAATCCTATGACTTATTGAATCCAAATCCATGTCTTCACAAACTTATCAAAACTTTGTCTTCCTGCTGCTAGATTTATCAACCTTTACTTTCTGGGCGGAGATTAAGGATCATGCCGTTATTGCTTACGATGATGAATAATAATTAATTTTACAATCATTTAATATAAATAATAACTAGTTTTCCTGTTTCATTTCACCACGCTGGTTGTCATGACATGACATGACATTGACATGTTTTCGTGTCATAGTTAGCAATGGAAAAAAGGGTTAAAAAGTAAAATGTTGCTGCCAGAATATATATTTTTCTTTGTGAAATAGGTAAACTCTTTTATAATAAACTTATTCGAATATAGATAACTGACTAACTATCACTGAGCAGTTAAATGGGGGCCTCTTTCTGCCCACTAGCGCCACCAATAGTTTTCATGAATTGTGTTTTTTTAAGATATTTAAACAAACACTGTTCAATTATGATCCTAAAATAAGATATTATCTGTACATAAAGATGTTGACAGAATAAATTTATCTATATTGAACAGTTTTTATCAAAATATCTGAAATAAACCTCTATTAATAAAAAACGATTGGTGGCGCTAGTGGGCAGTAAGCGGCACCTAAATATTTCATATTTTTGACGAATTAGGGAAAGACTAAAATCATTTACACAAAATTAACATTGGGTAATTTTAACACTATCCTTCTGTTTTCATAAGATAAAACTTGTACTGTTGGTTTCGGACACATGCCTACCTACTTATACATAATGAATACAGTGCTTGATATGATAGGTACAAAGTGCCCCGTCGTATAGCACGTCACGATACTGAAATATCGTGATTGAAGTATCATACTGATATTTTAAATGCGAAAGTTTGTATGTGTGGATGGATAGATGTGTGTTGCTCTTTCACGTAAAAACAACTGAATGGATGGATACTAGACGCATGTTTAATTTCTTTTCTTTTTGTGAATACCTACATAGTTATTAAACACTAGCTGTCCCGACAGACTTCGTGCTGTTGTCAAACGTTAAGTGTCACGTGACGGGTAGGAACATTTGCTAAGAGAAAACCAAATTATAGCTCTGCACTACATTCCCAGCATTTCTCATGTTTACTCACCTTTTAAACCTTCCCTGGACCAATACAACTATTCCAAAACTAAAATTAGCCGAATCGGTCCGGCCGTTCACGAGTTTTAGCAAGACTAACGAACAGCAATCCATTTTTATATAAAAAGATATGAAACACCCAGACCAGTACCAACAGACATACGGGGATCGAACCCGCGACCACTGCACACTGGTGTAATAGTCCACTTGTAAACCATCACACCAAACCGATTGTAAGTGTATAAAAATTAAATTACCTTTCAAGTGCTGCAAACAATGAGTTAAAACAAATTCATTTTTGGAAATGATTTATTACCGTTTTTGTTTAATAAACTTAAGTCACCCAGTACTGCTGCGAATGCCTCAGATCTGCATCAGATTACTTCAGTCGCTCTATTTTTGAGATAGCATTGCATTTTACACTCGCTTAATTTTTTTAAAGTTTGAGATTTATGTCCTTGTTTCCATTTTTTGTGATCAACGTTCGTTTTCTTTCTCCTGAATAGGCATGATACAAATTACATAAAACCATTGTGGACAATCATTTCAATTCTCTTTTCAACAAATAGAACTAGGGGAAAACCCTTTCGAGGGTACCTCAACGCTCGTTGGGACCACGAGATCATCTGTACTTCGGCTTTCCTGCTGGGTCCTACAGTACACGGCCCTAGGAAAGCGACTCTGCTTCCGGATCCAGCGGCCCCAGGTGCACTTCAATGAACTGAAAAGTACTTTCAGGAAGGCTGATGAAACGAAACACGTTTGGTAGCAACTTAAAATAGAGATAAAACTTATCCCCTTATGGTATACCTAAGAGTAGTATTTATTATTTATGTAGGTATCTGAAGTGAAAAATATACAAATACAAAACAGCTTAGCTTTGGTAAATGAATCTCAATTTGACTGACAGACGTAGCTTAGTTTTCATGGCATTTGGTTTTTTAATTGATTTTAGTCTCAGTAACGGCTTGGCATGATAAGTACATATTTAAGAGTGAACAACCAGAATCATCATTCGTTTTTTCCCCACACTTCGCAAGATTACTTTGTTGGATGTCATTTGATGTCAATAAAAGTAATATTGAATTAAGCTTGCTGCAAAAGTAACGCATCCTTACTTGTAAGCGATTGTGTATCACACTAGGGATTATTTTTCAGAATTTATTATTTGTATTCGAATATAACGCAAACTTTAGTTTGTTATTTTATGACCTAATTTATTCTATTATGTTTCTATATTTTTTTGGGGAATGCTTAAAAGCATTTAGTTTTAATAGGTATTCTTGCTTAGTTGAAATGAACAAATCGGTTTTATGGGAACATTTAGTAGGGTGAAGAAGACTCGCACCTCATCGTCGAAATGTATTCAAGATAAATTTATGATACAATATTGTCTACTTAGTTAACTTAGTTAAATAACATTATGAATAATCTTTTATTTAACTTTTTTACCTTATAATAACCTACCTTTAGTTAAAGAGAATACTTTTCTAACGATAGAATTTGTTATGTAAATTAATGAATAAAAGTAACCCGTGTGAACGCGCTGTTGCCAAATTTCACGTAATAACAAAATTTTAATTGTCATGGCAACAGATCACGTGATGCCTTAAAACAATATTGCTGATTGTCAAAAAGCACTTCATGGTACCAATTTCTCAATTTTGTATGGGCTCTGACAGCAATATTGCTCAAGGATAGCAGGACTTAATAAGTATTGTTTTGAAGACGTCATGGTACGAAAAAGCAAAGTAACATTGAAATAATCTTGCTATAAGAGCTCATGGTTAGGGCCCTGATTTGACGATGTCCGCTACAGCGGACAGAGTGGTTTTGAGGTGTATTTATGAGTAATTGGCACTGTCCGCTGTGCCGGACAGTGAGGTTTATGGAGTAAAAAAACAGTAAAACATTTTTAAATGTTATGAATTTTAGCTAAACATTATGGTTCACCCTTGTTTGATCGAACAACGTTTCGTCGAAAATCAGTTGGTCGAATTTCAGTTGGTCGAATTTCAGTTCGGAGAATTATTCATTTGACCGAATATTTAATTGGTAAATTTTTATTTGATGTAATTATTTGTTTGAACGAATTTCATTTGAACTAATTTCATATTATCGAATTTTCAGATGCACTAATTTTACTTGAACGAATGTTTCATTACACTAATAATGGTTTAGTCGAAACATCGTATCAAATATTTAATTATTTATTTTTTCGTCACTGCCCTATACTATAGTTTGGGCGGAACCGACTCGGTTAGATTAGGTTAGTCAAATAAACATTCGACGAACTGAAAATTCGATCAAATGATATTATACAAAGTGATGATTTTCTCAAACGTTGTTCGACCAACTGATTTTCGACGAAACGTTGTTCGATCAAACAAGGGTAAACCAAACATTATAACATACGTATAGTCTAATACAAATTACAAAAACAAATAATATTTAGTAGCAATAACATTGAAAAATATATTCATATACCTCATCGAAAACAGATTACCGTCTTCACGCTGACATTTTGTTTGCGACTGACAAATAAGGTGTAGTCAACGTGAAATTTAACTTTTTAATAACTTTCTGAGTGGTTGACTCAAAATAATTTTGAAGAATAGTAGGAATAAAACGCTTCCAGGACCGACAGTTTTTTTTGAAGTTTGTGTCCGCCCCACAGGACAAAATCAAATTAAGGGTTAAATGAGGTCAATCAAGATTTAAACCACGCCTATTTTTCTCGAAGCTTCATAATCATATTATTCGGTATTTCCGCTCAGCTAAGTTAAAGATTACAATAATCTTTACATCTCTGAATCACTACGTACGGTAAACATCGGTATATCTTAATTTTCGAGTCATTTGTCGCGCGTTGACACATGTCAAGCGGCGTGACACCTGTCAGATAATGTCAGTATAAGCTGTGGTTTAAGTATGAATTATTTGGTTTTTAAACTTTTATCTGTAGATAGAGAACTAGTGGGTTTGTACTATTAGTATATCATTTCTTATCTACCTATTCTCAGTTTAATATGGAGCAATGAGTCTGCAATGGTCTTATAGGTATATACTCAACATAACATATGCTCGCGACCATATCCCAACCGGGTTAGTCAGAGGCACACTGATTGTTGCTGTCATGGTGAACAGAAACCGATCCGCAGGAGAACTAAGACAACCGACATCGCTCGAAGGATTACATAGTTGAAGTGGCAGTGGGCGGGTCACATAACGCAGGGAGCTGATGGCCGTTTTGGCGGAAAGGTTCTAGAATGGCGACCGCGTACCGGACGACGTTCCGTGGGCAGGCCCTCCACAAGGTGGACCGACGATCTGGTCAAGGTCGCCGGAAGACGCTGGATGCTGACAGCGCAGGACCGATCGTTGTGGAGATCATTGGGGGAGGCCTATGCCCAGCCGTGGGTGTCGTTCAGTTGACATGATGATGATGAATAGAAACTAAACGTTTTAAGGGGCGAGCGTACCGCTTGCCTGGATTTTTTTTTCGTCACCAGAGTGGTAGCCGCAAATTGTACTCTAGTCCAACTAGGCTTCAAGCTAGAGTGCTTAACCACTGGGCCCCAACGGTATTTTTTTAAAGCTTATAGGTACTTCAATCGCCCTAGACCCGTATTAAAAGTACATTAACCTGCTATAAAGCCATTAGTTCCCACAGGCGGGCTTATCGCGGTCGGCTGTTTACACAAACAACAGGTTGGCGATATTACAAACTGATAATGCGTAGGATGGGAACGCGCGGTTTTGAATTGTTGAGAGTGCGGGTTCGAATCTTGTTTACAGTGTTTGTTCGAGTAGCTTACCCCCGAATTCACAAACGCAAATCAAGGTTGAGCATCTCTTAAAAGTATAGCTGTCCCTTTCAGTTCTATTGACATTTTGCGGAACGGCATGAGCCTGAGCACGGGCTTAGCGTTGATTGACATTTGTGAAATCGGGGGTTAGGCTCGGATTGCTAAGTAAGGGGATCGATAATGATCGCCGTTGTTAAGCAATACACGCCAGATCGAGTAGGATGGGTGACCGGACTGAAATTTGGTTTCGTATTTTTATTCTTCGCGGTGTTTTCTTAGGTTATTCACGTTGCTGTAATTTGATTCGTAACACGATCAACTACGACTCGTTTTGATTTAAAACGATTTGTTCCAATTACCTGTTAACTAACACTACTGCGGACTACTTTACTAAATACAAACCAATGATATTATAATAAAAAGACGTAGTTAGGTTACTTGTGCTAAAAAATTGACACCCGAAGTTGGAACTTCGAACACCTGAGCAAAGCATTGACAGTTTGAGACGACACGGCGCATTGCGCTCTAGTAAATAGGTAATCATACTATCCTGTACCCACGGTCAAATTATAGGCAGTACGCCAGGGGTCAATTTTTGACTTCGCGTCACTACTGAAATATAATCTACGTCTTTTTTATTGTAATGTCATTGCTGTAAACTTATTAATTCACTATATACCACAAAGTATGTTATGAAAGTTAAAAAAATATCGAACGTCCTTGTAGTTTGAGTACCTTCCCGCAAAAACTGTTTGGTTTCAAGAAGCAGCTTTTCAATATAGTTTAACCACCATGTGAGGATATCTTTCATGTAAACCTTCTTACAAAACGTTGACGATTAAAAACAAACTCAAATTTTAATTACAACTCCCGCGCCTTAATTGAACATTAAAAAAGAAAAAGTCAAAACTTGACGCCGGCAATTTTAATGGTATTCATTATTGCGCCCTCTTCTCGAATTGTTAGCTGAAAATTGCTAAAATTAATCTGTCCCGTTCGCCAGGGCAATTTGGGAGACATTACAATCGTATTTATTTCGAGGGAGCCTAATTTGCGCGCCAAACTTCGCTCGTAAATAACGGCAGCCATTTTTGTTTTGTGAGTTGGCGTGCTGCGGCGTTGGCTTGTGGGCATTTGAGCCAAACGTATTTACAAATCTATAGCAAGAAAGTAATTTGCTGTTGGTGAGCTGTAGTTCATTATAAAGTAGTAATTTGCAATTCAATTCACTAAAATAGCATGCATTAATTTGAAAAAAAAACATTAAAAACATCATTTTATTTGTTTGATTAAGTTTTTGACGATTTGAAAGCACTTGTAACAGGTCTATTTAAATAAAGATATTTCTGATTCTGATTCTGATTCGACGACTATGCGTTCAGTTCGAATACCTGCGCACATTAGTTGTGCACATTTTTTTTTCAAATAATAGCTTATTTTACTATAGAAATGATAAAATTATAAATTGATGAATATCTCTCAATAACCATCTTGCAACACCACATCTATTTTTCTTTCCTTTTTCACTACCGGAAGGTTGTCTGGAAAAGATCGCTTTTAGCGATAAGCAAGCCTACATTGTACTGCTAAATCTCTGTAAGCATTGCTGTGTAATTGTTTTCTTTGTGCAATAAAGTATATCTTATCTTACCAACAAAAAACGCGTTGTCTTGTTGCGTTCTTACTAATTTGCACTCGCATGAGATGACGCAGCCAAAGTGAATAGTATACTTTTTCTGCATTATGACATTTAGGGTAAGTTGCACCATAGTAGAAGTTAAAGTTAAAGTTAAATTTTTTGTTAAATTTGACAATTCGACGTCATTTTTGGTCGTCAAATTGTCAAATTTGACAAAAACTTTAACTTTAACTTCTACTATGGTGCAACTAACCCTTTTAATGTCGTAAAATTGACAGTCGAATTGCCATCTTCATTTTTACATTTACGAACACCATTGAGGCGAACTTGGCATACCCGGTTCTACGTTCTAAGCAGTCCTACTAAGTCATGGTGAACGGAACATTCAAAAGCCCGCATTTTCCGAGCGATGTTGAACTCTGCGCGTCAAGGAAGGTGCCTCCTTCCATCGCAGAAAGCTAGCAGCAATGTATATAGTGATGAAAACAAAGTAAGTATACATACATTTATTCACATTTACGTTACTTACAAACTTTAATTTATTTTCATTTTTATAACAGGCCTAAAGAACCTAGGTTTTCTATGAAGTAACCAAAAGCAATAATTATTATTGAAAACGTTTACCTTCTGCTACAAACTTCTGCTACAGGTACTTCTACTACCTCTATGGTCCGTTCGCGTTAATAATGCAGTTATTATACTTGTCCTTCGATCTACCACACCCCCTAACCAACCAAATCGTTCCTAATTAGAAAGAAAAGTCCACAGTGACCATTTGAACGCATGCTTTCGAACGCAAAGGTTGCCGATCTGTTTTTTTTGTGTGCAACAGAATCACATTTAAAAATCACTTTACGATTTACAATGAAAGTGACTCCTATTAAAACAATACAAGTATACTTTAACCTATTTGTAATAAACTGTTCATGTTTCTGAAATCTTAAGTTTCTATTCTATTAGCTAAGTGTTTTTTTTTCAACAGGGGCGCCGCCATTTGGCTCTTAAATGGACTCTCAGATTGTCATAAGTCATACACAACTCTAACGACATAATCTTCACGCTTGCCAAAAAGCATAATGACCTACGTACAATAATACCAACTTTGTCTCACACAACTTACAGCAAAATTACTCTACGAAATTGCTATCCGCCATTCTGACAGGCATTTCCCGCGCCACTCACTCATTTGAAATCTATAAATATGTCAAAAAGAACACCATCTTACTCTTTCTTTGTCTTAACAAAAGTTCCAGCCGTCCCTCTCTGGCATACTGCAGGATTGGCTTAAAAAGTTGCTACCCCCGCCCAAAACAATGGCGTGTAAAAAAGAATAGTAGCGCTGTCTCCCTCGCACAGGTTCCTTTCGGCTGCCTCGTCAGGGTGTCTAAACGTCGTTTTAAGTAGGAATTTTCTTGGTTAAATTGCCTGATTGCGAATCGTAGGAGAGAATCTAATTTCGGAGGTGTGCTTTGATTTTGAAATCGGAGTAATATTGTTAGGATCGTTTTGGAATTTAATGCGATACTTCGATCATTTTCTAGTATTAAGGTTTTGTTTCAGTGCAATAAGCCATCAGGACGTGGCACACTTTGGGAGAGGCCTATGCCCAGCACTGGACTACAACAGGCTAATGATAACGGCCTACTTGAACGCATAATGTTACTAAATGGTTTTGGCCGTAGTCTTTTATTTTCAACACAGTAGGCGATAATATTTTAATTGAGTTATTTGGAAAGTCAATAACATCTAACATTAAGGTTGCTCACTAACCTTACACCCCTCCAACAATCCGCACTGAGCCCGCGTGTTGGAGTATGGCTCGTTCCACCTCATAGTTGAGGTGAGGCCTGTGCCCAGCAGTGGGACGTATATAGGCCGTTTAAGTCCGCCTTAATTTTTCTTTCATGTGAAACATGTGTTTTACTTACAAATGTTTAACACATTTGTCTAGTGTGCAATGAGTGTTTATCTATCTAAGTTATACACGAATGAGTCGATATGATCACTATGTGATAAGATTGAGAACGTCAACAGTATTTTAAAATTAATGTTTCATATTTTTTATTCAGGTAAAGCATTACACAGTGCTTTCGAATCGTCGTTTTTTTTTAAGCCACGTCATAAACATAAAGTAAAGCAAAGTAAAAAAATAATTTATTCATGTAAGCTTAAACAAGCATTTATGACACGTCAAGACAAAAAATCAAAACATCTAAATGATCAAAGTGACTCTACCACCGGTTCGAAAGTTACTTCTATCGAGAAGATTCCGGCAAGAAACTCGATACTTAGTTACTCTTTTCAATCTTGTTTGATTACAATAGTTGAAGTTACATATCAAGTATAGACAAGACTTATTTTTTAAGAAATCTCTTTTTAGAGATAAGCTCACCTGTACTTTTACTGTCCTAAATATTGACTTTTGTAATTGTCTTTTTGTGTACAAACTTATAAATAAAAATAAATAAATACTTATTTGGTGCTTATTATTAAAATAAAATACATAAACTGAACATAATGTGGCTCTACCATATTATGTTCAGTTAAAGAAGACCATAGAGTATAATAAAACAGTAATAAAACCTTGTTTTCTCCTAATTAACATTTGTTCCAAAGTTGTATAAACACCAAAAATTGTTTCCATTTTTAACCGTAGTTAAATTAAATGAGAAAAAGTTCAGCTGTCCATTTTTAACACTTATCACTTTGATTTTCGGTTGGTAGGTGAGCCTCTTTTTCATGAAAGTTTGTTTAGTGCCGGTGCAATCAAACTCTGAAGCCTAAGTAAAAAGATTTCAAGAACAGGCACATTACCTCATAATTCTCCTTATATTATTTTCTAAATGCGAACATGTTTTCAAAGAACAACCTGTGTTTGTAATGTGTAGTTTGTATTTAAGTTCGCATTAAAATTAAACCCTAAAAAGCTCTAAGACCCAAAGGCTCTGAGTAAATAACAAAAATTAACTCCGAAAATTACTGAACAAATTGTGTAATTTACGTCCCACTGAAGCTAAAAATACATGAAAATCTCGCAAAACAAAATAAGCGCATTAAAACAGTAGAAAAGGACCGTGTTTCGTTCGCAAACAACGAAATCCAGTATTGCGGTTTAGTAGTCGGCAGCTGAGAGAATCCGACAACTCACGCGTAAATTCCTATAAGAGAGAAAGAGAAGAACTACTTTAGAAAAGGACAAAACATAATAGGGTGGGGCGTAAATAACCAACCACTCAACAAAGACCTCCCATAATGTCGAAAACTCAAAACGAAAGAGGTCAGAGAGGTTTGGCCGCTTAGTACCGCCCAGCCAGTAGACACACACGATACAATATGGGTTCATAATAGGTGCTAGGCATCGGTTTAATAAAATAATTCAGTTGTTAGAAACTACTTCGCGGGGTAGGTATCCGAACGCGTTCCGTTTTCGAATTCGATTGATGGAAGATAGTTGATGTTCGGGAGTGAGTGGAACTTTTTGGTGATTGTGTTTTTTTTAAATTGTGTCGTGGCTTTTTTTTTGTTTTTTGAGTGAGGTGAGTTTTTTTTTCGGTAATTATATGCTTTGTGTCTTTATTGCATTGGCGGTATTTATGGTTAAATAAAAAATAATAACGATTTCAACGAAATTAGTTAGGTACTCGCGTATTTATTTATTCAAGCTTATCTCTTAAAGTGCATATTTTTTTGAATTATAGTTGTCTTCGGGAATACTTTTTAAAAATAGTAAAATACTTTGAATTGAAGAGTTCTTAGGTAAAAATACGTCTAGTTGTAAAACTACGACCGTTCAACTTTAACGGAGTATCCTAAAAATTTAAAAAGCTGTTCCACTTTGAAAATAATGCGCAGAAAACCAAAATTAAGAAAAAAAACGATAGCTCGAGCGATTCCCGAAACTCCTTGCACTCTTGAATTCGAATACACCTGTCAGATAACTTATTTGTTACTTTCGTCATTTTCAGGCGCGTGAAGAATGTCATATTCTCAAGCTCAGTAGCAGTAGGTACCTATATTCACTTAATTTTGTCTAAATTGACCGTTATTTCGAGAAACTCTTTGTAAAAAAGAGGAATTCAAGTTTTAGATCGAGCGAAAAGAATTGGCAAAACTACTAGATAGGTGTACTGAAAGTTTTTTTTATACATAGGTACACGATTACGTTTGAGTGATTAGAACTGAGTCAAATGACATTTTAAAATTATATCTAAACAAATGAGGGAGAATACTTTAGAATACCACCTCAAGTTGAAGCCAATAGACAATTCAAGTTACATTTTTTCCTGATCACGATCGAAGTGAGATTTAGCGTTAGCCAGAATAGCATAGCTGGCCTTTCAGGTTTTGGTCTAACTTTTGATGCTTTATATGTAGGAAGTGAGATTGTAGTCAAATGACTGCCTAGTTCCAATAAAAAAAATGGCAAGTTTCTATGTTCAAAACCATTGTAATATGCATTATCGATAGCCTCTGCGTCTTTTTAAGGGGATTTAAGCAGTGACGTAGAGTTAGAATGAAGAAAGAAAAGAAAGAAAATACATTTATTATTCGGGACACTGTAACCCACAAAATATAAAATAACAGAAAGAAACCAGCACAAAACAATGAAACAAAATCAACATTGTAAGCTAGATACAGTCATTCTGTTCTGACTGAAAGAACAGACTCATTTGCGAACGATAGCCTTCCGCGCAACTAACATTTGAATCAATTAATATTAAATTTAATAATAAGGAAAGCAAAAAAAACATGATGAAGTAGATTATCGTTCGGTTGTATATTAATAAATAAAAATAAAGAACAGTCTTGACGCCCCACTGCACTTCTAGGCACATCTAGCCCTCCCATTAAGTACTTAAATGAAAATTCCTAAAAACCACAGTCTAAAATTGTAATAAAAACGATGTTTCCAATATTTACTTTAAGTATTAAAATCCGTCTTCTTAAACTAAATGTCTCCCGAAAACATGGAACTACAAACTTGATGATGTTTGTTGAAAATGTGGTCGATGTCGAAGATAGCTGTGGTAACAAACGAAGGATATAATAAGAACTTTAGTAAGGCTTTTGATAGGGTAAACGATTATGTTTAAATATTTTACGCAGACATTGGCACATTTAGGATTCTAAATGTGCCAATCATTGCCAAGAATTTATTTTTTTCTTAAATACGAGCGTGAGGTGACCCTTCAACTCTTCTATCTTGCCGTGCCCGATAGGGTCCATAACTTGTACTAACTAAGCTTTTAGGTAGATTCTTATACATATGGTGTGCAATAAAGAATATGAATATGAATAAGGCATAGCAACACCGACTCCTTTCAAACTATAAGTAAGTTTTCTTGATGCTTTCCCATTAACGATACTTCGAAACGATACTAAGAAGAGTATAGCCGTCTATTTGTGGTGAATCCATTCCATTCAGTTCAGGGGTCATTCCATTCCCTAAAATATGGTTAAGTGGAGTGATGGCTGGATCACACGTCAACTTGTGAACAGATGCCACCTTCGGAACTGGTCTGCTCAAGTTAACTTGGTTTACCTCAGTTTACTTACTGTATGACTCTGTTGGTTTATTCAAATATTCACTTTGTACTGTAAAACATTGGACGATTTAAAAAGATTAGCAGCTGAGTTCTTGCCGGGTCTTCTCAGTAGAAACAACCTTCCGACGCCGGTGGTAGAGTCATATTATGTACCTACATGTATTTTAAGTATTGTTTATATATTGTATTATTATGTGTATGTTTATTAATGGTTAAAATTAAGATTCTTGACGATTCGAAAGTACTGGGTAATGGTCTACTTGAATAAAGAAATATTGAATTTGAATTTAATGCAACGCTTTAGCTAATTCTTACTTAACTTCGCGACCGTTTTTCATTATTTGCGTATAATATATTAAACAGATAAGAGTGGAGTGTTTGACTTTCCCATCAAAAGTCGAAAAACGCTCATACAGTTATTATCGCTATATTATCGTTAAATATTAATATTAATAAACTCACTTTATCCGATAGGGTACAGCCACGTGCCGTAGGTGTTGATAATTAATATTCATTATATTATGTGTTAATAACTACCGTCCTTCGTGACACTTGAATTTTTGTGTGGAAAAAACAAATGAACGTAGGAAAAATAAAACACCTAGCTATAGTCGGGGAATGAAAGGGTTAATCAAACCAATAAAAAGTATTGGCTCAACTGTCAATCGTGAAGGACATAGGTACGTCTAATCGAATTTTAATTCTATTGTCAAACAGTAAAGCATACTTACTTTTCGACATACTGTCGCCTGTTACATAGTTCAAAAAGGTAACATAACAAAGGTAACGTAAATGAATTTATTTGAAAATTGGTCAACCTTTTCATTCCGTGACTTTACAATCAGCAGATTAAACTAAAACACATTATTATTATTATTTATTTATTTATTATTAAAATCAACAAAGATAAAATATTAAATTAAAAGCCTCGCAAACCACTTACGCGGTTGACTGCGAGTGCAAGTTAAATAATTAACTAAATTAATTAAATTAAATATTGAATATAACTAACATAACATTACTAATGACATATTTTTTGCAAACTTAAGTAATGCCGTTTAAGCGCAGTGCCAAATTCTTTATTAGCTATTTTTGCAACTTCAGGCGGCAGGGCGTTGACCAAGTATGGTAAGCGTTTGTCCAGTGTACGGTCGCCGTAATAATTATGAACCCTGGGTACAACGTACTTGCCGCTCAAAGCAGCCCTGGTGCATTGACTATGTTGTAACGGTGTCAAACGCTCACGACCCTCATGGTTATTTTTTAGCAAAAGGTATTTATGTTTTAAAGTGGCCGGTAAAATTCCACAATAGTTAAATAATTGGTAGTAGTTCTTTTTGAATTTACTTTTAGTTTTATTGTTCACAAGTAGTTTAAGGAATCTGATCTGTAATGCTTAAATTTTATCAAGATATGTTTTGAATGTTAACCCATAACTGTCAAGAGCGTAGGACACCACTGACTCTACCATAGTCAAATATAACATTTTCATTATTTCCAATGGTACCCTATACTTTAAGTGACCCTATACTTACTTAACAATAATCTGAGTTTATTACATATGAAGTTAACATGACCAGACCACGAGAAATGTTCGTCCATTAATAATCCTAAGTATTTCACATTAGATGCTCTTTCGATTGGTAGACAGTTACAAGTTGAAATTGGCTTATTGTGGAAACAATCATACGAATGTGCAATTAAAGGATCATGGTTTACTACGGAAATTTGTGAATAAGGTGACCTAATGAAGCTGTTTTCATCTTTATCAGGTATAATTTAGTTTTTGTACAACACGACTCAGATGTTACTTAGATTATTATGCATAGGTTTTCCAAAAAGTAAAACTTGTTGATGGTTGGATGGAGCCTTTGCCCAGTAATGGGTTCCTAATAGTTAATTAAGATAAAATATAGGTTATTTTTATTTTTAGCATTAGGGATAATGCATTATCATCTTACTAAAGATAGGAAAACCAGAAAAAGACAATCGGTCTACCTGGCATCAGGTGGGATTCGAACCCGCATCTTTCGCAAACCGGGCGACTGCACTAACCAATTATGCTACCGAGACCATTAACAGACCGGCCGAATTGCTCTGGTGTATTATACCTGGCAGCCAAAAAAACCTAGTTTCATCTTAATCGAAAGTCAAATATTTGCAATAATGTTTCTTTCGGGTGTTTAAGGTATATGCCTAAACATTGGTGAAACACACCTGGCTGCCATGTATAATACACCAGAGAAATTCGGCCGGTCTGTTAATGGTCTCGGTTGGGGAAAACGGAAGCCTGAACATTCACATTAATCCTACTAATATTATAAATGTGAAAGTTTAGGAGTGTGGATGGATGTAAGCGCCGTGTTGCTCTTTCACGCAAAAACTACTGGATGGATTTTAATGTAACTTTACAATTTTAAAGCTTAGCTTATACATCTGAATAAACATAGGCTACACTGAAAAATATTTCTTTTTTTTTTAAACCAAAGTTGACGCGGGCGGCCACTAGTTAAAAATCATCAAAGACTGTAACAAAACATCGAGGGTATGTTCAAGAAGCGGTTCGAGTAAATTGTAAAATAGCGAATGCTCGATGTTCTGATACAAGTGAATGCTCTGGCCTATACCCACCTCAAGATATAGCATTAAATCTTGTCCCATTTTCCGATAAAAAATCAAAAGCCATTCTTTTTGTGTAGGTGTTAGATTGCTGAGCGTTAATGATTTCTTCAAATATTAGCTCATAACGAATATTTGACGAATATGATTGGCTGTTGAGAGCTCGCATACCGTTGGCTGAGGTCAAGCACCAATCGAATATTGTCAAGTAGGATAAGTCAATCGTTGAATAATTAACCGATTTTAAATTAAAGCTAAGTTATTTCAGTAAATAAAAAATGGGCAAAAGCGTCGTGGATCAGCGGTTAAACACTCTCTCTCGTAACCTAGGTGGTCTTTAGTTCAATACTCGCTGAAACACCTGTTTTCTATTCCATGTGCAATTGGCAGTGACCTCTCCGTTTATGGAAAACCGATAAAAACATAAGCAACCCGGATAACGTTGGGCTCACCCCTCACCACGTTGGCTTAAACGTTGGTTGGTTGGTTAAGATGTTTCTCGATGAAATGTGTGCTTCTGAATGTTACGTTGACCATTACGGCAACCACCAGTGTGTCTCTGACTGATAATAGCAGCCCCGTTACTTCATACGCGTGGAAGGAGCTTGAACCCCTATTTCACCCCCTAAGGGTTGAATTTTTAGAAATCCTTTCAAGCACTGAGAAACTTTCTTCACAAAAGTTTAAAAAAATAGTTTTGGCTGTGCGTTAATATATAAGTCAGTCGTTTTGCCTTTTTTTAAGAGATTTTTGGTTTAAAAACAAACATATTACATTAAACAGGCGTAGATAAGTTATGTCAGTACAGACGCAAAGCCAAAAATTGTCCACAGGGACGACGTAGTTAATTTTGACAGTACGATTATTTACTAGAGCGTAAACGAGCCAGATAAAATGTACTCGTCTGACGCGCATTGTCGTCTCAAACTGTCAATACTGTCAATGCTTTGCTCAGGGCCCTAACCATAAGCTTATAGAAAACAATCTTGTTTTAAAGTAAGACTGCTGCAGGACTGCGGAAGGAATGCTCAAAAACCGTACCATGAAGTCAATCATTTTAGTCCTGCGAAGTGTTGGGAAAGAACGAATGATTTTTTAGAAAGCCAGAAAGGGATAGCGCTATATGAACTATATAGCACCATCTCTTTCGAAGTCTACGGTCCGAATTGTCTTAAAGCATGCTTGGAGTAAAATTTCGAGAAAAGAATACTTAGCATGAATATTCTTGCAAAAAAAACTGTTTATACTGGCATTGACACTAAAGATAATATTTTCTAAAAAGGCCAGCCGAAATTAGTCTACAACGATCATCATTCGGTCAATTTTTCATCCAAGGGGTCCAAAGCCTAAAACAATCTTAATTTGGTTTTGATGTGAGCGTGGCTTTTTGACAACCAGCAGCCTTAATGCAGGAATACTTTTACGTCAATTCTGACACACGAAAAAAGTTCCGTGAATGCAACTTCTTCATCATTGTTTTCCAAATAATATAAAAACTAAACATCATCAAGCCCCTCGAGCCACAGTGGACTCTTTCTTAGGACCATAAAATAGCTTGACAAATATTTGTTCATTGATTTAGGCGGCTGATTTATTTTAGTGCGGAAATGTGGTTTGTGTCGTTTTTCCTTTGCTTCGGCGGTTATCTTTATACCTACCTACTATCGGTAGGTACACAAAGAAGCTCAAAAAGCAACAATAAATAAACTTGTTAGTGGAACGAAAGTCATCGCTTAAGATACTTTATTGTGAGTTCATTAACGTGAATGTTCATATTGTGTTTGGTTTTGAAACCTTAAGGCATGTTGAATATTTTGTTTTCAAGTAACAGCTGGAAATATGAAAGATACAGACTACAATTAAGCCGCGTATCCACTAGGCATTCATTGACGAGCACCGCGTGACGCTCAACATGTCCGGCGACGTTGCACAACAGCGCGCGTGGTTTAAAACATGACGCGCGGCGTGTAGGTAGTGGAATGACGCGCGGCGTGTAGGTAGTGGAGTTGCGCGTCGTTGATCAACATGCTGAGCTTCATGTTTTGCACCATGTCGCGCGCAGCAAATGTAGCCGAGAAAAAACGACGGCTTTAAGTGTAGTGTAACTTTCACAGTGAAAGATGTTAGAAACTAGTTTAAAATAAAATACAAAGTATAAGTCGAATCTTTATTTCACTTTCCACAGTTTCACATATGCATGTGCATGCATGTAAGACATTCAAACCGTTAACGTTTATTGTTCACAGATCATTGCTACCTACCGACAAGGATTGTCTGGACTGATATGCTTGTGTTAAAATGCACAACATTTAGCAATTCTGAAATCCAAGATAAAACATCTATTCAGAAATCCTATGACTTATTGAATCCAAATCCATGTCTTCACAAACTTATCAAAACTTTGTCTTCCTGCTGCTAGATTTATCAACCTTTACTTTCTGGGCGGAGATTAAGGATCATGCCGTTATTGCTTAGGATGATGAATAATCATTAATTTTACAATCATAAATATAAATAATAACTAGTTTTCCTGTTTCATTTCACCACGCTGGTTGTCATGACATGACATGACATTGACATGTTTTCGTGTCATAGTTAGCTATGGAAAAAAGGGTTAAAAAGTAAATTGTTGCTGCCAGAATGTATATTTTTCTTTGTGAAATAGGTAAACTCTAAGCAGTTTTATAATAAACTTATTCGAATATAGATAACTGACTAACTATCACTGAGCAGTTAAATGGGGGCCTCTTTCTGCCCACTAGCGCCACCAATAGTTTTCATGAATTGTGGTTTTTTTTAAGATATTTAAACAAACACTGTTCAATTATGATCCTAAAATAAGATATTATCTGTACATAAAGATGTTGACAGAATAAATTTATCTATATTGAACAGTTTTTATCAAAATATCTGATATAAACCTCTATTAATAAAAACACGATTGGTGGCGCTAGTGGGCAGTAAGCGGCACCTTATATTTCATATTTTTGACGAATTAGGGAAAGACTAAAATCATTTACACAAAATTAACATTGGGTAATTTTAACACTATCCTTCTGTTTTCATAAGATAAAACTTGTACTGTTGGTTTCGGACACATGCCTACCTACTTAAATACATAATGAATACAGTGCTTGATATGATAGGTACAAAGTGCCCCGTCGTATAGCACGTCATGATACTGAAATATCGTGATTGAAGTATCATACTGATATTTTAAATGCGAAAGTTTGTATGTTGCAACCGTGCAACCGTGCTTTACAATGCTTATGTTCGCAGCAAGCTGGAGTTCGGTGCGATTATCTGGGCCCCGCATGAAGACAAGTACTGTCTTATCGTGGAGAGGATCCAGAGAAAGTATGCGCGTTGGTTGTACAAAAAAAAATTCGGATACTATCCATTTTTGTACCCATCGTTGTTTGTTTTAGGCATGGTGGAAATGGATACCCTAGAATTCAGGAGAGTTCTACAACTTTTGTTGTACTATTTAGGCATAGTGCGTGGCAAAGTAGATTGTCCAACAATACTGGGCCAAGTAGGACTTTTAGCTCCTAAGCGTCTGGGTTGGAACGAGGGGGGGACTGTGGCACCTCGGCGCCACCCGCGCCTACTGTGGCGGCCGCAGACGCGCACCGCGTACGCTGCTCACGCGCCTACTACCCGCGCACTTAACCTTATCAGTGACATGCTCGCCCATGACTTTAGTACCGACCTATTTGCTGATCACTTCGGATCGTTAGTAAGGAAAGCCAACCATTACGTGAATTGTATACTATAATGATATTGTTAATTTTTAATTATGAATGTAAATTTGACTTTGTTTTTTTGTTTAATTTTTTATCGATTCGACATTTTGTTTTATTGTTTATTATTTTTTATTGATATCTTATTTTTCGAAATTTAGTATTAAGTTTAACATGTGAAATAAACATACTGACGATTTGGGAAACTGTAAGTCAGTATGTAATATAATTATAAATAAATAAATAAATAAATAAATAAATGTGTGGATGGATAGATGTGTGTTGCTCTTTCACGTAAAAACAACTGAATGGATGGATACTAGACGCATGTTTAATTTCTTTTCTTTTTGTGAATACCTACATACTTATTAAACACTAGCTGTCCCGACAGACTTCGTGCTGTTGTCAAACGTAAAGTGTCACGTGACGGGTAGGAACATTTGCTAAGAGAAAACCAAATTATAGCTCTGCACTACATTCCTAGCATTTCTCATGTTTACTCACCTTTTAAACCTTCCCTGGACCAATACAACTATTCCAAAACCAAAATTAGCCGAATCGGTCTGGCCGTTCACGAGTTTTAGCGAGACTAACGAACAGCAATCCATTTTTATATAAAGAGATATGAAACACCCAGACCAGTACCAACAGACATACGGGGATCGAACCCGCGACCACTGCACACTGGTGTAATAGTCCACTTGTAAACCATCACACCAAACCGATTGTAAGTGTATAATAATAAAATTACCTTTCAAGTGCTGCAAATAATGAGTTAAAACAAATACATTTTTGGAAATGATTTATTACCGTTTTTGTTTAATAAACTTAAGTCACCCAGTACTGCTGCGAATGCCTCAGATCTGCATCAGATTACTTCAGTCGCTCTATTTTTGAGATAGCATTGCATTTTACACTCGCTTAATTTTTTTAAAGTTTGAGATATTTATGTCCATGTTTCCATTTTTTGTGATCAACGTTCGTTTTCTTTCTCCTGAATAGGCATGATACAAATAACATAAAACCATTGTGGACAATCATTTCAAATCTCTTTTCAACAAATAGAACTAGGGGAAAACCCTTTCGAGGGTACCTCAACGCTCGTTGGGACCACGAGATCATCTCTACTTCGGCTTTCCTGCTGGGTCCTACAGTACACGGCCCTAGGAAAGCGACTCTGCTTCTGGATCCAGCGGCCCCAGGTGCACTTCAATGAACTGAAAAGTACTTTCAGGAAGGCTGATGAAACAAAACACGTTTGGTAGCAACTTAAAATAGAGATAAAACTTATCCCCTTATGGTATACCTAAGAGTAGTATTTATTATTTATGTAGGTATCTGAAGTGAAAAATATACAAATACAAAACAGCTTAGCTTTGGTAAATGAATCTCAATTTGACTGACAGACGTAGCTTAGTTTTCATGGCATTTGGTTTTTTAATTGATTTTAGTCTCAGTAACGGCTTGGCATGATAAGTACATATTTAAGAGTGAACAACCAGAATCATCATTCGTTTTTTCCCCACACTTCGCAAGATTACTTTGTTGGATGTCATTTGATGTCAATAAAAGTAATATTGAATTAAGCTTGCTGCAAAAGTAACGCAACCTTACTTGTAAGCGATTGTGTATCACACTAGGGATTATTTTTCAGAATTTATTATTTGTTTTGGAATATAACGCAAACTTTAGTTTGTTATTTTATGACCTAATTTATTCTATTATGTTTCTATATTTTTTTGGGGAATGCTTAAAAGCATTTAGTTTTAATAGGTATTCTTGCTTAGTTGAAATGAATAAATCGGTTTTATGGGAACATTTAGTAGGGTGAAGAAGACTCGCACCTCATCGTCGAAATGTATTCAAGATAAATTTATGATACAATATTGTCTACTTAGTTAACTTAGTTAAATAACATTATGAATAATCTTTTATTTAACTTCTTTACCTAATAAATAACCTACCTTTAGTTAAAGAGAATACTTTTCTAACGATAGAATTTGTTATGTAAATTAATGAATAAAAGTAACCCGTGTGAACGCGCTGTTGCCAAATTTCACGTAATAACAAAATTTTAATTGTCATGGCAACAGATCACGTGATGCCTTAAAACAATATTGCTGATTGTCAAAAAGCACTTCATGGTACCAATTTCTCAATTTTGTATGGGCTCTGACAGCAATATTGCTCAAGGATAGCAGGACTTAATAAGTATTGTTTTGAAGACGTCATGGTACGAAAAAGCAAAGTAACATTGAAATAATCTTGCTTTAAGAGCTCATGGTTAGGGCCCAGGTACCCGAAAAGTTCTGATTTCGGGTGCCACTTTTTTAGCACAAGTAACCTATCTACATTTTTTATTATAATCATTGTTTATATGTATAACAGAATGCTCATATAAACTTTAACATTGTTCCAGGCCTGAAATGTGACATCAAGCCATGTCCTCCCAAATAATGACAATGTACCGCCGAGACTCCAGCGAGCAGAACCTCGAGATAGAAGATGCTGGCAGTCGCTCCAGCAGCCCCAAGAACATGAAATACTACAAACAACTAGACGAAGAAAAGACCATATTGAACCAGCAAAAGAAGTCGTTTTGCATCGACGCACTCCTCTCACGTCACATTGAACCAGAAACAAGTATAGACAATAGAATGACGCAGCAAAAATATTTAGCGTTAATTCAAAATAAGAACTACATCAATCGGTTTGAGAACTATGATGCACAGATAGAACAGAATACCATAGATAAGTATCAAGGGCAGAGTTTTGAGCAGAGAGCAGAGAGTCCGCGGAGTGGTCAGAGCAGTCCTAGGAGTGGGAGTCCAGGGTCGGAAGATGGGAACAGGTCAGGGAGTTACAGTCCTCCTATATCGCCTGGAGTGGAGGGAGGGAATGAAGAGTATGAAAGTTATAGACCTGGTAAGTTCGATCCGAACTCAAAATTTTAAGAAAGCGCATCTTACTCTGTCTTTTGTGTTTTTCTGGAGTGTTTTCACTCTTAAACTGATAGACCGATTTTGTTTTTTTGAGACGCAGATAGAGTGAATCTCAGGAGAGGGCATGAAATTGTTTTTATTAAAATATAGGCTAAGAAGGTTTGCAATAAGTTCACTAGCGCTGGTGAGCTAGATCTATATAATTTGCTAATTATTCCAATTTGGGAATTTGACCTATTTAGTTCAGTTTATTTTCCGGAGTGAATGATTTGATTTGATTAAAAGAGTGTCTTTTTCATAACTTTCAAAAGTGTATTTGTACCACCAAATACACATACTCTTTCGTTAAAAAAAAGAGGAAATAACCTATTTTTGTATCGTTCCTTGCTTTATCGTTTCAAATAAGTACGTGATACGTAAAATCCCCCTGGAACCGATGTAGAGTACATTTGTTTTTTACTTTTTGCGTTTTTTTACCAATATTATAAGTTTCCAATGGTACCTATTTCTTTCGATAAGAATTAAAAACTTGTGAGGAAAATGAAGTAGGTGGATACTTAGTAAATTCGGGTATTACCACACCCTACTTATTAGTTAAAGTACCTTATTTGTAAATAGTGCATTGGATATCATTGAAGCACAAATATCAAATGGTTTAAATGAAATCAATTCAATAAATTGAAAAATTGTTTCTGTAGCATGAAAGACATCAACGCGCTACGTAGTCAAGAAAATTGTTTCAGAAATTCTTTTTTTCTTTTCACTCGAAAGTTTTTAAATGACACACAAATGAAGGTGGGTTGTCCTTATAAATAATTTTCCTCCAACTAACATAGGTCGAGTCGCGCATTTCTTAGAGTCAAACTCCCCGAATTCGTCCATAAACATTTAGTGGCTATAATCAAGTAATTTAAGTAAAGGAAGATAAGGTTAGTCGTAATATTGAAAAAACATTACAAAAAAGGGGAAACTTTGTGTTTTTTTTCTGTCGAGTGAAGTTTGTGAAATCATGTAACTGAATGCGATTTTAACTAGATTAGATACATAAATAATACATAGGTAAATGTAACATCGCCTTCTATGTGTCAGATGGTTTCTAAATATACCGGTACCGCAAGTACCTACGGCCTACCTTTTGTGATACCTAGTTAAATACAAACAGACATGCTGTTCATATTGATCTGGGTATCACAAAAAAGTATCTAAGTATCCGTTGTCTTGTATCCTATAGTGAAATTTTTGCATAGTTTGGGACTAGACGGCGCTGGTGTGGAATAATTTCCAATGATATTTATTTATTCATCTTTCCCTCCACAGGTATAATCCCCAAACCAGGCCTCCTGCCCCAGAACCCGGCACTAGCAGCGGCGCACTCAGCAGCCCTCTTCAACTACCCGCAGCTCTCCCCCGGGGCCCTTCCCCCTGGCGCCCCCATGCCCTCCGCCTTCCACCACCCGGGGGATAGGGTGCTGCATCACATGCAGCTGGAGTGGCTGGCCAGGACCGGCATGTTTTATCACAGGATACCTGAGCTTGGAGGTGAGTGTAGTTGTAAGTTTGATAAAGTAACATCATCATTTTGAACTCTGGGCACAAGTCTCGCCTAAACTATGAGGCGTCGCAAGCTAAACTCTAACAAGCGAACCAAGTGTGTATGGCTATTATTGTTTTTAGCATTTTCCATGCAGTATCTTTACTAAAGATCTGACAACCAGAAAAAGACATTTGGTCTTCTTGGCATCAGGCGGGAATTGAACCCGCATCTTTCGCAAACCGGGCGACTGCACTAACCACTGTGCTACCGAGACCATTTACAGACCAGAAGATGCGGGTTCGATTCCGACCTGAAGCCAAGATGACCAAATGTCTTTTTCTGATTTTCTGTTCTCAAGTGCGTATGGTTTGAAGTGTGTGAGCTTAAGTAGTCGAATGTTATCATTCCGCCAATTAAAAACCTAAACGTTGAGTTAAATTGCCTTAAAAGATTACAGTACTTAAAATTTTATAAGATTACAACGTCCCCTAGCCTTTGTCACTTTAGTAAATTCCATCAAAAACATATAAAAATCTTTTCGTTGTAAAATTTATGAATTCAATATAAAATTATCCATAAACGTTCTAGCCGTTCTATTTTCACCATAAGTGGTCATTACCACCCTTACTCGGGTAGCGGCACCTGTTATGGCACCGACCCATTTATGGACCGTCAAATCTCCCTTGAGTTATTAGGGTAGGTGAACCAAATAGGAACGTTGACTAATGGTTTGGCACTTTGGATTTAATCATTGATCTGATCATTTCCAACTTTGATTATATTTTAGTTCTTGGATTCATTGAGAGTAAGAAAGGCTTGATTTACCTTTAAAAAAATGTTGGAAGGATAACGTACTGATTAAATAAGGTGGGAGAGGGGAGTATAATATTTTTCTATTTTAAAATATTAATATTTTTATGTAGTATTTAGACGGTCACCTTCATGTTAAAGAATACCTAACAAGTAGTTATTTGCTTCACAAAACTAAAAATAACTTTTAATTAAAGTTTGAAATACCCGAGTAAATAATTCGGTCCAGAAACATTGATGAGACAACGCATATAGCTAAAATACACCCGAAAAATTCGGCTGGTCACCTAAAGCCTCAGTAGCTTAGTGGTTAGAGCAGCTGTCCCATTTATGAAAGAATTCCGCGAAAATAATGAAATAGGATATGCCGGATGCCTCTGCTCAGCAGTGGGACAATATACACTAGGTAAAAGAAAAATCACATTTTACAAGGTGTGGCGCAACTTTTCTCTATATTCTCAACGTCATGAACACTTTCAACTTATACGTTAACTCTCGTGATTTCCATATAATATGATGTATTGTACTTGTATTAGCAATTTATGAGATAAACAGTAAATTCATCATTTTATAGATATTTTCTGATCCCAATCTATGATTGATCGGAGTATAGATCGATATTGATAATCCCATCTTGTTTACTGAAGTTGTTCTTACATTTTCAGCTTCATTTATCTTAAACGAAAGATAAATGTTGTTGACTCAATTTCATGAGTGTCACAATCTAGATATTTCTTATTATATGGTCCCAATCATGTTTTTAAACACGGACGCGTCACGACAAATGATGATGTGGCAGATCTTTGTTCCTGTAATGGTCACACCAGCGTTGGTTGGCTGTTCGGCAATCTACATGAAGGACATTGAATGGCAAATCGGCCAACGGCTGTCTACTCGGCAAAAACGAAGAATACCTTCGTACCTGCGTACAACAATATTCCTTTACTTGTTGAACTTTTAAAGACCCAGATTAATAAATAAAGACTTGACAAGTAACTCGGATCAGCAGCTACTCTTTTCACAATCTTTTAAAACGTTTTAGTGGTGTTTTTAATAAGTAATGATTTAACAGAACAATTTTACTCTACCTTTAGATAGATTTTATTTTTGTGAAAAAAATAATAATTAAAAACAAAATTAACTTGCCTAACTAATTCATAACTTTTAAACTTCACTGAGATACGCTTGAACAAACATGCTCTATGCGCAACCAGACTCACAGAACCAATTACTTTGCTTTTGAAACAAATTAGCTACAAAACGAAGAACTAAAACTAAACATATTCCAAAATTAGAATCTTTTGACACCCAAATTTCCAGTTTTTATCGACACCATCTAAAACCCTAGACTAACAGTGACTATAGTCGCAGAGGGTGATTGAGTGGCATGTGTCGGCAAACAGGGGAGAGTACAAACAGGCGGACACCTCGACAATGCACTGATTCACAACGGACCGGGAGTTGGCGAGTGTGGCGTTTATACGTGACACGATCTGAGAAAAAAGGATACGGCGGAGCCTAAGATTATCTTTTTGCGCTGAAATAAAAAAACAATATAGATTTCGTCGTAATTTTTTGATGTCAGCTGTTAGGCTTCAGGCGTCATTAAATACATGCAACATTATTGACGACTGATTTGGTGTAATTGTTGAGAAGTCGGCTACTACACCAAAGGACGCGGGTTCGATCCCCGCACAGTACGAACATTTGTGTGCATGAACATGTCTGTCTGTATTGGTCTGGGTCTTTGGCATGTATATTCAGTATGTATTTACAGAATAAAAAGTAGTATGTTTATCCGTTATCTAGCAACCCATATAAACGAGCTATAAGGTAAAACGGCCTAATAACGACCCCCTAAAATCACTGCCTATTAACGACCAATTTTTAAATCATTTATTATTGGACTAAATATAGGTTCTACCAAACTAGCAACTTCAAAATTCGTTAGGTAATTTTGTTGGCCAACAAAAACAATTCAGTTTGTGAGTCTTAATAGTCAGAGAATAAAATAATTAAGCGTTAAGTTGGACGTGACCGAAATGTACGCACATTTCATAGTGCTGCGTCTCCACTCATGAAAGTACACCTAGATATTACTTAGGGGAAATATCATACTTAAACTGGTTCATCTTGTTGCTATCAATAACAACTGTAATCTAAATATTAGTCTTCCTAAATAACCCTTAAAATAACCATAATTATTGGTTTTTATGACATAAAATCATGTTTTAATTGTTGGCGGTAATAGAATGAAAATTTCACAATTTCATTCTAATAACGAGACCATGTCGTTGTTCGCAATTCGGCAACATTTAGTATTTTCGAATAAAGGGCAATTATTAACCACTTTAATACATTAGTTTCTTTTTTGTTCAATTCATAACATTGTTTTACTTATTGGGATCAATTAACGACAACAGTTTTTCTTCGCGATTTCGGGTGAAACTCGCTTCAACGTTAGCTATTATCCCTATTATTTGATGTTATTATACGTTAAATAAATTCATTTATCACAATAAATGACTACTTCTTATTTCAAGAAAATACATGGTCATGTCATTGGATTGAACAGCTTTCTATAAACTAGATGTTTTCAACTGTTTGTTATAAATTGTTTTGGTCGGTAATAGAATATTGTAATCTTCATACTTGATTCTATTACCGACACACATAGATTTTAATTTAACTAACTAAAAGACCTGATAAAGATCATAGGGTTTCGGTGGATGCAGGCCGCCTACAACTGGTTCGTCTAGAAATCTATGTGGGAGGCCTATGTCCAATAGAGATCGTAGATCGTGTGACTGTTGATCATGATGATGATTCAATTAGTAGATCGTTAAAAGTAAGTTTAAATTTCTTTGAAGACTGTTCACTGAGACTGAGATTTAATCAATTAAGATGGCCAAAATGTAAGTGCTGTAGGAGTCATTTATGAATAATTTTGTATACAGTATAAAAATGGTAATCAATAACTCTTACAACTATTTTTAAAACATAATCGTTTAGGGAAAGTGGATTTTTTGTATGAGTCGGTAATAGAAACAGAAAAAACGGTAATAGACTCCGACTGCATTCCATGTTCGGTAATAGAAAAAACTGCTCTTTCGGCTTTAACAATTATTTATTAATTATCATGTGATGGAATACTAAATTTGAACCCTGAATACCATAGAATACTTTATTAAGATTCATTATAAATTATAATATCGTCCCTAAAGTAACAGCTTACATCTATTTTTTTAAATTTAATTCGAAGGCAGCTTAAACTGGCGGTAATAGGCCGTTTTACGTTAGCTCACCCCATGGCGCTGTGTAGAGTAATGTCCAGGGTTATTTGTTTATTTATTACAATTCGAAATGAATAGAATTATTTCTGTGCGTTTTGCTTGCTAGAAAATATAAAACTTGCGAGAAATCAACCAACCATAGGGCTAATAAGACACAAAAAGGTGGAAACATACTCAAAAAAATGTAACAGCAAAACGCGTCCCCAAATACACTCACTAAATGCAAATACTTATTTTTTTCAGTATCATCTTGTGAAATGAAAAC
This sequence comes from Udea ferrugalis, assembly GCA_950022985.1. Taxonomy (NCBI): domain Eukaryota; kingdom Metazoa; phylum Arthropoda; class Insecta; order Lepidoptera; family Crambidae; genus Udea; species Udea ferrugalis. The sequence goes on from OX465543.1 coordinate 6,899,746, forward strand.
CAATAAACCAATTGTGTTGTTTTCGTTTATAATTTTGGTCTTGCCATGCTTTGTTTGGAAGTAAGTGCTTACTATTTCTTTGTCTTTCTCTTTTGAGTGAATAATTGTATTCTTTTAGAGAAATAAATGTCTCAAAACATGAACCATGGAAAAAAACATATGCAGTTTAAAGAAAAAGATGACTTGTTGGTGAAAATAAACTATATTATCAAAAAACTAAAAATGAAAATTTAAAAGTACTTGTTTTTTGGTAATTGCGATAAAAGCTCAAAATTATTGCCCTATTTTAAATACATTCAAATTCATCCCCCTCGCCCACCCCTCGCTAATTTGTCTAATCACATTACCGCCCCCCCGGGTGATCGCAATTTATTCCAGTCAACTAAGGGGCCCCTAATGATGACACACATGCTCGAATTCGCTAAATGGTCAATAAATATTTGCGCAATAGTTTAAGTGCGTGTCAAAAATTGGTGCAGGTCCCGTTACATGTGTGGGTACCTTAATTTGAAAGGGCGAAAAATTTATACTGTAATAAGGAATTCAATCTTCTTTTACTTCTTTTCATTCTGTGATTGCTCATTCTTTTGATTTTAGAGTTAGAACAACTGCACAGGGAAATCGTTTATAATGCGAGAATACTGAGCACACCCTGATTATTTCAATACTTCTGTAACCAGACCAAACCTTCGCATTCCTCCAAAAAAAGGAGAAAATAACAATCTGCCACTCCTTCGATGAGATCTATGACGAATTTTATCTCAATAATTGTAAGTATTTGTAGCTAAACTGAAATGATAAGTTATTTAAGATAAATCGTCTGGATATTGTATTTATCTCATTTTATCTCGATAAGAAAGATAGATAGGTACCTAGAGATTATGTCTTACGCCATTCCTATTCACAAAGACCTATTTTTATGAATGGTTAGGTACAGATACTTATGTTCCTCTTTACACCTCAATCCAATGATATTTATCTAACTATAATATGTCTGGAGGCGTACAAAGTCTTGCAGAATACCTATCAGATAAAATTTTGATGTGTGCACTCTGCTCTTAGTATAAAAAAACAAAACACTTGATGTAGGTACAGTCAAGTTGGGTAACTTTGAATTTCAGTGTAACATTGAATCCACTGTTTAAGAACAGTAAAAGTACCTATATACTGTTGTTTATAGCTTGTTTTTGTTCCAAACCCCTCATAGACTCAACCACATCTTTTAGTTGGAGTACAGTCAGCCAAAAATTGCTCTCTTTGTCATTCATGATACAACGTCATGCCAAGTGTCAAGTTTGAATCATCTTCAGTGAGACTTTCTTTTTCAGTAGTAATAAGTTTCTCTTCAAAAAGATCGACATGCTTTTAGCGGAGCAAAATAGATCATCGGATTTAATAAGGTTAAACTAGTCACCCAATGACGTCAAATGTCAAGCGTCACAGATATCAGACAAAACGTCATAACATAATCGTGCATTGTGTTAAACTCTGTTAGAAAAGTCAACCTTAGCGATAGTTACATCTCGCAGAAACTATTGTCAAAAGTGGTAGACCACTTTCTTGGCTGACTCTACTTGTCAACAGTAACTAAAACTTGTGATCTAAAAGAGTGGATTCAATTTTACACCGAAATTGAAAGTTTCCCAACTTGACCTTACCTTTTTTTTATGTAATATATTTCCATTGTAGTACCAAACCAAGGGTCCACATATATGCGAGAGCCCTGATATGTGCGCCACGCTTTATAATTCGAACGAAAATGTAAATTATCGTTATTACCATTGAAAAAACGTCCGCCGGCAAAATACGCATTTTTCACCAATTCAAGTTCTCTAACGTCGGAAAGTCATAACATAACATAATATTATTATAGCCTCACGACCATACCCCATAATGGGTTAGTCAGAGGACACTGATTGTTGCCGTCATGGTGAATGGTATAATCAGAAGCCCACATTTCGGCAAGATAATTTGTACCCAACGTGGTAAGGGGCGAGCCTCGTAATCCGGGTTGTTTGGGTTTTATATCGATGTTTTCCATCACTTCGAACAAGTATAGACATGGGGAAAAAAAAGTAACATAAACGGTCTATATACGTCCCACTGCTGGGCACAGGCACCTCATCTATGAGGTGGATTGAGCCATACTCCAACACGCGGGCTCAGTGCGGATTGTTGCAAGGTTGGTAGGTTAGTTAGCAACCTTAATGTCAAATGTTATCAAGCCGCCCTAACCGACTAGGCTTAACGACTGACATCTAGTTTTTTTTTGCTACGTCAACCGGGACCAACTGCTTAACGTGCCTTCCGAAGCACGGAGATGCCCGTAAAATACATCAAAATATATTAAACTAGCGACCCGCCCCCGCTTCGCACGGCTGCAATAGGATGTTATTATACATATAAACCTTCTTCTAGATGCCTCTCTATCAAAGATTTAAGCATTCAAAGGGACATAGGGACAGGGAAAGCGACTTTGTTTTATAATATGTAGTGATGATGTACCTACTAATTTAGAAGATGCTGGCAGTAAATCAATGAAGTCTTAAAAGTAGTTCTTAATTACATCTCTCGAATTACTAATAATTATCCTAATTAGATAGAATTCAACGATCTTTAGAAGTTGATTTAAAAATCAACTGTAACTAAATTCCGTAGGGCTCGCTTAACGTGCAGTCTGACTGTAAGCGGGCTTTCAAACACCGACACAATAATTAATTAATAAGGTCCATACCTTATTAATTAATTATTGTGTCAGCATCAAAATCATGTGACTTTTTATAGTGTAGAGTAGTGTTCCAAAAGCATTCTGATTCTACAATCACAGAGACGTTTGTTGACTGTAGCGTCATTCAAATTTATAACAAGAGATAAATATACTATATTAGATACTAATGTTTCTAGACTGTAGTCTATAAAGGTAAAGATATAGGAGTTGTATCCCTTGGGTCATATATCCATATAGATGATTTCACTGGCACGCTGATCCAATTTTTTTTTAGTTCTGAAATTGCAATCGGCTAATAATAATTTAATTTCATAATTTATCAATCTCTAGCTGTTTTTCAAGTGACAGGCTTGACCTAGGTGTGGTCCATCACTACACTACAAATATTCTGCACTTGTTCTAATGGAAAAAATATTGCCTTAATTTTGACCAACTTCGAAGGAGGATGGTTGGTGGTGACTGTATTTTTTTCACTTTTGCTTTTTTTTGATACGGCACAAAACTAAACGGCCGCCATCAGTGGCGCCCCACCCCGCGCCCCGGGAGCCGTAAGCCAATTATCAGGGAGCAATTTATTCGCACAAACAAAGGGACGCAGCCCTTGCTAAATTAGATCCCCGTGAGTAGGGCGGGGAGGTGGTCGATGATAGTATCGATAGTACGGTCACCAAACATTAAACATACCATAGTCCAGTGAAAGAAAACTTGAAAAATATAGGAAAAAATAGTCCATAGAAAAAATAACAGCCGTTAAACGTCCAACTGCATAGCAGCGGCGCAGACTCAACTATGAGATGGGGTGAATCATACTCCAACACACGGGCTCAGTGTGGTTGGGTGTAAGGTTAGTGATAAACCTTGCTGTTAGATCATATCAAGCCCAAAGGTTCCAGGTTCAAGGCTTCTAACTAGGCTTAACGACTGACACTAGCGACGCCAGCCAGGACCAACTGCTTTACGTGCCCTAAAAATACATCTCTTTTGAACATCTCTAAATTTCACGCGGCGTGCGTTGCTTTATATGGCGATATTTGCCCATCCACTGGTCCTTATAATGAATAAGGTTACAGTAGGTATAAAATAATATTAGCAATCAGGACCCTGTCTCAGCATGTAGCACTGCCCTGGTATTCTGGCAAGGCCTGATGTATTGCCAGTCTCTTCTTTACAGTTGAGTTAAATCGATTTAGGAAATTGGTTACTGCTTATAGCTCTAGGCCGTAGTCAGTGGGATAACACCGGATACATATATACATACCCCTACGACCATATCCCTAATGGGTTAGTCAGAGGCACACTGATTGTTGCCGTCATGGTGAACGGATCATTTAGAAGCCCACATTTTGCCGAAGGAATTTGAACTCAACATGGTAAGGGGCGAGCCTGCCGCCGTACGTACGGATTGCTTAGGTGTTGTCCACCACCGGAGAGTTAGCCGCAAATTGTACAATGAACACAAAGTAGGTGTGTTCCGGCCAGATTTGATCTCGGGATCATCGGGTTCCGAGCCAAAGTGTTTAAGCACGACGGCCACGGCGCTCTCACAAACACAGGATCACGATTTTGAAGTAATTTATTTTTGCTTTAAAAAGCTGGATAAATCCCCCTTGTCCCATCACTAGCGAGTGAAACAGTGCGTACAGAGAAGGATCTGCGAAGCCGGACGGACTGTCAACATGGCGGCTCAAGATGGCTACACTTTATTATCTGTGCTCGCTTCCCGCGGTTTTCACCGTTTGCCATTGGTCGGCTAAATACTGGCCAGTTACAGAATTGCGTAAAAATAAATAATTCATTTTCAAAGGAATTATTTTGAGCTTTTTACAGCTCATTTCACGTTTGAAATAAGCAAGCTGAACCCGTGACTTCGGCCGGTGAGATTCGGTCTTGCACAAAAAGTATTTTAGTAATATTACTTAATATCTTAATACATGGACTCCCGGTCAAATTGTAGATAGTAGAATATATTTGGGATTCTTCTCAAAGGCAAAGGTTCTGGTTTTTTCAGAAGAGACCGCTTATTTATTTTTTCTTTAGCTAGACCGCTTATTTATTTTGTTCTTTAGGGAAGCTTTAAAAGGTGAGTTAACATGAAAAATGCTAGGAATATAGTAAACTAGCGGCCGATCGGACTTCGTCCGCGTGACATAAGTAGAAAAAAAGTGATATTTTTATATAAATTGTAGCCTATGTGCTATTCAGATCTATAAGCTAAATTATTGTAAAGTTTAATTCAAATCCATTCTGTAGTTTTCACGTGAAAGAGCAACACGGCACATCCACACATACCTAAAAACTTTCACATTGTTAATATAAGTAGTACCTAGGATAACAACAATTTAGTTTCCTTTAGCAACCATTTCTACCTGTCAGGTATTGACAACCGAACAACGTCTGTCGGGACAGCTAGTGTTTTAAAAAAGTAACTAGCGACCCGCCCCCGCTTCGCACGGGTGCAATAGGAGGTTATTGTACATATAAACTTTTCTCTTGAATCACTCTATCTATTAAAAAAAACCGCATCAAAATCCGTTGCGTAATTTCAAAGATTTAAGCATGCAAAGGGACATAGGGACAGATAAAGCGACTTTCTTTATACTATGTAGTGAATTGTAGTTCTAACATACTCAGTTTGACCGAGTATGTAAAAACTACAATGTGTTAGATAGGTGCTAGCCTAGTAGGTAATAGCACCGCGCAGGCGTACTGCAAGCCACGCCTACCTAACGGGACCGCACTATCGGCTGTATGTTCTAAATTTCTTTGTTCGCTTTAGAATTCTACAGACTAACCCCCTTATTCATAAAAACTTAAACAGCTCTTATAGAACACGATAACTTTTGTATAGCTTTGTCACTGTCATTCTTGTTGCTGCCGCCATTTGCGAGTAAGTGACACAACACGTCAATAGCTTAAACAATGCGTTAGCGTTGCGTTCGTTTTTATGAATAAGGGGGAAAAACTATAGGTTGGCGTTTGGAAAAGCTGGCGGACAATTTAGTCCGTTCGCGTGCATAGTACAGTGATTTTTAAATTTAATTCTGTCTGTTTGCGTTAAGCCTACTCAGAGGCCTTAGTGTGGCTTGATAACATCTGACATTAAGGTTGCTCACTAACCTTACACCCCTCCAACAATCCGCACTGAGCCCGCGTGTTGGAGTATGGCTCGTTCCACCTCATAGTTGAGGTGAGGCCTGTGACCAGGAGTGGGACGTATACATATAAGCCGTTTATGTGAATGTGTGTGTGTTCGAAAGAATGCGTTCAACTGGTCACTCTGGACTTGGCATTCTAATTAGGGAGGATTTGATTGGTAAGGGTACGTGCTAGGTCGAAGGACAGTATGAAATCACTGCACTCTTAACGCGTTATAATATTGATTTCTAATCTTCCATTAATCTCACATTGTTAAGTTCTTATGAAAAACAGACCAACTGTTCAAACGACCCAAACTGGATTAAGGTGGCTGCCCCAAGTCGCGACAGGTCCAATAATTGGCACATGCTAGCTTAACACCCTACAGTCCAAACATAAAAACAAACAAATTAGCCAACAATAGAACGCACCCCTCTTTTAAACAGTCCCATTTGCCGTCTCACTAATCACACCGATAAATATTGAATAAAAACTACCCCAAAATTGGTTCATTGTAGTATTTGCTAAGCGATTTTGAGCCTTATTGCAAAAGGGTAAGGTTTGACCGTACAAAGTAGGGTAACAAGTGGCGACAAGTGATCATTATGTTCAAGCGACGATATGGTCACGGTAAACAGGTTTTAATTATTATTAACCATCAGTTAATATTAATAATTGGCAAAAAATATATATTTCTTCATTTAGCAAGCGTTCAGTTTGTTAACAGTATTCAAAAACAAAAGAAAGAGATAATTATTATTTTATAATTATTCATCTTTTTGGAATCTTCAGAAGATGCGATAGACGTCAAATGGTATCCATGCAAGAAGAATAAAAGTTCTTCTAGATATTTGCCCACTGCCACTCCAACCTGATGACTCGCTGGACCTTAGTTCTTTTAATTTTTCTCATTTCTGATTCGATTTCGTAGCGAATTTGCAGGTGGGTGACCTTGAGAATTCTTATAAGGCCCATCGCTAGTCCTATGGGCAAAAATAACAAGTTAAATGTCTTTCTGAGTCGCTGACCACACTGGTTGTATTTAGGCCTTTGTTTTCACTGAACTATGACGGAAGAGAAGATGTCACGTAGTTTCCTGAACGTTGACCAACAATTGGCTGCTGCTTTTGGTTAATGGGCTGCCTCTTAATGCACAACTGTTTTTAAACATTTAAATTCTGTTACAATTCATAAATTTTATTGCATATTTGAATAAAATAATATCCATAATAGCACCCATTACGATAGGGTAATGGCACCGATGCCCGTCCTCACCCTAATTTCGTTGCTTATCCAAATTATCGGTACAACGCTTACAACTGTCACCCTCACCCACCGCCATAAAAATAAAGAGGTACAACACTTCCATGTGTCCTAAATTTGGGGTTGTATCGGTAATTTTATTTTTGCGTTACCACAATTTGGTGTGGAGTTTACTTTATCCTGTTATTATCTTGAGTGAATTAAATCGAGGGCTATGTATTTCCATGCGAAGGAAATCAATACAATCTAAAGTCACTGACGTATTTCGTTGAGTGGGGAAGTTGAAGTGATAGTCGGCAGGGCACATAGCTCGAAGAACTGATGGCGCAAGATTAGGATAGGATTAACTGGTCCGCACTGACTACCATATTGAAGTTCCGGTGACACCACCGAGTAGTTGAAGTGTGGCCTGTGCCCAGTTTCTTTAGACTCAGAGAGTCGTAGTTTTTTGAAAAGATATGTATGAATATTGGCCAAACGTCCTTTTTTTTCACGGAGACTCAGCCCAGAGATTGGTCCATTTTATTTGGAAATCTTAACACCGCTGCCTTGTAGAATGGTTTGGTTTATTAATTATTTTGTACGTCTTTTCTTTCTTTCTTTTTATTGTAACGCAGTTTTTGCATATGTAGTTAACCTCAATTTTTCATGCTTTATAGCCTTGTCATAATCTTCAGCTTATTTCAATCGGTACCAAAAAGAAAAAAAATGGTCCTTATATCAACCTCAGCCCTGAGGTTTAAAATAAGGGCGTCTGTAGTAAAATTTTCTATGTCACCCTAGAGACTTGGCATTCTATCTCCTTTCCCACACCAAAGAGAAAAAGAGAGGTCATGCCAACCTCTGGCCTCAGGCCTATATTATGTGCGTCCACCCTAAGACGTATCCACAGTGCAGTGAACAGTAGAACACAACGAGGTTATCCCGCGACGCTGAGCGTGAACATCCAATCAGTTAATTTGATTTCTACCCTCTGTGACGATTTAAGATATAGTATTGTGTATATTGTTAGTGGAATTGTCTTGTCTTTGATATTATATCTGCAAGTGATTGTAAGTTTTTGGGCCTGAATACAAGGGCAAATAGAGTTGGCTGCTACATTAGAGGTCGCGGGTTCGATCCCTGCACAGTACAAAAAATGTGTGCATATGATTATGTCTGTTTGTACCTATTGGTAAGGGTGTTTCCTTAATATAATGTGTCACTTTACAGAAAAAAAATTATTGAAGGATGTTTATCCGTTGTTTAGTATCCCACAGTACAAGTTTATTTATTTATTTATAACACTATTAAACGGACTTATTTATTTATTTATTTATTTAGCCTTTGTTTTCCTTAAAAACTAGTTTTACAGTTATAATTAAATTTAAATACATGTTTAAATTAAGGACCCCTTTCGGGTATAGGCCTCCTCCAGAGCCTTCCATGCGATTCTGTTTTTGGCCTTGTTCAGCCAGTTTGGACCAGCTATGTCCTGAATATCATCTGCCCATCTAGCCTTTGGGCGACCCACTTTTCTTTTCCCTGGAGGCCCACTCCACTTGACGACTCTGTTAGTCCAGCGATCGCTTGCACGACATAGATGGCCAGCCCACCTCCACTTTTGTTCCAATATAAGGTCCAGAGCATCTCTCACTTTCGTCTGTGACCTTATCCTTTTGCTACTGATCTTTTCTTTTTTTCTGACTTTTAAGATGCTCCTTTCCATCGCCCGTTGGCAAGTTCTAATCTTTTGTCTGTCCTTCACAGTGTGTGCCCAGGTCTGGCATCCGTACGCTAGACATGGCAACAAACAGGTGTCCATCACAGTCTTTTTGAGATTGAGGTTGAAGTTGCCTTTGAGTATTTCTTTTAAGCTCCAGTACTTTTTCCAGCTTATGGCGATTCTGCGATCTATTTCTTCAGAGCTATGGTTTGCACTAAACGATACGCGTTTGCCGAGGTAGATGTAATATTCTACATACTCTATCTCATTATTCTCTATGATGACTTTGGGTGTGGTGCTGTTTGTCATAAGTTTTGTTTTAGTGTAGTTCATCTCTAAACCAACCCTACTACTCTCTGTGTTTAAGGTGTTCAGCATTAGTTTCATCTGGTCTATGTTGTCGGCGAATAGTGCTATATCATCTGCAAACCGCAGATTGCTCAGATGTTCATTGTATATTTTAATACCTGTATGTTTCCATTCAAGTTGGTTGAATATATTCTGTAGCACTGCAATAAAAAGTTTTGGTGATAAGGGATCGCCCTGTCTAACTCCTCTCTCAATTTTTATTGTGTCTCCTCTTGTTTCAAGTTTTACTTTGCTAGTGCTGTGTGCGTATATATACTTGAGGATGTTTATGTATTTACGATTAACATTCGCTCTTTCTAATGCTCCCCAGATAGAACTATGACTAATGCTGTCAAAAGCTTTGCTGTAGTCAATAAATGCTATATATAGTGGTTTATTGAACTCGCTATATTTCTCGATTACTTGTTCCAATGTTTGCAGGTGGTCGGCGGTACCGAAGCCTGAGCGGAAGCCTGCTTGCTCTATGGATTGTAATTTGTCAATCTCTGCAGTAATTCGTTGTAATATTAACGATGAGAAAAGTTTATACATGCTTGTGAGTAAACTAATTGGTCTGTAGTTTCCTATATCGAGTGGGTTTCCTTTTTTGTAGAGCAGTATAATATCTGACGTACACCATTGTTTAGGTACAGTTTCTGTGTCTAATACTATGTTGAATAACTGTGTTAAAATACCAAGAAGAACAGGCATGCCTAATTTGAGGGCCTCATTTGTTATTCCATCAGGGCCCGGGCTTTTTTGGTCTTTCAGCAGTCTTATGAGGTTGTACACTTCTTTTTTGTCTACTGCTTCAACTGGGTCTTCTGTTGTTACTTCGTTTGAAGAGTTCTGTCCCTCTGGTGTGTTAATGTTTGGCCTTCTTTTATAAAGTTCCTTGTAGAAATTGGTTGCATGGTCAATGATATCTTTCCTAGTTTCTATTCTATTGTGCTCATGTTCGAGTTTGTTTATCCAGGGTTTATGCATAGTTAGTTCTTTAAATGCTCTTTTTGTACTTCTAAATTTGTTTAAGTTTCTTGTTATAACATCTTGTCTATGTTTCTTGTAGTCTTTTTTAATTGATTTATTAGTATCTTTAAACAGTTTGCTTAGCTGGATTCTCGTCTTTTTATCTTTGTTTTGGATAGATAGTAGTTCTGAACGTTTACTTAATAGATGTTTGCTGGTGTCACTGAGTATATTTTGGGTTTTCTCGTTTTGTTTAACATACGTTCTCAAGCTAGTTATTATAATATCCTCTACTGTGTTGTAGTAGGTTTGAACGTTTGTGTCACCCAGTATTACATTTTCACTACAGGTCTTTAGGCAGCTGATGTAGCTTTTAATCTCTTCTTCTGTTTTTGGAATTTTTGGGTAGGATGTAAAGTTTTTTCTACTGTTTTTCAGATTGGTGAGTAGAAATGTTGCCCTCACTAGCCTGTGGTCAGTACCAAATTTGATATTCTTTACCACTTCCATGTTATTTATCAGTTTAGGTTGATTTGTCATTATGAAATCAATTTCATTCTTGATTTTCCCTTTGGGTGACAGCCAAGTCCACTTGTTGCTTTCCTTCTTTTTAAAGAATGTGTTCATTATGGAAAGCTTGTGTTCAAATGCATAGCTTACTAATCTTTCGCCCCTAAGGCTCCGTTTTCCATAGCCGTAATTGCCCATAATGAGATTTTCATCTATTTTGGGGTGCCCTATTTGTGCGTTGAAGTCACCCATTATTACCAAATTTTCATCTTCCAAATTGTGTGCTTTTTCAATATCTAGGTAAAATTTCTGGATTTCGTCTTCACTTGAGTATTCTGTAGGCGCATAAGCTTGAACAAGTGTGACACGTTGATCTTCGAATTTGAGTTGTAGTACTGCCACTCTTTCTGAGATGCCAACGAAATTTGTGATATTCTTTTTATACTCTTTCTTCAACAGAAATCCCACTCCATGTAATCCTTTAGTTTGTCCCTTATAGCACAGAATATAATCCTGGTATTCTTAGATATTACAGCCCATTTTACGCACTTCTGAAAGGCCAATTATATCCCATTTTATTGTTTCAAGTGCATAAGTAAGTTGAAGGTATCTTTCCGTTGATGATAGGGATCTTACATTGTAGGTGCAGATTTTCAGAGAGTTGTGTTTTGTTTTATGTTTATCTTTTATTTGTTTAATTTTATTCTCATTTTCTTTATTGTTTGGTTTTATGTCTTTATTTAGAGTAAGTTTGGCAGTATCTGGAGGGTTTTGGTCGAACTCCCCATGGTGACCGGCCAGCTTGGGGATTTTATTCTTATTTGTTATTTTGTTGTTAGTTTTATTGAATTGGTTTAGTTGTTTCCGGTTCTCAGTTATGGCTATTTGCTATTTGGTGGGCTTTTCTGGTAGCAGACCTGTTGTAGAATTTTGTCTCATGTAGGTGAAGGCATTTATTTTTGTACCAGTTGAAGGCCCTTTTTTGTTTGTGTTGTTTGGGCTTTCATCGGTGTTCAGTTTCTTTTGTGTTGGAGAGCTGGGTGATCCTGTCTTCTCCCTCTTCCTTTTTTCTCGAGCATTATCTTCAGGCTTTTTCACTACTAACTTGTCGACCTTTATAAATGCTATGTTCCCCTTCTTCCTTTCTTCTTCAACTATTGGTTGCAGTTTCTTTCGCACCTCTAGTATCTCTTTGGAGAAGTCCTCTTTGACATAAACACCTGCTGGAAGATTTGATTTGTTTCTCAAAATTAGGTGCTTTTTCCATGTGGTCGTGAAAGTAACAACGACAGGGCGTTTGTTGTTAGCAGGTGTTCCAATTCTGTAAATATTGCTAATTTCTTGACTATCTAGGTGAATTTCCGCTTCTACAATTATTTCCTTTATGTAGTCTATCAGTTCAGCTTCCCTTTTTCCTTTTTCTTCGACTCCGAAAAACACCAGATTATTTTTTCTTTTGTCTTTTTCGATATTATTTAATTTTTGCTCTAAGATTGTTATTTTATTGTTGAGATTTTTATTTTCTTCAACTAGGCCCTGCATCTTTGCGTCTAATGCTTCCATAACATTTTTCGTTACTGCATTGGTTATTTCGTTGGTTTGTTGTTTCAATTTTTCTTCTATTCTTGACATGAACAATTCCATGCTTTGTTCCATTGTTTTTTTATTTTATTTTCTCCTTTTATAGGGTAAGTGAATGTTTATGGTAACCCAAGTTAGTGGTGAATCAAAATTAATTCCTGGCAACACTGTAGCTGTAAATGTCACTTTTGTTATGTTGGTGCGCCTGACGTTTGACGTTGTTTGAACTTTTAAGTTGGTAAGTGTTTGAAATGAAGTGAAGTGAGTCACAAATGTCCCAATTTGAGGTTATGACGAACTGCAAATGTTTTCTGATTATTTTCACGAAAAGTCTGAGTTGCACTTTAATCACTTTTGTACGAGTTCCTTGTTGCTGAATCTTCAGATTTTTCGTCTGTCGGCGGTGATGTGACACTTATTTTCAACGAAACTAAATTGTTTTCACGGAGACCACTGACGTACGTATTAAACGGACTTAACCCAGTAAAATAATTATGTAATTTAATAATTAGCAATATTAATGATTCCTCAACATGTTTTAAAATCGATTGCGGACTTACGATGTCAAAAAAAAAGATATTTATTGATTAGTAAAGTATTTTGGACTTAAAAACCGTATCCCTAATGGGTATTTGTGTAAATTAGGAAACTAGAAACATTTAAATGTTTTACATATCATCCGAAATGTTGTGTACCGCCTTTATTTTTCTCTATCTGAACCTAGTCGACTATAAGAGAATGCTCCTATGATTAAGTCGGCCATTTGTTTCCACCTTTTCTTGTAACTTTTACTTACTATTGCTCGTACATATTGGCGAACCTCTAAGCGCAGTGGCTAAGAGCGGAGATACAAGCAGAAGTCTCAGGTTCGACGCCTGATCTAGTTCCATACAGTGATAGTATAGTAAAATATCTCTTTCTCTTATTATTATCTTTCTTTTCTTCAGAACATTACCAATAAATCATTCTCACATATAAATCAATAAGCAATAACGTCCAAGAAAAACTTCTAACCTTTATTCCCTACTTCTGTACCATAGCAATTTCAACCCTATCCACATACGAATTAGCAATAACATCCTTCGATTTCCTCTTAAGGGATTTTCTTCGAGTACGCCAAACGATTTTAAATCTTATGAACAGGGGGATAAAGTGTTAAATTGCTTCACTTTCAGTAATGAAATGCTTGTATTCCGTAAGTGCACGGAAATAAATCTGTCCAAAAGACAGACGAGTTCGAATGGAAAGATGCTCTACTTCTGTTTTAGATTTATCAAAATAGCGAAAAGGGAATATGCACTGTTCTTTTTTATATATTTTTTTTATGATAGCTTATATCGTTTTATGGCTGATTAATAATATTCATTACCAAAAATGCAAAATGTAGTATATTTATAAAGTGTTACAAATTTCAAACTTTTTCAAGCGTTTCAAACGCCGCCATTATGGCGCGCTCCGTTGTCATGGACTTGGACGTCACGCGAGTCTATGACAACACAAATGTAACCTACAGACTGTTGAATTCTTCTTCCTGTCGCGCATTTGACAGTGACATACGCCTGGACTGTGACGTCACACCCGACCCACTCTGTTTCAACCACTTTGAATTTCCCTCTTTTTTTTGCACTTTTCAATAATAATTTTTACATCTACAAAGAAATAAAATTAGGCAATATTGATAGAGACGTAATAAGAATTCAAAATACTACTCAAAAAAAAAATGACGCTCATCTGTGTCAAGTGCATATTCCCTATTCGGAGCATATTTTTTACTCAGTTTACATACGACGGAAGAAAATGGAAATGAAATGGCTTATTTGCCAAATAAAAACGGTACACACAAAATGCTGTTGGAAGCGACATTACATCTAAGTCGGTATCTACCTGAGTAATAAAATAACTATCATTACTTTTAAACTGAATTCTTACCTACCGCAATTTTACCATTTTCATATAAGACCAGAAAGCCGAATACTTGTTCTACTGCTTTCTTATCAATCATCCATTTGCTATATGCTGAAGTGGAAGCCTTTTTGACACTTCATTGGTACAATTTTTGTATGTAAATGTTAATGCTAAGTTTAGTGTCTAATAAAATTTAATTTCTTTCTTATCTACGCGATTCTATGCAAAACATCTTTAAATCTTAACATTAGATAAGCAGAGCATCTTACCTTAAGGAAATTCCGATATCAAAACGACTGTGTATAAATTCTGCCAAGTTGGCATTTCCGGGTCGCTCCCATTGTTGTGGTGTTGGTAGCTCTGAGTAGAATTCGCGCGGAAAATTAATGACAGGTGATTGGTTTTTGTTTTCATCCAAAAAGGTTATTACTGTTTGTGGCCAGTTGTATTATTGTCTTTGATTAGATATTTTTACGAGTTCTGCTTGGTAAAGCACCGTGATGAATTTTTATTTTGATATTTAAGAAAAAGTGACGTGTGTTAGGGCTTATCGCCACTGAAAAAATATCCCTCATTGGAAAGCCTAAACCAATACCAAGTCCTATTTAAGACATTTCGTTCTACAAGTCCAGCCCATTACTCCACATTACCTTTGTTTATCCAAATTACCATTTTAAACGTTAAAAATACTACTTTCAGACCATTTAGGGCGATACGTCACGTACAGTCAACAAAAGCTTGAGCTCGGTTATTGATTTACGTTTCTTATTGATTTTTGATGCCCATACTTAAGCACGAACTGTTTAAGAAGCGCTCAGTTTAATTTGTTTTAAAACATATAAGGGAATATTTAAGTGGACGTCTTGAAAAGGGAATGGCTGGTAATGGTTTTTAGCGTTTGGAACGGACTTGCGTTTTTTTTTTCATCCACAAAGGTCTACAAAGGTATTCAAAGAGCGGAGCCTATTACAATAATTTTACAAGAAGAGATGTATAGGTAGATATTGGCTTTTCGGCCGCATGCTTATGGCAGCAACAATCCGTATAGCTAGCATGCATTAGGTAATGCTGAGTGCCTGAAAGTCGTTTAATTAATAAGATAAGACATCATTCGAATTGAAACGCTATGATTGGAACACAGTTCATTAACAAAAGTACTTAGAACTTTCCTAATACAAACGTATTTCGTGCCCAATTTAACGGTGCATTTCGTCTTCCAAAACAGAATTACTTTGCCCAATATTTTCCGTCCGATTTAAGCCAATTATCACCCTAAACTGTGCACATAAAAGAACCCACGAGCTGTCACGCTGACAGTTCCCGCCAAAACTTGACAGATGCGTCCGTTTTTATCGGCTTGCGCAAACATGACCAAATGTCGCTAGTTGAAAAGCTAATTGCGAATTATCATTTTTATAGGCGCAGATAGCGGTGCGCTTTGCTCTGTAATTTCATTTTGTTGATTAATATGGAATGGAATGATTAGATTGCCGGGATTTGGTTTCGTGTTAATGCGTTTGGCTAATTATTGGGCCACCTGTAGTTTTGATTGACGTATTTTGGCTGATAGGTATTTTCGTGTTCCTAGAAGTTAGGTTTTGGTATGAAATCGATGAGGAGACTGCAAAGACCTTACTACTCTACCGTCCGTCTACTCCGTGCATTCATGCCCCAATACTAAACTTCCTCCTTCTCCCCAGGTGCCCCCCACGCTCTGCTAGGCAAGACACGCCGGCCACGCACGGCGTTCACCTCACAGCAACTCTTGGAGCTGGAGAAGCAGTTCCGACTGAACAAATACCTGTCACGCCCGAAACGTTTCGAAGTCGCTACCAGCCTCATGCTGACTGAGACGCAGGTAAGCATCAGTTTCGAGGCATTAACTGCCCTCAGTATAACGTTCAGGGTTATTTTTTATTTTAGCATTAGGGATAATGCATTATCATCTTACTGAAGATAGGAAAACCAGAAAGACGCGGGTTCGGTTCCCGCCTGAAGCCAAGACCGAATGTCTTTCTCTGGTTTTCCTATCTTTAAAGTTTAGGGGTTGAGAGCCGTTTTCTCACCTTTTCTCTCGTAAAAATTGGGAAAGACAAAATTTAACCAATTAATAGATAAAGGTGTAACGTGACACAATAGAGATGCCATTGTTTTAGCCTGAAAGTGTATTTTCTAAGCAATTGGCCGACCGACGATAGAAATTCTCGACTTATATGTACCTATAAATCGTTTTATTACATTCTCGTCATTGTAGTTTTTTTTTGTATGTCGTCAAATGTCTTGTTTAATATAGACAATGTCTAACAACGCACCGACATTAAATGAAATATTTTACTACTTCAGAGGGCAAGCTAACTATGGAATAAAATCACTTGTAAAATTTAATGCTAGGATGCTATTTTTAAATATTGTTTTTAATAAATAACATTTTTTTTATCTCTCTCTCGCCAAATAACAATTTTATTATTTGCAATGTAGTAAGGAGGAATGACTGTAAATATCAGCGTCATATACATTAGTTGACCAGACTAGGTAGTTCGATTGTTTTTCACTTCAAAGCGCCATTACAAAATTACCTACTAAAGTAATGATCACCTAACTTTAACACTAAAAGTTAACCACCCAACACAGACCGCTATCAATTACTCAGCCACCCCTACTTAGAGATTAATATTTAAACCCGCATAAACACCCCCGGCTATAACTTTTATGGGCATACGTTCTTCCCCTACAATCCTGTCCTCACTTAGTAGAAAACCAACATAATACGACCCTTACAGAGGCAGTAATACCAATGCCTAGAGTTCTTTTTTCTATACCAAGTGTGTAATTTAGGTTTTGCTACAAAGGTTAGGCTTGTCAGATTTTGTGTAAATCCGGCATTCGTCAGCGTGACAGGTGTTTCCCGCCATTTGCCAAATGTCAAAAAGAGGTTGTTTTTAGTGTCGACTGAGGGAGGGAAAGGGAATTGATGTTTTTTGAGGTGAAGATTTGTTTGCGGTTGGAATATAAATAGCATGTATGAGTATTCTATTTATTACGGGTATTCGAAACTCTTGTAATTTCATCAATAAAATCGTTTGCTTTACTATTTATGAGTATATTTAAATTTTAATTCTCTCTAAATCACTGAGTTTGACTAGGTACAGGAAGTGGTAGTTGGACGTAGCTTCGTTCCATGACTTATCTTTTGTATTTATTATAACTCGGATATGAAATCTAAATTGATCCGTTTTTGTTCACAGGTAAAAATATGGTTTCAAAACCGTCGAATGAAATGGAAACGTTCGAAAAAGGCGCAACATGACTCCAAAAAGGACCCACACTCCCACAGCGACGACAAACCGAAGCCAAAAGAGCAACTTCCGGTGCCTGAAACTGAAAAACCTCAACAAAACATGGCCGCCGACTTGACAGCTGTCAAACCTCCCGCCATGCTGGACAGGGACAGAATCATCGCCTTAGAACGAGAGAGAGCTATGGCAGCAGCGAATTTCAACAATAATCTTGAAAATAGGCGAGGGCTGGTTGTGATGGGCCAAGATGCCGGTAGGCCTGGTATGGATATGTTCAGGCCTTATGTGGTATGAGAGTAGATGTTATTTTTATTAGGATTTTTTGTATTTTCGTTATGTTAATATTAATATATTGTAATAAAATTATTTAATTATGTCTAAGAAGTACACTGGGCCACAAACCAAGCTTAACATAACTTAATAGTTGGAAATTGACTTTTATTGCATTGAACTATGGTCATACGAACTGTTAAAGTGTACAAACTTGACCTGTGGCCCTCTGTACCTAGCCTTAAGTTTTAAAAAACGGCTGCACACTAGTAACTATTTAACAATTAGTAAAATACTGCCAGTTTTTTTAATTGACTCACAAGCTACATACCAAAAGTACCTATTTATCTATATGTTAAGTGATAAAGAATTCTTAAAACTAGCCTACACTTCTTTCGTTTGAATTAATATTTAATTTTAAAACTTGTAAATAAATTGTAAAAAATGAAAATGACAGAAAGTAGGGTGACAAATTTTTTGATTCAAAATCAGGACTATTGGCCCTGGAAGCCAACTTCATCATGTCTCCGGTTCCCATTTGGTAATATGAAATCTCTCCAGACCATGATGTATCAATATTTTCTTATGTAATTGTGATATAAATACAACACCACTCGGGGTGTCTTGTTTTTTTTCAGTCAGTCGACCTCATTGTTGACAATCTAGGTTTTACAGGCGTGTATGTATAATGTTCATCGTTCATAGAACTAAGTAATTTATTTCCGCTTTCCATTCTTCAAGTAATATAACTCGAAATGTTAAATGACAACAAGGAACAACTATTAGTGCGGTCCGTTTTGAGTCAAAAGTGATAATAGCGCGCTCACACGCGTCCCGAATTGATACATTTTATGAGCATGAGCGACGTGAGCGCTATCACTTTTGACTCAAAACGGAAAAATTTGAAACGGTAAAATTCTTGCAAATTGTTTTGATCGTTGAGTATGATTGCGTTGAGTATTATTATGAAACGCAATATGCTATAGTCAAATCATTACGATAATACGGGCCATGTTATTTTACACTTATAGCATTATGATGAACAGCGTCTTAATTTAGTGTTTATTTTAAATATAGTCTTTAATATGTAAAGCATCGGCCAAATAAGTTAAAATAGTTAACGACTGAAAAATATTAATTTCATTTCATTGAAAAGACATCTTCCAATCAGTATTATTTAGTAGTTTAGTGAAATGTTGTGAATAAATAAAAGTAAGTTTTCCTAAAAACATATTTCTAGTTTCTTAAAGTAGAGTTTATAATTTGTAAAATAAGAATATTGTAAATATTTATAGTAATTTATGATTAGAAGATTGACAAGTCAATACAAAGTTAACTGTAAAACATATTTATAAATAACACTTTGTAGGTTGTTTGTGTTGCATTGCAAATATATTTTCAAAAACTGGTGCAATAAACGGGATAAAACTAGAAAAAGGTGTGAAATAATAAGATCGGTAAATCAATGTATATGTGTAGGCTTATGTAAGAATTCGAATTACGTCATGCTTACTTATTAAAAAAAAATTATTTTAAAATGTATGTCTTGGGTCCCTTTTTTGAACTTTTTTATTTGATGGTTGCCTTCTTTGTTGATTTTATGTTTAAGTATGCTAAACCACAAGCACAAGAGGAACCAAAACACTGTATGATGTTTTGTTTAATGTAAATATGACATGCAAATAAAAAAAGTTAGTCATCATAACCCAATTAAAAATATTGTCAGGAAGAAAATTTTATGTAAAAAATAAGCCAACCTTAGACGCTGATATAAGAACAAATGTATACTATTCTATTGTATTGACTGTGTAAGATATATTATAGGGTGATCTCTGAGTAATGTGTTTAATTATGTGAAGATTTACAAAATATAGTCATTATGTTAACTTATGACGTTTGATTTACTGACCTACACTAATTAACCAAAATAAGGTTTTATAAGTAGTTCATGCTAAATATTCATGGAAACCTTTAAACCATGACATCAACCAAATTAATAAAGTGAAGATTAGCTCTCGATAATGCGAAATTTCAGTATTTCAATAATTTCTACTTAACTGCATAATATGACTTCCTGAAACCTTCTACTCATGAAGTTCAAATCGTCTCTCCTACAAACGTAGCCTAGCCTAGCCATAGCCTTGATATTTAGGTATGTTGAAAATGTAGGAGTCTTGGATTCAGATCCCAGGTATTTTGATAACATTAAACCTAATAAAAATTAACAGAAGATACTCATCAGTTACGTTTAAACAAAACATATTAACTAAGTGAATTTATAGATCTCTGAAACTCCATATTCTCGAGAAAAAGATAAGGAAAGAGCATACACATTCAAACCGGCGTTTTAAAAAAAATATAAGAGTAGCTTTGGAAGAGAAAAGTAAAATGTCAGGATTTAGCCTCTAGGAATATATTTTTCGCATGTTGATGAGAAAACATACCATAACTTCATATTTATTTATTTATTTATTTTATTTGGTATACATAACATATAACAGTCAACATAAGCACAAAGTTTATTACATAAAAGTTTTGTTCCAGACTGTAATACTAAAACATGTACACACAGCAATACAATTTGAACAATCCGATAACACACCTTGCAACAACTACTTAAGTATTAAGCATTAAAAATGAGTGATATGAAATTGAAATTTAAAAAGGAATTAAAACTAAATAAAACAACAACAAGAAACAGTATACGGTAGGTACATACAAATACTCAAAGAAACGCGCCACTCATGCATTGCAGAACATGTCTTTTAAACATGTTAAGCCCGATAAAATATATGTCCATTTCCTTATGCGAATTGACTAAATCGTTGTAGGTGCGACACATCCTGATGATAGGATTGTAAAATGATGTGTTGTTGGTATACACTTGCAGGTTAAAAGGTTTAGGGTTACGGGTCCTGTATTTAATATTAAAATTCAAAAGAGAAAGCAGCACAGGAGAATCAATCTTACCATTAACAATTTTGTGTAGGCATATAAGGTCAAAATATTTGCGACGTGACTCTAGAGACTGTATGTTGAACAATCTCAACCTATCCTGGTAACTGGTATTCGTAACCTTATACCAAAAAGGGTAGTCATCATTCGACCTTGGTCATTACAGCCTGGCGAACACAACACTCAGAAGCCCAGACACCAAATCTCTCGTAAGTGAAGTGTTTTGTAAACAGTGATAACCATCATAGGGGACTCAGTTGTTTTCTCTTAAACGACCGCAGTCGCAAAGATACTAATTTTCAAAGATAACTAACTCAGCACGACTGAAGTGGATTCTGGCCCAAACCAGAGTAGCATAGAGAGAATAAACCCCTAAATATGTAAGAAACACAAATCACTTGATTTTAAAAACAACAGGATTCTAACAGAATACGCGACATAATTTATCAGACCTCAATATTTCAGAGGCGTTTAATATGTGCGTTGGAACTGTAAGTTAGGATCGCTTACAACTTTGAGCAGTAAATTAAGAGAAGGAAGAGATAGAGTAGCCATCATTCCGGAGAATGTTGGGACAGTCAACAACAATTGTATAGATAAGTGCCCAATACCGATGGAGCTAATAAACCAAGAAACCAAGAAACCAGGAAGACCAGTTGGAATAAAAGGAAAGTAACTAATCAGAAACCTAGGTTTAATATCTGAGATGTCTTTACACTAATATTTCCTTACCGCCAACCAGGCAAACCTTGTAAGTAATATGGGTTTCAGATACTGATACATAATCAAAATAGCATCAAATACCTAACAATAAAAACACACAGAAAACAAACGCAGCGTTCGTCACATGCACGTTTGTCCTAGGTGGAGATTGAGCTCATGACCTTAGCCGCTGTGATCAGGATCTCTTCCCACAAAGCAAGAGGCCAGTTAGCAGTATGGTATTCTGCCACACTCATACTGTAATAGTAAACAGAGCTCGACATTTAAACAATGACAGAATATAGGTAGAGAATGCCTCATAGCATTAAGTCCGCCTATTGTACTTTATTTCTTAATTTCGTGCAAAAAAAAATTAATAAATAAACAACAAAAACTTAATTACTAGAACTCCTGTTTTGTTTGACTTTCTGCAAAAACATCTACTCGTAGCGATCTTAGTATTTTTGTATCAATATTTCCTTACTTAAGCAGTCATTTAAAAGTATTGCTGCATATTTTCCTTCATTTGCCAAAAAAAAATCCCGACCCAAATACATTTCTTGGTCACCCTCGCTTTTTCGAGTGGAGTATGGATTGCGATGGAAAAACTCGCGACTTCGCATTCCCAACGCGTCTGGCTGAGAGAGACGGCCGCATCATTAGATAGCTGTCTCGCTTTCACGTCTTGCGCTTTGGGTCGTATCTATAGTCAGGCCTCATAGGGATAGTTCTTCTTATTTTTTTTAAATATAGTTTTATTTTAAAAATTATGACGATAGCGGTTATTACTTACATACATTTATTGTGTTCGGAATGAAACCGCTTCAGTGTGAATTTTAGGACCTTTAATTATTTAAAACATCGAAAGAAGTTCAGTGGAGGACGTGTGGCTATTAATGATGATGATGAACGCTAGTCTGGTTTTCTTTTAACAAGGTCATGAAGGTTGAAAATGATGTAAGTGTTGTAAGTGTAAGGTAAAGTGTTGAGGTTGTCATTGCCCTCACCATGTCTAATAATAATAAATATAACAATGTCTCTTAAAGTAGAAGTACTAACGAAGTGCCATACAAACAAAGAGGCGATAGCGGCTGCGTAAGCGGAAACATGTTAATACCCTCAGTTCTATGTAGAAGCAATTCGCTTCGCTAACCGCACTATAGATAGTGGGGGAGGGTGAGTGACTGATGCTACCAGCTCAAACAACTTACAGGCGATGAGTTGTTGTACTATCTACCGACCGAGCTTTGTCTTAGTAAGTACCTACGTCTCATCGCAAACTTATTTAGTTATGTCAGTATCGAATGTGCATTTAACAACGGCCAATAATAGTGTCGACGACAGAATGAGAATGAACGTTTTTCTGTAAGGGGCCGCTTACTTCCCAGTAGTGCCACCAATTGTTTTTTATTAGATGTGGTTTATTCAAGATATTTAAACTAAAACTGTCTAATTAAGATCCTAAAATAAGATATTGTCTGTATTTTAAGATGTGGACGTAGTAACGGTATTATCTACCAGTAGAAAACGCGAGAAAAAAGTCAAACATGCAACAGCCTACTGCTGAGCCAGTGCCCTGTATAACCTCAAAGTTGTGGTGAGGTACTATGAGGTGGTATAAGCCATACTCAGTTACGGATTGTTGGAGCGGCAACCCTTGCTACTGTCAGATGTCACTCAGCCGCCCTAGGGCCTTCTACATACAGGGCAGGGCAACCTCAGGGCGACACTGCCATCACAGAAAAGCTGCGATGCCTTGAGGACCGCCGGAAGGTCGCTTATCTTTCAGTGTTCTACAGAATGCATTTCGGGGAGCGTGCGAAAGAGTTGCATGACCTGATCCCACCAGCTCCCTTTCTACATCGGACCACTAGGCGCAGACTAACCTTCCACCCCTATGGTGTTGATATTCTGGCAATCCGCACCAACCGTTTTGGTAATTTCCTCATAATGCGAACAGCAAGGTAGTTGAATCAGCTTCCTGCTGAAGTGTTTCCACTGCAGTATAACTTGGGCCTCTTCAAGAAGAGAGTGAACAACCATTTGTTAGGCCGACATGTACCAACTTAGACCGCATCATCACTTAAGATCAGGTGAGATTTTGGTCAAATGCTACTTAATCATTAAAAAAAACCAATTCAGATTCCACCAAGAAATGATTCCACCATGGTCATAACCATGTAAGTAAATATATAAATAAAACATTATCATTTTAGTTCTCGGCATCATCTTGCCTTACCTAACAAAGCCTAATCCCACAACTTTTCGTCAGTTTCGGTACGTTAGTGTAATTTCCTCAGCTCTGTTTGTATCGAGCGCGAACAATGGGGCGAGCGTTCGCGTTCGTGTCCTTTTGCGTCGGCTTGTTGTCCCGCGTCTGTCACGCAATCATGCAAGGGACGCCATGAGATAGTGTGGACATGCCACAGACTCCGGAATAAAATACTTACTTACTTATTTATTTATTTATTTATTCATTCATAACACTTGTAAACCGACAGCATACGCCAAAGCGCATACAAGCTTAAATTACAATAACTTTATCTCAATTATCAAAGTATTCTCAAACGCTAATCAACGCCTATAGTGCGATCCGTTTTGAGTCAAACGTGATAATAGCGCTTACGTCGCTCACGCTCATACAATTTATCAATTGGGGACGCGTGTGAGCGCGCTATTACCACTTTTGACTCGAAACGGACCGCGCTCCTAAGCGCGCTGTCATGCTGTCCCGTAAGATAGCAATAGAACTGAAAGGGACAGCTATACTTTGAGGGTTCTTCAAGTGTTATTTAGGTTTGTGAATTCGGGGGTTTTAGAGTCATAGCTGAACTAAAATATCTTTATTTGAATATACCTGTAACCAGCGCTTTTAAGTCGTCATCAGAACAACGCAACAACATTACTTACACTACTCGCACTACTACTAGTCGAATCGCTACTGAAGCACGATTTGGCGACTTGTTGCGGTTTAAAAGTGTGGTGTGTAGCTTTGTCAAAATCTGGAGCAATACAACAATTTATTTCAATAAATCTATACAAGAACAAACGCCTCTGGCTGAAGGCTGAAAAGAAAACTGAAGTGGCAGTGTCCTAAGATGGCCAGTAAGTATTAGACGCTGGCGTATTATTATGGCTGCTCCATTAGAACGGATCATGATGAGTTCAAATGTAAAAAAAGTAGGTATTATGGATCATGAACTTTGAAACGTTTATCTAACTCCGATGTACGAGTGTACATCTCAAAACTACCTCTAATAACAAGACTTCATTTCAAAACAATATTCCTAAATATTTTCTTAAAACAATACCGTCACATCCACACTAAGCCAGCGCCCACAAACGAGCAATCAGCGAGCGATCGCCAACACGACAATACCCGCCCCGCTCCTTGCTTCCAAATTCAATTTGCACCAATCAACGGGCGGCGTCTTCCCGCCTTCTGCGCCGTTGGCCGCCGGACGTGGCGTTCCTTTTTTGAATTACGCTTCTCTGAAAATGTATTTTGATGGTGGCCTTTCAGAGTGTAACTGGCTGGATCACGCATATTTAAAGCGGAAAAAAAATTGATGCCGTACTTATTTTACTTAAAAAAAAGAAAATAAGTCTAGAGATGGGCCGACTAGTCGCCGACTAGTCGGGAAAGCCGACTAATCGGCACCTTCAGTAGTCGGCGACTAGTCGGTGACTATTCGGCAGAATGTGCCGATTAGAATCGGCACTACAATTGAATTAAAAGATCAATTTTACTAACTGCATACATTATAATCATTAAAAAAAACAGATTACTTAATATGAACTTAGTAATCAGTCTGTGATTCAGTACCAAACTAGGAATATTCTACTTAATTAAATTATATATTTTTCAAAGAGATATTCTTTTTTCTTAGCTAGAGGCAAATTATGGTGAAGGAATGTCAATGTTTCGGCTCGTTCGGGGAGTAAACGATTTCTTTTCTGCTCATAAATGTTGCCAGCTTCCGAAAAGAGATGTTCACTGAAACAGTGCTGGCAGGAAAACACAGATATACGAGCCATTTCAGTATGCCTGGAACTGTTCTGATGCCACCACTTGAATGAATCTTCATGACGTTTGATGACAGGCAATGCGCAATTCGAATGAAGCTCGTGAGCCGAACTAGATTTTTCGTCATCTATATTGCGACAACCTGCTCAGCGTGGCCGCACGCGGCGATAGTTTCCAAGCAATCGAATAAAATCGAAGATTTCCGAACGACGATCATGATAATGATCGGCATTGCCGACTAATCGGCCGACTATTCGGCAATTTGAAAACCGATTAGTCGGCTAGTCGGTTAGTCGGCAAATACTGTAGTCGGCCCATCTCTAAAAATAACCTATTTTGATGGTGGCCTTTCAGAATGTAACTGGCTGGATGACGGATATTTAAAGCGGAAAAAAAATTGATGCCTTGCTTTTTTTTTGTTTGACGAGAAGATTACCTTTTTCGGTTTTTTATCTTGCTCTTGCCAAATGTCGATTCTGTGCAAGAGCAAGGAGGATTGACGTGTAGCCTGTCATGACTTTGCCTGTACATAATTATTATCTGACAGCTCTTCAACAACACGTTAACTTTTGTATGACTTTGTCTCTTTCACTCTTGTTGCTGTCGCCATTCGCGAGTAAGTGACATAACACTCAATTGCTTAAACTATGCTTTAGGTTGCGTTGGTTTTTATGAATAAGCGGGTAGTGATTAGCTTATCCCGGGAAGGGCTTAATCAGTATTTTCAGGGGTTGTTCTGTCTGACCGTCCAGTGGTTGACCTGTAAAAAATGCCAATAAATAGATTTTTGCGTATTATCTCAAATTAAATATACTAACCCACTTTTTGAAACAAAGCTGATAGAAAGAAAAGACATTTAACCATCTTAGAACATCGCAACTTACGGAATACCATTTTATTTACTAGATGGTAGCCATTGCGTGAAGGGTTAAAAAACGGACTTCTCTTCTCATGATAGAAAAAAAGAAAGAAAGGACAATTAACATCTTAGGAGGCATTTCTTCTAACAAACTAAAAAAAGAAATATGTAAGTCCAAACAAAAAAAAAAAAAAAGAGTTTCTTTATTTAACTGTCAGGGTAAAATCAATAAACAAAACACAATTCAGAGCTTCTTTTTTTTTTAAAGTCTTTTTTTTTCACAGATACACAAATAAAATTCACGTGTCATAGTGTTTGTTGCCTAACTCCTCCAAGTGCTTGACCGATTTTGATGGAATTCTTTATGTACCTATTTTGTTAGGTTTGAGAATAGGTCATACTTTTTTTTAAACTAAAGACCACGTGGGCGAAGTGGCGGGCGGCTGCTAGTAGTATTTAGAGTTATTCTTAACATCATTGAGAATACGAGTATTTAGGCACACGTGTGAACTTCCGAAAGTAATGAGTTCTCCAACAGGTGCATTCGACTTCAAGATCGAATTTAATTTTTAAAATTGCTAAGCGACAAATGCGACCATTTTTGTAATCAAAGACTTCTCTTTATCTGTTACTTTCTATGCTGACTAACCTAACCTCTCAAACCGCCCGTTCCAACAATCTATAAAATGTAACCGCGAACAGATTCGATGACAGACGAAAACTGTAACGGGACCCAAGTGGAAACGCAAATAGTATCTCGCACTCAAACAGAATACAAAATCGAGGGAATATCAATATTTGATATTTGATTTTGTAACGAAACGCCGCCATGTTGGCGTGGATTGCCGCGCATTTAGATGTAGCGCGCCATTTTAGAAAACTATTTTGAATGTGAATCAATTGAGTGCTTTTCAAATTATGTATGGTTATTACATATAAATAAAGACCTAATTTATTTATTTTCTAATGAATATCTTGTTATTTTGTAATCTTCATAAAGATCTATATTTACATCCGGAGTACATTTAGGTTAACACTGGCTTTAAACCCAATGATCTAATAATAAAAACTCTCTTTGTTTTTTTAATCAAGAATTATATCTTTCCTTAGTGTCCCAAGCGCCACGTAAAATCAGTTGGTTAAACTCTATATACAAAATCATGTAGATTTTTTTCTCAAAATCGAAGTAAGTAATAAAAGCTTGGTTTTTTATGGTTAAGGAAATTAGCCTACAATGCCAAGTTGAAGAATTCAGCAAATGCTATCAATATAAATGTATAGTACAATGCATGTTATAACATCAGTCAAGATCCCAGAGATTTTATTTATGTAAACATCAACTATAAGTACAGCCATTACATTTTTCCACGCAAAGACATTCGCCCACTCAGCCTTCAGCAAATCACCTAAATGTTTATGATACATTAGTAGAATTACAAGGGAGCAATCGGAACAAATATGTTAAGCGCTATGTAAGAAATAGGACTAATTTAGATAAAAGCCCGCGAAACGCGGACAAAGTGGTCGTAAGTTAGGGCTGGGGGAAGTCTTGGGACGGATCATGTCCCAGTTTTTTTCGGGGGACTCAATAAGGTTGGGACAAAGACACATTTTATGCTATCACATTCTAGAGACGTCACCACGAATGCCAAAGATCGCTGTCAGGATACGATCTAGTCAGGGAAAAATACCAAATAAGGAGATTTGAAATGCAGTAATTTCATACTTGTCCTTTGACCTAGCACGTCTCCTAACCAATCAAATTGTTTCTAATTAGAAAGTCAAGTCCACAGTGACCAGCTGAACGCATACTTTCGAACGCAAACGTTGTGGATCTAAGTTTCTTTTTGGTGCAGCAGAATTAAATTTAAAAATTACTGCATTCTTAACGCGAACGGACTGTGGAGTGACCAACAAACGCAGCGAGGAAATAAATGCGGATTTGTATGGTTTTCGTTGAACTGTTGATGTTTAATTAGAGTTTATCCTAACCGGCAAAAATTTGGTTGGTAGTAGCCGTAGAGCTATTTCCATGATAATTTATTTTCACGGGTTCGGTACGGACTCATAACGGACGTAGTACAAAATTGCTCTAACTCACATGTCCCGATAATAATACAACCCACTCTCAACCTCTTTGTGGCAGCCCTATTGTAACAATAAAATGTTAAAGTGGCGATAAATTTCTTGTAGCGCCATCTACGAAGCGGTCATGTTGTATTCATGACTGCCTAGATGGCGTTAGTGTGAATTAATCTGTGTTAACTTGAATACAAAATTAATGTTTAACGAAAAGGCAGGCAGTACTTTGTGTTCAAAGCGACCATTCAAAGGCAACAGCGTTGAACTCTCTTCTGCTGGTTGCTCTCGACGACCGATTTGGCGTAATGGTTAAGAAGTTGACTAGGTACTACATCAAAGGTCGCGATTTCGATCCTCACACTGTACAAATTATTTATGAGAATGAACATGAAACTTTGTTCAGGTGTAGGTGTTTCCTATGTTTCTATAATATCAATAAGTATATATTTAAATAAAAACCTTGCCCTGCAGTGGGACAGCATAGGCTGAAAATAAATAAATAATCCGTTGTCTAGTATGCCTTATCAGTTAACACAATCAAGTGTTCAAGCTTTGCTAAAGTCCAGTGCTCATTACACTCCAAACTTAACTTGCTGGTACTTTAGGTGTCAAAGGAGGACGAAAATACCATAACTAGAAATAGAAATAGAAAAATCTTTATTCAGGCACCACAATAATAAACTAGCACATTACCATTGCATTAGTTCGTCTTTGTACTCGTTCGCTGTGAATCTAATTTGGAAAGTCTCTACCAAAATAAGAATATGTACAGTCAACGGCTCATAAGGGTAACTTACTAAAGAGGAATGAGCGGATATGGGAAGCCAGTCATTTCGTTGATTGACCGTGCACGACAGGCTTTCCATTTCCGATAAGGGGCCTCATTACAATCTTTTTACAGCTCAGTTTTAGCTCAGTTTACGTCTTTTTATTCATTGAAATTTGACTAAAACATGCAAAATAAGTTACGAAAAATGAAAGTTTTTTTTGACACTATTTACCACACAAAACACGACTTGTGACGGTAAATATGCCACTCAAAAGCTGAGCTTGTGACTAAAACTATCAGGTTATGGGAGATTGTAATAGGGTCTCAATCCTCCTTACTCTATTGCCAAGAAACATCATTTGGCAAGGGCAAAATAAAAACGGAAATGGGCAGCCTGATGTGCCGGTGACCGTACCATTGGTGGTTTTGTACTTAGGTATTTCACAATCGTTACAGCGCAAACCTGAAAGGATGACTGACTCTCATTAGCCTTTTAGACTCTGAAAGATTATTTCAAGACCCACTTCACCAAATACTTGTTTTACGAATAAATAGGTACCTACAGACTTGAAATCCGAACGATTTCCATTTAATTTATTGCAAACGGCCGATTTCGCCGGCTAACTCCTGTATATGTTAGTCGAATTGCTTTTTTATGTAAAACAGCCCGATGTATGTAAAAGATCGGATAGACGAGATTTCTTGGGGGAATGCCATTGAGTGGGTAATTGTATAGAGTGGTTACAACCAACAATTTTTGCTAACACTTCATTTCTCGATGCAGCACGCTTACTTCATTCGCGTGGACTTAAGTTGAAAAACAAAAAGTAATATTTCCATATAAATTGTAGCCTATGTGCGATTCAGATGTATAAGCATCATTATTGTAAAGTTGCATTAAAACCCATTCACTAGTTTTTACGTGGGAGAGCAACACGGCACATTTATAATATTAGTAGGCTTCACCTTGAATTGGTACTCATCATTTGTATGAAAATAATTTTAACACATTCACTGTCCCATGAGTCACATGTGATTCAAAACAATGGATTTTCAATTGTGATATTTAATGGACAGGGAATGTGTTAAAATATTATTCAGCTTAATTCTTTTCACTCAAACAGCCGTGGAGTTATTGACTTCTACAGAGGTCCAAAAACAAAGTGAATTGGAGCGTGAATTGTGCATTGAGAATGACACCCCTTCGAATAAGGTGATGGCGTATAGAATGGAGGTGGCGGAGGTGTTTATTTCTAGTCACATTAAAAAGATAGATAGTCAACACATAAAAGACTGAATTTCATAATCACCATTCGCAGCGAATTTAATACGGATGTTCAGGCTACCCACTACCATTTTTTTTCTTGCTCTTGCCAAAAGGCAAGAGCTCCATTTCTTGGTAATGGAGCAAAAAGAACTGACTTTTATTAATAAAATGATTGCTGAGTTTTTAAACGAAGAGATTTTAGAAAAATAGTTTTACAAACATAATTTGCAATTCATGCATTTCAGGCTCCGAAAGTCTTGGGAGTATTGGCCAACAAACAAAATTAATGTGATACATAAAGGTAACCTAATTATATAAAATCTCATTCTAAGCTAACTATGTATTGAATAGTGTTTCACCAAATATTGCTTCCGCAGCAGTGACCATTCCTGCAATTAAGTCCAAATCAGTTTGTTGTTTGAATATTGTTATTAATAAGTTCTAACAGACTTTGTGTGCAATTGAAATGTATAATTGGTTGATAAATATTTATTACAATAGTTAATATTAATAGAAATTAGGAGACAGTGACAACTCTCTATAGTTCCTAGAAAATTTAATCTGTATAATGTTTCCCGATTTGCAACTTGACTTGTGGCGGGCTCCTCTTACAGACCCCATATTTTTCCTGTTCCCGAACAAACGAAAAACAACCATATTTCTCTCCAGCTAAAGTCCTAACAGAATGAAAATAGACAGATGTAATTTGCAATGCCAGTATTGTAATGGCGCCTGAAATCCGCGGGAAAGCGAGCACAAATCGGCCATCTTGGATTATTTTTCCCGCCTTCTTTGTTATTGAAGCTTTGTAAAAATTACGCATTGATCGTATTTTCCTTTTTAATTTGCATATTTTGCATGCAAATACAGAAAATTGAAGCATTCTGTGGAAATTGGCGTGGAAAAACCATGCCTTCTATAGCATTACTTAGTAACATAAGAAAGAGAGTTACATACAAAACACTACTAAAAAGTAGTCGTAGTTTTTTAAAGTAGTTTGCTTTGCTAAGAATTAAACAAGGGAAATTCCTAAGATAACTTGATTATGACATGTGTCTGCACATTTTATAAAATGTAGAAAGGTGGAGCAATTTTCACTTCATTTAATTTACCTTAAATGCACAAAAAAGTACGAAATGCGGAATTAATGCCTTCTCTACCAGTCAACTATTTGTCGTTACCGAATTTCCCCTTTATTTATTCAAACTCAAACGCACAAAATGCAGACTTAGTGCTTATAGCATTCTCTACCAGTTGCCTATTTAGTCGTAACAGAAATGCTGTTAGGCAGGGCAAAGTGCAAAATACATAATATTATAATAATTTCGACAGTTACAAAGGAAAATCCTCCTTTTTGTATACAATCAATATTTTATAGCCAACTTAAGTTTATGACTCGGCTTATAGATTCAGTATTATGTCGTTTATGGCTTTCGTTATGGTGATTGCCAATAAATAGTCCGATTTTAGCCTTGATGCCATAAAAATTGCTTTTTAATTACTTATATTTTATATGGTTTGCGCAAACCAAATAGGTCGTCAAGATAAGCTTTATGAGCCTTTTTGTGACAATGTATTGATTTTCAGGGAGAAGGGATTTTAGGATACTCTCAAGGGGTTAATTAACTTAATTTGGGATATTTTGCATCTTGTTAAGTGCCTCCAACAAGTCTTAGCCCTCGTTGTAGAGCAGATTTTCATTCTTTCCTTCAATTATTAGTCACCGCCAATGACCCTTTAGTCTATTTATATCGTAGTCAGCCCACTACTGGACATAGGCCTCAAGGTGTGCCACAACTGCTAGCGCTGGGCCTTACGTATCCAAAGTGCTAAGTACAACATGCACAGACCAAACGCAACGAGGACGCGAATTTGTATGACATTGTGGTGGCGGCCTCTGTTAGCGGGTTCACATAACCGTTTTTTCTATGTAAATACCCGACTCGTTTGGTCTTTGCAAGTCGTACTTGTCAATCAGGCCAATCATACCAGGCACTACACAGAGTGTCCACTAAAGCGCTCATCTGCTTCAGCGACGAATTCTCCTTCTACAGGCATAGAACTAAGCGGTTTGGTGCTTCCTTTCTGGTAGGAGGGACCGCTAGGGAGTGGAACGCCCTCCCTGCGTCTGTGTTTCCGGATACATACAACCTTGGTGTCTTCAAGGCAAGAGTGAATAGGCATTTTCTGGGTAAGCGTCTTCCACCTTCGGCCTCGTCATCGCTTACCATCAGGTGAGTCTGAGGTCAAACGCAAACCCATTTTAAATAAAAAAATAAAATAAACGAAACCGAGAACCGAGTTATTGTCATGTAGAGCACAATGGTAGAGTTGACCATTGCTTAATCTAAAACGGGTAATGCCGCGCCATCTAGCGTCGAGTAGCCAAAGTTTTAACATTTCAGAAGTGCCATCTATCTTTTAGTATATTAACTTTTAGTTTGGCTATACTAGCGCCAATTCATGCTTTGCTATTAAACGTTGACGTGTCATGCTTTCGATAGATTGAAAACGTTTTAGACAGAGAAAGATAGATGGCGTTACTTCATAACCGACCAGTTTTAGGAGGCATTATTTGCACAAGATAACATTTGTCAATACGAGTTCTTAAATCGGGCGCTTTATAGTTCAGTAATCATTCCGATTCAGCCGTGATATGATGTGACATTCGTACTAGAAACTTTTTGTTTTGTTTTCTTTATTGTTTTTATTGCTTTACGATGTGAATTGGTTTAAAAATAAACCCAGTGTAGTGTGTGGTTGTTTTGGTGGAATTACTCTTTAGAAATGAAGGTTGTTGAAGCTAAAATTGTTGTTTTGGGATCGCAAGGTGAGTTCGTACCTATAAGATTGCTTTCCGAATAATAGACTTTGTTTTAAAACAATGTTGCGAAAGTAAATGTTGGTAATACAGGACATTGTTCCAGTTGCCTAAATAGGCGGTTATTATTCAGATCGCTACATAACAAGTTATATCAGCTAGAATATAGGAGATTCCTATTTATCCAATCAACCATATGAAGACCAAATTAACTCACGAACGAAAACCGGTTGAAAAGTAGTTTTTGACAGTGATTAAGTTAAGTATGGTGTACTTCAACAAATTTTAGCTATTTTAACTTTTAAATAAAGCTAACGGCAGCTTGCCCGCGTTCAAAAACTTTACCTACTGCCTGGCGCAGACGAGTAAAAAACTGCCCCAGGGAGGGAACAGTTTGATTGGTAGAGAATTCCTCTTGACATTAAGTCTGCCATCTTGCTAATTCAGGTTTGCTTTGGTAACATTTAGAATGAGTCCTAAACATGACTTATTCTTTGACGTTATAGGTCATTGAGTTATACAAAAAGTGGCCACCCAAAATTAGGTCCAATTGACCTACTTCCGAGCCAATAATTGTGACAGCGACTTGTTTACGTGCACGTCATTCATACCTACGTCACTGCCATGTGCCAGTTTTCGAATTCGCGAAGTAGGCCTAGGTATGAACGAAACCTGACTAACGTAGTAGGTACATTTTTTATGCACTGAATGTAAACCAAAGTACCGCTATGTGCATGGACCATGAACAAGAGATCGGAAGGCAGAACTTAACCGTTTCACTGAAACAGGCAGTTCGGTACCTACCTACCTATAAATCCTTTGTACAGTGGGTCCACAAACATACTTACATACCTTCACGACCATATCCTTAATGAGTTACTCAGAGGCACACTGATTGTTGTCATCATGGTGAACAGAAGCCCACATTTCTTGGCAAGGTGCGAGCATACCTAACAGTAATCCTTCCTTGGATTTTTATTGGTGTTTTTCATCACCGGAGAGTTAGCCGCAAATTGTACAATGAACACAAAGTAGTCCGTGTATCGGCCAGACTTGATCTCGGGACCACCGGATTCCGAGCCAGAGTGCTTAACCACTGAGCCATGACGCTCTCTCACTCTCAGTGGGTCCTTGTCAAGCATAAAAGCAGCCTTCATGCATTGATTTAAAATGATATATTTCAATTAGGTATTTAGCATACAAAATGGTCGTCAATCAAGTCCTTTTTGGGCGAAAGTAAGTAAATTAGCAAACTGGTTTTTGAATAAATAACCCAAACATCTCACTAATATTCATAAAACCAAACCAAACGACTAGTTTGGTGTAATGGTTAAGAAGTTAGCTACCTCACCAAAGGTCGCGGGTTCGAACCCCGCACAGTACAAACATTCGTGTGCATGAACATGTAGGTTTGTGACTGGTCTAGGTGGTTCTTTCCTATGTATGTCTATTAAATAGGTTCCAGCTGTCCCGACCAGACTTTTTTTTTTCCGTTTTTATTTTCTTTTTTTTTCTTTTTTTTCTCTAAATGACTACTGCTGTGTGGCCTCAGATGGCCTTGACAGCGTTACCGGTCTGTAGGGTGAGCGCTTAGGGCTCTCGTCCCGACCAGACGTTGTTCAGCTGTCAAAAATTAAGTGTTCGTAAAGCAAACTAAATTGTGGTTTTCACCAAATTCCTATAACATTTTTTCATGTTTACATACCTTTCCAACCTTCCCTGAACTTTCACAAACATTCCAAGACCAAAATTAGCTAAATCGGTTCAGTGGTTCTCGAGTTTTACCGAGACTAACGAACACCATATTTATGTTTATCACGTTGTATTTACGAAAAGAAAATATTTTAGTTGGTTCATCCATTGTTTAATATCCCATAGCGCAAGCATTGATTCGCTTAATTTGGGGCTAGATGGCGCTGTTTGGAATAATGCCCAGTACTTTTTATTTATTAATTTACAACTGCTTTGACTTGTTTTTTAAACTGAAAATCAGCGCCTGAGCCTATCAGGTCCAGGCATTAGCTGAGTTTATTTATTTTTCTTCAAGACCTTGTCCTGAAGCACTGAGGTATGTCGGAAAAGAAAACCATAGAATGAAATCTTTCGTTAAAGGATAAAAGTTCCTATAATTCTGATGGATTCTGGGTGATTCTTTATAATAAAATACTCTGGTTACTTCAATTTTTATAACATCCAACATTTCTTAAAATTAAATAAACATATTTT
Source organism: Udea ferrugalis (assembly GCA_950022985.1). Lineage (NCBI taxonomy): Eukaryota > Metazoa > Arthropoda > Insecta > Lepidoptera > Crambidae > Udea > Udea ferrugalis. The sequence goes on from OX465543.1 coordinate 6,935,164, forward strand.
GCACTCCGTTGATCTTGAGCTCATTTCTCCTTCTTCTCATCAAGTGTACTGAACTTGGTCTTCATAGCGATCCTCAGCTGCCCCACGAACAGCTCCAACTGCGAAGCTTCACGGAACCTCGCTTTGTACTTGTCGCAGTGGGCCAAGAACTTGGGATACAGGTACGGAAGGTACGCGTGGTCTACTGTCGGGAAGAGATGGTGGAGGGTGTGGTCTCCGAAGAAAGTCAAGACGGTGAACAGGCTCTGGTTGATTGATGGACGGTCCATTAGTGTCTCCACTTCGTGCACTCCCCAATCGCGGGTTTCAGACCTGAAAATATGACAATATTACCATTCACTCAATCTTGACTGTTTTGTTAACGCAGTTGTCAGCAGAGAGATACATAAGCCTAATGTTCTCATCACCAAAAAGTTCACCAAAGGTGAAGTGTATGATAGTAGGCCAGATATGAACTCGGGATATTACAGGCGCCGAGCCTTAATCGTCATTTTCCACGCTCTGAATAATTACGAGTAGAAAAACACGCTTCGGGTAGGTAGAGAACAGCTATACTTTTCCCGAAGTTGAGCGTCTCGTCTGCATGAAAATACCTTCCCACCTGGCCGCAAGGGACAGCTGCATAACGCTGCTTAGGCAATGTGGAATTTTTGCTAGGTAAGATACTCATCGACAGATGGGTGGCCACTGTCCAACTGGGGTGCTTCAGTCAGAAATATGAAATGAACAACACATTGTGGACTACGTAAAAGTTCCCCTTTGTCTCAATAGGTTAGGAAAGCGGTCCTATTCACTTACTCAACTTCGTCTCCATCCTTCCAAATCTCAGGATGATGATGCGCTGCGTTAGACCCAATAGTGTAGAAGATGAGACTTGCAGTGCAGTTGATCCAGAGCCAATTGTAGATGACGTCGTAGACGCTGGCTCCGCTGATGAGCCACATCCACAGAGGCAGGAGGAGACCGATGCCATCGTGCCATTTGTAGTGGTCGCGGAAGAAGCCTTCGCGGATGAAGTTCAGAGCAAACCTGGAATTATCAAGAGAAGGCAATTAATTACTGGATGAGGTCAGAATCTTAAAATACTACTACTACTGGATGGGAACCGCTGGGTAGTTTCTTAGTATTTATCTGATAAGGGTTAAGGCTCTATATCTCTCACGCTAAAGGCATCATAACGACCTGGTCACCAAAGTCAGGACAGAAAGTAGTAGACGTAAAATATAAGATTTGTACTGAATACAGCAGATAACTTGTCGATGGCTGTAGAAGCACAGGCAGAGTTATTGGCTATCTTTTTTTCTATGCAGCGCTTTGTGACATTCGCTGACTGTGTCTTTCAAGCACTTTATATATCCACACTCGTCATCGTCAGCAACCTCTTGGAGTTCACTCCTGGACATAGGCCTCCCCTTTAGAATACCTCAGCATCCAACGGCTTTTTGCACTAGGTCATCGGTGCACCAAATGGAGGGCCTGGCCACGCTGCGTCTTCCAGTTGAATTATATTTTCATATCTTCTTAAAAGTTATTGACTGAATAGTCTATAATTTGAAATAACCAGAACAAGGCTACAACCACTAATCTTTTTCCACTCACCTTCTAATGAAGTTAATCAGAAACGCGAACGGGAACAAAAGACACTCGATGAGGAAAGTGAAGATCACATAATTTGGCTTCGAAGGAGCTGGTCTCCAATACATTAATGGCTCGAAACCGCTGACCTCCAAGTCGTTAGCCAAGTTAGGGTACATGTGGTGGGAGAGGGCGTGGCTTATTCTGAAGTCTCTGAAAGGTGACAGATTATATTGACATTGACGTTCTGGAAGAAGTAGCACCCTCCTCCTCAAGGCGTCATCTCTGGTTATTCTAGATAGAAATCACGGTCATTGAAGCAAGTATACCTTCAGACTTCTCAACTCTACTGTCCAAAAAGCATTGTCTCCAAAATCCGCCTCGTATTTCAAAATGAGCCCTTTATGCTTTTCCGTATTTTGTTAGTGGAACCACAAGTGACAGCTATGAAACGCAACATTTCAATAAGCGGGTATGATCCTATGACTCCTCAACATTTTCCAAATATTCCAAAAAGCCGGGTATGCGTTCGATTTAAGGCCGATAGTCAAAATCTTTATGTTATGTTTGTAAATCTTGCACTATCTACTGGGCACTCAGAGAGGCTCAATAATTTCTCATTGAATAGATCGAATATCTTAAAAAGGTCTTACCTGTAAGACCAGCAGCTCAAGCTGAACAAATACATTCTCCAATTGGTCCTCCTATGAATATAGTTATGCGACGCGACCACAACCCACGCCAACGAGACAGATGCTATCAGATACGAAGCGAAAGACAGGAGATAGTTGGTAGTCCAGCAACTCAATGCGGAAGTCGCGAGTAGAGTATACAGCAGTCCATCAATGATCCAATCGCTGGACTTCTTGCGGTCTTTTGGAACTTTCTTCAGCTCCTCCCAGACGATCTTCTTCAGGGTTCTGTAGAAGCCGTCCTCGTGGAAGGTGAGGGGAGAGTTGCGGGGAGTAGTGGCGTTCTTGATGTAGTACTGGTCCAGCATTTTTGTGACAATTGGGTTTAGGTGGTGGCTCTCGAAGGCTTCCGTGATGTCTGTGCCCTGGAAAAGATGAAGGTGGAACCAATTATAGTATGTATTTTAAAAACCGGCCAAGTGCGAGTCGGACTCGCGCTCTGAGGGTTCCGTACAAACCTGCAAGGTTTACAAAGTTCATTCATTACGACAATCGAGTCATAACTATGGTATTTTTATTGCAAAATGAAATTCATAACATTACAATGGGGAAAGATGGAGGAGCATAAATTTAAAACAAAGATCTCTTTATCGTTTAAGTAATCCTTTATTATATTTCATTATTGTTTTTAGCATTTTCCATGCAGTATCCTTCTAAAGAAAACCAGAAAAAGACATTTGGTCACGGTGGCATCAGGCAGGACTTGAACCCGCATCTTTCGCAAGCCGGGCGACTGCACTACCAAGTATGTTACCGAGACCATTAACAGACCGGCTGAATCTTTCTGGTATATTTTGCCCTATGAGCCAGGGTGATTTCATCAATGTTATAGGCATCCACCTCTAACACTCGGAAGAAATATTATTTCAAATATTTAACTCCCGATTAAGATGAAAAAGCTATTACTATATTTTATTATTGTTTTTAGCATTTTCCATGCAGTATCCTTCTAAAAAAACCAGAAAAAGACATTTGGTCATGTTGGCATCAGGCAGGACTTGAACCCGCATCTTTCGCAAGTCAATCTTTGTCAAGTCTTGCCTGATGCCAACATGACCAAATGTCTTTTTCAGTTTTTTTTTTTAATCCTTTATTTTATATTAACACATATCATTTATATATAATATAACTGAAACACTTATACTAGCCTTGCAGCAGACTTTCGAAAGTTCTTTTATTATAGTTATTTATTTACTAAGTTTTTTAGTCACTATTTAGAAATCTGGTTCAAAAATATTAATTAAGTATTAAATTTGAACCAGACCTGTAAATGGTGACTGAAAAAGTTATGAATAGTACCACATTGAACATAGAAGTTCAAAAAAACGTTATCAATAGTTGTACAACTTCGTGTAGTGCTACTGTTTATTAACGGAAACATGTTTATGGATTAAAAATATGTGGAAATTCCATTTTGGGGATTCATTCTAAAATCTATATTGAAGTCTCCCACAACAATCAGACGAGAAGATGAAGTGTACATATTGAGGTTGCTGCCGAATATTGTTGTAGGTATTTATACATTCTATTGCAACATTAATTTGACATTGTGGTGACCTATATACAGTTATCACTCTGATATTAAACATTTCAAAATGCAAGCATTCACAATGGCCGTTTGCAGCGCCTGGGTTATTTAAATAATATCTTTTACATGATCCATCTCGAGATTCTATGTCAACGGGAAGTGGTCTTTAGGTTTTAATTCCCTTGCGTGTAGTTGCGAGTTTCAAAATATGCGGTATCAATGGTTGTACTTTTGCGTTTTGCGTTTTTACGTTGACTTAGTTTTTTTTTTCACGGGTTAAAGGCAATTAGATCTAAGTATTTGATATGAATTTCAACTTGATAGCTCTACGCGTTCATGAGGAAAAAAGTAATAAGTTTATATATTTTTTTTTTTTGCTAACCTACAAGATCCCACTGCTGGGCAAAGGTCTCCCCCAAACCTTTCCATCGTTCCCTGTCCTTTGCAAAAGTCCACCATTCTCTCGAGTGGTATACCAGGTCATCGCACCAGCGTTTTTTAGGCCGTCCCCTTCGGCGATAGCCATCTCTTGGGATCCATTGGGTTGTGAGTCGGGCTCATTTATTTGGATGCATCCTACCGATATGACCTGCCCACTCCCACTTTAGTTTGGCTGCTTTTATTCCTACGTCTTGAACACCAGTTTTAGCACGAATCGTGGAGTTCCTTATTCGGTCTGTGCGTTTGATGCCTAGCACACTCCGCTCCATTGCCCTTTGACAAACTCCGAGCTTTGACTTGAGACTCTCGGTCAGCGACCAGGTTTGTGCACCGTAGGTCAGAATAGGCAGAATGCAAACGTCGATGAGCTTACGCTTTAACGAAATCGGAAGGTCCCCCTTCATGTAAGCCTTCATGGACCAGTAGCTCTTCCAGGCGTTCTCGATTCGGCGTTCGATTTCCCTTTCTTGCCTGTTTTCGAAGGAGACTATCTGGCCCATCTGACTGCACTGTGCAGTCGCCCGGATTGCGAAAGATGCGGGTTCAAGTCCTGCCTGATGCCAACATGACCAAATGTCTTTTTCTGGTTTTCTTTAGAAAGATACTGCATGGAAAATGCTAAAACAATAATAAAAACATATTTGGTATGAATTTCAATTTAATACCTTTACGCGTTTATGAGGAAATGGGTAGTAAGTTTAAAATTATTAAAAAAATATATATTATGTGATGTAACTAAAAATTTATGGTTTTCGTAATTTTTCCTTTATCTATGCTATAAGACGTTGCTTCGTACCAAATTTCAAGATTCTGAGTTCACGGGAAGCACCCTGTAGGTTTTGATTCCCTTGCAAGTGTCGAAAATTTGCGGCATAAACGGCTGTATCTTTTGATTGCGTTGGCTTCGAAGTTTGATTTTTTCACAGCTTCAAGGGACAGTAGACCTGAGTAATTGATATAAATTTCAGCTTCATACCTCCACGCGTTCCTGAGAAAAAGGGTCTTGACAGACGGACGGACAGACGGACAACAAAGTGATCCTATAAGGGTTCCGTTTTTTCCTTTTGAGGTACGGAACCCTAATAAAAAGACGTAGATAGGTTACTTGTGCTAAAAAATTGGCACCCGAAATCAGGACTTCGACCATCTGAACAAAGCATTGACAGTTTGAGACAACACTGCGCAACATGTATCTGTCTTGCTTACACTCTAGTAAATGTATGCTATCTGGTACACACGGCCAAATTATAGGTACGTATGTACGACAGGGGACAATTTTTGACTTCGCGTCAGTACTGACATAACCTATCTAGGTCCGTCTTTTTTATTGTAATATACTACACTAACTGGTGGAACTAGGTAGATATTATTTTCAAGTACAAGGGGCTGTAACTGCGTGTGACCCAAGTGTAACATAACATAGGCTCATGCATGACATGACTGTATCTCAAAAGGGGTAGTCAGAGACACACTTATTGTTGCTGTCATGGTCAACGGAACATTCAGAAGCCCACAATTCGCCGAATCAATTCGAAGCTAACGTACCTTCCTACGTTAGCTTAGGGGGGTTTCTTATATTGGTACAGTGAACACGAGATAAGTGGTGGGGTCAGATTTGAACTAGAGACTTCAAGGGTTCTGAGTTTCTAAACCACTGGGCCACTACCCCAAATAATTAATAAATCGAAGTTTTTTTTACTGTTAGGATCTATCTCGTATAGAAATGTCAAACAAATATAGTGCTTGTAGAGTGACCTAATGCATAAGATAAATATAGATAAGATTAACTACAAATTATTCATTAGAATCGCTTATCAAAGCAATACAAAGTAATAAAAAGATAATGATAAAGATAATTATTAGAGATATATTTTGTAGATAACGTTTAGCAATCTTCATCTTTGGAAGCGAATTTAAAATTTGTTTTATTGTTTCTTTTCTATTTGCGCCACAGAAACACATCAGTGAATGTCAGCCGGGTTGGTCACCCATCCAATCTCTGCCTAGTTACCTAACACTGGTAATCTTTGCCGATCCAGTCGTTGTCATACATTATATAAACATAAACGGCCTATATACGTCCCACTGCTGGGCACAGGCCTCACCTCAACTATGAGGTGGAATGAGCCATACTCCAACACGCGGGCTCAGTGCGGATTGTTGGAGGGGTGTAAGGTTAGTGAGCAACCTAAATGTCAGATGTTATCAGGCCCTAAGGCCTCTGACTAAGCTTAACGACTGACATCTGGCGACGTCAAAAGGGACCAACTGCTTAACGTGCTTTCCGAAGCACGGAGATGCAAGAAATACACATCACTAAATTTCGGTCGGGGTGGTCACCCATCCCATTTCCGACCCTGCGTGTGTTGCTTTACAACAGCGATCGTCGCCAATCACTGTCACAACTGCGCCACGGGCACCTCCGGGGGGTTGTCCTCAAGAATCATAATAAACTAGTGGCCGCCCGCGACTTCGTCCCCGAAGTTTCAGTTGAAAAACAAAAAGTAATAGGTATCTTTTTTTTTTTTTTTTTTTTTGAGTAGGGGAAATGCACTTACGCATACCCGCCAACCGGGGGGTTGGACTGGTTATGTCGGACTCTCCACGGGGAGCATGCTCTACCCAGTGGCTCTACCGACTAAAAACCCTACTACTCCCTCTCTTCGTCCATAGTGGGGGAATACGCCGTATAGCTATAAGCCCTGTGCGCGTTCTCCCGGACAAAGTAATAGGTATCTACTATATAAAAATAAGTCGGGTTTTCCTTACTGACGCTATAACTCCAGAACGCACGAGCCGATTTCCACGGTTTTGCATTCGTTGGAAAGGTCTCAGGCTCCGTGAGGCTTATAGCAAAGAAAATTTCAACAGAAAAGTGGGAAAATCTTTTTTCACATACAGCTAAGTCTACGCGGACGAAGTCGCGGGCGGCTGCTAGTTTCCTTATAAATTGTAGCCTATGTGCGATTCAGATGTATAAGCTACATTATTGTAAAGTTTCATTAGAATACATTCAGTAGTTTTAACGTGAAAGAGCAAAACGGCACATCCACACATACAAACTTTCGCCTTTATAATATTAGAAGGATTGATTCATTGGTTGCACTCCGGCCAGGCTGTTGGTGAAGATAATATTATTTTTAGATAGATAACATTTATTTTGTGAAGAGTTCAAGTATTATCAAGTGCTCGAATAACAGTCGCCGTGACCCATCTATCTTACTAAATCCAGTTTTGTAAATAGCAAAAAAATATCTTGTTAGAGAAAAATTAGGATCCGTTTCAGAACTAAATCCAACGTTACAGTTACTTCTGAGTAACTGTATTTTTTAGTTATTAACCCCCTTATTCATAAAAACGAACGCACCGTAACGCATTGTTAAAGCTATTGATGTGTTCTGTCACTTACTCGCAAATGGCAGCAGCAACAAGAATGACAGTGACAAAGCGGTACAAAAGTTATCGTGTTCTATAAGAGCTGTTTAAGTTTTTATGAATAAGGGGGTTAATCTTTAATATTCAAAAATAGTACAAAAGGAGAACTTGATGTGTTACGAAATGATTTTACAATAAAAAAGACGTAGATAGGTTATGTCAGTACCGATGCGAAGTCGAAAATTGTACCCTCGCGTATGTACCTACCTATAATTTTACCGTATTTGCTTATCTTATCTTATCTGTAATTTGACCGTGTGAACAAGATAGTATGATTATTTACTAGAGCGTAAACGAGACAGATACATGTTACGTCTCAAACTGTTAACACTGTTTTGCTCAGCTGCACTAAAGTTCTGATTTTGGGTGCCGCTTTTTAACACAAGTAACCTATCTCTTATTTGTTATAATAATATTGTTATGGAGCTGAAATAAAGAAATACCGTTCGATAAGTTAATAACTTACTTTGGTCAACTCAAACCACTCAGTCCCCCCAGGATGCTGGTCTACAAAGACCTCAAAATCGTAGATCTTGTCATGTATCCTCCACAGACCCTCAGCCCCATCGTCCATCTGCTTCCCCAGCAGCCATTGCGCGGGATCCTTCAACCCTTCATCACGTAGGGAAGGGTACTTCAGCTGTGGGAAACTGACATGGGTCTTCTTCTCCAGGAAACGTTTGGTCGCGATTTCTTGGTAGTCTGAGTTTGGAGGCATTGTGGTTTGTTACCCTGTAGAGAAAAGGAAACCAAATATAAATTAGATCAGCATAGTATACATATATACAGAGTATACAGCATAGTAAGTAATATATAAAAATTATAAAGATGTGGACAAAATAGATAATTGACACGAGAACGTAGGTAGGAATTTAGACGGCTACAGACAATGATATTATAATAAAAAAGACGTAGACAGGTTATGTCAGTACTGACGCGAAGTCAATAATTGTCCACGGGGAACGACGTAGTTAATTTGACCGTGTTATAGCGTGTAAACAAGATAGTACGATTATTTACTAGAGCGTAAACGAGACAGATACATGTTGCGAAGTGTCGTCTCAGACTGTCAGCACAGTCAACGCTTTGCTCAGGTGTACGAATCGTTCGGATTTCGGGTTCCACTTTTTTAGCACAAGTAACCTATCTACCTCTTCTTATTATGATATCATTGGTTGTAAGGGTATAAGGTTAGCAATCAACCTTGCTGTCAAAACTCATCAAGCCGCCCTAAGGCCTCCAACTACAGGCACAGCTATTACTAACATAACATAAACGGCCTATATACGTCCCACTGCTGGCAGCCCCGGATCTTCAAATTTTTTTAGGTGGGGCAAAAACTGAGAAATGCCGCCCCCGCCCACTTTATTTATTTTTACCTTTATCATTCTTTATAATTTCACTAGTTGATTATTTTATATCATAAATCCACTAATTGTTTGATATTTGAACATAGCCTACATAAGACTTTCGTAAGTAATGTGCATCCATCACTGCTTTTTCTGCGCGGATAAGAGAAAACAGGAGCTTTTACAATACGAAATAGCGGAGTTTTAAGTCCAAAATTAGAAAAAATACAGTTTCAAATAGTAAAGTTGACAAATCCTGTACGAGTACATCTGACAGTTAAAACTCTATTACATTTTAAAACTGCAAGTTTACAGAAATGAAAAATTTGCTATTTGATAACGTAATTTTTCTATTTTTGCGTTTGAAGCGCCGCGTTTAAGTATGTGTCAAAATATAAAAGCCTATTTATTTACAGATATATAATTGTAAACATGTAGGATATACATTTAATACAAAGCACAGGATAAGACTGGGATAAGATTCAAAATAAAAGCATGTATAATAAAATCAAATATATTGCATTTGTGAATTGAAATTACAATTTAACTTTTCGAGCTTTTTGTTCTGCAAATAAATTTATTACCTTGTCGTAATTTAACTCATGTGCTCAATTGTATTCTATGCAAACAAATGTTTTGTTTGTTTGCAATCCGATTTTCTATCGCTAAGATTGCATGACTCGACAAGCGTTCCTGGCTCATGGAAGATCACAAATAATTTTTAATTACCTAGTTTCAGTTTGCTAAAACTTCGCTCACAGCTTGCGGATGACTACATCCGCAAGCTGTGAGCGAAGTTTTACTAAGGAAGCGTAGAGTGAATTCGCAGGGCAATACAAATATTAGGAAAAGCATCCTGCAAATCATGCGCATAGATCTGTTGTAAGAGATAGAAACCGTTAGCCTTTTCTATATCACCAAATAAAAGCGGACCTTGTTGTTTAAAAACGTAAAGTTCCTGGCAGAATTCAACGGCGTTTAAATCTCGCTCGTATAGCGTCATCCCTTTCGCACGCACGTGTGCGCCCGCAGGAATCGCAAATCGCGGCAGCACGCGCCACGCGCCTGCGTGCTGCGATGACCGCGATCTGCGCCTCCTGTAGGCGCGTATTTTGAACTATGGCCTACGCGCCTCTTGAAATGTAGGTAATGGTCGAGTAGCACGTCTTACTCCGCGCCCTGGGTATCTGTCGAATTTATAGGGCCGTGAAGGTAAATTATGATTAGTCCATTAGTCAGTAAAGTGTGAATTTGGCCGCCCCCTGAACATGCCGCCCGGGGCATGGGCCCCGGCTTGCCCCCCCCTAGATCCGGGGCTGACTGCTGGGCACAGGCCTCACCTCAACTATGAGGTGGAACGAGCCATACTCCAACACGCGGGCTCAGTGCCGATTGTTGGAGGGGTGTAAGGTTAGTGAGCAACCTTAAGCTCAGATGTTATCAAGCCGGCCTAAGGTTTCTGACTAGGCTTAACGACTGACATCTAGCGACGTCAACCGGGACCAACTGATTAACGTGCCTTTCGAAGCACGGAGGCACAGCTATCACTACATAGTATGAAACAAAGTCGCTTTCTCTGTCCCTATGTCCCTTTGTATGCTTAAATCTTTGAAACTACGCAACGGATTTTGATGCGGTTTTTTTTAATAGATAGAGTGATTCAAGAGGAAGGTTTATATGTATAATAACATCCTATTGCACCCGTGCGAAGCGGGGGTCGCTAGTAAATAATAAATAAATACACTAACCTCTTTGTGGTGAACAAATCGACGCGTGCGCACAAAATGGCGCGTCTTCTTGCTTGTCCGTAAGTTTTGTCACTATAATATTATGTTATTGTTTTGATCGGGTCTAAGGTCTTATCGTAGTCAGTAACATAATTCATGTAACAATAATATACTTATCGATACTAGCTTGCCACGCGGCGGCGCGTATGAATTAACTTCATTTTACATCAAGAAAAAGTATCTACTTATCAAAATGCTACATGTTCTTGAACTGGTTGACGTCGCTAGATGTCAGTCGTTAGGCCTATAGTCCGTTCCCGTTAAGAATGCAGTGATTTCATACTTGTCCTTCGACCTAGCACGCCCTTACCAATCAAATCGTTCCTAATTAGAAAGCCAAGTCCACAGTGACCAGCTGAACGCATACTTTCGAACGCAAAGGTTGTGGATCTGAGTTTTTTTGTGTGCGACAGAATTAAATATAAAATTGCTGCATTCTCAACGCGAACGAACTATAGTAGTAGTAGGTTTTAGGACAGCTTGATAAAAACCGACAGGTTTCTCACTAACCTGACACCCCTCCAACATTCCGCACTGAGCCCGCGTGTTGGAGTATGCCTCGTTCCATCTCATAGTTGAGGTGAGGCCTGTGCCCAGCAGTGGGACGTGAACTTATAGACAGTTTACTTTACTGTGAAGTAAAAACACCTTTTAGAACATACTATGGGTGTTAAGGACTAGTTATAGTCCAAAAGTGGTATTCAGAGGCACACTGATTGTCGCCCTCATGGTGAACGGAACATTCAGAAACCCACGCAACACAAAAAGGTAGAAAACTAGATGTATACTGGTTATACGTGCTGTGTACACTGAACTATAGTTGCATAATTTAAATACATACTTATGTATAATGATTAACTATGAATACAGATTCATTTGAGTGTTAGTTTGTGAGCGATAAGAAATTATAAATGTTTCAGTTGCATATACATTTTAGAATTATTAGAAGTTATGTCAATGAACTCAATAGAACTATAATTTTCACACTGTATGCTCTGATAGACTTCGTTAAAGGGAGGATAGTGATAACAAATAGAGACAACGTCACACTGTCGTATTAAAAGGACAATGACGGATTTGTTAGGGGCAGTGGCGCCTTTTTTTTCTCGCGGCCAGCGACCGAACCTTGTTTTTTAAAAAGAAAATATTGCAATAAACCAAACTTACTATGGCATGTAGACTCCTAGATCAGTCCGAACTGAGTTATGGGCTTTAGAAAAAAAAAGACGCCATTTTCAGACATTGGCTTTTATCGTTGACTCAAATCTGTTGCGGAATTGAACTCGGGATCTTTTTGGGGCGTTCCTAACCACTGCGCTCATCACCATCAAGAGACGATGTAACTTTGTCAGCCAATGTTTACTTTAAATATGTTTAATTACTAATCTCTATAAATAAAAAAGGGATTGCTGTTCGTTAGTCTCGCTAAAAATTGGAAACGGCTAGACTGATTTGTATAGTTTTGAAATAATTGAGAAGGTTTAAAAGGTGAGTAAAATTAATATGGTAAAAACCACAATTTAGCTCTCATTTTTTTAATATTGGCCTCTTCCGCTGTTAGCGAGGGTTTTTACCAATGTGGCGATTTTGAGGTGCCCGTGGCGCAGTTGTGACAGTGATCGGCGGCGATCGCTGTTGTAAAGCAACACACGCTGAATCGGAAATAGGATGGGTGACCACCATGACCGAAATTTAGTGATGTATTTATCGGGCATCTCCGTGCTTTGGAAGGCACGTTGAGCAGTTGGTCCCGGCTGACGTCGCTAGATGTCAGTCGTTAAGCCCAGTCACAGGCTTTAGGGTTGGTTGATAAAATCTGACATAAGGTTGCTCACTAACCTTACACCCCTCCAACAATCCGCACTGAGCCCGCGTGTTGGAGTATGGCTCGTTCCACCTCATAGTTGAGGTGAGGCCTGTGCCCAGCAGTGGGACGTAAATAAGCCATTTATGTTATGTAATGTATCGTTCGAAGCCGCGAGTAACCACTAGTGAAAGAAAGACTGTACCCAGATAAGTGTGAGTACGAGAAACTTATGTATTCTGACCTTTATTGATAAGCGGGACTCAATCTTAACGAAAATGTTCTGTCGACATTTCTCTATATTAAATTGGAATGAACTTAGCATGATATTGGTAAACAAAAGTGTACTTTTTGTCATTTTTATCGAAGTAACGTTTTTTTTTAGTGTTAAGTATAAGCTTAAGCAGTACTTTCTCGATTTACTGTAACTGCTCGATTATCTTGTGTTTGTTGCCTACTACTGTATAATACATCGCTAACAATAATCAATTAACTAACCTAAATTGTAAGTTAAAATGTAAACTCACAATAGTTTTGAACTATAAACCTTAGTGGTTTTTTAAAAAGCTATGATATATTGTGATCAGTGTAACAACTATTGAAATGGTAAATAAATAAAAAAAAAAATTTTTACCTAAAGTGATATTTAACGCGAGTGTGGTTGTTTATTGGATAATTGAAAAAAGTTTTTTTTTGCAACTTATTTAGAAGTGTTTTCTCCCTTGAACACTAAATTGTAAAATAAACTACCTATCTGTGAGAGAGTTCTTCTGAGTCAATTAATCTTACTAATATTATAAAGGCGAAAGTTTGTAATGTCTGGAGGTGCTGTGTTGCTCTTTCACGTGAAAACTACTGAATGGATTTTAATGAAACTTTACAATAATTTAGCTTATACCCCTGAATCGCACATGGGCTACAATTTATAAAGAAATATGACTTTTTGTTTTTCAACTTAACTTCACGCGGACGTTCAACTTAGTCGCGGGCGGCCGCTTGTTTTATCATATTTTATCAATTCCAATTGACATTGATTAACTCGAACCTAGGTATCTCACTATTTTTGTATAATTTGTGAAATGGGTATGCTAAATCGAAAAGATACTAAGTACCTGCCTAGTCGAATAGAAATTTAGTTTTCGTTATGAAAATACATTAAATTACAACATTTTTTCCTTCCTGTTAAATTTACATTAATTGTTAGGCGTTAAACTTACTCTCCTATTTATAGTAATGTATTAATAAAACGTATTAATTAATGTGTAGAGTCTAGTTTTTATAAATTAGTGTTAGTCTTTAAGGTATTTATAATATGGGCCGATGTAATTTGTCGCCTGAAATAAATAAATTATTATTATTTTTATAGTTTTCCTTGTTTTGATATTCTTTTTATTATATTGACTGCGGGCTGCGACTTCGACCACGCTTTTTATCCTTCCGTATTATAAAACTACATTATGGAACACCCCAAAAAATACACTTTTGTTTGTAAGTATCAATTATTTGCAATTATTTTATTATCATTTTATTTTTGTATACAAATAAAAATAAACAATAGTCTTCGTATTAGGTACAGTCAGCCAAGAAAGTGGTCTACCACTTTTGACAATAGTTTCTGCGAGATGTAACTATCGCTAAGGATGACTTTTCTAACAGAGTTTAACACAATGCACAATTTTGTTATGACGTTTTGACTGTTATCTGAGATGCCTGACATTTGACGTCATTGGGTGACTGAGTTTAACCTCATTAAATGCAATAATCTATTTTGCTTAGCTAAAACCATGTCGATCTTTTTGAAGAGAAACTTATTACTACTGAAAAAGAAAGTCTCACTGACAATTCTACTGATTCTAATGTCAAGTATTGCCGTCAATGAAATATTATTATCAATCTGTTAGAAGATAATTCAAACTTGACACTTGGTATGACGTTATATCATAAATGACAAAGAGAGCAATAGTCACTGACACAAACTTATCGCCAGGGAAAATCGACCTTGTTGTTTCATGACGTTCAAACGAATCTCAACCGTAGGGTGGTAGACCACATTTTTGGCTGACTGTACGTCCCATTGCTGGGCACAGTCCTCATCTCAGTATAAGACATACTCCAACACGCGGGCTCAGCGCGATTGTAGGGGTGTAAGATAGCGATATCCCTTTTGGTAAGATGTTATCAAGCTGCCCTCAGGCCTTCGACTAAGCTTAAGCTCAACCGGGATGAAATGTGTAACGTGCCTTCCGAAGCACATAGATGCCCGAAAAATTCATCACTAAGTTATCTGATTTTTCTGTCTGGTGAGGTGTACCTATCCGTCAAGACGGACCTCAGACTTCAAAATGCAAGCATAACACTTTTATTTATTTATTTATTAAGTCAGTCCGTCAAGTCTGACCTCAGACTTCAAAATGCAAGCAAAACCCTTGGAATAGACATTCATAGAAATTAGTAGTCTCGCTTGCAGTTTGCGGTCTGGGGGGCTAAAACAGCAACATTTTAGATGATTCATATTATGAATTATCTAACTGACGTTTCATCTAGACCGCGGTCCGTTTCGAGTCAAAAGTGAGTAACAGCGCGCTCAAACGCGTCCCGAATTGGTAAATTGTATGAACGTGAGCGACGTCAGCGCGCTATTACTCATTTTTGACTCGAAACGGACCGCGGTCTAGATGAAACGTCAGTTAGATGTTTTCATAATATGAATCATCTAAATGTTGCCGTTTTAGCCCCCCTGCAGTCCGTCTTGGAATTGTACCTTTGAAATTCGTGTATCACCTTCTTGAGTAGAATGATAGTATTTGTCAAGTTGACTGCGATAATGAAATCAGTGCTTTTAGTCCACTGCATCTATTCTACACTGATAACATTATCAAAGTGATTCATTTAGATATGGGTACGTCATCAGTGCGATATGGAATGCAGCTATGATCGATGCAGTCATCGGTAATTTTTATTCAAACAAAAGTAAAAAGACTCGAATAATAGTCAAGAAACTTTTCCTAATTTCCTTGAATCATACTTAAGAGCAGTGACGGCCAATATGGGCTAATGGTTAAGAATAGGTCGCCGATTCGATCCTCACCTAGTTCATTACACACTTTCGTGTGCATGAACATGTCTGTTTGTATTTTGATTTTACTACAGCGTAAACGAGGCAGATACATGTTGCGCAGTGTCGTCTCAAACTGCCAATGCTTTGCTGTTCGAAGTTCTGATTTCGGCAGCCACTTTTTTAGCACAATTTACCTATTTACGACTTTTTAAATATAATATCATTCAATATAAGGTATGTCGTCACGCGCATATTTGGCAATATTGTCAATTCGCGCGCACACCTGGCAACATTACGTTTTTTTACACTTAAGTCCATAGAGTAGAGTAATAGACTGCTTTAGTCTCTGGATGACACGGCACTCTTTTCTGATTGGTCGATTTTGGTGGTAAAGTGCAGTGAACACAGTGTGGTGGCGCTAGTATCGATTTAGCAGTTTTGGCGCGCTTTCACGAGGACAGAGTCGAACAATGGATTCCGATACGCTGAATACTTTTGCTTTGTTTATTATCGAACCTGTCATGTTCACCGTACTCTCCTACCGACGTGTGTGATTCCTAAATTTATTAAGAGTGGATAGCTTGAGTTTCATTGAGTTGCTTCCCGGCAAGGAAGCCCCCATACAAGATGCCGGTGACGAGTTCCCTACCGCTCGGCCTACCTCGCGCCGACATCAGAAGTGGGATTTGCTCAAGGCCCATCATCGTCGTATTCAAGCACCGTCGCGGAGAACACGGCCACATTGCTTCCCACTGCATCAAAAGAGTAAACAACAGTGCGTAATTGCGTAGCGAGCGGGCGTTGACCCCTGCGCGCGCCAGCGGTTAAAAACTAGAGTTACGGGTCAAATTTTGCGAAATATGGTATGATGGTGTCTGAGGTGAGCTCACTCAATCAGGTGAGTCGTACCCTTTTTATTTTGATGTGTTGAATGTTGTCTTGTGAAGCAAAATATAACTAGCCGGTTTTCGGAAGTGCGTATAAACGCGGCGCGTACAAATCGTATGCACCATAGTTGACAGGCATTGTTTACATTTGATATTTCTTATTTTTAGCGCACAAGAAAGACATTCCGTTTGCATTACGAGATAACCAATGATATTTTGTTGATGGAGTTTTAGTTTGCTTAATAACAGTTTGTCACACGAGGAGGGTGACAAAATAGGTGAATTGAAAAATTACATGAAGGTGACATGACGGCTGACATGTTTAGTCCATAATTGTGCCTAACTAACGCCTTACCTCCTTATTCATAAACACTTAAACAGCTCTTTAACAACACGATAACTTTTGTAGCGCTTTGTCGCTTTCATTCTTGTTGCTGCCGCCGTTTGCAAGTTAGTGACACAATACGCTAATTGCTTAATTATTAGTCTACAAGAGCGAGCGAGATATAGGTAGGTACCTAGCGCGTATTCATGACCAAATTGCACGTTTGCTTGCATGGTGTGAATTATTGCGTGTCGAGATTGTGCTTGTGGATTTAATCAGATACCGAAACCGAGATTGAAGCAAGACAACAAGCGGCTCGCATTATTAAAAGTAGTGCCTACTATTTAAAAAAAAAAAGAAATATGAGGTTTTGCTATGTCTTTTGACTGTAATAAATAAGGCAAAATTTGATAAGTGGGTTGTTGATGATTTGGTTCGACTAATCGAAGTTATAAATGTGCTAACTATCGCCTTAGAAGAATGCCTCAAAGTAACGTACGTGATAGTGCCTAATTAGAGATTTCGTTACTTACACACACACTCATGCATGGTGAATTATTTTGAGTTACGTGTGCGTGCTACATGCTCCAGCGTAGTTGTAACTGCGGTCTACTCATGACCACTCTGGGCGTGATGTGGAACTGGAGCTGTGGCCGTGCAGCGTGAGTGGTCCATGGGGACCTGGTGGATTGTCCATGGGGACATTGTGGTTGGTCCATGGGGACCTGATTTTTGAGATGCGTGTGCGTGCTACATGGCTCCAGCGTAGTTGTAACTGCGGTCGACTCATGACCATTCTGGGCGTGATGTGGAACTGGAGAGCTGTAGCTGTGCAGCGTGAGTGGTCCATGGGGACCTGTTGGTATGTCCATGGGGACATTGTGGTCGGTCCATGGGGACCTGGTGGTATGTCCATGGGGACATTGTGGTTGGTCCATGGGGACCTAGTGGTTGATGGTCCATGGGGACCTAGTGAGAAAATGATTGACAATGTATTGAGCTGTGTTTGAGAATTTAAGAGTGTTTGTGTGTAGATGTTGTTTTGTTTACTATACACGTAGTTTGTTTACATTGAGGTTTTCTTTTGATCAATTAATCTTGACATGTGTTTTAACCCTTTAGTCAGGGCTAGCCGAGCGTGCAAATAATGCAAGCTGTGTGTGCGTTTTGTCACAGTATAACCAGTATGGCAACTTCATACATACGCAGCGAGTGCAGCTTGTTTGTGAGCGCGTCTGAGCTGGCTCACAGACGGTTTTATTGATTCTAACGATACTCAAGTCGCGGCACTCGTAGCCGAGCCGTATGTAAGTCCGTGCGTACCTAAGGGTTTCGTTTCTCGCGTACCGTTACCGCTCGCGTAGCGACAGCCCTACATGTTCAGGCAATTTAGGCTAACTCGGGGGCCGAGTTGCCCTATTTGTTTTATTGTACTATGTGTCTGTTACAGGTATACACGAGGACGTGTAACTAGTCAGGCTGGCCGTGTCGTCACGCGCATATTTGGCAATATTGTCAATTCGCGCGCACACCTGGCAACATTACGTTTTTTTACACTTAAGTCCATAGAGTAGAGTAATAGACTGCTTTAGTCTCTGGATGACACGGCACTCTTTTCTGATTGGTCGATTTTGGTGGTAAAGTGCAGTGAACACAGTGTGGTGGCGCTAGTATCGATTTAGCAGTTTTGGCGCGCTTTCACGAGGACAGAGTCGAACAATGGATTCCGATACGCTGAATACTTTTGCTTTGTTTATTATCGAACCTGTCATGTTCACCGTACTCTCCTACCGACGTGTGTGATTCCTAAATTTATTAAGAGTGGATAGCTTGAGTTTTATTGAGTTGCTTCCCGGCAAGGAAGCTCCCATACAAGATGCCGGTGACGAGTTCCCTACCGCTCGGCCTACCTCGCGCCGACAGGTATATTTTCACAAATCTGACGCTATCTTATGAAAGCTCTCTTCTGCTGCTTGAGTTATCCTAACAGTTTTTACCAGATAACCAAATAAAAAGTGTTAAATATAAGAAAACAATATTTATGTATATTACAAGGTCGCCAGTTAATACTAATTCAACATTGTTTGACAGCTGAAAATGCCATCTGATAATAAAATACATTTATCAATTCTTTTAGTACCCTGGACATAGTCCATTATCGCCTTATCGTGGTAAATATTGCGAAAACATTTAGCGAGCCTAGAAAATATATCGAGATTTCGAGAGATTCGTGGCCCAGTGGTTATACGCTTGCTCGGAACCCTGTGGTTGCGAGTTCAAGTCTGACCAGAAAACTCCTTTTTTTCACTGTACAATTTGCGGCTAACTGTCCGTTCATGGAAGAACACCGATAAAAAACCCAAGCAACCCGGAAAACGGCGCTAAGCTCGCCCCTTACCACGTCGACTTCAAACTTTTGGCGAAAGGTGGGCTTCTGAATGTTCCGTTCACAAAGACGGCAACAATCAGTGTACCTCTGACTAACTCATTAGGGATAGGTTTGAGGTCGTGTTCTTTTACGTATTTCAAGACTTAACTTGATCGTAATGAATTTACTCTACAAGTCCAAATCCAGAACCTTGACCTAGTATTTTTCCGGCATATCTGTTAAACATACGTGCCAGCTGTTATACCTAAACACTGTATAGCACAGTATTGGCTTACACCTCGTTCACGCTCCAACGGACCGACCGTAACAATAATCTACTTACAACACAACTGATATAAAATGCGTTGGAGTTACGTATACTACTATGGTTTTTGATGAGTCAACAATGAAGACACAGTAAAGGAATATACTATTACCGTGATGAAGAGGCGTAGGATCCAGAAACTCTACATTCATAAGGGAGGGGAATAATCATAATCATCATCGTGTTAGCCGAACGACGCCCACTGCTTGGCATAGGCCTCCCCCAAAGATCTCCATAACGATCGGTCCCGCGCTGTTCGCATCCAGCGGCTTCCCGCGCCCTTGACCAGATCGTCGGTCCACCTTGTGGAGTTGCCAAAACGGCCATCGGTTCTCCGCGCTATGTGTCCCGCCCACTGCCACATCAACGATGCAATCCTTCTAGCGATGTCGGTTGCCTTAGTTCTCCTACGGATCTTGTCATTTCTGATTCGATCAACCAGTGTGACTGGTTGGGAAAAATGTATTTAAGAAAGATGTCCCAACCTGTTACAATGACTGGTTGGGTAATTTTTTCACAAAATTGTCCCCACGAGTCACAGTGAGATGGGATACAGTTGACTTTTTAGGAACGAGCGATAATCGGCTACCCCTGGGGAGCCATGCCCCTTATGGTAAAGATGGTATTGGGCACAGTGGCCATGCCTGACTCTGACAACCTTTTTTTTTTACCTTGTGAAATGCCTTTACGCACTTCCCGCTGCTTGGGCAGGGCAGCGGGGGCGTGTGGGACTCGCCCACCCCTTCTTCTGCGCGTGACCAGGGTTTACCGAGGACTGAAGAGAACCCTGGCGCGCTGTGCCGGTGTCCCGGCTCACCTCTAGGGGAGTAGGTACTACTCCTCCTAAACACCCGCCGCTGTTCGACTGTGCCAGGCCACCCCGCACTGCCGTCCTCCTCGGGGTCGCTTGTGCAATGGAGGCACACAGCCCACGCAGCCACGCACAGAGGCCCCGGGGCCTCTTACGACAGGCGGGGGTGACCTTGGCTGTATTCTTACGCCCCAGACCACAGGGCGAGACTCTGACAACCTTAGTACAAGTTCTGCTTAGTAAGTGCTCAGATGACAAGAAATTAAGTAGTCCCGGATGTTTATGTTTATTCATTTGTTATCTATTAAAGAAAGCCTGAATTGCAACTTATGAAGTTATGAATGAACTAAACCCCGCGCTTCAGAGTGTATTATATCTGTGATAAGGGTATTTAGGCAGATAAAACATAACATCATACATTACAATAAACCTAACATGCTACAAGATAAAAATCATAGAACAACTAAGATATCGAAATATCAAACGAGCAAAAACTACGGCAAAGGATCTATGGAATCAACTTGAAGGTATTTAGCATTATTAAAAACTTAGTAAATAATTTGCATAAAAAATAGGGCAAGAAAAACACATAATGTCACTCTGAAAGGTTTCCGAACTCTGTAGCAAGCAGGAGTGCTGCCACTAAGATTCTGCCAACAGCAGTGCTGCCTGTCGTGTCGCTCTGATCGCGGTGATGCGTTGTTGTGATTCGTTAGTTTACTTTGAGTTGATGCGGCGGCAGACGTGTCACTAACTGCCGATCACTGTCATAACTGCCACGGGCACCTCCCCGTTATGTTTACAAACTCTGACAAATAAGTCTATTATCGGAATCTACCACCGGAGTTTATATCATTTCGATGCTGTAAGGTCGATGTTAATAAAAGTCTAATGGATGTGAGGTCGATAGTGTGAAATGAAAAAGAATCTAATTACGTTCGTTATGTTTCTACTTTTCGGGTTTATTTCCTAAATAACAATCTAATCAGCTACTAAACCTGTCTATTGACAATCGTACTATCAGTAACAGGTAGCCCTTATCACCAGTCGGCCGGGTGATGTAGTGGTATTATGTTATGTTATGGAGCTATGAGCGATAATCCTTCATTAGATGATGACGTTAAGTAAATATAATATGATTGAGTGGATTGATATGACTAAACTACTGTTTTTGAAAATTAGGATGGTTTTTTATACAATTTAGATAATAGTATTAGAGAACGTCAAGGCGTAGTGGTTGATCAGTCTGAATCAATGATATTACAATAAAAAAGACGTAGATACGTTATGTCAGTACTGATACGAAGTCAAAAATTGTCTCCTAGCGTACGTACCTATAATTTGACCGTGTGTACAAGATAGTATGATTATTCACTAAAAGCGTAAACGAGACAGATACATGTTGCGCAGTGTCTTCTCAAACTGTCAATGCTTTGCTCAGGTGGTTGAAGTCCTGGTTTCGGGTGCCACTTTTTTTTAACACAAGTAACCTATCTAAGTCTTTTTATTATAATATCATTGGTCTAAATCAGAAGCTTCAATCACGAGTCAAATCTTACCGGAACACCTACTTACTTAGAGCCATGAGCCAGATGTTATCAAGCCGCCTTAAAGCATCTGACTAGGGTTAACGACTGACATCTAGCGACGTCAACCGAGACCGAGCTTAACGTGCCCTCCGAAGCACGGAGATGCCCGAAATACACATCACTAAATTTCGGTTGGGGTGGTCACAATTCCCATTTCCGACCCGGCGTGTGTTGCTTTACAACAGCGACATCGCCGATCACTGTCACAACTGCGCCACGGGCACCTCGATCTTTTGATTAAACCCATATTTCGCTAATTCCAGGTGTGGGCAAGACCAGCCTGGTAGTGCGGTACATCGGCAAGATGTTCTCGAAGCACATCTCGCCCACCATTGGGGCGTCCTTCTTCACATGCAACATCAGCGTTGATGATGCCAGGGTTAAGCTGCAGGTAAGCTGTGATAACACCTTTTTTACGTGGAGAATGCCTTTACTCACTATCCCGCTTCTGAGTACGAGAGCGGGGGAGTGTGGGGCTAACCCACCCCAGTGGGGCGTGGGCATACCCACTAAACTCCGCGAAGGCTATCTTTTGCGCGGTACCAGGAATCCCCGAGGACCCCCGTGAGGGACTCTATTAGTGGACCCCTGCCGCGCTTTGCCGGCAACCCAGCTCCTCACGAGGGTAGTTACGTTTTCCCCTCATACACCCGCGGGCGTTCACGGCAGTGCGAGCCCCCCGGCACCGCCGCCTTCCACAGGATCACCTGTGCAATGGAACCACACAGTCTCCACCATGTGCGCTCTTTGCGACTACGGGCCCCCCCCCCCCTTTAGTCGCCTCTTACGAGGCGGGCGAACCTTGGCCGAATTCAGACGCCCCAAAAGCTGACGGCGTCCTAATTAATATTAGGATTAGGACGCCGTCAGGTATTATTAGGTAGTACCGTTTCGAGGTACGAAGCCGAAAAGTGGACACTCACAGAGAGGTCGATGGGTGTATCCCACTATTTCCATAGACATACCAAATTAAATAACAGTGGTTTTATTTTAGTCGCTAACTTCTTTATCTATACGCCAAAGCGGCCGTCAAAAAATCTGAATCTATTTTTTAGTTTGGCAGTACGGTTTATGTTTTTGCTGCCGAAGCTATTGAAATAAATAAATAATCTTGTACTGTTCAATGAAATCGCATTCCGCATCGCTTTACTAATCCAAGGATTAGTTCATTAATTAAAGATACAATAAACTATTTAATCCTCATCGGCAACATTTAGGAAGAGTTATTTGTTTTAAAGATAAGATAAGATACACTTTATTGCACACAAACAAAACAGTAGTTAACAAACAAGAAACGCATAGAGTCAATGTACAGTTTAGGCCGTCTTATTACCAAAAGCAATCTCGTGTTCTTGGTTTTTCTCTACCACGCGCCTCAAGGCGCTTGCAGGCCCCCCTGGGCCCGCAACCCACGTATCGCCCTTACGGGCTGCAGCGGGTGGGTGATTAAGTCCACCACTCTGCCACACACCGGCTTCACGGAGTTTCCATCCTACCACCGGTACTAAGCCGCTTCGCCACGCCAAGGCGAGAACTCATGGGGGGGAGACCTGTATAGTACAGAACTTTTAGAACTAAGAACCCTAAGCTAGGGATTACCCTAGCTTAGGGTTCTTAGTTCCCCCCAATATAATTTATTTGAATGAGTACTTATTCGCATTCTTCATATCTGTTTTAGTTTTAGTATAGCTTGCCTTAAATAATATAAAAAACGAACGTGTAATACCTATTGTGGTGAAAAATAAAGTTTTTTTTTATTTGTTTGCAGGTGTGGGACACAGCAGGCCAGGAGAGGTTCCGGTCCATGGCGCCGATGTACTACAGGAACGCGAACGCAGCGCTGCTGGTCTTCGACATCAGCAGCGTGACCAGCTTCTCAGCCATCAAGGGCTGGGTCAAGGAACTGCAGAGGTAAGCACTTAGCGACTGTGCTTTGGCCAGGAGAGGTTCCGGTCCATGGTGCTGATATACAGACGCCTTATGTGACCTATCTTAAAGTGACAACTCGTACTAAGATGGGTCACTTAAACGTAAAGGCGCCTGTACTACAGGAACGCGAACGCAGCGCTGCTGGTCTTCGACATCAGCAGCGTGACCAGCTTCTCAGCCATCAAGGGCTGGGTCAAGGAACTGCAGAGGTAAGCACTTAGCGACTGTGCTTTGGCCAGGAGAGGTTCCGGTCCATGGTGCTGATATACAGACGCCTTATGTGACCTATCTTAAAGTGACAACTCGTACTAAGATGGGTCACTTAAACGTAAAGGCGCCTGTACTACAGGAACGCAAATGCAGCTCTGCTGGTCTTCGACATAAGCAGCGTGACCAGCTTCTCAGCCATCAAGGGCTGGGTCAAGGAACTGCAGAGGTAAGCACTTAGCGACTGTAGGACACAGCAGGCCAGGAGAGGTTCCGGTCCATGGCGCCGATGTACAGACACTTTTTGTGACCTATCTTAAAGAGACAACTCGTACTGAGATGGGTCACTTAAACGTAAAGGCATCTGTACTACAGGAACGCGAACGCGGCTCTGCTGGTCTTCGACATCAGCAGCGTGACCAGCTTCTCAGCCATCAAGGGCTGGGTCAAGGAACTGCAGAGGTAGACACTTGGCGACTTTTTCCAGCGATGCTAACGTTCATTTTACAGTAGTGATCAACATGTTTCAAATACATACTTTTGGAGTTCCTCATTCACCATAGAAAAGGGAGGATCCTCCGACCAGACGTTGTTGTCGGGTTCTTCTGTCTATGCGCAATCGCGTCAAAAACCTTCATAGCGCGTTTTAGGATTGTATTTCCTATGTGGCGTACTTATGTTTAGAAATATCCTCCGAATTGCTAAAGGATGGAAAGTGGTAGAGTGGAGTCCTTTCCAGATACATACTTGCCAGTCTTACAACCTTGGTGTCTTCAAGGCAAGAGTGAACAAGCATGTTCGGGCTAGGCGTGTTCCACCGTCGGCCTTGTCATCGTTTGCCCCCAGGCTAGACTAGGGTCAAACGCCAATCCATCTTAAGGTGTTTTACCAGAGTTATTTTCATTTTTCAGCAACGTCCCCGAAGCGATGGTGGTGTCCGTGGTGGGCAACAAGAGTGACCTCCAAGAGTCCAGAGCGGTGACCTACAACGAAGCAGCTCAGTACGCCGCCTCTATAGGCGCTCAGTACTGCGAAACCTCCGCCCTGCATGATCAGGTATACTACAGGCGCTACGTCCCACTGCTGAGCTCCGGCCTCACCTCAGTCACACCTCTACTCCATCTATTTAAGCGTAATGCCTTCAAAATGTGATTGACCAGCCCAGTAGTTCTCCATTACTGTGCTAGTCTGGATCTAGCGGCTGCTTCCCATCAAGTGGTGTGAGGTCATCTTAAAACCTACAATATAAAAATAAAAACTTACTTTTTCCGGTCGTTCCTCATTGCAAAGAAATTTAATTTTGAAAAAGCGAGATAAAAAATGAAAATGGGTCGCCTGATAAACCGTTTACCGTACAAAAGCACATTTTACTAGTCATTCGAAAGCTGATTCTGATTGAGCAGTCAAATCATATTTTTTAATTTGGACCAATAATAAAAGACCATAAAATGTGTTTTGAAGAACCAATAGCAACCGTTTTTTTTTACCGTTTTATATTTTTACCTAGCTTCACTCAATGAAGCGATTCTATTGGTTCTTAAAAACACATTACTCGCAACGCATCTATGGTGAAAAGGCAGCCTAAAAGTGCTAAAATTGCACATCGGATTATTAAATCTTCTATGACTTTAAAACTCCATTTTCTTGCAGGGCATAGACCAAGTGTTCCTAAGCACGGCCACAGCTCTGCTCAAACTCTCCTCAAGTCAAGCTTCAATACGGTCTTATGACTCAGCCGACGGGGAGGAGAGAGTGCCCTCTGGTGAGTTATTTAAAACAACTTACATTTACATGAAATACATTTTTACAGCTGCCAGTGTCATTGGAAATTAAACTATAACATACATTCCAACTAGTAATGAAAATACATTTTGACAGCTGCCAATGTCATTGGAAATTAAACTTTATGCAATACTAAAAGGGTTCAAATGTTCTGTCAGGCTCAAAAGTCAAGCCACTGCTCATATTATATATTATTGGATTGATGTACGGTGAACGGCACATCACTCTACCCATTTCCGGTCAGTCCTTTTGCTCTATTTCAAAGAAATGTCATTTGGCAAGAGCGAGAGAAAAAACGGAAATGGGGTAACCCGATGTGCTGTTGACTGTACAATTCTCAAGAACACTAGCATCTGTAAAAATGTATTTCTTAGATTGTTTGGACTGACGTTGTAGCGTTATTGATTATATCAGAATATTACACATCGAACTATCTACTATCCATTTTGACTAAAGATTTATTATCAAGGGAATCCTCTAAGTAACTGTTCTGCCAATTTTCATCTATGACGTCACCTTTCGTAAAATTGTCTGACCCAAGTCCTAGGTATAACATTTTCTTCTATTTCGCAGCTTCTGTTAAGTCTTCGGTAGTATAGTGGTAAGTATCCCCGCCTGTCACGCGGGAGACCGGGGTTCGATTCCCCGCCGGAGAGAATCTTTTGTCATTTTATTTTTTCATATTTTCTGCTATTGTGTCATCTAATCACTTTATTAATGATTTTTCATCCATAATTTTCACAAATTATTATTTTTTTCCTTTTTTGTTATGGTCAGTCGCGATTTGACTAAGATGAGTTCTCGCAATCAATTTAAGATTTTGGGGAAGAGAAGTGTAATTACATCTTATGTATAATTACTCTTATCATCATTATCATATCAGTTTTAAGATGTAGCCCAGCAGTGAGACTGTGTGAACAACTTATAACCGTTTGTTTTTTACTATATTCCCAGCATTTTCTCATGTTAACTTACCTTTTAAATTTTCCTGGACCTTCACAAATAATGTAAAACCAAAATTAGCCAAAATTATCTTTTAGCGAGACTAACGAACAGCAATCCATTTCATATATATATACGAGCTTGATATATTATAGATTTATTTATTGATTCCTCATTTTCCTGCTAAAGGGTCGCCAACGGAAGAAGCAGCGACACATACGGGCAAAGTGGAGCTACCAGCGTGGAGCATAGGCAGCATCGCGCACGGCGAGCTTCAGAAAAGTTGCTGCTGACGGTACTTGCGGTCTTAGCAGATTTATTTGCTGCCAGTACTTTCATTTGTTGAGAGGATTTTTTTGCTATTTGAAGTCGTTGTGGTTTTGTTGACTGTTGACTTGTTGTTGAAATGATTTATACAGCCTCCTGGCAAGTTTGACATTGTTCCACCTATGAGGAACATCAAATCAATGTGACAAAATTAACTGATTGTTTTAATGTAGTCTAAATCAAAATTAAGTGTTGTTGAAATATCATCACATACCTGAAGTTGAAGGTTCCATAGCTTATTACTAGTACCTATTGTGTGTAGGTAGATAGGAATATTCAATTAAAGTTGTATTAAGTGCATTTTGTCAGTTTCTGTGTCATTTGAAATTGAACTTCGATTCAATGGAAATACAATCCATGAGCTGCGTCTTAGTTTTATGATGCTTTTAACAATAACAAAACACTTAAATCCTTGCATAGTTCTTTTTAAATGACACTGGGTGCTGTCAAAATGAACTTCTTAAATATAAATAAGTACCTATATTCCTAGTTTATGTTATAGGTAGGTACCTAGTTAAGTATATTTTTGTAATTTAACTAAGAGTCCCTGTTCAAAACAGGCATTCGCATGACCTCATAAAAGCTTCAGAAAAAAAAATTGAAATTAATTTCAACTTGAGGTGTGAGCTAATAACGGGTTGATTGTTGGGAAATATTGAACCTGATGATCAATAAAAACCTAGCCGCTACCTAGATAATGAAAATCAAAATAAAATATTTTTAAGGTTAAGTTAAGGTTAAGTTTTAATATGACAATTCATTGTAACGTTACCTGCTGGTTTATGTACTATTTAAACGTTTTTAGTTTCAATAATACATTTTTGTATTGAGTTAGTGCAGTAAGATGTTTATGTTGTATTTTTAAATAGTCTTAATTTTATGAAACAAATGTAACAGTTGAATTATTTAAATTTTATAAATATCTAGAGAAACGTACCATTTTTAATATTTTTACTCATTCTGAGGTTGTATTGTAGGTGGGAGGGGAAGCGTTTACCCTGCAGTGGGACAGCATAGGCTGATAATTAAATAAATAAATATTTGCACAGGCAACTGCTCTGTGTTTCGTGCCTATTAGCTTCATTATAATTAAAAATGTTGTGAGGACTTAAAATCGACCTCCACCAAACTCCTCATAAGAGGGAGTGTAAAACGGTTCAGACTTATAAGTCTGATGACGAAATCTGCTATCGAAATGAGTTTCAATCATTACTTTGATCGGTCAAGCGACAAATGTTATTTATTTCATACATAAATTGTCATTTTAGTATTTTAATTTAATTGACGAGTTTGCGCAATGCAAGCTCAAAGGTTCGATAAAGCGAATTTATACGTTAATTTTTATTATTTTCTCTACATTCCTGCTTTTATTTTTTATACTTAGCTTACATACTTGCCTAATGTGATATAGAAATATAATGTATTTTTTAAGGAACTTTTGTCTAATTTGAACTACACCCCAGAAAATACTCATTTATATCTTTAGGTGTTTGGACCGGCGATAATGATCTTACCTTATATTTTGGTAAAAGGTGACCATGATGAAATAATTGCTTTCAAATGTTCGAAGTTAGGTCAGTTTTTAGATTAGATTAGATTTAGATTTTAGAGCTTCTCTTACCTTAAAATTAAGAAAAATGGCGGCGTTCAAACATTGACCCACCCCCAACCTAACTAACCTAAACCTGCAAAAACCTTCTGCAATTCCTCGTGAAAATGTGAAATCCCGACCCTTTGTTCAACAGCTCTAAAACATACCAACGCCCGATTCACAAATGTCGATCGAAGTAAAGCAGCCCTTAGAAGTATGCGGTTCTTATCGCGCTCACAGCCATTAGACAACTGCAGGCGAGCGGCATCTGTTACCGCATCAGACTTATACGTCTGATATAGGCTTCGAACTATTTCCCTGTCCTGTCAAGCAAGCGACAACGTTACTGGTTGGTCAAAAATCCTATCGAACAATCAGTGACGTCACTCCCTGCCTCAGGTTGATTATACGGCCGCCTTTGGGGGCCATGTTGAGAGCTACTCAACTTTGATAGAAGTTTAGGAATAAGGCAATGAAAAGACACACATTCAAACAAAGTATTTAATACCAATAAAAATCACTCATAAAATTTCACAATTTTGTATCTTACAGCAGATTTCAAACATCTATTCATAACTTTAACAGTTTTAATATAAGTCAATCTCTTTTTACAGTCAAGTACGGCACAACCCAAGCCTAATACTTTAACGTTTCATACATAACATTTTACCTATAACCACCGGTGTACAGTCAACGGCACATCAGGCTACCCATCCCCGTTTTTCGTCTCATAACATAACATAACATACCCTCACGACCATATCGGGGTTAGTCAGAGGCACACTGATTGTTTCCGTCATGGTGAACAGAACATTCAGAAGCCCACATTTCACCAAGGGAATTTGAACCCAACGTGGTAAGGGGCAAGCCTACCGCCGTTATCCGGGTTGCTTGGGTTTAATATCGGCGTTTTCCATCACCGGAGAGTTAGCCGCAAATAGTACAATGACCACAAAGTAGTTGTGTTCCGGCCAGATTTGATATCGGGACCATCGGGTTCCGAGCCAGAGTGTTTAGCCACTAGGCCATGACACTCTCACGTTTTTCGTCACACTCTTGTCAAATGACATATTTTTTAATGGGCAAGGAGGAAGTACTCAAGATGCTCAGCCTGACATGTCAGTGACCGTACCGCGCAGTATTAAGCACTTTTAAAAGTAGTTAATGTAGGTAAAGTTGAAGGCCATTGGATGAACGTAAAAGCACCAATGCGATGTCATGGTGTATTTCACCTAATATAATAATAACCTCCAGAGTTTTATAGGAATGTATCGATTAGGCTCAGTACTAATTATGTTTAATGTGATATGATAGCACCAAGAAATAGTATTTTGTCATAAAATATGGCAGTGTTACACTCTCAGTGCTTTGAAAAATCTTACTGGAGATCGTCTAAGCTGAAATGACGCGCCCCTCTACTGCATCTACACATACAAGCAAGTACTCTTCTCTGCGTAGATGCGGTAGAGGTTCGCGTCATTTCAGCTTAGACGCTCTCTAACAAAATTTCATGTTTCCTACAAATTTTTGAAACTTGCATTTTTTAGAAATATTAAGTACGAAATACCAAAGCTGGGTGTTAGTTTTTCAAGCCACTCCAGTGGCCTGAACCACTGATGGGGCTTAAAAAATAATTCACCGAGACCAGGCAGTCACTCATTTTTAAGTACACCATTGTAGACAATACTTAACCTAAATCACTCATCAAATGAAATGACTGACTTTAACGTAATAAATATGGAATGGAATATATTAATTTGTGAATATTAAGGGGTAAGGGGTGTAAGGGGGCGAACCTCCATCTATCGCCCCAAGTCAACCTCACCTGCTCGCGGTGCACCCTGCTGAGTAACGAACGAGGCTCTGGCGACCGACCGACGGCGGTATATCCGTCCTGAATAGGCGAGCTAAATACCACAGGCCGGTGACGGGCAGCAGCGTCACCGGTGCGAGAAGCTTCGCCCTGCGATCGCCAACCCGCCTGCCCAGCGTGGCGATTATGGGCATAACCTCCCATGAAGACACAGCGAAGGCCACGGCCCCCAGTTCCCGGTAGCCCCACTATTCCTGGTTATGGTGGCGACCATGGTAACGGTGGGGCGGGGGGTGCAAAGAATCTCCGGGCTACGGGAGGCCACCACAACCGACTGACCCTGGCGACGTATAACGGACGCACGCTGCGGCTCGACTCGCATCTGGCGCAACTTGAGGTGGAACTTGGGAACATCAGGTGGCACATACTAGGGTTATGTGAAGTCCGAAGAGAGGGAGAGGACACCATAACTCTCAATTCAGGCCACCTGATGTACTTCCGAGAGGGAGACCAAAAATCCCAAGGTGGCGTTGGGTTTCTGGTTAATAAGTCCCTAGCTAACAACGTTGTGGAAATGTCCAGTGTGTCGAACAGGGTGGCGTACCTCATCATCAAGCTCACCGAGAGGTATAGCCTCAAGGTGGTGCAAGTGTACGCACCGACCTCGTCACACTCGGACGATGAGGTGGAGGATATGTTCGATGACATATCGAGGGCCCTCCACTCCACTACCAAGACCCATTTCACCGTTGTTATGGGGGACTTTAACGCTAAAGTGGGAGTACAGAATTGCAGTGAATCGGTAGTAGGATCCCATGGATATGGAAGCAGAAATCATAGGGGGCAAATGCTCGTCAATTTCCTCGAACGGGAGGGGCTCTTCTTGATGAACTCATTCTTCAAGAAGCAACCCCAAAGGAAGTGGACGTGGCAAAGCCCCGACACTATGACAAAAAATGAGATCGACTTCATCATGGCGGACAAAAAGCACATATTCAGAGACGTCTCCGTGATCAAAAGGTTTAATACCGGCAGCGATCACCGACTCGTCCGAGGCTCTCTGAATATCGACTTCAGAGCTGAACGAGTCCGCTTGATGAAGGCCAGGCTCCGACCAACTCTGCTTCAAACTATGATGGGATCTGAAGCGTTCCAGTCAAATCTGGAGAACCGATTTGCTGCCGTGGAAACCACAACTGACGTTAACCAGAACCTTGTAGATGTGGTTCGAGTCCTCAGGGAAGAAGGTACGAGATTTTGTAAAATGCAGCGCAAGGGCAAGAAGTCGAAGCTTTCCGAAGAGACTTTAGGGCTAATGAAGAGACGACGAGAAGACCCACCCGTCACTTCGTCAGGGAAACGGACTCTAAACCGAGAGATTAGTAAGCACGTGCGACGCGATCTCCGTTGCTCTAATACCCTCTCGATTGAGAGAGCGATCGAGCAAAACCGGGGATCAAAAGTGTTCGTACGATCTCTTGGAAGAAGCCACCTGACGAAGTTGACCATAGAAAGTGGAGAAGTCGTTGTCTCGAAGCCAGCAGTCCTTTCGGAAGTAGAAAACTTCTATGGCCGGCTATACGCTTCGCATGCATCTCGACCTGACCCCGGAAATGAGGACTCTAGAGCCACTCTAACACGCCACTACACCGAAGACCTGCCAGAAGTCAGCATTGACGAAATCGAGATCGCTCTTGGGCGGCTTAAAAATGGAAAAGCCCCCGGAGAGGACGGTGTTACAACAGAGTTGTTAAAGGCAGGAGGCAGACCCTTACTCAGGGAGCTTCAAAAGCTTTTTAACGCTGTCCTCTTCGAAGGGAGAACTCCAGAGGCGTGGAGTAGGAGTGTGGTCGTCCTGTTCTTCAAAAAGGGAGACAAAACCCTACTGAAGAACTATCGACCCATTTCCCTTCTAAGCCACGTCTATAAGCTGTTCTCAAGAGTGATCACGAACCGTCTTGCGCGAAGACTCGACGAATTCCAACCACCGGAACAGGCTGGGTTTCGGAGCGGATACGGCACCATAGACCACATACACACAGTGCGGCAGCTTATACAGAAAACTGGAGAGTATAATCAGCCCCTGTGTCTAGCATTTGTGGACTATGAGAAGGCCTTTGACTCAATTGAAATCTGGTCTGTTCTGGAGTCTCTGCAGCGATGCCAAGTAGATTGGCGATATATCCAAGTGATGAGATGTCTTTACAAAGCTGCCACTATGTCCGTCCAAGTACAGAATCAGCAAACAAGTCCCATACCGTTGCATCGGGGTGTGAGACAAGGGGATGTTATCTCCCCGAAATTGTTCTCAAATGCAATGGAGGATATGTTCAAGACGCTGAACTGGAAAGGACGTGGCATCAACATCAATGGCGAGTACATCTCTCACTTGCGATTTGCTGACGACATTGTCATCGTGGCGGAAACGCTGCAGGACCTACAACAGATGCTGAATGACCTGGCTGACTCTTCTGTGCGCATCGGTCTACGGATGAACTTGGACAAAACCAAGGTCATGTTCAATGAACATGTACTACCGGAACCGATTGCGGTACACGGCGCCGTTCTCGAAGTTGTTCAAAAATATGTATACCTCGGGCAGACATTGCAGTTAGGTAGGAACAACTTCGAGAGCGAGGTGAATAGAAGAATTCAGCTGGGTTGGGCAGCGTTTGGGAAGCTACGTCGGGTCTTCACATCGTCGATCCCACAGTGCCTAAAGACAAAAGTCTTCAATCAGTGCGTCCTACCCGTCATGACATACGGAGCCGAAACGTGGACACTAACGGCACGGCTGGTCCACAAATTTAAAGTCACCCAGCGGGCTATGGAGAGGGCTATGCTCGGCGTTTCTCTGCGGGACCAAATTAGAAATGAGGTGATAAGGCAGAGAACCAAGGTTATCGACATAGCCCACCGGATTAGCAAGTTGAAGTGGCAGTGGGCTGGCCATGTAAGCCGTAGAACCGACAACCGTTGGAGTAAACGTGTTCTTGAGTGGAGACCGCGTCTCGGCAAGCGTAGTGTAGGACGCCCTCAGGCAAGGTGGAGTGATGATTTGCGCAGGATGGCTGGCAGGAGCTGGATGCGAGCAGCCGAAGATCGAGCTCAGTGGCGTGTAATGGGAGAGGCCTATGTCCAGCAGTGGACTGCAACAGGCTGATGATGATGATGATGTGAATATTAAGATTAGTTTCACTAAAAATGGATCATATCACAGATTTTAGCAAAACAGTAAGCACACATTATAAGTTAAAAGGCACAGTTTGTTAGTATTTTGACTAAATTCAGTTTTGTCAAACCAATAGATGGATGGGGATTTTAATGAAGAGACAGATTTTGAAGGAACTTGGAAAAAATATAAGTTGACTCATAATATCAGTAATAATATCCGTTTATTATTGATAAAAATACCTGTATAATATCAGAATGCTTACTTGAAAAAATTGGCACTACAACCGGTATTGTATTTTACAGGTTTTTAAATATAGGTAGGCAGTTTAAGTTTTCATTTTAGTAAGACATTTTCACCCAAACGTCATTCGTTTTGAAACCCTGACTTAAATAGGAAGCATTATAGGAAATTTCCCCAAAGTTTTTTTTTATAAATAGAGTATAAATTGTTAACAAACATACATTTCATGTAGGTATTTATTTATTTACTTACTTTTTGATATCATGGTAAATATTTAATTAAGTACATAATTTATTTTAGTTTTATAACATGGAATGAATAAAGTGGCATTCAGTTTTAGAATATTATTTTGGATGTTTTAAAAAGTTATTTCACTTCAACAGAAGTTGATTCTAAAACAATACTCCCATGTGACAAGATTTCATGAATAGTATTTTAAGCACCATTAAATTGGAAGGTAAGAAAGAGTCAACAGTTAAGACATAATTCATAGTGTATAACGTCCTTTTGTCATAATCTGCCTACACGATAAAAAAAGGCATTGTCTCTGCTAACTAAAATCTTACTGTCGCAGATAGACAAAAAATGCATTATTCAATTTATCCATCGGATTCGGCAGAAGAAACATTTACTTAATCGTATTAACTAGACAATAAATGCCGCATATTCAACAAAATACACTTCACTATATCTGCTCCCTATCACTTCACTAAATCTGCTCCCATCACTTCACTAAATCTGCTCCCATCACTTCCCTAATTCTACTCCCCGTCACTTCACTTAACAACACCTCACAGCTCATCCTTGATTTCCTCTTCATCATCAAGTTCCGGAGGCAGCTGGGTCTCGTCGAGCTCTTGTTTGTCGGCGTCGGCTTCATCATCATCATCATCACCCATCCCTTGGCCGAATGAGCCGAGACCGCCGAAGCCGTAGGGGTCTGGGCCGTGGATCTGGGGATAAAATATCGAGAAATACTAATAAATTCATGACAAATTAGGTATACTACTAATATTAAAAAAGGCGAAAGTTTGTATGTGTGGATGTGCCGTGTTGCTGACGACGCGAGCTTCCCTGGCTCAGTGGGCTTTGTAGGAGGGGTGTAAGGTATGTGCTAGACCTCGTTGTCAGACCTTATTAAACCGCCTTAAGGCCTCTGACTAGGTGTACTCGCTTTCTGTGCATGTGTTTCCGGAAAAATATAACTTGGGTCTCTTCAAGAAAAGAGTGAATAGACCCTTGCTAGGCAAACATGTACCACCATCGACCACATCATCACTTACCATCAGGTGAGATTGTGGTCTGACTGCATAGTTGCAAAAAAAAAACTGTCATGGTGAACGGAACATTCGCAAGCCCACAATTCGTCGTCCGACTTTATAAGGAACGTGGTAAGGTGTGAACATAACGTCCAACTAGGACTCTATACAAGTAACATTTGAAATTTAAAAACACATCAAACACATCTTCTGAAAAAACAAAAATCCGAATAAAGGATATCAGGTAAAATAGTAAGTATGTAATGTTATTTGTGTAATAGTTAGTATTTTTATATGGTATTTTCATTGAAAAAGTATTTAGGTGCATTGTTTTCATTAATTTAGTTGGTTGAATTGGTAATAGTTGGAAAGTCATGCACAGTGACGACCACACTTCCACCGGTGTCCAGGGAAGACTGGCAACGAGACGAAAACCAGGTATCCCGTCAATTTGCTGAGTGGAGACCCTTTCAGCTCCATTACTATTATTTTGTTAACTTATAAGAATTTTATTTTATACTCATTGTGGTGGCTGAATAAACGTTTTCCTATTTCTATAACATGGTTAGCCGGGTTGTTTGGTTATTGTTATGAGTTGTTGTTTGTCTTGCCAGAATGTTAAAGTGGGCCATGATGATGTCTTCCTGAATACAGGAGTGATAAAGTTGACATCTACCTTGGTGTATTCTTTCTCCATCGCTGGGGTCCACGTGGTGTCCTCATCGTTGGGCAGCATCCAGTCTTCGCAGTATTGGGCGTGTTTGAAGCAAATCTGCAAAGTTTTATAGAAAAGGATTAAAAAACTTCGTGGTGATATATAGACATACTGAAAAGTAAAGAGGATCCAACTTCTGTATGGGCTCTTCATATGTCAAAGCCGATACAAACATAATAATATGGTGCTCTTACACTTTTTGTTTGTAATCACGTAATCACTTACTCTGTCGATTGACATGCGTTTCATGACTTGCCGCCGAAACGTTTTTTTTTTCAAAATGGCGGACAGGCAGGTTTGCCAAACAGGTAGGATGCTCCTTATATCCTTAAAATCTTATCCTACAACTTTTATGTCTGATTTAGGCGTGATAATATTGGCTCATAATATTATGGAATCGAAGATTTTTCAAAATTGTATTCTTAGAAAATAATCCTGGGTTTTTTACCTACCAAACATAGGTCATTTTTTTATTTCACTGTCTTACCCCCAAAAAGGATGAGCACATCTTCAAACTCATGTCATACGCAAATTGTCTATAGACCTGGAAATGCCAGCTATACTTGTACCTACTAATCCTATTAAACTGGCTCAACTATGTCAAACAGTCAAGTCCAATATTGTTTGACAGAACGAAGTCCGTCGGGACATCTATAGTCCGTTCGAGTTAAGAATGTATTAATTTCATACTTGTCCTTCGACCTAGCACGGCCCCTAATCAATCAAATCGTTCCTAATTAGAAAGTCAAGTCCACAGTAACCAGCTGAACGCAAAGGTTGTGGTTATTTGTGTGCGACAGATTTAAATTTAAAAATCACTGCATTCTTAACGTGAACGGACTATAGTTATTATTAACAACATACCTCGTTCAGGGCGTCGGGCATCACATCATCTTCAGGCCTGTTCTTGTACAAGTCAGTTATCTCATCTTCATTCTCCTCGAACATGCGCTCGCACTGAAAACAAAGCATGGACGAAATTATAGTATGGGGAATGATATTAGAGTACAATAGAGGTAGATAGGTTACTTGTGCTAAAAAAAGTGGCACCAGAAATCAGAACTATTAGTGCACCTGAGCAAAGCATTGACAGTTTTAGACGACACTGCGCAACATTTATCTGTCTCGTTTACGCTCTAGTGAATAATCATACTAGCTTGTTTAGACGGTCCAATCATAGGTACGTACGCCAGGGGCCAATTATTTTCGACTTCGCATCAGTACTGACATAACGTGCCTACCTCTTTCAAATAGCCTATCCACATCTACATCTTTTAATTAAAATATCATTGGTAGACCATAATGAGCTTACATAGTACTCCAAACTCTTGTTCAGGTCATCATCAGTGACAAAGGTGGTCTTGCTGAACTCGGGGTTCATGGAGCCACTGGCCATCACGAGCTGCATGATAGCCAGCTTGCCGGTTGACTTGTAGTACACACGGACATAGTCGTCCATCTTCTTGCCTGCAAAATTAAGATAACATACATACTTTATACATCATCATACATACATAACATAAACGGCCTTTATACGTTCTACTGCTGGGCACAGGCCTCACCTCAACTATGAGGTGGACTGAGCCGTGCTCCAGCACGAGGGCCCAGTGCGGATTGTTGGAGGGGTATAAGGTTAGTGAGCAACCTTAATGTCAGATGTTATCAAGCCGCCCTAAGGCTTCTGACTAGGCTTAACGACTGACATCTAACGACTTCAGCCGGGACCAACCGCTTAACGTGCCTTCCGAGGCACGGAGATGCCCCAATTACATATTACTATATTTCGGTCGGGATGGGTCACCAGACCCATCTTAATGCCAAGACGCATTCTCTACCAGTCTTATCGCTAGGAGGCGATCTCTTTCAAAGAACGTTCGGTAGAGGTTTTGGTATGGAAGAGGACTGGAATGGAATGGAAGAGCATTAGAAAATGTTATAGTATAGAATGGCAAGAAAAATTATATGGGAACTCTAAATAAACTTTGCATAATTTTTAATTTCATCTAATTTTTGCTTTTGACATATTTTGATTTATTTATTTGTGCCTCTGTTTTCTCCTTCTGACTTTTGATTTTATTTTTAATTTTTGTGAGATTGACATGCCAATTTTTATTACTATTGAATTGAGAAGCATGTATATCTGATATGTTTATGACTACCAAGATAGCTATTATTGTTCGTAATCGTACGCCGTACGGCATAGGCCATTGACGTTCTTTTATTCATATTAATAACAACATCTTGTAAACCTGTGGTAACAATTAAATCAATTATAGAAATAGAAAAATATGAATTATGGGAACACAAATTTTAAAAAAGAAAGATAATTATCCGAAAATTATAACAAAACACAGAAAAGTAGGTAGCACAGATTTGATCAGACTTGGCTTGACCGGGTACCAGGGGCATTTGAATATAAAAATAAAAATAAGCATACATAGAAGATTTAAAAATGCAGGGATTTGGATTTTCTGATGGACAAAAGAAACAAATACCACAAGCGAATGATTATGCCATTGACAATCGGTTTGGGGTGATAGTTAAGAAGGTTATGTTTATTAGGTTTGTACTAGTCTGGGTGTTTCTTTTGTATAATAAGTATGTATTTACAAATAAAATAGTATTTTAGTATGTTTAACCGCTGTCTAGTATTCCATAGTACAAGCATTGAGTTGCTTAGTATGGGGCTAGATGGCGCTGTGTGGAATAATTTCCAGTGATATTTATTATTATTTATTAGAAACAATGTCTGACTGAATCAAAGTAATTGTGTGTTTTTTATTGTAAATTATTTACTGACTTTTTACACTTTTCACATTCAAATATCTGCTAAAGCAAGCCAAGTTATGCTCTAGCTATATGGATAAGGCAAGGGTATTTTAATGTTACGGATTATTTAAATGACAAGAATTTGTGGTCATGATATGATAGGCTCCTCATTTTGTCATGACTTTACTCAGTAACTTCCTTAATGTTAGCAATCTATGTCTATCTATGTTGTTCCAAACTAGTCCAAAGTAGGAGCACTTATTGTACGGCTATAAAAGTCTACAACCAACTAAATGAGGACATAAAAATGCTGCCACTAAACTGATATAAATCGTATCTCAAAAAGTGGTTGATAGAAAGATGTTTCTACTCAATGGAGGAATACATAAAGTTTTTTGAAACCCGGATGTTGTAACCCACTGATTTTGGTGTATGCTCTTTTATTTATTAAGATATTTTAAATTGAACTTAATTTTGTGTTTATTCTATGTCTTATTCTGCATGCCATACTCTGGTGAAATGTGTGATCCTGTTCAACTAATGTAATACCTAATATGTACCACTTTCATGCAA
This sequence comes from Udea ferrugalis, assembly GCA_950022985.1. Taxonomy (NCBI): domain Eukaryota; kingdom Metazoa; phylum Arthropoda; class Insecta; order Lepidoptera; family Crambidae; genus Udea; species Udea ferrugalis. The sequence goes on from OX465543.1 coordinate 6,974,460, forward strand.
ATAAATTATTCTGATTCTGACTTTTCATGAACACTGGATAAATAGAAGCCACATTGAACACCATGGGGGTTCCCAAACATTCAATTCAATTCAGGGATTCAATTATTACTTACTGAAGGACTTATAGTTTTAGAATTTTACTACAAAATATGAAATCTTACAGATGCCATCAATCACTTCGGAGATATACACAGCTGACCGGTGAGCAGGCACCTTGTCTTGCATAGTGTTTCCTTGGGCGTCCATTCTGAAGTTGCCCACCTGAAAATAGCACGTGTTACATTTTAATGCAAGTGGTTTGCTTGGCAATAAGCAATAAAAGATTCAATCTGAAAGTAGAGATTTATATCATAGTTTCAAGTAGTAATAGAAGTTTGAACAGAATGGAAATAACAAAATCAGTCTAACAAATGACTATTATTAGAATTTAATCTCATATTTTTCCCTAATGAACTCATAAAAACATTAATAAACATTGGAATCAAAAATTTACAACTTCCCAACTTACATCAATTTTTTTCCATTTGTCCACCTTTTTTATCACATCGTTAAGCTCCTCGAAGGTCGTCCGACATACTGAAATTAATTATTATCATTATAATCGCCGGTTAGAGGACCAAAAATTAATATAAAATGAAACTTGTAATACACACCCAAACACTTCAAGTTTTTCGGATCAATTTTAGCCGTAACCGCCGCGATTGAAATTGTCAATAGTAATAAATTTAAGCCAAGCTTGACCATTTTAAAATCCTTTATAAATAAATCTCAGAACAGGTGCAATTTCTGCAGTAATTTCAAATTTATGAGAAAAATCCAACTCGACATACAAAGAAGTTTATCTTCCTGTCAAAATACACGCACCGTGTTCCGATTGGTCCATTTCAAGATAAACAATTATTTTTTTAAATTATTGCCATGACAATAAGTTGAAAATTATTTGGTCCATAAAAATTGTAACTGAAAACAAAATTTCAAAATAGAAAAATACTTTTCAAAAATCTTTAAGAAAAACCCAATTCAAAGATTATGTTTTTGCAAGACACAAAGTTTGTATCCCGTCGAACTTTGAAGTCCGTTTTGTCTTTGGTTTTGCCATTGTTCGTACGAAAATAATCTTAAAAATTAAGGCTTAATTGTTGGCTTAATTTAGAGAAAACCAAAATACATTCAAAATGTGCAAAATAATTACAAAGAAGGTCAAATTAAAACGGGATTATTGCTTTTTAGATGATAAAATAGAACTGTCAGTGTGTGTGTGACAGCAGGAACAATGATTTGTCATATTAGTGACTTTTAACTTCATTAAGCTTTTCTTGTAAACATTGTGTATGGAAAATCGGTACTATAATTTATAAATAATTATTAAAAAGTTATATTCGTAATTAAATAACCACTTTTTTTGTTTGACAATGATAAAAGATTGCCCTTTCTGTCCCCCTCGGCCGCCCGCTCTCCGGTTTTCCGCCCGCCGTCTCCCACCCAACAAGCGACCCAAACTAAACCAACAGTTCGCATTCGCTCTAACTGCGCGCAGGACGTTTGCTTCGCGGAATGTATAATTTTTTTGTGCACATCAAATCATTCAAAATCCTTAAAATACCTTAATATTCTTGTTCGTTACGTCTTGAAGTGGCGTTCCAGTGAAAATTGTGAAGAAAGAAAGACTTTTCGATTAAAAATACAGGTAAGTGAATGGAAGACTGACTGCGTCTTTTCATATTTCGAGCTTTTATTTACGTTTTAAGGTGATTCTAATTGCTTTTATCGTCGAAAACAGCTTTCGATCAATGCAAAGTCTATTTTGTAGCAACATATTGTTATAGAGTTGATAATCCACACCTGTCATCTTATCATACGTAGTGCCCAGCAAGTTGAAATTGCATAAAAATCGTCCAATTATTCAATAAAAGTGTTATCAGAATGCGATCGTGTCATGTGCAGTTAAAAAAAAAAAGGAATTTCATAATGTGTAGACCGCGCGCTCTCTACGCTGTACCTAAGTGTGCGACTTGGCAACGTCCATTTAATAACTTGTTAACTTCGAACGGATAAAATGTTATTATCCTTCGGACCGGCGTTTCTCTTTGTTTTCCGTGTGAAATCGGCCCTTTGTCCTTCGGCAGGGAGCGCTAGGTGCGTCGAGATGCAGGAATTTCGACTCTAGAAAAGTGCCATAATACATGATGTTAGTACGTATACATTAGTCGGTGCGAGCGTCGTTTCTTGCTGCTGTGGTGGTGCGTATCTACGTGGAGGGCATCTATGTGCTGGTGTGGTAGTTTGTTTATAGTAGCTGCCGCGGTAATGTGGACCGTAACTATACGGATATAGAGCGTGTTGTGTTATGTAGGTCGGTGTCCTCGGCGCTGTTTGCCTATCGATTCTCGGTGGTGGCCAATGGCATATGTCGACGCGCTTCTGCGCGATCGCCTCGCCTCGGTGAAAGCCGCACACTCTAGATGCGTATAACTATCTTATCACAGGCCGAACCGCCACCCCCCTCGCTCCACAGCCAGCTAGATGTTGTTTTCGTTTTTCCAATAAGGATTTAAGTACGCCGAGTGGCTGATATAATTCAAATCATGTTTTGTCGCTGTTTGCCGACCTCAGTTGCGGCGGTGCGAGGGGGGAGGGTGCCAGAAATAGCGCTGCGACTACAACGTGGCAACGTCGCGCGCTCAGTGTCGGTTCAAAATGGCGACTGTGCGTGATCGATACCGTGGTATTTGCGTTGAAAATGTCCGAATTTGTGTTGTATCTGGTGATGGGTCGGCCGGAGAGTTTTCCTGGGCCCCCAGGGCCTTGCTCCGCGCCAGGCTCTGTCTCCCGACCCGCACAAAGTACGTATCAAAACCATATTGCGCCGACACTTTGACTTCGATAGGTAGCTATGGATATGCCATGCATAGGTTGTCTAGAGCTAACTAGTGATCTAGACACCTATCGTTCGCGTTTCCATATTGCTACTTCGTCTATTGTATACGTGTAGATGATTTTGGAATGCTATAATAGCGTAGGTACTTTTATTTCAGGTTACGTAATCTTATAAGAATTCTAAATCTTATTGCTGGCGTTTCTAAAACATGAAAATAAAACCTTTACCGGAAAGATCGATTACCCATAGATGTTATCTCGCAATGGATCTGATGTTAGGTGGGACAAAAAACTTCATCATGGGTTGGGCAAGTAGTTGCACCTGATAAAACGAAAACAAAATGGCGGCTTGATTTGCGGCGCAGTAGCGCGGGCAGGCAACGTCGCGCTCTCGTAATGAGCTTCGATAAGAAGTTTCAAGGCTAAACACGTTTAACAATGGATAATTTTAATGCGCGATAAATAAGTTTAATACATTTAGGTTATTAATTAAAATTTAATAATTTCTTGGTCAGATGTTTAAAACGTACACACGTAGGTACATGCTGAATTGAGGTTATGAAGACTCGCGCGTCACGTAGGTACGTTCATGTGTGCTCAGTTGCTCACTCACACAACAATACGATAGCGTACATCGTTCGGACATAGAAATACTTGGTAGGATAATCTTGGATACACAACATGCTTACGTCATTCGTCCGTTGTAAACATTACACCCGTATAAATGTTATTCTTTTATAAGTAATGTACATGTGATCGTGTTGACTTACAGACGCTTAGCTTCTGTGATATTTACAAAATGCAAAATTATGAATATTACTAAAAATTTAGCAAACCCAACTATTCCTTCACATACTGACCATGTTCAATATCAGAAAGAAAAGTATTAAAACTTTAGATGCCGCATTTTCTATGCATGATTGATTATAACCGCGAATCGAGTTCAAACTTCACAGCAACATGTGCTGCTCGCTAGATGGCGCTATTAGTATCATTGCAGCTTCGTGTTCAATAATATTATGTATGATAGCCGGACTGATATACTATCAGTGAACGTTTGAAACGTGATAAATTAGCATTACTAAACAAATACGAGAATTACCTTGAAGATTAAATACTGCTTTCGGCGGCAAAAATCGCGTGTTTTGTTTCCTGTTCACGTGGTCGTTATGTGTTTGTCTTTTCATGATCACATTTCGATTGGTATGCAAATAAGTTAGAAATTATTACCAAATGTTCATCGTAAAATTAACCTGATAATATTTTTGCTATGATACCTTGGTATATATCTTTCTGTACAGTTTTTAGAACTACTTTTCATCAAACTCTGTAACTTGAAGGACTTTGATCCTTTAAAGCGACGACCTGCACATGATCTCTGTATACCTTGTCTTTCCATCTATCCATCCATCCATCATTGTCTTAGATTTAGATTTATATCTATGCTTGCGAGTTAATAATATAGTGTGTATTTGTGAACTCCCCCAAGTTTCCTTCGATGGGTTCAATGAGTTCTGCAACAGTAGGAATTTTCCCTTATTTGTCTCAATCGTGCGGGTATTATCAACCCAATTGATTGGATGATTCTATAGTTTTTCTTTTAATAACTGCCTAACACCATCTCGGACTGACTTCTGCGTTAAGTGTTTACTTTATATTTTAATCATGACCATTTACTTGCCAAGCTCCTTATTCATCAAGAATCAAACTTTTCTCATCACATTAATATCATGCCACAAAGAGGTTGGTAGTTCCGAAGCATCTTCAATATTTAGTTGAATGATGTAAATGGCTGACGTCAATTTATTAAAATCGACAGTCATACCATACATCAGCACATAGCTTTTCACTCTCTCATAGTCATAGAACAGGCTCTGCTTATGATGTCCATTAGATGTTCTATATATTCACTAATTATTACGACTACACACACTCCTCTCTAGCATGGTATTCTTCTATTTATCAATACCATCAGGTAGTGTTTTGAAAGTACTTTTTAACTTGGTTAGATACATTCTGGCCTTGTACCATGTGGCCTTGTGGCTTTATACTGCGACAGATTATCATGTTCTTCTGATGCCTTATTTCGCTCTTTTGAACTGAAATTGTCGAACTTAATTCATAAGTAGGTTATTTTGAATGGGGCTAGTGGAATGAAATGTTATGAATTAAAATTATAAGTTAGGCTTTTATTATTATAGCCAAGATTTCTGGTTAGTATTTTTGTTATCTTGCAAAACCATTACTGGTTGTTAAATAGATATTTGTAGGTAAAGAAGTGGTGGCTAACGAATGACGGAATGAAATTAGTCTAATGAGGTCGGACATCGAATTTAATCTATGTTGGGTGCTTGCTGTTCGTATGCGTACAATCAATGACATGCCAGGCTACCGGTTTCCGGAAATACCTCGTGCCTCTATTGCAAAGATTGTCCTTAAGCAGGAGCAAAATAAAAAACGGGAATCACCAATGTTTAAAAAATGTATAATTAATTTAATTCGTCTTTGAAGTATTACTAATCGAAGTATTAATACGAGTATAAATAAATTACATACAACTCCTAAGAACGTGCCTTACACACTCCAAAAGAATTGCCCTGGTCTTTCATTCTTCAGTGCAATTTAATAAAAACGATGACATGTGAAAAATTGCGATCAATAATTGGAATTTCACTTTTAGCTTGGAATTAAAATCTCCAAAAGATAAATAAGATAATGATGAGATTTGTGACAGTAGTTAGCAGTAGAGTATCATAGGAGTTGTATCAAGAAACTTCTTGGTGAACGTAGATTCGAGGACCAATACAGTCATTTATTTACAAAAAACCTCTAGCACATGTTTTAACTTAAGAATGTTTTATCCAGTTGACAAATGACGGTTTGTGTGGTGGACAAAACATTCTATAAGTTACTTGACAGTGCTGTAATTTTTTTGTAGAGAATGTAAGTGGTCCTTGAATAATACATCTCTTTAGAAGCTTTTCTTACTGTTTCTTTTTTGCTCAGTATGTAGTTAGTATTTGTTGATTTAATTGACCGCTTCACAAAAGAACCGCTATCAATCATTTCTCATTTTAGGTTTGGAGTTACCTCATTGGAGATACTAACATAATAAAAATATTAAAATCATCAATTGTTTGCTTTTTGTACCCTATATTGCATTTTACATGATAATACTTATTTAAATTGTATTTATTCCCCTAACGAAACTTCAGCCTCGTTTTACAGTCAACGCCAAAAGTGCCTGATCACTTGAGGTGACTTGAGTAGGTACTTTGGCTAATCTGACAGCTCCTCCATAAGTTCGATGACAACTAAAGCAGAGTTAATGGGACATGATTCAAAAGTGTGTAGGCTGTTGTTGACTGTACTTTCGCATCCTTTTTTAAGAACCATTCTTGCCTCATGCCTCATTCTTGTCAACAGGCTGGTGGTACGGTTATAGCCGTTTTTGACCTAGTCATCAGTCTGTTAGTTTGGTATAATATTCTTGTTTTGGCTACATCTTACTGTTATGGCGTTGATATACTAAGTAAGCTGATTCCCATCTAATGCGTGACCTACCCAACTACATAATACTTTATGCCCGTCTGTCTTTCAACAAATCTTGGCAGGATAAGGAATGAACTTGTTGTTGCCTACTTTGTTGTTTACTGTGTTAAGTATATCATTATTTATAGCTTCATTGGCATCACTACGCTAACATCTATTTAGAAATACCATGATATCTCCTTGCCTTTCAAGAGTATTCTTCGTTCAATCTAATAATGCAATAGAACTGCCATAAAACTAGTCTTAAGTTCTATTGTGTTTGCTCTCGGATTCCCTATTTCAATTATCTTATTGTAACCCTCCCAATAACAAGTTTCTGGTGCGCTGTCGCCAAGGCAACCAGTCCCGGTGCTCGCATCCTCGCGGTGGGGAACAAAACCCACTCGCTGCACACATCTACACTTGTCGATCGTTGACTTATTGTACCTCTAACACGAAACCTGCTTGCCGTCTTGAATAAAAATTCTGTCCAACGCTGCATCTAGGTCATCGCTCGTTCTTCGGCTACGCGTTTACATATAGAAAGTGGTCGATTTTGGCGGGAAATAGATACGAAGCGCCCGGTTGTGCTCTCGATCGCAACTGTTGTATAATTTTAGAGAAAGGAGATTTGTTTTGGTCCACCACCTCCGTGGAGGTTCGTGGCATTTCATATCGCAGCACGTCCGTTTCGCTCGCTATTATTCGCTGCGGCGTTGCCGCTCTTCCTCGGGCTCCGGGCTCGATGCTCGTCATCGCAGGGCCGCGGCGGACGAGGCGATTTGCTGGATGCAGTCAGTCGGCCGCGCAGCTTGGTGCGCGACGATCGTACGCGGAGGGCTCCGCGCGCGCCCCTTCTACCCAACCCTCGGCCCCGCCGCGAGTGCAAGCGAGACGGCGCATCACGCGAATAAGAGAGATACGCTAGAAAGAGACTGCGCTATGGCAGTGTCGCAACCTCGCCCACCTGACCGTGTTGACGCCGCGCTCGAAAAAGTTGCGCCGCTGCGCTATTTGAAGGCGCACGAATGTGCTCGCGCGGAGCGTGTCGTGACGCTTTATTATCACAATCCCTTGTCTTACAACAGTTTTTTGTGTTATAAAAGACGTTTTGAACAAGTTTTTGAAGAACTCGACGCCTTATCACCACTAATTCAACGGTATGTCTACGTATTTTTTTTTTTTTAAGCAAAGTAGGCAAATCGTTACCTTTGCCGCTTGGGCAGATAAGCCAGTTATTGCATCCATCCGTCTCACCAAAGTAGGTTGGTTAGTGATCTTCGGTCATCATTACATTGATTCACATTGAAATTGAGCGCGCGATGTAATTGTTGGTATTTAGTCGCCATTTTCTACGTCCGTGACGAATACCGCGCGCCGTTCTCGTTTCCATCTGTCCAACGTAAACCGGACTTTACCGCTCTATTCTGAAAGATGATTATCCTCATTTAGTCTACTTTTCTTCAAACGAGATCCGCTCGCTATGATTCACTGTGGAAATAATAATAACATTTTGTTGGTGAGCGTACACTGCGTTCAATTTAATCAAAATTGCAAGTTGAAATTTCCGAACGCGCCCATAAAAAAGGCGGGATGTTCTGTCATGGTTGTCAAATTGTTTGTGGTGTAGTGTTAATTTTTGCTGAACCGAGTGAGAGAATATTGAAGAACGGTTTACAAAAACGCATTTTGCGCCGCGCCGTTCTGTGTGGTAGTTCAACTAGCCGGGCTGTTATCGATTTGTATACGTTTTCCGCTATAAATAAGTACGAGTTTGTGTCATCACGCCCTCCGCGAGACCGGTTTCGGAAAGAAACCAAGCTTAGGCTGAAGTGATTTATACCGAATATGAACATAAAGTTGCGACTGGCTTGACTTTCGACTTACTTAGAGCTATTGCGCAAGGTAATTATTAATTTTTCAGTGCTTGGCGTGTAGATAGCTACGTGCCTATATTTGTTCACATTCATTGATTGCATTCAGTTGACGTCATAGCTTTGGGAGTCCATTTTGTCCTGTAGTTCCTACCTATCCCTGTAAAGTATGCACATACTTTTCTGTCGTAAATAACATTTTCCTCAAACGGTGACTGATCTCTGATTACGCAATCATACAATATTATCAGTAAAAAGTTAGTGATATAACAAAGAGGCTAACCCCCTTATTCATAAAAACTAACGCAACGCTAAAGCCTTGTTTAGGCAATTGACGTGTTCTGTCACTTACACGCAAATGGCGGCAGCAACAAGAATGAGAGTGACAAAGCGATACAAAAGTTATCGTGTTGTTAAAGAGCTGTTTAAGTTTTTATGAATAAGGGGGTAAGTAACTATTGCCGCGTGCGTTTCGTACCTATATCGGTGCATTGCTTTTTCTGCTGGAGGGGTCATTGACATCCTGGTAGACTAATCGTAATCAGTACAACTAAAACTATTTGGAAACATTGAAAAAAATATTTGTCCATCTTTCATTAACTTCATTCAGCTTTGCCCACGTGGTATTATGACGCCAGAGCCCATACACTAGAAATCCTGTAATATTATAACCTATTTACTATTCAATTTACAAGGTATAAGTAAAGTTTCATGCAAAAGTAACTATAACAGTCATCTATCCTCATAATCCTTCACATTTACAACAATAGTAGTAGGAAAGTAGACTTGCCAAGAAGGCTTTTTGTTCGGAAGCAGACTGGCCTTCAACCCCTATGTTGCTGATATTCACCAACTGTTTTGGTAATTCCTTCATAATGCGAACAGAATGGGAGTAGAATGAGCTTCCTGCCGAAGTGTTTCCACAGCAGTCTAACTTGGGCCTCTTCAAGAAGAGAGTGAACAGCCACTTGTTAGGCTGGCATTTACCAACTTACCGCAGTCTTGTCCACATTTCACAGTCATTACTTAGATATCTTTACATTGTTGAGACCTCCTCTCTTTCTCTCTCTTGCCAGACACATTCAAAACACTTGCAATTCTTTTTATGACCTGTTCCTCACATAATACCTATGTTTTTCCCCCCCCAAAAAAATGAAGTTTGTTATTTATAGATAATTTTTTGTTGTATGCAATTGTTATCATACAATATGCTTTTAGTGGAGATTACTTAACGTTATAAATTATCAGGTGACATACTTTGTTGAAGCTATGCATCAAAATAAAAATAAATAAAGTAACGCAACCAGCCGCTTAGGAAATCAATGGGGGAAGGCCAATGTACAACAGTAGACTTCTTGCGGCTGCTAATGATGATTATGAAGCCTTCAAAGCGATCAACTTTATTCAAGTACTTGTCATCTTAAATGAGGGATCAAAACCTTTCCTCATCTTTTAGTTCTTGAGTCCTTTCTGGACTAGTAATTTTCTGAATTTCTTCCCACCATCATCTTTTGCTATTTCGTCCATTTCTCTTTCTCCTCTTTTTAATATGTCCTGCCTATCTTTGTTGGTTATCTATCTTTGATATGTTGAAAAGAGTAACTACCTATTGAGTTTCTTGCTGGATTCTTCTCAATAGAAACAACTTAGTGACCTTACATGGACACTTGTAAAATTTTACATGAAATAAATATATTAGAGTTTGAGTTCATCATCTTTACAATGACGCTTCTGTCCATGCTGTCCTGGTAAACTTTGATTTTTTGACATTCTGGGACATTATTCTGTGAAAACCTATGTTTAGCTTTTAGACAGATAAAGTAAATACACTGCGAGAGGTATTACCATGCGATAAAGATCATTTTTCAACAGCAACATAATTAAACACGAATGAAACCTACCTTGTAAATAATAGGATGTTAGTGTAATTTATTCATGACAAAGCAGAGGCTTAGCTCACCTCCAATTATATGAAGAAATGTTTGCATCACATTATGAAGTACTTTATGAATATTATCAAAATGTCAATTACTCAAATAAATTAAAATCACTGGACATTAATTCCACACAGCAGCATCTCCAAAAATTGGCTTAGGTAGTTATTTTCTCTCAAATGACCACAGCCGCAAAGAAACTGATTTTTAAAAGACAACTCACCACAACCAAAGTGTGTTTTGATAACAATGGAATATTTTTTGGTAAAACAAATGACATTCATTTTACAATAGGTTCCTGTATGCCCCCTGTAGGAGTCGCCACTAGGCCTCCCCCTACCACCTGAATGATTATCTTCAGGTAGTGTTTCTTTGAAAGTCACCAAAAGAAATGAAATGCGCAGCTTCCTTACTGTTTCTGCTATATTTCTTTGCCTCATAAACAAACAATGGAACTCTGATAATGAGCAAGGCAAGGGCGTTGCGCGAAAGTGCCACAGCCTTGGCACACATGAGACTTGAATCAGGTGACATTTAAATCTGGCGTTACGCGAATGAGGGAAATTGTTAAGAAAACGACGAATTACGAGGTGCCCGTGGCGCAGTTGTGACAGTGTTTGGCGACGATCGTTGTAAAGCAACACATGCCGGGTCGGAAATAGGTGGGTGGCCACGCCGATCGAAATTTAGTGATGTGTATTTCGGGCATCTCCGTGCTTCGGAAGGCACGTTAAGCAGTTGGTCCTGGTTGACGTCGCTATATGTCAAGCACTCCAGCTTGAAGCGAGGTCCTGAGGTGGCATTCCGGCCAACATCACTTCACATCTCGGTGCTTCACGCTTACTTCAATCATTAATACACTTCACTTTGAATTAGTATTTCCTCTCATTTTGTATGTAAATAATTCAAAAATGATATCTGGCTTATTTATTTTCTCTCAAAAGACCACAGACGCAAAGAAACTGTTTTTTTAAAGAAATCACCACGACAGATGTGAATTTTGGCGCCAACCGAAATAGTCAATTTATGGCTGAAAAAACTCAACTTTGCTTGTCAACATCGGTAAAAAGCTCCGAAAACAACTGACAGAATCAGAATCAGAAATATCTTTATTCAAATAGACCTGTTACAAGTGCTTTCAAATCGTCAAAAACTTAATCAAACAAACAAAAATACACTTAATAATAGACTTAAATACTGTAATAGAAATAATAAATAAATACACAGTATACAAACATAATGGGACTCAACCACCGGTGTCGGAAAGTTGTTTCTGTACTGAGAAGAACCGGCAAGAACCTTTAATTCTTTTACTCATTTTTGAACACCTTGTCAGGAGCCAAACCCCTTTTTTATGGAAAACCACAGCTAAAATAAACTGCTCAGGCAGTATCAACAGGTGTTGTTCCTGCTGGGAAGTAAGCTAGCCAGAGCCCCATTCATAGCTGATGTGCTGCTTATACAGTTTTTCGTTCGCCGTTGTGGGTCATAAACATGTAATTTTCTTCCTGCTGCACTCAGTCGTCCCCTGAAGTAAATTCGTGACATCCTGAAAAGTTCTTTATTTCATTCGAAACAAAGTTGCTTTTGCATTATGCAATTTTGGTACTGCTAAATAATTTTCTGACTCTGCCTTTAGAAAAGCACACTTCCTTGCTACCTATCTTGTTTTTACCAAAAAATAGTCGCCAGCTTCTGAGTGTTCATCATAACCCAAAAGCCAACTTTAACTACCCCTTTCGAAATCGTGTCGTAATCGTGTCATACCCTGAAGTGTAAAGTCCGGTAAAATGATTTGTAACCAAGATGGCTGCCACACGAGCGCGTCCCATCGATCTGCTGAGCTATTGCGTTCTGACCTACCGCATTCGCTGTGGTATATTGTCGTTAACTGGCGCCCAACGTGTGACGTCACGCTATCGATCACCTGCTCCCGGTAATATCACATTACGTATTTATAACGTAACTCTTTTGAGAGGTAATATTAAATATTCGAAAGATGGAAATACTAGATAGCTTGTTAGGGCTGAGTCCTATCCTTATTGTTCTACGATTGTATTTCTGATCGAGCTTCGTATTCGAAGACAAGCACCGCTTGACTGCGAAAACCTCTCAATATCAATACGAAATGTTACCCTATCAGAAAAACAAAAGAACATACGAGAAAATGTATTTCCAACTTTTCTCGGGTTTTGTTTTTCAATCTTTCTTCATTCTGATCGTCCTTTGGTTCACTGGTTTGTTTACTCAATATTTACTATGTAGACGATTAGCCAAGTCTTACTACTACCTGAATAGACGTCTCAGTTCATATCCGTGATACATTAGAAACGTCGTAATATACGCTACCCCTATACCACGTTGCCTACCTCTATAGGTCCGCCGACTGCGAACACGGGGGTATATTGATTTTATCATTGGAAGCTTCATAGCGCCTCCCACGGTTTATGGTGTGTCGAAATGATAGTACATTTGTAATGAAATATGCTCAATCATGTTACTGCTTGTTTTAATGCTCCCAAGATGAAAATGATGATAAAACTATTTATTTGTCATTTGAGTAGGTACCTGAGATTCATATTCAAGGGGATTTATTTTAACGTAATGGTGTCTCAATTGTATCTCCTATATTTCTAAATGTTGAGCTTTAGGAGTAGCATTCGGCTATCATCGCCCTTTGTAGCTAACTTATTTCAACCCAGCCTAAATTTCGCGATAAAACTATCCTGTCCTTTAATAAGGTCCACCTCATAGAATTCTACAGCGGCTTATGTCCGAAGTAAAGTAAAAATAATAGTCTTTATTCATGTAAACTTATTAAAAAGCACTTATGACAAGTCACTACATAAAAAATAAAATGGCCGAGGCTGATGATGCCACAGCGTTTCCTCGACAGCACAGACACAATGATAAAAATGAATTACCTATTTCAAGTCCTATTCCTGTGATATTCATGTTACATCAGATTGAGCTTCAACTGACAATACCTTCCTTTTCCAGGTGAACGTGTGATGGGCGTTCGCTGAGCGAGCATGATGAAGAGAACCACAGTGCCGAGGCTGGGCCCGGACGAGGTCCCGACTCAGGCGCCAGCACAGGTAAATGTTATACAAGTACGTCCTGCAACAAGTATTACCTTATTTAGTTATCGTTAAGTTCTTAAAGCTAGCTTCTAGTGGCCACTAGCAGACCTATCCCTGGTTGAGACCATTTGAGGATGACGCAGCAAGGATCGTCGGTATTTGGTGGATGCAGGTCGCCTGCAACAAGCCGCTCTAGAAAGAGGCCTATGTTCGGCAGTGTTCATACTTAATGATGATGATGAATTAAGTTCTTGAAAAGCTTATGTTAGCACCCCCGGGTGTGCTAGTCATCTGGTGACGACTAGTGATGAGATTGTTGTGGCCGTCTGTTAATCAAACATTTTTAACTTGGAAAGGCCCTCTAAGGGAAAGACTGTGACTGCGAGAACTGACTGACCGAGACCATTAACAGACCGGCTGAATATTTTTAGTATATTCACCCTATAAGCCAGGGTGATTCCATCAATGCTAATGGTAAGAGCAGTCGCCCGGTTGCGAAAGACGCGGGTTCGATTTCCGCCTGAAGCCAAGACCTACTGTCTTTTTATGTTTTTCGGATCATGTTAGGGTGTTCCCCACATCCCGTTGCTTACCTCAATAGGTATTTAACTGCGTACATGGGGACATATTATGCTTATCATTGGAAGCGCCGCAACCCAAGTGGAGTGCGGCGTGCCGAAAATGATAATACAAGTTTTCCTTATTATTAGTTAATCACCACGTGGTTTTAAATGCCACGTGGTTTCGCCAAGGATGTGTATTGGGTTGTTTGTTTGGTCTGTTAAGGCTCTGACCATTATTGGGCTGTATTATGTTTTGCACCTTATTCTTAACTTCATTAAGTAAATAGTGTGATGAACTGATGAGGTTGAGAGCGTCGTGATCCAGTGATTAAACACTCTACCTCGGAACCCGTGGTGGAGTTCAAGACTGGCAGGAACACCTACTTTGTGTTCATTGTGCAGTTTGTGGCTAACACTGCGGTGGAAATCACTGATTAAAACCCAAGCAACCCACATAGGTTCAAATTATCTCGGTGAAATGTAGACTTCTGAATGTTCCGTTCACCATGCCGGCAACAATCACATAAGTCAACAGGTTAGTCAGTTAGTTATCAAGTAAAAAAATATGAGACAACATTGTGAATTTTGATGTCAAACTTAGGTTTTTAGGGAGACACAAACACCTAGCACAAAATATCTATTTCACCAACATCGCTAAACTGGTCGTCTTATTCGCTTGTAATAAGGTCCAAAATCTTATATTCCATGTCCTATAAAGTCTTGAGTGGACATATCTAATGTTCCTTTTCAATGAACTTGGTCCTTGCCAACCGCTATTGGACTTCGCCCAACACGGCAGCACTGCCCGTTACCGGACAAATCCTTTGGCAATCCATCAAGAGAGTGCGTTGACACCTGCTCGTAAGCTCAGATTTGACTTCCACTTAATCATCATTCTGGTGATGATCATTTTGTCTTCTATACTGTATATTAGTGTTCTGATGGAAACATTAGTAATGTGAAGCTAAGGCCCATTTTGCATTGCGTTGTCAAACGCAATGTCATACAATTTATTCTTCACTTCACACTTATATGCTACAACTGGCATGACAACAATGCTTGAATTGAAGCCCTTGGCATAGTTATCTTACTCTGCTTCCTAATGGCATTTTTTATAAATATCTTCCTGTGGGCTCTTTCAAGCAGCTGTCCCTGCCTGACACTTTGGACCCTGGCGATTTGCCTCATCTGTCACCTCATTGTTACTACCACATTTCACAATCAGAAATATTTGTCTCACTAAGATTTTTCATAGACGAAGATCACAGAAAAATTGGCTATATTAAAGTTTTTCTTGGGTTGAATTGAGCCCAAAGCTCAGCCCATATCACCTTTCCCATTTTCAAATAAGTAACTCCAGTCGACGAAACCCACAACTCTAAAGCCATAAGATATCAAGGACTTGATGCAATTATATAACGTACCTACAACAACTAAACACCTAACTGCACGCATATTATGAATATAATTGACTTGTTTACATACCTAGCTCTGATAGTGATAACCCCGTTGAGTTGTGATAACTTTACATGTACTTGTGGTTACTGCATTGATTGCAATTGAAGGTTGGACTTACGTCCCACAGCCATCTCCCAGTAACGCCTTCAAGCCGAGGCTCGGGCCCCCTGGGGGTCTCTTAGGCATGTTACTTATCATTGTCCGTTAAAGCTATTAAAGTCAGAACTTGGGACAACAGCTGGTGAAAAAAAGTTGTAGAACTTGCATGGGGCAGATACTTAGAACTGGGTGAGGATAGGCTAAGTTATCGTGCCTGTCTTCCGAGTAGACTAAGTCAAGCTTCTTCTCTTCTGTAATTAGTTTTGCTCTATGAACTTTTTGGTAGATGCCTACGGCTACCTTCTACCATAACACCGCTTGAGGTCCCCCACGCCTAATGGAGAGTGCTATGCTCGGTATTTCGCTACGAGATCAATCCAGAAATGAGGAAATCCGTAGAAGAACTAAGATGGCTGACATAGCCCAGTGGGTCATCAGTTTGAAGGCACAATTGGCGGAGCACATAGCGCGATAAGCTGATGGCCGTTGGGGCTGAAAAGTTCTTGAATGATGGCCATTCTTAGGCGAACACAGCACGAGACGCCTGCACGTTAGGCGGGCGGATGACCTGACGAAGGTCACTGTTTTTGGTGGATGCAGGCCGCCTACAACCAGCCTCTCTGGAAGTCTATGGATGGAGCCTATGTTCAGTATTGGACATCATACAGCCAGCCACGCTACGTTATAGTTACGCTGAAAGCCACGAGGGTCCCAAACAATAGTAATTGAATTTAATTGTGACTAACGGCAGTGAAAGACCTAACAGTAACTGATACTAACTAAAAACAAAGAAATCAGTTTACAACTAAATATCCGAAAACCAGAAAAAGACATTCGGTCTACTTGGCATCAGGCGGGAATCAAGCAAGGCCTTCGCAAACCTGGCGATTGCACTTACCTATGTGCTACTGAGACCATTGATAGACCGGCCGAATCTTTCTGGTTTTACCCTATGAGCCAGAGGGGTTTTCAGATCTTCAGTAAAGATACTGCATGGAAAATGCTAAAAAAAATACATCTAAATAGTTTAAAAATAAAATGCTTGTTTATAAAATAATTGCATCCAGACCACACAAGTTATTCATAACCTAACCAAGGTTATGTCGGTGTATACAACACGGAGGGGCTATTCGGACGCTATTTCTGCGCGCGCAGGCTAATAATACCAGTGTTGAATCATACTTCAACCGTATTGTGATATTTACTAGATCTGGCGAGTGGTCAATTTTTTATGTTTACATTTGTAAGGGAAGGTTGAAAACTGTAGCACGTTTCTTGCGAGACTTAGTTGGAATCCTACTAATATTATAAAGCCGAAAGTTTGTATGTGTGGATGTGCCCTGTTGCTCTATCACGTAAAAACTGCTGAATGGATTCTGATGCCTTTTGGTTCATAAGGTCCACTTCCCAAGAGGACCACTTCCCCAAAATGTCGACATCCCAAATGGTCCACTTCCAACAATGTCCACTTTTCAAAAGGGCTACTCCCATTAGGTCAACTTCCCATAACGACAACTTTTTCAAAGAAGCATCTTTGACGGTGTTAGGGTTCATGTTGATTTAAATGCGTCTTCAAAATAATAAAAAAGCTCCGCTTTTGAACATGATCAACTCAGGGAAATTTTAGTCATGAGATAATAAATACACAGATATGTAATAAAGTACATATTGTCAAGTAATGGGCCTTACCGAGGGGTCATAGATTATTAGTGCTTAATAAATTTGTAATATATATGTGTTGTTATATACACACACGCCGAGACACACCCACGCTTATGTGTATATGTATGGTATAGATATTATATTACTACATTGAACAATGTTGATTAAATTAAATTTATTTATTAATTATCTATTCATTATATTATTTACTTACATGTTTTATTATATAAATTCATTTTTTCGTTATTTATTTTGTAAATGTATGTCATAGTTATTATTTTACTACATTAAACAATGTAAATTGAATAACGGTTTTTTATTTATGTATTTATTGTGTGTTTATTATTTATTTTATTATTTATTTATTTTATTTCATTTTATTCATTTATTTATTTATTCTTTATTGCACAAAAAAAAGTACAAATGGCGGACTTAATGCCAGGAGGCATTCTCTACCAGTCAACCCAATTGTATTTTTTTTTTGATTATTTAACCCTCTAGATCCCACTGCTGGGCAAAGGTCTCCCCCAAGCATATCAAATTTTAATCAATAATTGGTAATTCATTATTCATGTTATATTTATTGTAGGTTATTTATTTTAATACATGAAGTAAATCTACTAATAAAACAAAAAAAATAATTAGAAATAAAATAAATCTATAGTAAAAATTGGTAAATCAGGTAATATCAAACATAAAATAGAGCACTTTTAATTTTATAAACATAGGTAGGTATGAAGCAAAATAAAAAACAAATAAAAAATTTGGTTCAATCTAAATCTTTGATTAACAACATTTAATTGTATGCACCTAAACCACGGTAATCTGATTCCATTGCCGTGCCTAAGCAGCTACATAGTTATGTCTCTACAGGACGGATTTATTATTGTATTGAGGATTTTAACTATTTTGTGAAGAAAGTGGCCGTTATGGGAATAAAGAGTAGACCTTTTGGGAATATTTTGTGGACGTTTTAGGAAGTCGACATTTTGGGAGTTGACGTTTTGGGAAGTGGACCTTTGAAGAATTTGACCATTAAGGAAGTGGACCTTACGAACCTAAAGGTTCTGATGAAACTTTACAATAATGTAGGTTATACATCTGAATCGCACATAGGCTACTATTTATAAAGACTGGTCAATAATAAAACTCCTCATTCAAGACTGATGATGATATTGTGATGATATGACATTTTAGGGTGAGGTTAAGGATAAGGATTAGGGGGTCGATAGTCAATAATTGTGAGACTGTGACAGTTTACACACTTTCACACATAAGCTACATGGAATATGTTTGTAGTTGGAGTTATGTTTTGCTATGGTATACTAGTAAATAATGTAAAAGATAAATTATAAAATAAATATCATTGACATTATTCCACACATCGCCGTCGAGCCCTAAATTAAGCAAAGCTAGTACCTACTAGACAACGTACAGAGGCGCACACATCAATCTTTACAAAACCATTGCAAAATGGGCCTAATGTCAGCCGCATGAGGTGCCCCTATGTAAAGGTTGATGTGTGCGTTTCTGTACTTAAATATTTCTAAATAGGTACATATTTAGATAACACCTAAGATAACCGATGAGTATAAACCTTAGATAGCCAAATGAGTCCAGTTGTGTGTTTTCCTGGGTCGAACCCACGACTGTCAGCCTCTACCCATACCAACGTGTAACGGGCTAGCAGGTTCATATATCACCAGATAAGATATCATTGAGTAACTATGTGCAGGAAACATTACAATTGGCATAAGGTACAATCAACAGCACATCAGGTTACCCCATTTCCGTTTTTTTTTCTCGCTCTTGCCAAATCATTCCTTTGCAATAGAGCAAGGAGGACTGACCGGAAATAGGTAGCGTGATGTGCCGCCCACCGTACTAATGATATCTAATGTATGATGGTAATGATATCTTAGTAATAGTAACACAAAACATACGCTCACGACTAAATCCAACACGACACGGAGCAGTCAGAAGTCCACATTTCGTAATGCGGGTTGCTCGGGGTCTTTTAACAGTGTTTTTCATCACTGGAGAGTTAGCCGGAAACTTTTAGCGTAAGGTTTCGTGTCATAATTGAAGATATTAACACTTGTTTCCTATTGTTTCAGATTCAGCAGGCTGGAGCCAGCAACATGCATACACTGGCCCAGTCTACATCAATTGCCCAACCACAGCTGCTTGGTAAGAAATAGTTTCCTCTTAATTATTATAATAAGGGTGTCCGTGTCGTGGTGGTAACAGCTGACCTGCAACGATCGCCGTTGTAAAGCAACCATGGGACCATTCCGACCGAAATTGAATGATGTATTCTTCGTTAAGAACAATTACATTGTACCTACAGTTAATAACCCAGCTCTTAGACTATCTTGTTTGAAACATATCAAAAAATATTGAATAATGAAATAGTTTTGATAGTAAGAGGTGCCCGTGGCGCAGCTGTGACAGTGATCGACGATGATCGCTATTGTAAAGCAACTCACGCCGGGTCGGAAATGGGATGGGTGACCACCCCTATCGAAATTTAGTGATGTGTATCTCGTTCATCTCCGTGCTTCGGAAGGCACGTTAAGCAGTTGGTCCTGGCTGACGTAGCAACGTCAGTCGATGATGAATCTGACGGCAAGGTTTCTCACTAGTCTTAGACTCCTCGAACAATCCGCACTGATCCCGCGTGTTGTAGTATGGCTCGTACCACCTCATGGTTGAGGTGGGTCCGTAAAAGGCTGTTGTTTCTTATTATTGTAGTTAGATGCAATAGTTGATTTGCGTTTGTGCATTTAGGGGACTGTCTCATATTTATTTATTAGTTCGTACACAAATACTACATTAACCAATTTTCAGAACAGTAAAAGTGCAAGTGAGCTTATCTCTAAAAAGAGATGTCTTCCGGCATATCAATTTGACAGGATAAGAAGGATTTAGTCATATTCTTTATTGCACACCAAAACAACAGCAAAGAAACACAGATTAACCTTAATGTACAATTGTGCGGCTTTATCGCTAAAAAGCGATTTCCTGCAAACAACCCACAGGTGGACTTATTGATTATCATTGTCCCCAGACGCCATCCGCACCGGCGCCACCACCATGCTATCAGTGTCAGGCGTGGGCCCCGTGGGCGGCGTGGGCGTGGGCGGGTTCGGGCGGGGCGCGGCGCGGTCGGCTGGTCCGGCCGTCATCAACTATCTGAAGACGGGCGCGGTGCAGTACGCCGCGCCTAAGCCGCAGCCTCCGCCGCCTAGGCTCAAGGTTAGTAGTTTCTTTATACTTCTTCAATCGTTTTTTTAAAGGACCAAAAAAGGTTAATTGACGAACATCACAACAGATTAAAAACATACAAAATAAAGGGTTAGGGAAAAAAAAGGCAAAATTAAATGGACCCCACTCAGTTAATGCCTGGACCTGATAGGCTCGGACACTGATTTTTAGTGCAACCAACTGAGTTTTTGTTATTTATTAAATGTATACAGACAGATTGCAGTCACTTCACGTCCACAATGTAGAAACTTCTGAAAACCAGACAGCAATCCAAATATTGGGTAACATAATTTGCAATGATTGCATAACTACAGAAACTAACTAAAACTAATAAAGCTACACCATTCTGAGATGTCACTACATCAAAAATAGAATAATGGAAACATAACACAGACAAAGTTCTCTTTATGTTTAGGCTTAGGCCTAAAATATTCATACAAGTGCCAGTTGAGACTCAAAGTGATGCTATGGGGTTCAATTCCCCCACGCACCTGCATATTTTTTTGTTGATGAAACAGATGTTTGTCAAGAAATTCAGCAAGGGACATTTTTTTTAGTTCACCTATTTGTCCCACTGCTGAGGAAAGGTCTCCCCCAATTTTCTCCATTCGTGACAATTAGATATTTTGTTGCGTTTGTTTAAGTCAGGACAAAGTTTGGGTAAAACTAATTATCCAAAAATTGCAAAATAGTATGCCAAGAAAATCATCAAATTGCAGAAAACGCAACAACTAACCCCCTTATTCATAAAACGAACGCAACGCTAAAGCATAGTTTAAGCAATTGACGTGTTATGTCACTTACTCGCAAATGGCGGCAGCAACAAGAATGAAAGTGACAAAGCGATACAAAGATTATCGTGTTGTTGAAGAGCTGTTAAAGTTTTTATGAATAGGGGGGTAAGTATTTAACCTTTGCTTGCTTGACAGTCTGTCAGTTAGTACCTTTGTAAAACTGCTAAAAAACACCAAACCTAACCGCCCCCTCCTTCCAGCTCTTCGAGCATCAACCCCACCAGCAGCACCAGCCCCACGCGGCCCCCCTGGGCCCCGCGCCCGGGCGGGCCTCACCGGGGCCCCAGCCCGCTGCTCAGTTCCAACGGCTGAAGGTCGAAGACGCCTTGTCCTATTTGGACCAGGTCAAATACAAGTTCAACACCCAGCCCCAGGTGTATAATGACTTCTTGGATATCATGAAGGAGTTTAAGAGTCAGACGTGAGTAGATTTTTTTACTTATCTATTTTTTATTTAGTTATTTGGCATATACAACAGTTGACGATCGATTATTACAGTAGTAGTATTGGAGACGAACTAGATTGACAACCTAAATAGCATACGCACGACATGATATACATTAGCGTTCATCTATATAAAAATAAGTCGGGTTTTCCTTCCTGACGCTATAACTCCAGAACGCACCAACCGATTCCCACGGTTTTGCATTCGTTGGAAAGGTCTCTGGCTCAGTGAGGTTTATAGCAAAGAAAATTCTGGAAAATTTCAGCAGAAAAGCGGGAAAATCTTTTTTCACATACAGCTAAGTCCACGCGGACGAAGTCGCGGGCGGCTGCTAGTACAGGATAAAAATCTAAGTACAGAAAGATAAAGTGAAGTTATCTTGTTATTACTATTCTTGCAGATATTTCTAAGCTAAGCCAATTTCTAGGTGTTCATTTATTATGTTCGTACACGAAAAAACAATTACAATAGACAATATTTAGCATAACAGAAGGAGAGCTTATCTCGAAAAAGAGATTACTTCTAGCAGGGATGGCACAAGATAGATTTTTATAGGCATCATACTATGTATCTAGTTTGTACCTACAGTCAACTTCAAATTGATGAGTGTTCACAGAATGATCAAATGTCGTAAAGTATTTGAAAAATAAATAAAGAAAAACTCAACTATACAATTAATTAGACACTATTTCCCACATAAAATGATACTTGTCATATTGTACCAGGAAAAATGGTTCTCCGGAACGTTAGCGCGTCGAAGTACTAGAAATGTTGAAAAGTGCGGGTAGACAAAGATCTTTCGCCGCGCCCGTTGGCCGACGCCGCGAACCGTCAGTCCCCTCTTGACCACGGCACAAGAAATTGGCGCCTAAACGTTGACGAAATTCAGTGTGAATGTGAAAACATTATAAGTAATAACCGTTAGAGTCAGTGCGTTGCAGAAAACTCTGGATATAGTGATCAAAGTTTAAGAAGTGATGATCAGTAAATATGCAACTCAAAAATGTTGAAAATAGGTGCAGTACCGACATAATAAAAGTTAGTAGTATATGACGTTAAGCCCACATTTCGCAGAGGGAATTTTAACCCAGCGTGGTAAGGAGCAAGGCTACCGCCGTTATCCGGGTTTCTTGAGTTTCATATCGGTGTTTTCCATCACAGGAGGGATAGCCGCAAATTGTACAATGAACTCAAAGTTCGGTGTGTTCCGGTCAGATTTGATCTCGGGACCTCCGGGTTCCGAGCCAGAGGGCTTAAGCATTGGGCCGTGACAGAAATACACAGCCAATATCAATAAAATGTTAGCCATATTTTGACATAACAAATCTAATTGGTTTATTACAACCGCTGAACTCAGGTGCGATAATTCACACTTTGGGATCGGCCATTGTCCAGCTGTGGCCTGAAACAGGAGTTATACCATGATGAAAACAATTACCGTTTGATCCCACTGAAAAATTCAATGGCTGCTGTACTTTGTACCTGACCTGATCTTCCACATACCCTTCACCACATCTTCAAGGCTTCACTAACTCATCATCTCTTTGCAGTATCGACACGCCAGGAGTCATCACCCGCGTGTCAAACCTCTTCAAGGGCCACCCGGAGTTGATAGTGGGGTTCAACACTTTCCTGCCTCCGGGATACAAGATTGAAGTACAGAGTAATGGACAGGTGAGTGGTAGAAACGACATTTTTGATGGTGTACAGTTTTCAGTCTTCAATTCGTCTAAAATTTTTTTCATCTTGGAGACAGATGATAAGCTTCGCACTTCAAGTCGAGTTATTGGATGGGTGACCCTGCCATCGTGGTAAAGAAGGGAATTATAGCTTAGTGCAGATTGCTAAAGGTGCAAAATGTTTCATTTAAAATGAGATCTTTCCTTTACTTTGCCATATAATGTTACTTCCCAGAAGTTGATCCTTATAAGCGACACTACGAGATGGCATATTAATACAGGTTGCTCTTTTTGTCGAAACCAAAAGGATCGATTCCCAGCCTATTACTAGTTTTAGTAATAATAACTATTTTTAGTTTTTGTCGAAATGGTCTCGAGGCTCCTTTGAGCATTTTTCGATATTCCTCATAGTTTAGGATTTGGCCTACAACGCCCACATGAAAAAGTCACCCTGTATAGGCCGTTTATGTTTAATGTTATGTTCATCTTACCACGCCCTATACTTCAACCAAGTAGCGTTTTTCGACTCTCCAATCAACACTATCTTTGTCACAATAATATTGTGGTGTTCCCCACATCCCGTTGCTTACCTCAATAGGTATTTAACTGCGTACATGGGGACATAGTAAGCATATCATTGGAAGCGCCGCAACTCACGCTGGGGTGCGGCGTGCCGAAAATGATAATACAAGCGCAACATAATATAAAAAAGAGAAATACCAGAAATAGCACAAATCTGTTTCATTATCAAAGATAATTGCCGGTTCGAGAATCGAACTGATGACCTTTTCAATTTCAACCAGTGGTCATATGTACCTATGCTGAACGGGTCATTGAAATTAATTTTGGCCCGCTGTAAAACTCAGCTACTCCACGACTGTTAGAGTGAAAAGAACTAAGCCGAATAATATTTCAAACTGACATATTTAGAGAATCGACAGGCTGGTTCCAATCTCTTAATAAAATTGGTATTTTCTGCTATTTCTCCTGTTTTTCTAGCAGCATCATAAAACTATCAACTACAACTTTCCCATTCCCTCCAGGTATCAGTGTCGATGCCGTCTCCAACCGGCATGGGGGGCGCGGGTGTGATCCTGGGCGTGCACCACCCCCCTCCAGCCCCCCATCTGGTGCAGCTGCTGCCCGTCACCCAGCCGGTCAGCCCACCGCTGGACAGGCCGGTGCAACAGTCAGTATAATTTACATATGCTTGTTTTTATTGTTAGATTTTTTTGAGAATTTCTGATTATTTTCTATGGGATCAACATAGAAGATACAACATAAAACGTAAGAAGATAGATAGATATTCTTGATTATACAAAAACATTACATTCCAAGTAAATTATTAACAACAACAATGTACTGAGGCGCTCACATCAACCTTTACATAGTGGCACCTTATGCTAACATAAGACCTATTTTGCAACGATTTGTAAAGGTCGATGTGAGCGCCTCCGAACAAATTAGGCGGTCTTATCGCTAGAGAGCGGTCTCTTCCAGACAACCCTCAGGTAGAGGATCGTAAGTGAATAAAATAAACCAAGTGGGTGAGTAAAAATAGATAGATGATCCTTTACCGAAGGTTGTCGGAAAGAGATCGCTTTGTAGCGATATGCCGCCTGAATTGTACAATTATTATTATGTAATTTTTTCTTACTGTAGATGTACCTATGTTATTAAGATCATCATTACCCATCAAAAACTACAAAAATGTATAGTTAAGACTTACAGATTATCATCTCAACAATTTAGGCAGCTTTATCTCTTAAAACCAGCGAAGATATTGTATTTGATTAGCTACTCAGTAAAACACAGCTACCAAAACACTTAAAACCCTAAATAACATGCTTAAAAGGATATTAGCACTCACAGCACAAACTAACAACTTATCTTTTTACTAGAGCTATAATACGGCCCCAGCTGATCGGGTCAACGACCGCGTTTATTTATACTAGTATATGGGCCGATCGAGCGCATCGAGTAGTTCATTCGGTCTTGGCCAGACTGATCACAGATGGCGTTGGTGAACTTTGATTAACACTTTGTGATAGAATTAGGACTTGTGTGTGGACTGTTGTGTTATATTGAGTCGTTTATTGGTGAATCTTTGTACTCATTTCTTGTTAGTTAGGAGTTCTTGATAATGTGATTGAAGAATTCGAATTTCGGGATTGTAGATACACAACACCAGGGATTTTGGGGACGGTACGTAAAAAACCCCGGAATATAGTGACAACCAAGAAACTAAGTGAAATTATATTTCTTATGTACAGACTACATGTTAAAAAGGACCTACTGAAAATAGACAGGTAGACATAGAATTGTTAGTACTGCAATTCAAATTAATCTAAGCGGACTTATCGCTAATAGCAATTTCTTTCAGCCAACCTATATGAATGAATCAAAATATATTTAAAATCAATTAAAAAAATACGGGCAAACGGCTGTTCTCAGACCTAACAAACATACCTATAAAATTTCATTAAAATCGGTCAAGCCGTTCCATAGTAGTTTCGCAACGAACACTATGACACGCGATTTTTATTAGATTCTAAATGATGATACAAATTACCGATTGATATCCAATGAGAATAACATTGTGGCTGCTCTTTTGAGTTCTGACCTCACCTTCAACCACCTCCCCCCACTCTTCACCACACCAGTTCTGACAGTATCCTCTCCCCCCAGGTCAGTCAGCAGTGCTATGGTGCACAACCTCTCTGTGCCCACGCCTGGGAACACCCTGCACCACATCTCACAGGCTCATCAGCAGATTGAGGCGCAGTCTATTCATCATACTACTGCTGGTAAGTTTATATAGTGAATATTATTATGTTGGTGTTTTCAGATATTTTGTTGATTTGTATAAAAGGGTATATGACTGCATTTTATTTTCAAACTAAATAAATAAAACTTGAAAAATAATAATTATTCAAGTTTACTGCAATTTTGGTTTTTGCGTAATTTTCATATATTTATTTCGAAAATTGTCTAAAGACAAACCTTGTCGTGACTATAACAAACACAGCAAAAAACATTTATTTAATTTTGTGCAATCGTTCTGAAGTTATGTTCGTACATAATAAACAATGCAATGCATTTTTGCTTTTTCTGCTAACACATCTTTGTAATAAAAACAAGTTAGTCATACACCCTGTTATAATTATGTTCTAATTGTGTAAAAGCTGCTTCGAAATAGCATTTCGAGGCAAGTTTTTCTCATTCTCGTTTGCTTTATTTGAGTAACTATCTAGATGAGAGCGAAATTATTCATTCAAAATTGTAAACTACAAGATTATATCAATACCATTTATTTTGAAATTAACATCTTTTCATGAGGTTTTCTTTAATTCATACATGTTAAATCAATAAAAAGACATCCCCAAAAAAATTATTTACATCTAAAAATCTTCATGATGATACAAATTACCGATTGACAAACCATGAGAATAACCCTATGGCTGCTCTATTGAGTTCTGACGGCGCCCCAAAGGCCCCAAAGCCCCTTCCACCACCTACAATAGCTACAAAAGTACGTCCCTTCTCAGGCACGGTGCCGCCACCTGCCGGGAGCGGGCCGCACGCCGCAAGCGCCCCCGCTGGACAACCGGTCGAGTTTAATCATGCTATTGAGTATGTTAACAAGATAAAGGTAAGAATAATGTGGTAAATGTTTGTTTTTTGGTGTAATTTTTACTTTAATATACTCAGCGCCATGTGAAAGCTGCGGAATACACCACTCTCTTTATTTATCTTGTAAGCCAGTATTGCATACTATAGGCTTAGTCTTAAATTCTGTAGAAGCATTCAAAGCTCTGACCCTGATAATTTTGATGCTATTTTTTTGTTGCAACCATCTTAATAATTTGGAGAAGTTGTATCGCTGAATGTGTTGAAATAGCAAATAAATTCTTAATAAATTTTAACTGCAGCTCATAGTTCCATCCGTCTTTGTTTATTATTAATGTGGTACTGGCTTTATTGTAATGTACACACTCTAGACCGATTTTTTGTAAGTGTCAAGTATAAATTAATAATATTACTTAAAATAATTCTGTCTCTTTTTCGCAGTGAAATTAAAATGCCTCTTAGGTTTAGAATTCGACAACTTGAAAACTGGAATAATTAGCAAATTAATTAATTAAAGTTTAAAATATTATGATGGCCCCAAAATAAAATGTTTTATTAATTCAATTCATAATGATGATACAAATTACCGATTGATATCCAATGAGAATAACATTGTGGCTGCTCTATTAGAGTTCTGACGTTACCCCAAAAGCCCCAACCGCCCCAAAAACCTCTACCCCTTAATAACACTAATATATCTCCGTAGTCTCGATTCTCGCGCCAACCGGACAAATACAAGAGGTTCCTGGAGATTCTGCACGCGTACCAACGCGGCCATCGCGACGTGAAGGAACCTCAGGCGAAACAACAGACGGAACAGGAGGTTTATTCACAGGTGAGGTTTATTTGTTATAAGTTTTTGAGTAATAAGTAGTCAAAATTATAATGTTTTCCAATACTTAAAAAATTGTACTTTCATACTAGGTAGAGTGAATTTTTCAAGTGGATGAGGTATTCTAAACTATGAAGAATGTAAAATACAGTCTTGATGCCGATTTTGACAAAAAACTAAGTAACGGACTATACTGTTTTAAAAACTTGAAATTAATTAGTTGATACCTTGATCTACGTAATTGTAGTTGATTAGTTACTTTAGCAAGGATTCTTTGATTCGTTTATGACTACTTATTTCTGCTCATCTTTTTGTATGAAAATTGAATTTTAAATAAAGGAATAAGTACCGGTAAAATGGGGTGAATCGCAACTACGGGGTGTATCACAACACTTTTATGGAAGATAAATATAGAACGTGGTGAGAAGAAAACACCACCAACTTTGAAAAATTAGAGTTCATTTTAAAAAGGAACGACACTTTTAATTATTAAACATGTTCAAAAAGGTTGTTTTCAATCTTTCTTTTTTTTAAAAAAAAGTGTTGTGATTTACCCCGCTATTGTGATTCACCCCGTTTTACGGTACGTTGTTTTATTTATTACCATGAACACCTATTTTCCACTAAGTGTCACAGGTTTTTTTTTCATATCATAGAGGGCGCTACATATTTTCACATTCCCCCTGAATTTACAAACGCAAATCAGAAATGATCATCTCTCAGAAGTATAGCTGTCCCTTTCAAGTTATATTGATATTTAACGGGACAGCGTTAGTTTGGCGGCGTGTTCAACGTTGACGTTTGTGAATTCGGTGTTAAGTATATTCCTAATATTGCTACAATATTAGGAATATAATTTTCAGACTGTGTGCATTTATTTTCTTTCTTCTTTCCTTTACTTAAAGGCTGTCTGGAAGAGAGACGGCCTAAATTGTACATTGACTAAAATATTTTTCTTGTTTGTCACTACTCAGTTTTGTTTGTGTGCAATAGTGTTTCTTATCCTATCTAACTTCACAATTGTGTGTAAAGGTGGCGAAGTTGTTCGAGAACCAAGACGACCTGTTGGCTGAGTTCGGCCAGTTCCTGCCGGACGCCAAGACTGTTACTAAACCAGCACATTATCCGCATACTCGGTCACCGCCTCCACAACAGGTGAGTTTTATTAGTTTTAACATTTTACCCCCTTATTCATAAAAAAAATACAGCGCTTTAACAATACCTTAACTTTTGTATCGCTATGTCTCTTTCATTCTTGTTGCTGCCGCCATTTGCGAGTAAGTGGCATGACACGTCAATTGCTTAAATGCTTAAGCGTTGCGTCCGTTTTTATGAATAAGGGGGTTTGTATTTACAATAATTATAAAATATTTTTTTAAAGAGTAGGAAATTATCACCAAGTAGCGTTCTATTTGAATAAATAATCATGTCATGGGATTAAATATTCATAGCATATGTTCTGTGATGTGTTATGTTTATATAATATTAAGGGCGTCATTTGTCAGCTGAATAAACCTTTTTTCTTAATTTCTTCAGTTACAATGTAAATAAATATTGAACTTTAACTAATTACTTTTTAAGTTAATCGACCCGTAAACTAACTTTATACCTGTCAATAAAACCAGTATTCTCCCAAACAAATTTGTTTTAAAAATATTGTAATTTTTCACTGGTATTTCGCAACTATCAATATGAAACTCTAACTAACAACAATACAATCCCCCAGCGCATGGATACCTCTCCCCCGGAGCGGTTCCCGTCGCCGCCGCACGCGCCGCAACACGCGCCGCCGCCGCCCCAACCGCCGCACGCACCACACGCCCCAACTCATCACCATCACCAGGTACCTACTGAGAAATTATCTTTAGAAATACAGTCTTAACTCGTCAAAAAGTATTTACGAACAAACAAAACAGGAAACCAGAAAAAGGCATTCGGTCTTGACTTCAGGGAGAATAAAACCCGCGTCTTTTGCAAACCGGGCGACTGCGATTATGACGCATTATCCCCAATGCTAAAATAAAATAACCAAACGAAACTAACTTTATTTAAATAGACAAGTACATACTTGCAAATCAGTGAAATACGGTTTGAAAAATGCAATCTTAATACTAACATTTCTAGCAACAGCATTTCTTTACTTTCTTCAGTGGTTAACTGGTAGAGAATGCTTTCACTTCAGCATTAAATCCGCCTTTTGTACTGGTTTGTTCATTAAAAAATAAATAAATAAATGGCAGTTCTATGTAGCTTGAAGCATCAATTGAATCTGAAAAGTGATTAACTAGTTTATATCTGTAAAAATAGGGTCAGTTTCTCTAAAATACTTAATTTGAGCATTCTCTTAACATATTTTCTTTATTCAGAGCTAAACAGTAATTTGATTATAAATATCACCTGATAAGTGATATGTAGTGGATTTTGGTGAAGTACTAATAGAGTATATTCTTATCTACTTCATAATACTAATGTTCCTATTTGTCTCCAGGTGCCCAAACACCCAGCGTCCACCACCGCCGCAGGGGCTCCGCCCCAACATCACCACCTGAAGAGATCTCCAAGCTTCAGCTCTTCTACTCCTATGGGTAAGTTTACTGTAGCATCTTTTGTGAAGAAAACTAAGTTATGATTTATTCAGTGGCATTTGGTACTATTGAGACAAATACGATAAGAAAAATTTAGCAGTTCTTTAAAACGCTTCTAGTCTATGAAGTAATCTTATGTCGCAAACTAAAGGAAAGGTAAAATAATGTTTTAATGATGACAATTGAAAAAGAGCTGTCTTATAACTTGAAGCAAGCATAAATAACCTACAACCGATTTGAACTAAAGGTCGTGGGTTCGATTTCCGCGCAGCAGTACAAATATTCTATTACAAAAATGTTCATCAGTTCGCCGATATCCATAGTAAAAGCTTTCCTTAGTTTGCGAATAGATGGCGCTGTGCGGATTAATTAAAAAAAATAATTACCAATCATTTGAAAAAAATTTCTTTATGAATACCTACTGTATCTAATTATTTAGTTATTTAACTAAGTCACAAAACCTGTGCCTTTGTGTGTCGATGACCTAAATAAGATAGGACACCATACTGCAATTTTTTGTTGACATACTAATAAAATTGAAAAATTAACAAGTAATGTTTCCCCCAGCAGCCGGCGCGCCCCCAGCCAAAAAGCCGCGCCCCTCGCCTCTGAGTGGTCCGGGCGTCCGCGACGTGTCCTACGCGGAGGCCGCCAAGTACGCCACACACCACGAGCTGAACTTCTTCGAGCGCGCACGGAAGGCGCTCAGAAGCCAACATGTCTATGATAACTTGCTGAGGTGAGCTTGTTATTATTGATTAGCTTGTAGGTGCCCGTAGCGCATTTGTGACAGTGATCGGCGACGATCGCTGTTGCAAAGCAACACACGCCGGTTCGGAAATGGGATGGGTGACCACCCCAACCGAAATTTTGTGATGTGTATTCACACATCACATACGCTCACGACTATGTCTAGGGGTAGTCAGAAGCACACTGTTGCCGTGAATGAAACAGTCAGAAGCCTTGAACCCAAAGGGAAAAGGCTAGAAGCCCATAATTCGCTGAGCTATTTGAACCCAAAGAGAAAAGGCTCTTTCAACCATCAGCAGCCATCCAGGTTGCTTCAATGTTTTATCCTTCATTACCATCACTAGAAAGAGTTACCAGCTGTACAATCAATGAACGACCCGTTAAGCTCAGTGGTTGAAGGGCCTAAAAGGTCGCGGGTTCGATTCCCGTATCAGTACAAATGTGTTTGTTTGTTGTTTCTGGTTTTCACAACACAAGAAAATACCTTACTCAGCAATGTATGTGATGTTGTCTCATAATCATTATTTGCTTATTTATTTAAAAGACATAGCAACAGTGTACATATTAAAACTATACCATAATAACCACATATTAAACAGACTGACATGTACACCTATTACAGGTACGTACATCATTCACCAATTTGACAACACTAAAAACTAATAAATAAATCTTAAAATCTACAGTTTAAAATCTTTTTTTTTAATTAGATAAAACCTAACATGCAACTAGTTCCAGCACCTTTTTTTAAAAAGAGGGCAGATAATCGTAACATTTGCATATCGACACTAACCCTGATATTTCTCCACAGATGCCTCCTCCTCTTCACAAACGAGATAATATCCTCCAGCGAGCTGGTGATGGTGACCATGCCGTTCTTAGTCCGCCATCCAGAACTGCACAAGTGGCTGCAAGACTTCGTGGGCCCGGCGTCCGTGTCGCCGCCGCACACGCCGCCCAGGGCCAGGGCTGTGCAGCAGTCTATCAATGCTGTGAATACAGGTGAATACACTAAGTTGCTATTTATAGGTGGGAAGATAGATATGGACTAGTTTTTTTTTGTTTCTTTCTTTCTGAAGAGTATTTTTGACCGTAAAGTAATTAAAAATGCCAACAAAATTCAAAAATGACGGTTGGTATAAGAGTGATTGTGTTTTTATTTACATTACAAAAACATAAACAGCCTGTAAACGTCACACTGGCACAGGCACACCTCAAACTATGAGGTGGAACGAGCCATACTCCAACATGCGGGCTCAACGCGGATTGTTAGATGTAAGGTTAGTGAGCAGCCTTAATGTCAGATGTTATCAAGCCGCCCTAAGGCCTCTGACTAGGTTAGTGAGCAACCTTAATGTCAGATGTTATCAAGCCGCCCTAAGGCCTCTGACTAGGCTTAACGACTTAACGACTAGGCTTAAGGTTAGTGAGCAACCTTAATGTCAGATGTTATCAAGCCGCCCTAAGGCCTCTGACTAGGTTAGTGAGCAACCTTAATGTCAGATGTTATCAAGCCGCCCTAAGGCCTCTGACTAGGTTAGTGAGCAACCTTAATGTCAGATGTTATCAAGCCGCCCTAGGGCCTCTGACTAGGCTTAACGACTGACATCTAGCGACGTGCCTTCCGAAGCACGGAGATGGGGCCAGGGCTGTGGTGCAGCAGTCTATCAATGCTGCTCATACAGGTAAATTTTATTCGATTTACTAGTAAATTTTGATTGATTGGTTTTAGTGAAATTAACATGTGTTAACTGTCGATAATTTAAATACTTACTGTATGTTTCCTGAAGAATAATAAATTGCCATCGTTCATCTTTCAGTAACATCCTAAGCTGTTACTTAAATATTAGAGGTTCAGTCTTCCCTCACCTGTCTGTGAAAACTATAGTTTAAGCTGAAGCTATTAAAAGAAACAGTATAGCTCACAAAATCTGGCTAGAAAAGGAAGTTTGCATTTTCCACATTTAGGGTATTTTTTTTACATATTATAAAAAACTAATAATATGTGAGAGAAACACAAAAAAAGCACATAATATATTAATGTAGGATTCGGCACCACCAATAGCATTTCTGTCTCTCAATAATTGACTGGCAGATAATGCTTTAGGCGTAAAGTCCACCTTTTGTTTTATTCTGTGCTGTAGCATTGGTTTAGTAGTTACTAGGCCCGCATTTTAGCTTATGGCTCGCTAGGGTCAGCAGTGGGACGTATAAAGGTTCTTGTTTTTTAACTTTACACTAGTAAATGTTTTCTGAGGAGTTAAATAAGTAGATGTTTCTCAAATACTCCTTTTTGTCCTCAGGCTACAACAACTCATCCTTCGGCCCCAACACCAACAGTCTGCTCAGCTACGATCGCGAGAGGGATCGCGACAAGTGTGTGCGTCTGGAGCCGATTGGGCCTCTCGGCGCCCAGTTGAGGCATGACAGGCCTCAGGGAGATGCTGCTATGGATATAGGTGAATAATTATAATTGAAATCTTTATCTATAGTGTATAGAAATAATACAGACAGAAATTAACAAGAAACTTGTTTTTTAAAACTTTAACATCATATTTCAAACACAAGTTACAACAACAATGTTTCTAGAGGTTCCCAAACTAGGCTAGGCTTAGTAAACTAGATAAAGATAAGATAAAGATTCATTTATTTGCATAAACATGTGTTGGTAATAATGATACATAGTCAGGATGCTCATCATATGGTGTTCAATAAAAGATTAGATCAACATGTTTTACAATGACAGGAGTACAAAATCATATTAGTAGTCAATCAAGAAATCAGTTAATAGTTAAATAATTTCCTTGTGAATTTTTCAACAAATGCCTCTTCCTAGACTAAACGCTGGTTTTCTCCAGACCTGTCTTATAATTGACCTTATATTTTACCTTACACATTTTGTTTTTTGCGGAAGAGTTTTTTTCCTTTTCCAGGAAGAGATCGATACCAAGCGATAATCCTCAATTGCAAATAAGTCCAATTTTAGTTTAACTTTAATGATTTTAGTCCAATATATCTTTCTTTAATAGTATATTGATGTATGCATTATCTGCTGCAGACCTATCCACTTGCAAACGCCTGGGGACGTCATACTGCGCGCTGCCCCGCGACGCCGCTGCACGTCGATGCTCCGGACGCACGGCGCTCTGCAAGGAGGTAAGCTAGGCTTCATGCTTAAACAACACTATTTAAATAATATTTTAACAAGATTCAGGTGTATGCATCCGCTCTGAATCTATGAGGAAGGCCTATGTTCAGTGGACATCTGTTATGATGCTGAGGAAAATATAAAAATATGTTTTTTTTGTAGTGGTGAAGTAGCTACTAATCCAGTGATCGCGGGTTCGATTCCCGCAAAGTCATTGAACAGATCTAAATATCCAACCTCCAACAACAGACGTATAGAGACGTCAGACGAGTTCAACTGCTGAACAGCTACCCAAAAATACATAACGAAATGTTGATTGAAGTGGTCACCAATCCCACTACCCGCTATAGGATGTATTGCTTCACATCAGTCAGCATCACGTTTCTGGTTTTCGCAAGGCCACATATATTTTCATTTAAATAATATTTATGATGTGTTTCTACAACTCTTTCCTACTTGTCAACAGGTACTCAACGATACATGGGTGTCTTTCCCTACTTGGAGCGAGGATTCGACCTTTGTGACCTCGCGGAAGACTCAGTATGAGGAGTACATCTACCGCTGTGAGGATGAACGGTTTGAGGTGAGTTTTCCTCACTACACTTCTAGTGTATAGGATTTTATAGTTTCTGAGGTTTCAGTTATATGAATATTTTAATTACCTATATTAGATTTAACATGTCAATGCCAAATGACTGGTTTGGATCAACATTAACTTTTAAAAAAAGTTTGATGAGCGCTAGTTTTTTATGTTGCTCTTACCAAATGGCATTTCTTCGCAATAGAACGAGGAGGACTGCCTGCTGCCTGTCATAGCGTTGTGCGTGTAGTTACGAAAACCATGATTTTTTGGGAGAATGTACTTTTTGTTTTTGCATTTTCATGAGTTATTGTCAAAATCTGACTCAAAAACCCCCTTTCCAGCTGGACGTAGTAATCGAGACCAATGCAGCCACAATCCGCGTGCTAGAAGGCGTGGCCAAGAAGCTCTCGCGCCTGCCCGTCGAGGAGGCGGCCCGACACCGGCTTGATGACACCCTCGGCGGCCACTCGCCCACCATCCACCAGAGGGCGCTGCGCCGCATATACGGCGACAAGGTGGTACGCATAGCAGAGCTCTATGGCATGCACACACTACACATATGCACTACATTTACACACAAAAATACATAAGTTTCTTGCCGGAATCTTCTTTATAGAAGCAACTTCCGAACCGGTGGTAGTCACTTGGTTCATTTAGATCTTTCGATTTTTGTCTTGACGTGTCATAAAGGTTTACCTGAATAAGTGATTTTTTACTTACTATAAAAACAAACTTTTTGATCTGGAGTTTTGCACCGCAATAGCATTTTTGTCTCGCCCAATGGATGTCTGGTCGAGGATGCTTTTATCTCCTTTTTTGTGTATTAAAAATTAATTAAATAATAAAAAAAACTACATAAAACACTTGTTGAAAAGAGGTTTTCAACAAAAAAAAATAGCACAGAAACAACGGTCTTAAACCGATTGTAAAGCTTACATTAGTTCTGTGTTTCAAGATGTTTTTCTTTAGTCAATTTGTTAATTTTAATACATACACACTTTCTAAGAATCTAGTGTAGCTTAAATATTAGTTAACTTGTGAAACAACACACTATACAAGTAGTATTTGAAACACGCATGCTTCTTAGGGCCTGTTTATAGCACTTATTATTTTAGTTTATATTATTTAGTATGTATATTTTAGTTTATCAATGCTTAATGCCTTAATTTGTATGATGTCACTGAATAGTAATGTTTTTATTTTGAATACAAAGCTTAAGATAGGTTTTGTTTTCAATATTTGATAAATTATCAAGAGACGCGAAAATTTGAAAAAAAAAAACATTATTTACAATTTATGGAGAGCCATACGAAGGCAAACTGTTAATTGTTTTTTTTTTCTAGCTCAATATTTTGCATATTTTGAAAATATTATCTGATGTATCTGATAAGCATCATGAATTATATTTTGGATGATACAAAAGCAGTGGGTGGGTTTTTTCATTATAATAATAATATAATTGTTATTGAGACCTTATTATATGTAATGTGATATGCTATGAATAAATAAATAATATATAGTTTAGTAGCTTGTTTCCTGAAGTAGTTTGATGAGTAAACATGCAGTTCTAACAAAGCCCCGGTTGTCCTCAGGCGGTGGACATCATCGCTGGACTGAAGAAGAACCCCGTGGTGGCCGTGCCGGTTGTCTTGCGCCGTCTGAAGGCCAAGGAGGAGGAGTGGAGGGAGGCGCAGAAGGTAAGGAACCCTTGGGACTATTTAGAGGCCAGTGGATCAGGTTACAATGGCCGTTAAAAGGCTATGACGGATTTTGGTGCCCTTTTCTCGCTGTTACATCGATCAAAGTTATATTTTACTATCCGTCACACTAACCTTAGTATGAAACTATACCTCTAACTATCTGAATATACCTCTAGACGCAGTCTGTTAGGTGTCATAAGTTTGTCAATTGAGGTAGTAAAAAAATAAAATTAAAAAAAAACATTAATTTGACCGACTAGGGTCATAATTATAATTTGTTATGTAAAATAAAATGAGACAATGATGAAAGAACATGAGATGTGCAATCACTGAATTTCAGTGTTGATAAACCCATGCTGCCTTCCTACTGATGTCTCTTATAAATTTACATAAATGCTATTACTATTTTTTTGGGACTGGTAAAGTGCTTCTGGCCTGTGATTCTGGCTCGTATTGTGCATTTCTTTAAAACCTTTATTTTAGCAATTAGCATTTTAGTAGAAGCTTTTGCATGGTGCCCACTGCCCATACTGTAAAATAGCATTATAATTAAGCAAAATGGAAATAAAAATCCTCTATATTCCTCTTCGGGTGTTTTTTCAAATCAAATATTGAAAATAGAAAAGGAATTTTTAGTGTTACAATGCCCCTTGAGTCGTAGGATGTTTGAATTTAAATACAACCTCTATCCCCAGGGCTTCAACAAGCAATGGCGCGAGCAGAACGAGAAGTACTACCTCAAGTCCCTCGACCACCAAGGCATCAACTTCAAGCAGACGGATCTCAAGGCGATGCGCTCCAAGTCGCTCTTCAACGAGGTGGAGGCTGCTTATTTGGCTCGTCGGCCCGCGCCTCATCTTGTACTGGATTATAACATGCAGGAACGCACTGAAGGTGAGATATTTGTGCGATAAATGCATTGATATAAACAAAAAGAGGAAGATATGTTACGTTCATACTTTGTGAATTGGAAAACTGGCACATGACCTTGATGAATCCTAGCAAGCAAACAAGTCTCTGTCATATTGGCTTGAAAGAAAGCAAGAAAATATTATATTGGGTACATAACAACCAAAAACAATAAAGATAACAATAAAAACAAATTACAAAAGTTCGTTATTCAGCCAAAATGATGAGCT
Organism: Udea ferrugalis; assembly: GCA_950022985.1. Taxonomy (NCBI): domain Eukaryota; kingdom Metazoa; phylum Arthropoda; class Insecta; order Lepidoptera; family Crambidae; genus Udea; species Udea ferrugalis. Next base: position 7,012,093 of record OX465543.1, read on the forward strand.
TGACTTGAAAACAAGTCCATTGAACCTGTTTTTGTGTGGCTACTTTTACTACTCTTTTTGTTGATATCAATGAATCAATTTCATACTGATAATACATTAAACGTTTGTTTTTTCCCTCACAGTAATGTACAATTTTAAGTCATATAAGGTACAATTTTATGTGACAATCAGACCTTATTTTTTTCTGACAAAAAGTTAAGGTCTGATTGCCACATAAAATTGACAATTGCTTGTTACAACTCGAGAAAAATTGAAAATTAATCAATATTTGAGACAATGATGAAAAAACATGAGATGTGCAATCACTGAATTTCAGTGTTGATAAACCCATGCTGCCTTCCTACTGACGTCTCTTATAAATTCATACTGACTGATATAGATTTTTTGTCGCCTAGTACTGTGCTGGGTAAACTTATTGCCTGTAATTCAGACATTATTGTCAAGGGCGTAGCCAGCCAGCCAAAACAAATATTATAAAACTGATTTTTTACAGGAGATTTTTCCAATCGATCTTGCACCACAGAATCTATAATTTTGGGAAAAGGGTGTCTGGAATGTCGCCTCTAGCGATAAGGCCGCTTGTATTGTACATCCTAAATATCTCTGAACATTATTATGCAATTGTTTTCTTTGCTCAATTTCATCTTGTTTTACTATTGACCGTCTGGCTACGCCTTTGTGTAATAGTGACCGATTTAACTCCACTCAAACCGCCCAAAACCACAAAATCTGACCTCCCCTCTTCCCCCAGCCATCAAGATCCTCCGCGATTGCACAGAACTGCTTATCCACCACGCTCGGAGACAGACTGCCATACAGAAGGCAGAGAAGAGAAGGATCAAGCAACTCCTGAGGCAGTTCCTGCCCGATCTGTTCGCGCATCCGAGGCAGCCGTTGTCTGATGATGAGAGGGATGAAGGTATGTCTTATAACTGTTGAAAATAGATGTGTGGATGAATGCTTTTTTCATGCAAAAATTAAAATTTTGATGAAACTACAAACAGTGCTTTAGACATTTAAATTTTCTTGTTTCATTTTTTACAAATCAGAACATAGTTCAATGGTAAAATGTTAGTCTTATAGAATTTTATTGCATGACAATGTGTCGTGGTCACTGGCGGAACAAACTGTCACTTTTTTTGTAAGTAAAATTGTAGAATAGAGACAATGATGAAAAGCATGTGATGTGCATTTACTGAAATTCAGTGTTGATACAACCATGCTGCCTTCCTACTGATGTCTCTCTTTATTTTAATTACACACAGATGCACAGTCAACGGCTCATCAAGCTACCTGTTTACATTTTTTTTTTAGCTCTTGTCAAATCACAATTCGCTGGGATAAAGCAAGGAATTTGACCGTAAATGGGTAGCTTGTCATGCCTTTGACAAGCTTGTAATGTGCTTAAAGTCACAGCCAATTTGAGCTATAAAGGCTAATTATCTGAATGTTTGTTTACAGAAGAGAAGGAGGACCCTCCCAGCCCTGGCAGTCCAGCAGAGACCACCGATGACAAGGCTCCTAACAACGGGTCTAACGTCAAACAGGAGAAACAGGAGGTAAATAATAGTCTAAATGAATAAAAGTTAATTGTTAAAACCCCCTTAATCATAAAAACTTAAACAGCTCTTCAACATATTTACTTTTGTATCGCTTTTTGCACTTTCATTCTTGTGACACAACACGTCAATTGCTTAAACTATGCTTTAGCGTTGCGTTCGTTTTTATGAATAAGGTGTGATCGGCAACAAGTAAATATTATTTTACTCAACACATTTCTGGCGCTTTCTCCATGCCTATAGGATTCATTCGCCTAACACCAAATGAGCAGAGATAGTAAAGAAAGCCTCTGTTGTCAATTGAACATTTAAAAAAACATTATTTCTTGACTTATGAATTCTTAGAAAATGCATACAGTGATTCAGACGGTCTTATCGCTACAAAGCGATCTCTTCCAGACAACTTGTTAACAGTCTTTATTATTGTCCACAGTCATCGGAGTCCGACAACGCGTCCGACAAGAGCGGGAGGAATAACAAGAATGACAAAGAGAATAAACCCAAAAATAACAACAATACAGATAGCAAAGGTAAATATAATCATTCAGTAAATTAATAGAATTGGTAAACATTTTATTGACAACCTCCACTTTTTAAATTAGTAAAAAAATTGAAATTTTCATCTTATCATGAAATGAGAAAAAGGAACAATGATGAAAAAGAGACAATGATGAAAAGCATGTGATGTGTTTTGCTGAAACTCAGTGTTGATACAACCATGCTGCCTTCCTACTGATGTCTCTGTAATAAATAATCTTTACCACTCTTAGTAGGTATAGTCACGGAATAAATAGTTTGACCACCTTAAGATCTGTACAAGCTTGCTCAATGATTAAATTGACAGGAACTGTTAGTCAAATTATAAGTTTGAATTATTAAATTCAAAGAGGATGTAATTATTCGAATTATCAAACTTGACATAAATTTAAACACAAGATCAAACTTATAAAAAGCTTAAGTTTAACTGTTAATCGTGAAGGAACATGTGTCTAATCAATTTTAAATTTAATTGTCAAGCAATAAAGCATACTTTTCGACATACTCTAGCCTGTTACACAGTTTTAAAAGGTAAAATGTACTTGCAACGCGTATTTATTTGAAAACTGGTCAACCTTTTCATTCCGCGACTTTACATAAAAGTTCCAATTCACAGTTGGTCGTATTATGAATAGATGCTTAGATAGAATAGATGTTTTTCCCGTGTGAACGGTTATTTCAAGTAATTTGACAGTAAATTACAGATTTTCCAATGATATTTCGCCTTTTCCACCGAATCTCAAGTCAGATTATAGTCCAAATGTATTCAATTTGGAAAACAGACATGCTTTTTCAAACTTTTTTTTTTGGGAATTTAAATCATATTACGTTCTTGGAATAGAAATATTAAAATTGTCTTCCTCGAAATATTTTTTTATTTAAATGTCTTTGTCCCCCAGAGAGCACAAACGTAGCCAACAGTGTGAAGCGGAGCAGCAGCAACGAGGACACCTCCATGAAGACTGAGATCAAGTCGGAGAGCCAGGACGTGGAAGATGACTACAGGGACCATCCGCCTAATGTAAGTCTAGCTATATTTATATTACTTATTCTCCCGCGTGGAATTGGGCTGATATCGCCCTTCGAAGGCCAATAGTGAAGCCTATATTTCGCCTAGCCTATCTTTTCCAAGGACCACTTTGTCTGTCTGTATTTTTAATCATTTAATTGTATGTAATTCAATTTTTAAAATTTGTTTTAATTTTTGCACGTCACTATATGTAGATAAAATATGTGTTTTTTGTAACACCCTGTGATCCATATTTTTGCGAATGAAATAATTCTAATTCTGTGTACCAAATTTCACCAAAATTGGCTCAGTAATTCAGGCAGAAATATATTATTTTCTTTGAACATTAGCTACATGTAAATATGTGAAATTATTAGAGTCCGACCGAAACTTCTGGAGTCCGTTTATGGACTGGACTGGTTATGGACGATCCAGAGGGCGCGGGACTGTGGGGGAAAGCCGGGTGTGTGTGAGGCTCGCCTGCCGTGAGGCGGCAGACATTACTCACTAAACCCCCCTGGACAGCCTGCTTCAGCGCGTATTCATAGGTCCCCGTGATCTCAAGATCGCTGTGCCGGTTGACCCCTGGCGCGGTATGCTAACCAGCCCACCTTGAGGAGAGTTACACCTCCCCTCTACACCCGCCAGTGTGTACTGCGGTGTTAGGTCACTCTTACACCATCGTCACCCTTCCTCGAGGCCACTTGGAATGGAGGCACACAGCCCCGCCGTGTGCACTCCCTGTGACCCTGAAGGCCCCCTTTTAGTCGCCTCTTACGACAGGCGGGGCGGAATCGTGCCAGAATTCTAACGCCCCATACCACAAGGCGAAAGGAGACCATCTGGCCCAAGTCAATATACTCATCAAAGTTGCATTGTCTGCCGTCTACCACTTCCTTACTTTGTGTGCCGTTTGTCGTCAGTTTCGTTTTCGTCTGGATCATCACCAGTCTAATGCGATAGCACGCTACACTTAGTTCTTTGAACATTATCTGCCCTGTCACTCGGCGGATGTGTTTGGTAAAAGCACGATGTCATCGGCATAACGATCGGTCGATTTCTTCAATTCGACATCGACTTTTTCATTAGACCAGAGTCTTGCCAACTGCCTAAAAACTTCCTCCAATGCGATAGTGAATAATTTGAGTGATCCATTATTGAACCATTTACATCATTCAAGCACAGAAACGAATCGAAAACTTCATCAACAACCACACGCACGACGTCCAACTCTGAACATCAAGACTCCCCCTTGGATTTCCAGAGCGGCTGGTAATGGGGGCCCACATCCACCCCCACCGTGCGCTATCTATCAGGTCATTCTGCTTCGCAAACGAAATCCTCTCGAGAACTTTTCGACCCCAAACTGATGGCCTAGTTTCTCGTGCAATGTGCCCTGCCAACTGACACTCCAACCTACTTTTCTTAGTGCCCAGCCGTGTTGGATGCAACAATTAGCCTCTATCTCGAAGGTGGACTACTTTAATCATCTACTTGAATCATTTGGCCAAGACATACTCGTCGACAACTTCGAGAATCGAACTCCCAACAGCACAGTCTCAACGAAAACTTACATATTGTAATCAGTTCCGTCAAAACATAACCTCTAAAGTTTTGCGTCTGGCTATTACGCACTAAAAAAAAAACCCTGGACATTATTCCACACAGCGCCATCTAGCCCCAAGTGAGCTAATTATAGTTCGTTATTATGGGATCTAGACAACGAATACTTAAATACTTTTTCTTTTGTAAATACATACTTAATATACATAGGAAACACCCAGACCAATACAAACAGACATGTTCATGCACACAAATGTTTGTATTGTGCGGGGATCGAACCCGCGACCTTTGGTGCAGTAGTCGACTTCTCAACAATTACACCAAGACGGTCGTCAAATGGCCGTTGACCAACCACTTACGAATTTTTGTGTTGCTACGGAGCCATCCGAATGTCCCACGACAATTCCCGAAGATTGTAGAGGTCGCCAGTCTCTGCCATAACGTTACCGCGAAAAACGAAGTTATACAAGCGCGCACGACATCTTCCGAAATAAGTTTCGGTTTCGGCTAAAGTTTCGGCCGATTTTGGCCGAAACCGAAACTCTGGCCGAAACTCGATTTTTTGGCCGAAACTGGCCGAAACCGAAACCGAAACCGAAAGTTCGGTCGGACACTAGAAATTATACAAACTTATATTAAGAATGGCCTTATACTCTTTCTTAGTGAAATGTATACATATGACATAGTAAATGTTTTCATTGAAAATGAAAAGTATTTATTTCATGTAAACCAAAGTGTTTATGAAAAGTCAAACAAAAAACAGTAAAATTTTATCTTATTGTTGCATTTTTTCATAAATTAAACAATACAGGATGTAGGTGTCTTCGATTCGAGTTCGAGTCCTGCTGAAGCCTAGCCCAAACTTCTTTGCCTAATTTTCCTTTTTTTAATGTCTAACCCCCTTATTCATAAAAACGAACGCAACGCTACAACACATTTACGTGTTATGTCACTTACTCGCAAATGGCGGCAGAAATAAGAATGAAAGTGACAAAACGATACAAAAGCTAACGCGTTGTTGAAGAGCTGTTTAAGTTTTTATGAATAAGGGGGTAAGGATTTATCTTTATTGTAGGATTTATCAAATATTGTGTTTATTTGTTCGCAGGAGGCGCGCTTCGTCTGCACAATGTCCTGGTACCTATTCCTGCGTCTCCACGGCGCCGTGTGCCAGCGTCTAGCCGGCGCGCGCCGAGTGGCTCTAGCGCTGGCTGATAGCGAGCGCTGTGGAGGACGGCCTAAGCACCCCAGTGTGGCTAAGGCGCTGCGGCTGAAGCCTAATAGTGAGTTTACTTGTTGGAAGAACGAAAAACAGTGTTTTAGGGTTGTTTTTGCAGTTTAAAGTAGCCGAATGGTGGGGGAATTAGTGAGCGAGCGCTGTGGTTGAGTCCTAAGCACCCCAGTGTGGCTAAGGCGCTCCGGTTCAAGCCTAATATTGTGTTTATTTGTTGTACGATGAAAAAAAAGTGCTTTAGGGGTGTTTTTGTAGCTTAAACTAGCCGAATTTTGAGGGAATTAGTCTAGGGTTGCACCGAATTCGCCGGTTGTTGTCTAGAGCACCCCAGTGTGGCTAAAGCACTCCGCCTAAAGCCTAATAGTGAGTTCACTTGTTGTTGTACCTATTCCTGCGTCTCCACGGCGCCGTGTGTCAGCGTCTAGCCGGCGCGCGCCGAGTGGCTCTAGCGCTGGCTGATAGCGAGCGCTGTGGAGGACGGCCTAAGCACCCCAGTGTGGCTAAGGCTCTGCGGCTGAAGCCTAATAGTGAGTTACTTGTAGTACTTATATTGAGAATACTTGTTTTAGGAATGAGAAATAGTGTTTGAATTCGTTTTTAGCGGTACAGCGAGTTTGCCGGAGGGTGTTTAGAGCACCCCAGTGTGGCTAAGGCACTGCGGCTGAAGCCTAATAGTGAGTTTACTTGTTTTAGGATGGAGAAAAGTGTTTTAGGGGTGTTTTTGTAGCTCAAACTACCCAAATGTTGAGGAAATTAGTCTAGCGTTACAGCGAAATCATCAGGGGGTGTCTAGAGCACCATAGTGTGGCTAAGGCACTGCGGCTGAAGCCTTATAGTGAGTTTACTTGTTGTAGGAAGGAGAAAGTGTGTTTTAGGAGTGTTTTTTTAGTGCAAACTCTACAAATATTAAGGAAATTAGACTACCGTTGCAGCGAGCGTCCTGAGGGGTGTATGGAGCACCATAATGTGGCTAAAGCACTCCGGCTGAAGCCTAATAGTGAGTTTATCTGTTTTAGGAAGAAAAAAAAGTGTTTTAGGGGTATTTTTGTAGACTAAACCAGCCGAATGTTGAGGAAATTAGACTAGCGTTGTAGCGAGCGTCTGTCTAGTGTCTAGAACACCCCAGTGTGGCTAAAGCTTAATAGTGAGTTCACTTGTTGTTGTACCTATTCCTGCGTCTCCACGGCGCCGTGTGTCAGCGTCTAGCCGGCGCGCGCCGAGTGGCTCTAGCGCTGGCTGATAGCGAGCGCTGTGGAGGACGGCCTAAGCACCCCAGTGTGGCTAAGGCGCTGCGGCTGAAGCCTAATAGTGAGTTCACTTGTTTTTACCTTCTTAGAACAGTGTTTTTGCAGCCTAAAATCTACAAAAGTCGAGGAAATTAGTTTCTAGCGTTGCAGCGAGGTTGCCGGAGGGTGTTTAGAGCACCCCAGTGTGGCTAAGGCACTACGGCTGAAGCCTAATAGTGAGTTTACTTGTTTTAGGAAGGAAAAACAGTTTTTTATGGGTGTTTTTGTTGGTCAAACTAGCCGAATGTGGTGGAAATTAGTCGTCTAGAGCACCCCAGTGTGGCTAAGGCACTGCGGCTGAAGCCTAATAGTGAGTTACTTGTTTTTGGAAGGAGAAAAAGTGTTTTAGGTGTGTTTTTGTGGTTCAAACTAGCCAAATGTGGTGGAAATTAGTCGTCTAGAGCACCCCAGTGTGGCTAAGGCACTGCGGCTGAAGCCTAATAGTGAGTTAACTTGTTTTTGGAAGGAAAAAATGTGATTTTGTAGCTTAATCTAGCCGAATTTTGAGGGAATTAGTCTAGGGTTACAGCGAATTCGCCGGGGGGTGTCTAGAGCACCACAGTGTGGCTAAAGCTTAATAGTGAGTTCACTTGTTGTTGTACCTATTCCTGCGTCTCCACGGCGCCGTGTGTCAGCGTCTAGCCGGCGCGCGCCGAGTGGCTCTAGCGCTGGCTGATAGCGAGCGCTGTGGAGGGCGGCCTAAGCACCCCAGTGTGGCTAAGGCACTGCGGCTGAAGCCTAATAGTGAGTTTACTTGTTTTTAGAAGGAGAAAGTGTGTTTTTGTAGGTCAAACTAGCCGAATGTTGTAGAAAGTAGTCTAGGGTTACAGCGAATTCGCCGGGGGGTGTCTAGAGCACTCCAGTGTGGCTAAGGCACTCCGGCTGAAGCCTAATAATAAGTTGACTCGTTGTTGGAAGGAAAAACAGTGTTTTAGGGGTGTTTTTGTAGCGCAAACTTGTCAAACGTTGAGGAAATTAGTTTGTAGCGTTGCAGCGGAATGTCTCACTTTGGGTTTTTCCTTCACAGCTCAGCTTTCGGCTTCGCGAAATTATTTGGATTGATAATTCTAATTTTGCAAAAATTGAAAAAGGTCACTGACACCTAGGTTGCCATAGTTTTTTTAATTTAGGGTGCCTAATCGCTGTGTTTTTTAAATATTTTAGCCTTGAAGTAACATGAAAAATGTACACTGAGGTTTACAAAATAGTCCAAATATACCGATTGTCAACTGTTATAATGCAATATATGATAACTAATCCACCCCCTCCATCCCCAGACTTACCCTGCGACGTGTCATCCCCCGGCGAATACTACAGCGCGCTACTAGAGCTGGTGAAGGGAGTTCTGGACGGGAACACGGAACCTTCCGCCTACGAAGACGCGGCCCGAGAGATGTTGGGCATCAAGGCCTACCCGGCTTATACGCTTGATAAGCTGGTCTCTATCGCTGTGAGACAGGTTAGTACATATCCCACTGCTGGGCATAGGCCTTAAGTATGGTGGTGCAGGCCACAGTGGTTACCTGTGAAGGAAAGTAGCTATATCCCAAAAATGTTCAGTTGTGTCCCACTAATGTATTGTTCATGCAAATTTACATTTTGAGTAAATCCAACATAATAAATAAAATAGTATACATAGTATAAAACAAAGTCGCTTTCTCTGTCTCTGTCTATGCTTAAATTATGCGGTAGAGTGATTGAAGAGAAGGATCATATGTATAATAACATCTCATTGCACCTAACAGGTAACAGTCAAAAAACAATTTTAAAATTTAAGCATGCGAGTAACTTAAAGGCTAAAAACATGTGTCCCTGACTTGACGGATAAAGAAAACAAAATTTAATTAACTCAAAGGCCTTGCATTCTCCATCAGTGAACCTGTCTGAATCCGTGAAGTGAAGTCTGGCCAGACTAAGAAGTTAAATTTCGCAAAAATTTGCACCTTTTCAAGAAGAATTGTGATAGTCATAAATTCAATACAAGAAACAAGAACAAACTTGTAAATCCTAATCTTAGACTTCATAAAGTAGGAAAATCATTTGTGGGTCAATGTGTAAAATTCTTTAATAAAGTACCTCAAAGTCTTGTTGAACTACCCCTTCACAAGTTTAAATCGCAAATTAAAGAAACTAATGAAACGAGGTTATTACAATGTAAAAGATTACTTGAACGACAAGGATTTGTGGTCATCTCAGAAATAGTCTGCTCCTCTGCACATCATGTATTTTGACTTTACTGTTGTTACTCTGTTATCGCAATTATTGTAAACAAACAAGATTAAAAAAGAGTAACTACCGAGTTTCTTGCCAGTTTCTTCTCGGTAGAATCAACACCTCCGAACCGGTGGTAGAATCACATTATTACTTTTTAATTTTTATGTTGTGACTTGTCATAAGTGCTTTTTAATAAGTTTACATGAATAAATACTATTTTTACTTTACTTTTTACTTTACTTTACATTAACCGTTGTACTATTGTTTCAGCTCCAGCACTGCGTATCAGAACCGTGGTCGGTGCGTTGCGCAGAGCTGTGCGCGCGCTCCGGCATGCGCGGCCCCGCTTCCTACGTGCGCAAGGCGGCGCGCTCGCTCAGGCACGAACACAACGCCTTCCTCGTTAGAGTGGTGAGTACCTTTATCAGACAGTGTGCTATCAGACAGTGTGCTATCAGACAGTGTGCTATCAGACAGTGTGCTATCAGACAGTGTGCTATCAGACAGTGTGCTATCAGACAGTGTGCTATCAGACAGTGTGCTATCAGACAGTGTGCTATCAGACAGTGTGCTATCAGACAGTGTGCTATCAGACAGTGTGCTATCAGACAGTGTGCTATCAGACAGTGTGCTATCAGACAGTGTGCTATCAGACAGTGTGCTATCAGACAGTGTGCTATCAGACAGTGTGCTATCAGACAGTGTGCTATCAGACAGTGTGCTATCAGACAGTGTGCTATCAGACAGTGTGCTATCAGACAGTGTGCTATCAGACAGTGTGCTATCAGACAGTGTGCTATCAGACAGTGTGCTATCAGACAGTGTGCTATCAGACAGTGTGCTATCAGACAGTGTGCTATCAGACAGTGTGCTATCAGACAGTGTGCTATCAGACAGTGTGCTATCAGACAGTGTGCTATCAGACAGTGTGCTATCAGACAGTGTGCTATCTGACAGTGTGCTATCAGACAGTGTGCTATCAGACAGTGTGCTATCAGACAGTGTGCTATCAGACAGTGTGCTATCAGACAGTGTGCTATCAGACAGTGTGCTATCAGACAGTGTGCTATCAGACAGTGTGCTATCAGACAGTGTGCTATCAGACAGTGTGCTATCAGACAGTGTGCTATCAGACAGTGTGCTATCAGACAGTGTGCTATCAGACAGTGTGCTATCAGACAGTGTGCTATCAGACAGTGTGCTATCAGACAGTGTGCTATCAGACAGTGTGCTATCAGACAGTTTGCTATCTATATGAGTGGTCGATGTATCGGAGCCGTGGTCGGTGCGTTGCGCTTCCTACGTGCGCAAGGCGGCGCGCTCGCTACGGCACGAGCACAACGCCTTCCTCGTTAGAGTGGTGAGTGGGGGGCTGGAGGGGGGATAGTGGCTGTAGCCTGTGTGCACTACTGATTCTGGACCTGACCTAACTATGACAGACAGTTTGCTGGCTATATCAGATAGTTTATCAGATACTTTGCTAACTATCAGACAGGCTATCAGACAGTTTGCTTACCATATTAGACAGATTGCTACCTATACCTTAGTTTGACGTGTATCTCGATGGGTCACTGGCTACATCGTGGACACGCTGAGTATATGAGTAGTCCATGTATCGGAGCCGTGGGTCGGTACGTGCGCAAGGCGGTGCGCTCGCTAAGGCACGAACACAACGCCTTCCTCGTTAGAGTGGTCAGTTTATGACGTTCCATACCTAACATAACGTAACATAAACGGCCTATATACGTCCCACTACTGGGCACAGGCCTCACCTCAACTATGAGGTGGATTAAGCCGTACTCCAACACGCGGGCTCAGTGCGGATTGGTGGTTGGGTGTAAGGTTAGTGAGCAACCTTAATGTCAGATGTTATCAAGCCACCCTAGGGCCTCTGACTAAGCTTAACGACTGACATCTTGCGACGTCAAACGGGACCAACTGCTTAACGTGCCTTTCGAAGCACGGAGATGCCCGAAATATTAACATAGTACATTATACCATACCTCTTATTTATACCCTGTCAATAACATATCTATTTTGTTATACAGTATGGCGGCGACGAGTGCAAAGTTACCTTCGAGCTGTTGGAAGGGCCGGGTGAAGGGCGGACGTCCCCCTCTCAGCACAATAACGACAGTAGCCGATTGTCGCCCACCAACCAGGTAATAATCACAAATATACATTTATAATCAGAAAATGTTGCCACTATAACACTGACCTTTTAATTAGGAGTTGACAGACTTTTCAAGAAAATTACAGATTTTCTGTCCAATTACTTGCCATTTATTCATTTGCATATTATTAATCAAAAGTTAGCCAGACTTACTTTAAATAGCACTTAGCACTATTTTAAATAATTTGAAAAAAAATAAAACCTGCTTAATTTTTAGTGGGGTTTAGAATCACTCTTATAAATATAACTGTTCTTGTCTTCTGCGACTGTGGTGTCTTTGGTGACATTTTTGACCAAATTAAGTAAAACTGCTTCTTGTGATTCTGAACTTCGTCTAAAATTTAGGAATTCTCAAATGAAAATACATTACGAAAAAATAACTAGTCATTTCAACGATTTACGATAGGCATTTTGATTAGTATATTGTGTGCTATGTCGGCAATGTAAAGAGACAATGATGAAACACATGCGATGTGCATTCGACTGAATAATCAGTGTTGATACACGCATGCTGCCTTCCTACTGATGTCTTCAATTAAATTTATTAAACAAAAAGTCGATTGAGGCTAGTAAATTAAACAAAACTTGCAAAAATGACGTTTTTATTAAGAGGGAGGCAATTTTCGTGCATCTGATTTAAAATCATGTTAACTAACTTAATATTAGTTACGTCGAAAATATTTACAGGGCGACTGTTTTCTTTTAATAAAATTATTAATTCAGTCATATTTGTCATTAAAAATATTGTGTATCTACTTACATAACTAAAAAACTTGTCAAAAGTAAAAAATACTCTTCGCGTTTAGTAGTTACAAATTTTTAAGGACTACATTTATTAAATACATAGTAGACAACTTATGTGAAATTCATATAATGTGCGAGAAGTAGCCTCTAAAGTGAAAACGTATATTTTTTTTAAATCATAAACTTTGTTATTAGAAAGAAAGAAAGAGAAATTTATTCGACACATAAAATAGACATACAAGCAAAAGCATACATACATTATTATAAAATGGGTCAAAAAGGCTCCCACTCAGCATATGCCGCATATTAACTTTTATACTAACTTATATAATTATTCCAGCGCCTCTACGGCAGTTCCCGCCGTCCCAACGTGGGCGTGAGCGTCTCCCGCGCCGCCGCCTGGTCGCTCTACGCCGAACGTTACGCGCGACCCGACGCGACGTCGCCTGTTCCACGCAACAAACCAGTGTTCCTAGCAAGGAATGCCAGACGATGTGGAGGTTACACGCACAATGTCGCGCCCGGGGATCCGAGGCATAAGCCGCATGCGAATAGTAATAGCAGTAATCGGAGGAAGCCACCTAGGTGAGTTTTTGTTGAGATTTTTTGTTGGCTAAAAAGTTAGTCTCTAAAGGAGAAGAAAGCTTGTGTCTATTCGCAGAGAAAAGTTGGTGTCTATGTAGTAAAAGTCAGTGTCTTTAGAGGTGAAAAAAGGCGCTGTCTATATGCGGAAAAAGTCTAGTGTCTATGCGCAGAAAAAGCCTGTGTCTAACCAATGGCCGATAAAATCCGGTGTCTCTATAACCAGTCATCAATGAAGAAGTCAGTGTCTCTCTACAGGCGAATGAAGCCAGTGTCTAACTAAACGCGGAAAAAAGTCTAGTGTCTACACGCAGAAAAAGCCTGTGTCTAACTAAACGCGGATAAAACCCGGTGTCTCTGTACGCAGATAAAGTCATTGTCTATGCACAGAAAAAGCCAGTGTCTAACTAAACATAGAAAAAACCCTTTGTCTCTGTATTCAGAAGAAGTCAGTGTCTCTATAGGCAAAAAAAGCCGGTGTCTATATGCGGAAAAAAAAATCCGTGTCTATCTACACGCGTTAAAGTCCGGTGTCTCTGTATGCAAAAGAAGTCAGTGTCTCTATAGTATAGGCGAAAAAAGCCGGTGTCTATATGCGGAAAAAAGCCGGTGTCTATATGTGGAAAAAACCGGTGTCTATAAGTACTTAGAAAAAAAGCCTGCGTCTATCTACACTCGAAAAAATCTCGTGTCTCTGTATGCAGGAAAAGTCAGTGTCTCTACGCAGAAAAAGTATTGTCTATAGGCAAGAAAATCGGCAAAAAAAAAAAAAAACCAGTGTCTACCTCATTTTAGGCAGCAAAAAGCCGGTGTCTGTATGTGGAAAAACTATTTATCAAAATGCAACAAACATTTGAATAAAAAATTGAACACTTTCTTCAAATTGTACAATAAAGCTATAACAAATACACAGTTACAATGAGACAATGATGAAACACATGCGATGTGCATTTGACTGAAAAATCAGTGTTGATACACGCATGCTGCCTTCCTACTGATGTCTTTTTATCACAAACTACTCAAATTACGAACAAACATAAAAAATCTCAAAATTTCTGCGTTTTGTAGTTCAAATTGTCTCAAATTCGTTTATCTTGTCCACAGGCTCCACGACCACACAGAATGCCACCTCAGCAACGATCTCCGCCTGCTTTCGTTCCGGCCTCTGCGTCTGTACCGAGCGGGCTCCCTCTGGGCAGCTAGGGCTTCGCACCAGCGGCTCTACAATGCACGGAGGGAGAAACTGAGGGCCTGGTTGAGGACCCGGACGGACTTGCCTATCCCTGAGCCTCATCAGGACCGTTAGAGTGATAAGCTAAGCATCTGGCAGTTTGTGGCGTCTGTAGACCCACTTCGGGCGAGAATAGACCCACCTGGGGCGAGAAGAGACCCACTTGGAGCGACTAGAGACCCACTTGGGGCGACTAGAGACCCACTTGGGGCGACTAGAGACCCACTTGGGGCGACTAGAGACCCACTTGGGGCGACTAGAGACCCACTTGGGGCGACTAGAGACCCTCTTGGGGCGATTCTGAGAAGGCCTACTGCCAGATAGAAGGGTGTGGTGATAATTTGTGGATGGTTTTTAGTGGATTTAATTCCACAGCCGTCAGGAGTTAGCAAGTGGCATAATAGGAGTGTGTTTTGTGATTAAAAGTGAAGATATTTCTATTAAATCAAAATTCGTTTGCAATTTTTTCATTAAATCAAAACAACATTGGGTTCGATTCCCACAGCAACACAAATATTTGTTGAGGAAGACAGATATTTGTGCTGGGTCTGGGTGTTTCTGATACCTTCTATCTAGTTTCCATAACACAAGGTAAAACCTTACTTTTTGACCACCAGGGCAATGTATGATGTTGTCAGCTAAGTTCAGCTAAGTTTTTGTTAAAAAACAGTCTCGAGATGTAAACAAATGTGTTTCAAAAAAATATGTCGTATCTTTCTATTTTAGTGAGAAGTATATAAAGTGATCTTATCATATCTGTGATATATGTGAAACTCTCAAAATGTATGTCTTTGGTTCATAAACACAAAACACATTCAAAAAGTTATTTGTAAGATATATCGATGCTCTGAAAAGAGTTGTGTGATGCGTTCAAGCAATACTGAACTGTACTTGTCTGATTTATTATTTAAAGCATCAACACAATTACAGTAAAGTTATTCTATGAATTTGAATTCTATAACTTTCATGAATCTTTCATGAAAATTTGACTAAGGGTTTTAAAATTCAAATTTGAATGATTGTGAACGCAGGAAGATATCAGGGTATCGATAGGCATCTCGAATTTGTGAGTCATCCCTCTAAGTTAAGGGATGGTGTGAAGGCCAGCCGTGGGGTTGCGGGCGTGGGCATAAAAGGCCACGTTTTAGGGGTCCCCGTCCCCGCAATGTATGTGATACATTTGCTTCGTATTGTCATACATATTGTAAATAAAGACAATTTTGATTTCACTACTACAACTTGAGTTGTAGCTACAAGTTATTTATTGTCAATAGTTTGTAAAAATAGATTTTCAAAATAAATGCTAGCATTGAATTAGATTCAATTAAGATTTAAAAGTCTAGCATTTATTTATAATAGACTCTTAAGATGAAAGTTTGCAAATCAGATTCCTAGTATTATTGTATTTATTGACGGTTTTTCGATTTGCTATAATTTTCATATTTCTTGTTTAGTAATTATGAAATTTGTCTGTTTCAATAATTTAATGTCTTTTATTGTATTTTTTTATCTTTCTTCACTATTCTGTTATACCTAAATGATTCTCAGATTGATACCTCACGACTGGCCGTTGTGTGTATATAAAGATCTCTCGCTTTTAAATTACATAACGTCTTGTAAATATAGTATGGCGTGGTTTAAATTGAAGAACCAATTTTGTTAATTCGTAAAACAGTGACTCGTCAGAAGGAATAAATATTATTATATTTATAATAGTCTGTTGTTTGATTTTGCTGTCCCATTTTGACCTTTCTAGCACTTATCCGATGGCTCACCTCACTCATAGCCACGAGACTTCTGTTAACAGACGAGTGGAATCTGTCATTGTATCAGAAGCATACGTCTTAGAACAATCAGGGTGAGTATCAGTGTTTTCTCCTTCACACAGGGATCAGTCGCGTGTAATGTAACGTAACAGTTTCGAGCATTTCACTTTGAGGAGAACCGAGCATCATCTGTAGCTTACAGATACACATACTCATTAGTAACATGCTTATAAGCATGCTCATTAACTGATACATTCGAAATGAGCGTGCTCATTATTAGCAATGGTTCGATACACATGCTACTAAGTAGCATGCTCTCGTGCTACTAATGAGCATGTGTATCTGAAGCTTTACAATGCGCACCTTGCCATGAAACATACTTGATACAACTTCTAACATCACTCGACTACCAAAATCAATACCTACCAAATGTTACATTTTACGCGAATGGTCATCAGTCAGGAAGGGTAATGCAACGTTCAAAGTCGAATCTATAATGTTGCATTACGAGCGAATGCTCCCGGCGAAGGAGCACAAGTTGTGCAGTGGTCTTAAGAAAGTTATTCGATAAAAAAATACTATTTGAGTCTTTTGGTTTGTCTTGTAAACTTGAGTTTTAGTTCACAAGTCTCTAAGAAGTACTTTTTCTAATTGCCCTATAAGTCAACGTCGCGGGTTCATTTACGTTTTTGAGATCATCTTCACCAACAAGAAGAAGTAAAGTTTTGTGACTTTCACGGCCACTGACC
The DNA here is from genome assembly GCA_950022985.1 of Udea ferrugalis. Classification (NCBI taxonomy): domain Eukaryota; kingdom Metazoa; phylum Arthropoda; class Insecta; order Lepidoptera; family Crambidae; genus Udea; species Udea ferrugalis. The sequence goes on from OX465543.1 coordinate 7,028,740, forward strand.
GTCACGGAGTTTGCAGTCTGAAAGCGCCTTATAAGCTGTAAAGGCAATCTTGTTTTTTAGCACAATAGTTTCTGATACATAGTGCAGGCGTTATTCCGTTTATTGGGGGCAATCCTGCTAGCTAAATGATATAGTCATAAAATAATTACGGTGTTTTTTGGAATCGATTTGTTTATTGCTGATGGCTTTTAGCTATTTGGCCTCGTCCTGGACACCAGGGAGTACGAAGTGCATTCCTTCTATTAAAGCAGTTGCAGGACAGCAAAGCGCGAGAGGGTCGCGAACATAGTATAGTGTATACCCGATACCCGGCTTCATATGGCATTCACCGACTCGCTGTGTTTCAATTTTATTCCTTTTATTTTCTGTGTGACTATGATAACAAGACAGTGATCGACGAATCCCATGTACCTAATTAATGGAATAAATTCATTCAAACAGTCTTAACATGACCATGCATTCTTTTGTAACGCCTCACTGACTTAGTGGCTTATGTAACGGTTAACATCGGGTTTATTTCTGTCTTGGAACGGTGCAGAGATGAACATTGAGTACCTACCTACCTAACTAATCAATTAAGTCTAACAAATTTAAGAAATTCATTTTGACAGCTGCCAGTGTTATTGGAAATTGTACTTCAATGCAGCAGATATACGATTCATGAGTTGTGGCTTGACTTTTGAGCCTGACAGATCACTTGGACCCTTTATGCATAGTTTCCAATGACACTGGCAGCTGTCAGAGTGGTTTTATTTTGTTGTGTGATACTTTCCAGCCACGCCAGAAAAGCAATTGCAATGAAATTTTGCAGAACTTTTGACCATTTTATGACCATTTTTGACCACAGACTCAAAAAATTTGACCACCCTCAGTTTGGGAGAAATTTAATAAATAAACTGGCGTGGCTGAAAACGCATACTTCCTAACCACGCCACCTCGTAGGCTCTTAAATCGTGACGCAATTGGAATGAAATTTGGCAGAAATTTTGACCATTTAAGACCACAGTCTAGGAAAAACTTACTACCCACAGTTTGAGAAAAATTGCATAAATAAAGTGGTGTGGCCGGAAAAACCGCATACTTCGTTGGCACACAACCTCGTAGGCTCTTAAATCGTGAAGCAATTGCAATGAAATTTGGTAGAACTTTTGACCATTTTAGATCACAGTCTAGAAAAAAATTACCACCCACAGTTTGAGAGAAATTGAATAAATAAAGCGGTGTGGCTGGAAAAATCGTACTAGACTGTATTCTAAAATGGTCATAAAATGGTCAAAAGTTCTGCCAAATTTCATTGCAATTGCTTCACGATTTAAGAGACTAAGAGGTTGTGTGCCAACGAAGTATGCGGTTTTTCCAGCCACACCACTTTATTTATGCAATTTTTCTCAAACTGTGGGTAGTAAGTTTTTCCTAGACCGTGGTCTTAAATGGTCAAAATTTCTGCCAAATTTCATTCCAATTGCGTCACGATTTAAGAGCCTACGAGGTGGCGTGGTTAGGAAGTATGCGTTTTCAGCCACGCCAGTTTATTTATTAAATTTCTCCTAAACTGAGGGTGGTCAAATTTTTTGAGTCTGTGGTCAAAAATGGTCATAAAATGGTCAAAAGTTCTGCAAAATTTCATTGCAATTGCTTTTCTGGCGTGGCTGGAAAGTATCACACTATTAGTTAAACTCTATTAACTACCTAAACTCAGTTAAAAGCTGGTGACACTGGTTAAGCATTTCCTTCTAAAGTACCTAGGTACCTACCTACCTACATGATGAAGAAGTTTATTCTTAAAAGAGACGGAAAGATAAACTTTGACCAATCCCACCTAGTTGAAAGAATCACCCGTATATTGAAAATACCGCAAGTCGCCTACTGTAAAACAACCTTAGTTTTACGTGTTGCAAAATAATACGAGTACGTAAATAGGTAGATATCTATTTACTTCACATTGCGCAGTATACACTGAAATATCACAACTTATTCAATGCAAACTGCCAGCCTTGAATATTATTGTATGTTTAGTTCAGTTGTTAATACGATGCCTACTGAACATTTTTATGTCCTTAGTTAACTCTAAATGTATGTAATGTAGATACCGATCTACTTATGGGGTTAGCAAACCAATTGATCGATGGCAGAATCACAGAATGTCGACGACTTAGTCAACGTCGTTGGTGTGTTAAAAACTATGGATGCTCTCGATCGATGGTCTGGTAACCCTTTTTTTTTCTGACGCGCAGAATGCATTTACGCACTATGCCGCTCCCAGGGCAGGAGAGCGGGGGAGTGTGGGACTCACCCACCCCAATAGGAAAGCTACCCACTAAACTCGGCGTAGGCCATCTTCTGCGCCTTACCAGAGGTCCCTGAGTACCACCGCGAGGGACTCTGCCGGCGGACCCCTGGCGCGCTATGCCGGCTACCTAGCTCAACCTGAGGGGAGTTAAGCCTCCCCTCTTACACTCGCCGGCGTTAACGGCAGCGTGAGGCCCCCCGCACCGCCGCCCTCCACGGTGTCACCTGTGCAATGGAAGCACACGGTCCCCGCCTTTAGTCGCCTCGTATGACAGGCTAGGGGAAACATTGGTAGTATTCTAGTGCCCCATACCACAGGGCAAGGTAACCCTACCCTACCTAAGATTAGATATACGCTATGCGATCAGCTATGGTATTCCGGTGGGCGTCAAAACCCACCACCCTCGTGGTGAGTTAACGTTAAAATTCAATTTCTTTGCAACTGTGGACGTTTGAGAGAAAAGAACTAAGCCAAATAACATTTTTGAATTATTTACATACAAAGGAGAGAAAATACTAATTCAAAGTGAAGCGTATTGATGACTGAAGTAAGCGTGAAGCACCGAGATGTGAAGTGATGTCCGCCGGAATGCCACCCCAGAGACGAAAATTATCCTATATCCTACGGACTAGTAAAAAATTAAGGACTGGACTGAATGTGTCACTCACCTCTGCCTTTTACAGACTTACCTACCTTTATTGCTTACGCAAAAACCCTCTTTATACAGAATACATTTTACAAAGAAGCCAATTAGGTTTTTTCAAAAATTAAACCTTTCGCTGAAAAGTAAACAAAAAAAAAACAATCCGGCCTGATTTTGATAAAAATGAACACAGCTTACCTATGGCTTATTTTTGTAAAGAAACATTTTCTCAGGCCAGAATGTACGTTTGGTTTGAAATCTCCGTTTTTGAAAGTTCATACACTACGTACATATTATCTACTTGCTATTTTTTTTCTTGCATTCAATTGACTGCAATACGTTGCCGGAGGGGAAGGCCTAGACGAACCCGAATTCACAAACGTCAATCAACGCTAAGCAGGCGCTCACGCTCATGTTGTCCCGTAAAATTTCAATGGAACTGTAATGAACAGCTATCTATACTTCTGAGAGACACTCAATGGGATAGATTTGCGTTTGTGAATTCAGGGCTAAATGTGTCCAGTACCCAAGTACTGTTGTTCCATTGCGACTCAAAATACAAAAACAGATGAAAATACCTATATCGACGTCAATATATTTTTTAACAAAACATGACATGATTTGAAAACAACCATCCTGTATAATTTTACGTTTCAAAAATATGCTTGCGTACATTCCCCGCCTGACAAAAGAGCTATTTATTTTTAACTTTTCCTCTTCGCAGCTTCCTCAATGGAATAAATATACTTACCATAAGGGCAAACGCAGACGATGAACTTTCGCATGTCCACAATGAGACGTACAGTCAACATTACATCAGCCTAGGTTACCCCATTTTCGTTTTTTCTCTCGCTCTTGCCAAATGTCATTCCTTTGCAATAGAGCAAGGAGGATTGACTGGAAATGAGTAGTCATGTGCCGTCCACCGCACCTGTATTTATTACCTACGTGTAGGTAGGTACGATAACTTCAACTTGTGACCGGAATAGAAATACTAGAAAAAAAACAACTTGGGATAGAAGTATAGTCTTAAGTTCTCGTTGCGTTTAATCGAAACTTTTGAAGCAACGTTCGCTATTATGTATAAGCACTTCCTGTTATACTCCGATTTTGCGCAAAGATGACCACCGCCAGTGTAGTGCGATAGGTGGTCTCACTTTTCTAGGAGTTCAGAGTCCGAAACACCAGTAGTTGTTTCACTAATGGTTGGAAACTATTCATGAAGCAAAAAAAAAGTCAGGTGAGATTCAAATTGGTATCTATCACTCACTCTAACAATGAATATACCGAAACCTTAGTTACTAGTTTATTACCTACGAATCGAATTATACGAATAATTTCAAGAAGACAAATTAGCTGTTTTTGCTTTCTGACCATGAAACTATCTACAGGCTGTTGCAAATATACCACTAACGACTGAAAGACTGAAATGGCATAGAAAGTGTATGAATCTGAAATAGTAGGTGTTGTCCCTTTTTTCATATCTTTAACGGTTACGATAAAAACGTACATCAAATGTTTACAAAAATGTCGATATTAATTCGATTTATCGATATAAAACGTAGGGGCGTGAACAAAGGAGGTCATTCCTGGTTAGGGTCAACTTGGGTCCATGAACGCAAATTAGTGCTGGGTGTTTCTATGATCGATGTTTTTATTTTACGTTAATTTACTCGAAATTAAAATAACGAGCTACGGCTGTAAGAAATTAACAAGGGACTCCTTTCAGGAGTTTGTATAACCCCTTCAGTTATTAGGGGTATTTTTGTAACACCCTAAATTTTTGCGGTTTTGTCTTAATGACATGAGCGAGTGTCAAAAAATGTATTTTTCTTCTTATCACCTGGATCGTGTGCAGAGTGCCTTAATTGCCTCAAAACGTCTCGAGTGAAAGTTGTATCCTTTAAATGGTAATGCCACATTTTTGCACATTTACCTGTTTAAAAGTATTCAATCAAAACATTGACGTAGATACATTCGCTGGCCTCCACTACGCATCCGGGATGTGTCGGTTCGATTCCTGGTTGCGTGAAGGAATGTTTATGTTATAAATAAATTGAGTAAGTCGCTAATTAGATTTTGTAAATAATTGATTATTAGAACGAGCGAATTTTAAACTTTTAGGTGTAGGTGAGTTGAGTTTTTAAAGGCTACCTAAACTAACGTTTCAGACAAGCAAATCTCGTACACAATGGGACACTAGAAAACTGATATACATAAATACTTCAATTCTTGTTTTTTGTAATTATACATTATAAACACACACCCGGGAATACCTACTAAGACTAAGAGAAACATACATGGTCATGCACACAAATGTTTGTTTTGTGCGGGAGTCGAACCTGCTACCTCTGGTATAGTAGCCAACTTCTCAGCCATAATAGCTAATCGATCGTCTAAGTTAAGAAAGTAGAAGAAGCGTTAAACTAGTTAAGTTTCAGGATCGTAGCAAAAGTCGTGGTCTCTATCTACCCCGTGGAGAAAATAAGTGTGATGGCATGTATGTAAGTGAGTTATCTAACTTTTATGGTACAGTAGTTTCATAGGTAGCGAGGCTGTCCGCTAAGCCGTTGGTCGCGGGTTCGACAAAACTGAAACCATACATTTTCTGTTTCGTGTCTGGGTGTTGTATCTACCTGAACTTACCTTACATGTATGTTGCCAACTTGGTCATAGGTGGGCGACCGCAGATCTACAACAACCACTGTTGTTCTCGATAAGCATGTTTTGGAGTCAGTTGATGTCAGTCGTTAAGCCTATTTGGAGGCCCAAGGGTGGCTTGATAACAACTGACAATATACCATACCTCAGAAGCAACGCTTCTTCAACAATCCGCACAGAGCCCGTATGTTGGAGTACTTACCATCTCATAGTTGAGGTTGACTTGTGTACAGCAATCGGACGTCAAAAAGGTGCAATCCCACTAGTTCTACCGGCAATGTACAGTCAACAGCACATCAGGTTACCCCACTTCCGTCTTTGCTCTCGCTCTTGCCAAATGTCATTTCTTTGCAATAGAGCAAGGAGGACTGACCGGAAATGGGTAGAGGCACATCACGCCCACCGTACAGTCGACGGCACATCAGGCTTTCCATTTTTAATCTTGCACTTGCCAAACAAGATTTCTTTCCTATTAGAGCAAGGACTGGGTACAGAGTCATGCCGTTCATCGTACTATAGAAATGTTATTGTTTTGTGCTCATTTTGGTTCAACCTGTGTGTCATTGTTTTTCTAGTATCTTATGTGTACAAATAATGTATTTTTTGACTGCGCCCCAAATAGCTCATAAAACTATGACTCAGTTGTTTTGGTTTTTCTATTCATATGACTTTTAAATCCAAAAATAACTTCCTACGTTTAGAGTTCTGGTAGTACCCACCCCCTTAAGTATTCATAAAAACGAACGCAACGCTAAAGCATAGTTTAAGCAATTGACGTGTCATGTTATTTACTCCTAAATGGCGGCAGCAACAAGAATGAAACAGACGAAGCGATACAAAAGTTAACGTGTCGTTAAAGAGCTGTTTAAGTTTTTATGAATAAGGGGGCCGGACTCTAAACAAATAGGATGTAATTTTGTAGGAAGAGCCAACTAGATAGATGGCTTGGATGGTTTGTTTAAAAATAATATTGGTATAGTAAATAAAAGTGGGTATTTTATTGTATAAATATTTATTTGTAGACTTTTAATTAATAACATCATCTGCACGCAATCTCCAGCTTGGTCCCTAACCTCTAATAAATAAATTAACAAAAATTGAACAAAACAAAAGCGAGAGACAACTATGCAAACCTCTATTATATTAATACGTTAACAATTGTTATTCTACGGGGGGTCGCGGGGGGTCTGCTGGACCCCTTGGCAGTTATATTTTATTGTCTAGTCATATTTAATGATTTGGAAAGTCATAATATTGTTATATCATACATCCTACATAACAGAGCTTAATTTTAAATTATAAGGTTGGGTTGCACCATCTGACTTTAACAATAACAAACATCCAAATTTCAGTTAAAATTAAAGTTAGGCCCAAAAATGACGTCAAATTGTAAAATTTGACAAAAACTGTAACTTTAACTTTAACTTCTACTATGGTGCAACTTACCCTTAATCATTTTTTGCTAACTTTATTTTTATCTGACTAAAACACTTGCATACTGACGTACAAAAAATGTAAAAAGGCTAAAATTTAGATCTTAAAATAACTTACAGATAAGTATGTTAAATAATTTAAACTAATTCAAAGCGTTTGAATTCGCAATTAGGCCATAAATTTAAAACATTATGACTTTCCAAATTCTTACACCCATTTCTGGAGTCCCACAGACCCGATAACTTCTCCAACTATCTCACACACAATTATAATTATAATACAAGTTAATTACTATTGACATGGAAGCAATTTGTAAATTTTAATTAAATAATTTCATCTTTAAATACAAACATCGTTAGATTCATATAGTTAGCATTTAAATGAGATTAGCAAAGAGGCTTTTTGTCATTATTACAATTCACATAGAAATCATCTTATTGATGAACTGGCTGTAGAATGTTATTTTCTCATTTCTTAGTAACAAATTGGAAGCCCTTTTTATTAAAATAAGGGTGTATGCATATCTTTAAACGTTATTATTTCTCCCATATCCTAAAAATCCCTAGTTAAAAATTAAGTAAACTTAAGGCCCTCCAGACAATTTTCCTTCAACATTCACACAACATCAAAATACGACTTTTCAAAGTCAGCTGTCAAATTCATTTCAAACGAACTTTAGAGAAAAATATATCAATAAAGCTGTTTTTTTGTCATGTTTATATAACATTTTATAAATTATAATACAGTATGTAAATACATTTACTGAAGGTGATTGATTCAATCTTAAGCCTCTATTCGAGTTGAAAGCTAGACTCAACGAAATATGAAAAAACAGGTGTCAAGTTTTGAAGGTCCCCTGGACACTACATCTAGAACTAAAGACATTTCTTAACTCTTAATAAATCAATTTACAAATTACTGATCGTAGACTTTTCATGATATAGAATTTAATGGAAGAGTTTGTCTACAAAACCGTCACAAGACCTTTCATATTCGAAGAATCAACTTAACTATTATTCTGTGTTATAACTTAGGCACTTCCAGAGATAGTGTGTTCAATTGCACATTAGCTGTATTAGTCACATTAATATTAGACCGATTGTGGCGCATATGGGACTTGACAAGATCAGAATTGACCAGGGCCGCCATAAGACTTAATTCTCCAGCCAATACAGTTGCGCAGATAAGAGAGGCTAACCTTGCAGAGTTCTCAGCAGGGCGGACTCCAGCACCTCTGACTCCAAGGATTTCTAAGCAAGCGCCTTGTCCATTCAAAACAGTACCGCCTCCAACTGTCCCGACTTCCAAAGAAGGCATGGTACAAGTCACATAGAGATCTTCACCATGCTCTCCGTAGACTTCCATACTAGTGGAACAGTTGCTGCTAGTAACGTTCTGCGCTGGGTCTTGGCCGGTCGCGATAAATATAGCAGTCACCATATTAGCTGCGTGAGCATTATTGCCCCCAATTGACCCTGCTAAAGCAGATCCAGATAGATTCTTAATCTTATTGCATCTGGCTAGAGTCTTCGCATCAGTTTTGAATATAGTTCTCAAGCTTTCAGCTGAGATGACACATTCGCAGACCACTCGTTTACCTCTTCCTTTGACCCAATTGATAGCTGCTGCTTTCTTATCAGAACAGTAGTTACCTGATAGACTAATGACTTCCATATCTGGGAAGTATTTCTTAAGGAGTTTCAAGGCGTTTTCAGCGCCTTTAGACACCATATTCATGCCCATAGCATCGCCGGTGGTTGCTCTGAATCTCAAATAGAGAGTTGCACCGTCCACTCCAATGTGGACTTCTTGTAATCTGGCGAATCGGGATGTAGAATCGAAAGCTTCTTTAACCATAGCGTAGTTGTCTTTATCGTCCAGCCATTGGCGACATTCATGAGCTCTGACAACGTTGGGAAACCTTACAGCTGGAGCTCTAGTCATGCCCACATCTTCAACAACGCTAATAACTCCTCTAGCCCCGATTGCTTTAGCTCCTCTATTAGTCGAGGCAACTAAAGCTCCTTCTGTGGTAGCCATTGGAATCATGTAAGGCTTACCATCAACGACTAACGGACCAGCATATCCGACTGGAACGCCGATGAAACCGATCACATTCTCACAGCAAGCGTTGAGCACTTTACTGTAATCGTAGTTGAGATAAGGTAGCTGTTTGATGGCGTCTTCAGTTTGAAATCTTGCTGCAATCACTCGTCTACGTAAGCGTACACCTCTCAGAGGATCACTTGTAACTGATTCAAGCTTGTGCATGGGGATGTGAGATTGTTCTACAAGCATAACCACTTCTTCGTCACTAAGAGATGTGCAAGCACCTTCTGATCGGTATATTTCAAGGCATTCGGCCATTGGACGCTTTTTGGCATTTAATTTAGCTGCTGATGAACTCGGGGATAATGTAGGCCATATTTCATGATCGTCCGCTGAAGATGTGTCTTCTGTTTGAGTGGAAACTTCAGAATTAGTGTCGTCTCCAACAGAAAATAGAGGTCTGCGGTGATTCGCATCTTCTTTGTCATTTTGGACCACTTCTTTCACAGTCATGTCGTTCATGTCAATCACCCAATTTCTTTGCTCTTCGAAAAAGATGAATTTGATAATCAAAGCGCATAGTAAAGTGGCTATGACGATGTAATCGGCGCTGACTGAGAACCATTTCACGTAAGAATGTAGCAAGACATTATCTTGGTTGGACGGCGACAAATTATCACTGGGACCTTCGACGATACCGTTGTCAATACTCCAAGGCCATCTGCTGGTCAAGTGCACACAGAGTAATCCCGCAGCCATGATCATTTTAACTCTCTGCACGACTGGATTTGGCTTCAAATCGGCTTCCGAAAACGGATTGTCTCTTGTCATATCTTTGCGTCCAGACGCAAAATCAGCTACCAATGACAAGCAGGCTGGGTAGAATGTGACAAAGACTAGATAATCTACCAGGAGAGCTAAGCAGGCAAACGTGCACATATGTTCCAATCTAGGAACTCCTGATAATGCACCAACTCCAACTAAAAGTACTGCCAATAATGTGTCTAATGTTGCTGTAGGTCCAAGTAAAGCTAAGGCTCTTCCCACTCTCTTTTCTTGGTCTTCTCCCGCAGACCAGCCAGCTTTAGCCATCCGTGCTCCTCTGGCCACGTCTGCCACTAACAAAAACAGGAACGGGGCATCTTTAATGCTGGCCAATTCACTCCAGAACAAACCTGCAAGTGCTGAGGTGAAGATGAAGCTGGCAAAAGTCGAGAAAACGCCAGCGATGATGAGGAGATACTTCGAGGCGATCTTCTGTAGGTTGGAGACTTGGTAGTAGGCGTAGAGGAGGGCGGCACACCTGACGAACGTCATGATGACCGCGTCTGCTGCTTGGTACTCCGCTTCAAGACCTGGGCAGGCTCTAGCCCAGCCTGCACAGCGTTCAGATCTGTTTAGCAAAATTTTGACGGTTAACTTGTGACTCCTGCTGAAGCCACCACTTATGTGTTGCTGTACTCTTTGCTGTACGACTTTTATATTGGGATAATTTATTAACTTAATTAAAAGTCAAAAACAAGCATACATTAATACGATTACAGTATAATTAGACGATTTAAGAGTACTTTTTGAAAGAATTAAGACAAAGTGGTGTATTTTTGTCACTTGATTACGTAATATTGTAATTTTATTTTATTGGTGGTTCTGCGCAGTGCTATTGAAATTAAATGAGTGACATAATTCGCATACTTAGGTATACCTAACTTCTAATCTAGGCTGCTAGTGCTTCAGTGACGTCTTTGTTGCATGCGGCAATTGAATGTTCCTAATAATTCAGAATATCAGTTGTTTTAAAGACATTGTAAAAAAGATCGCCATGTTTTTTGGGAACATTCACAAGTGTTTATGAAAAGTCGGTAAAATAATTTAGAGTAAAACAAAATGATGTAAGAAATACCTAATGTTACTCTACACAGACCTACCCAATAGGGTAGCAGTAGTTACCTGTGTAGAGTAACATTAGAAAGTTTCAATAAAAAATCACACTACATTTTTATAGTCAGCATTGAATGTTTGTACAGTAACTTTTTAAACATTTGTCAAATTTAGAATCTGTCATAAGTAGAATCTGTCGTAATTAAAACAAAAAAAGGAAGATACGTTCATACTTAAGGTTCGCTACTAGGGTCGGCCGGAGAGAAAATCTGTCAAATTTGAAAGCGATCGTGACAGCTATGGTCACACAGTGGTTGGGCCGTGCAATCCGTGCATAAATGCAATGCATAAATCCGGACGACCGTCTTGGTGTAATTGTTTAGAAGTCGGCTACTACACCAAAGGTCGCGGGTTCGATCCCCGAACAGTACAAACATTTGTGTGCATGAACATGTCTGTTTGTATTGGTCTGGGTGTTTCCTATGTATAATAAGTATGTATTTACAAAAGAAAAAGTATTTGAGTATGTTTATCCGTTGTCTAGTATCCCATAAAAACGGAGTATAATTAACTCACTTGGGGCTAGATGCCGCTGTGTGGAATAATGTCCAGGGATATTTATTTATTTATTATTATTATAAATCGCGGCATGATAATCATTTGATGCGTTCACCAAAGATATTTTTATTTCGCCACCCAATATATTTCAGGATATAGGGCAAACAAAAGAAACTAACCAAAAATTTTATTTTATTAAACATACTAACAAGCGGTTTTGCCAATTATTTTTTTACACTATTATTTGCAATCTATTCTCGTGACCACGTTATCTGGTACTTGACGATTCCATCGAGATTTAGTTGTAACTTGGTTTACCCGTTCGATCATCATCAACACAAAATATGTCTTACATCCAATGCATATGATATAGCAATACACGGAGCCATTTCTAGTAACATGCAGAAGAACCCACTAATAAATTGGTCTTACTTGTAATGAAAAGCTGCAAGAAGCATTAAACGGAGCTATCTTGTTACTAGCTAAAACGAGGAATTTAACAGTTGTCAACAGTTGAGACACTTTTAGTGGATAATTTATTTTAGATAATAACACTTGAGTATAATACCTTTAGTCTCCTGTAGAGGGAATCGTATTTCAGGCTTTTTACGCTGAATTTAATACAGAATCCACCGTGATCTTCATCTTACTGGAATTGATCTACGAGTAGAGCATAGTATGAAAGGAAGTCACCCTCCGCGTTTTTCTGTCTGTTTTTACATAAGCTTTCACTATCTAAATGATAGTTGATGCTAATTATATTTTCTAGAACGTTTGTCTGTATAGTTCATTCAAATTACTACAGGGAAAAGCTGTGTGCAAATAGCCAGTTAGAGATAAAAATGCTTGCACTGCCATTTTTCCATGGCTGACGGAAATATGATAATTCATAATTATTTATATCAAAGTTCTATCTGATCCATTTTTTTTTAATTTAAAATGGGTTTGCGTTTGACCTCAGTCTTGCCAGCCACGCTTACCCAAAAAATGCCTATTCACTCTTGCCACGAAGACACCAAGGTTGTATGTATCCGGAAACACAGACGCAGGGAGGGCGTTCCACTCCTTAGCGGTGCTGACCAGAAAGGAAGCACCAAACCGCTTAGTTCGGACCGCTGGAAAGTCGACCACATGGAGATGAAAGCGTCTTGTGGTCCGGTAGTAGAAAGTAGAGGTTGGTATCAGGTCATGAAGTTCTTGCGCATACTCTCCGAAATACACCTTATAAAAAACCGATAGACAGGCAACTCTACGCCGATGCTCCAAACTCGAGTTTGGTTCCAACGAGCGTCTCGTCACCTATCAGTCTCCTGGCTCTTCGGTCTACTGAGTCCAGTGCATCCAGCTGATACTTGGCAGAGCCATCCCAGAGGTGGCAGAAGTACTCCATACACAACCGAATTTGTGCTTGGTACAATTGTAAAAGCTGTTCCGGTGTGAAGTGTGTTTCCATTTCGAATAACTTGTCATTATGTTCTATTGCTTTAACTATTTCTGTTTCGTATAAGCAAACGCAAACTTTAATTTTTTTTGCTCGAGATCTCCATCCTAATTACTATGGAACGAGTGAAGTTTCTTTGACAGCCGTCTGCGCAGTCCCGCAAGTCAGTCTTCCACATGACGCCGGGTGAGTGCACGTCACTGCGTAAAGAATAGGAAAATGAAATGGCAACTAGTACGAAATTGTCAAACCCAAGAGAGCTTTTAATCAAGTGTACTTATAAATATAAACCTGCCATATAACTCTCATGGTGAATCATGATAAAATCATACGTTTGATAAATTATGCATAATGCATATGAACAAACAGTACGGAGGAAAAAAAATAAAGTTGTACTATTTTCAACAAAAGACCCTATGTGCGCCTATTTCGTGTAAATTATCCGCGTAATTATAAATGTCATTTTCGTCAAAAGCGACGTGCGCTCACCTTGGGGACATGGGGGGGAGTGAGCTGCGACGGTGCGCGGACAGCTATCAAAGAAACTTCACTCACTCCATAGTAATTTGTATGGAGATTTCAAGCGAAAAATTCGGAATGTTTGGGAATTTTTTGCACAAAACTGAAATAAAGCAATGAAAAACAACTGATTGGCAATGCTTCTTTGATATCTGATCTTTACATGTTATTTAAAACACGTAAGTTGTTAGTTTATATGATGCCTAAACTTTTGAAATACGGGAGTGCGTTTTGCACGTTTTTAGCGATATTCTGATTTTTTTTCACATTAATCTAGTGAGTTGATCCATATACTGGAAGTTTGAACTGATTGTGCAACTCTTTGACTACTATGACGATTTTTTTCGTGCCTCATACTTCATATTTTCTATATAAAACTTTAGTTTTCCCGAGAGCCGTTTTCCTGGTATCGAGCCTTAACGAATTCGAAAACTGGCAAATGACATTGACGTATGAATGACAGGCACGCAAACAAGAAGCTATCATATTGGTTTGCAAACAGGTCTATTGGACCTGTTTTTGCCTCTGTTGGTACGAGAATGCCGTATCTTCCTGGATGGGGATGTCGCCTGAGCGATAGGTCACTGCGACCATTGCTGATATATTGTGGCCAACAATGGTCAAAACTAGAATCTGCCAAATGTTATTTTGATTTTTAGCATTAGGAATAATGCATTATCATGTTACTAAAGATAGGAAAACCAGAAAAAGACATGAGGTCTAGGCTTCAGGCGGGAATACAACCGCGTATTTCGCAAACCGGGCGACTACACTAACCATTGTGCTACCGAGACTATTAATTCTCCGCCTGAGGCCAAGACCGAATGTCTTTTTCTGGTTTTCCTATCTGTCAATAGGCAAGGTGATTGTAATTTTATTTTTGTTCATCATCGAAAGACCTTTCATTTATGTAAACAATCCTAAAAGAATCACTTCATTAGGATCGATACTACCAGAGATATCACAATTTAAAATGCTCATTTTCTGACTTTCCCAAGAACGCTTCATACAAACGTGACAGGGAACGGCTGGGAACGTGACGTCACGTCCACTGTTTTTGTTACGAGCGCGTAAGAATTTTTGCAGCTATATTTAATATTGCCTTTATGAAAATGGTCTCTTAACATATTTGCTTGTATGGGTTACAAAATAGTAATATTGTTTCACAAACATTTAACACTTTTGAAATGGACTTGCCCATCCAAGTTTGCAGGCCTCATTTTGAAACAAATTTCAATTGTGGTTCCACAATAACATTTGAAATCAATTATTATTTTTAACATAACCATAACAATTAACATAACATAATAATTATTATTTTTAGGGAACATAAAAAACCATTCAAAATGACTCATAGTCATCTACCCTAGTGTATCAACTGACCTGGTCCCAGGCCCATGCCGCTCCACGCTGGCGGCGCAAGCCAGGAGTGCGAGGGTAGCCACAATCACCTCCCACTGGTGCCTCGCGCAGAACTCACCGTGCGCGCCCCACACTCGCATTGCTACTTGACAGCTGCTTGACAGCTTATATCTGTGGACGAAAGTGACAGGTGGATAAATGCCTTTTTCCACAGACGTAAAAGAAAGACGGACGTCACCTCGTCTAATCATGAGTGAACATAATATTATGTGCTGCCAGTTCAGGTGTTTGCGTGACTAGCGCTGGCGCTGTCACACGGAGTAAAATGGCGTAGTTTGTCGCACCTAGTGTGTTTGTGTGAATGTAGCAGGTCGTGTACAACAAAAGAAATTGTAGCACCCTGCATGCTTCACATTTTTTAGTGTGATGTTCCGTCCGTCTTTCTTTTACCTCCGTGCCTTTTTCATCAATCTTACACATACAAATCAATTGCTGTTCGATAGTCTCGCTAACCCCAGAATTCACAAACGTCATGCCGGGACAGCATGAGCGTGAGCGCGTGCTTAGCGTTGATTGACGTTTGTGAATTCGGGCGTAAAACTCTAGAACCATTAGAGCGATTCGGCTAATTTTGGTCTATAAATAATCATGGAAGTTCAGGGAAGGTTGGAAAGGTGAGTAAACATGAAAAAACGTTAGGAATATAAAGGTTGGCCCAGCGACAGTGGTCCAAAAAATTTTTTTTTAGGTAGAGGGTATCATATAACAAGTCATTTAAAAAAAACATTAGTTCCGCGAAAATCAATACTTTAGAAGTTATGATTTTTTCAAGATTATTTTGAAATTCCTCAACTCCAATCACTTAATTCACTCTTGTTTGGAAACTATCGCACTGAATCAGTTCAAATTTGGTATAGATGTACAATAGTAATGTAGAAACCATATTATGTGCGAGTTTTGAGTTTATTCTGAGACAATTTGTTTTTTTTTTCGTTTTCCTCAATAATTTTTCGCCATTTCAAAAACTAATACAGTTTTCAAAAAATCACCGCTGCAATGTTCGTGCACTTGATGATTTGTTTATGATCTTAAAAACTGTCCCTAAGTATGATAATAGTCTATGCAAAAACTTGAAGTGATGCAACCAATGGAACACTTTCAAAATGAACATCATGTACGGTAAGTCGCTAAAACTCAGAATGAGTCATTTCTGCACTGACCCTAATTAAAAAAAAAAGTAGCTAAAATATTTTTTTTCGGATAGAGTGCATCATAGCAACTCATTTATACATTAGGTAGTCGAAAACCAATAGTTTAGAAGTTATTATTTTTTAAATTTTGGGCAAGTGGTTGAACTTCAGAGACATAAATCACTTTTGTAAACTATCCGACTGACGAACTTCAAATATGGGATGACTTAATAATTAACGCCATACTCTAATTGGCTCCGCTTTATTTTATGTTGACTGGTAGATAATGCCTTAACAGCATTAAGTCCGCCTTTTGTATCACTCATTGTATTGTAACGAATAAATGAGATAAATCCTTCTTTACTCTCTTCTATTCTTACCCATTTTGAAGTTCGTCAGTCGGATAGTTTACAGATATAAGTGACTTATTTCTCTGAAGTCCAACCACTTAGGCACTAAATTTTAAAAAATATAACTTCTAAACTATTGGATTTCGATTATCTAATGTTTTTTTTAAATGAGTTGCTATGATGCCCTCTATCCGAAAAAAATATTTTGGCTACTTTTTTTTTAAATTAGGGTCAGTGCAGAAATGACCCATTCGAAGTTTCACTTCAAGTTTTTGCATAGACTATTATCATACTTATGGACAGTTTTTAAGATCATAAACAAATCATCAAGTGCACAAACATTGCAGCGGTGATTTTTTGAAAATTGTATTAGTTTTTGAAACGGCGAAAAATTATTGACGAAAATAAAAATCAAATTGTCTTAGAATAAACTCAAAACTCGCACATAATATGGTTTCTACATTACTATTGTACATCTATACCAAATTTGAACTGATTCAGTGCAATAGTTTCCAAACAAGAGTGAATTAAGTGATTGGAGTTGAGAAATTTCAAAATAATCTTGAAAAAATCATAACTTCTAAAGTATTGATTTTCGCGGAACTAATGTTTTTTTCAAATGACTTGTTATGATGCCCTCTACTTAAAAAAAATTTATGACCACTGTCGCTGGGCCACCCTGTATTAAAAAAAACACAATTTGGTTTTCTCTAAGCAACCATTCCTAAATGTTTGACAACAGAACAACACCACAGCTTAATATTAGCTTATAATAAGAAAGAGGTATAGATTACTTGTTATAAAAAGTGGTACCCGAAATCAGAACTATTTAGTGCACCTGAGCAAAGCATTGAAGGTGTTGACAGTTTGAAACGACACTGTGCAACATGTATTTGTCTCGTTAACGCCCCAGTGAATAATCATACTATCTTGTTCACACGTACGGTCAAATTATAGGTACGTACGCCAGTGGACAATTTTCGACTTCGCATCAGCCGTGCTATTCCGGCGGTGCACATCGCACGTGCGAGCATCGATGTTGAAATGAGATTACCTCAATCATCAATACGCTTGACTTTGAATTAGTATTTTCTCTCATTTTGTATATCAATAATCAAAAAGTGTTTTTTGGCTTAGTTCTTTTCTCTCAAATGACGACCGTCGCGAAGGAATGGAATTTTAAAGTTACCTCGCACGAGCGAAGTGAGTTTTGGCGACCACCGGAATAGCATAGCAGTACTGCTACTGACATAACCTATCCACGTTTTTTTATATGAAGGTAGTTGGTGATGAGTTTATTCTAAGTTACATTGAGTTATTTTGTACACAAGACAGAATTATTATAATGAAACAAAAAAATAATTATTTTACCATACTAAGTACGTCATAACTCCACAAAACTTGCTTTATTTCCAGTACAATTAGATGACCAGACATTGTTTACATTAAAAAAATAATTAATTACCTTTAATCATTAGGTAATTAATTAAACATGTAGGTAATACTACTATCTACCTAAATATATAAATAAAATTGAACGCAAATGCAACCAAGCATGACATTTTTTTAACTATGACGTAGCTACCTAAAAGTAACACGCCCTACAAACGTGAATGAACCTAATTTTTTAACAAACTGAACAAATATAATAGAGAATTTCAATTTGTCGGTTTGTATGTTCCCCTCCAACAACCCGCACTGAGCCCGCGTGTTGGAGTATGGCTTGTTCCACCTCATAGTTGAGGTGAGGCCTGTGCCCAGCAGTGGGACGTATAAAGGCCGATTATGTATGTATGTTCCCCTATTACTTAGACAGATTTAGAAAATTGATATTTTGTCTGATAGGGTATATTTCCCAGGTGGTCCCCTGGTCATCAGGCCAGGATTTGATAATGGGATCTTGGAGAAATCGACGGAATTCTAAAAATTGTTTGGGCATAGGTACTTTAAGCAATTTGTGTATGCAAGCATTATTTCTCATAGTCGTGTATCGTTTGTAATCTATCAGAATCGGTCCCTCTTTCTTTTTGTCTCATATAAATAGTAAAACAACAGACAGTAAGAAACTATGGGTATTATAAGTGACCTTGATATTTCCGAGCTAGACAGTAGGTAAAAAAGGAAATTGTTTGGGCCTTTACACACTGCGACTTTTAGCAGCGATGCAAAAGCGATATCGTCGCGATGCAGCATTGTCGAGTCTGCATAGATACAAAAATAGTAGGCCGGGCGTCCGATCCATCTGTTGTGGACCATTTCTTCCATTTTCCTTGGCTACCACTGCAGAGAGTCATATGTTGTTCCATCTTCACAGCGTCTCTTCGGATCATTCCATTCCATGGCTTGACAGTCTGGCAATCTGCTTCACTGTCAGTAGTTGATTGTTTTACGTTTAACTGGTTCGAGTTCCAATCTGATCAGCTATGGTATTCCGGTTGGCGCAAAAAATCACTTCGCTCCTGGTGAGTTATCTTTGGAATTCAATTTCTTAGCGATTGTCGTCGTTTGAGAGAAAATAACTAAGCAAACTTTTAATTATTGAGATACATAAGGTGAGAAAATAAATACTAATTCAAAGTGATGCGTCTTGATTATAGAAGTTTCTTTTTACAATTGGATAGATCAGCATTTTGACCGCGATCTCACCTGATGGAAAGCGACGATGCGGTCTATGATGGAGCATGCTTGTCTAGAAGAAACCTATTCACTCTTCGAAGTAAGCGTAAAGCACCGAGATGTGAAGTGATGTTAGCCGGAATGCCACCACAGTGCGGTACATATATCGGGATATGTTTTTTAGGACTAAGGAGTGTAAATCGATACAAATATTTGTTGATGGCTCGTGTCGCGATACTCGCGATGCAGTCGCGTGCTTGACGCAATTATATCGTCACAAAGTCGCAATGTGTAAGAGCTCTTTCATACATAATACTAAAGCAATTAACGCTTTTTTACGTCATACTTCTGATAATATAGTCACGTTTGTTTTAATTAATTGAAATTCAAACAATTAGAATAACAATGTTCAATTTATTTCCGTCGATCTATAAATAGTAGTCATTTAAAAATATAGAATTAGGTAAGATAAATAACAAAAACATAGAATAATTAGAAAGTGTCTTTGTTAACATTCGAATTTAAGTAATTCAGACATAATTGTTTTTTAATTGCCTAGCTGTTAGCTCAAATTTTGGCTTTCACAGATTTAACGGATAATATGAACGATTTAGTGTAATGGTTGACACCAAAAGTCGCGGGTTCGATCCCTGTACAGTACAAACATTTGTGCCCATGAACATGTCCGTTTGTACGGGTCTGTGCTTCCTATGTATTTTAAGTATGTATTTACAAAAAAAATGTGTTTAAATATTGTTTATTCGTTGTCTAGTATTCACAAGCATTTAGACTAGATTGCGCTGTGTGGAAGAATGTCCAGTGATTTTTTTTTAATTTTTAAATAAGTGTGTACAACTTTGAGTAAGTTAGCCAATTGTACTCTTCACTTGTTATTTTTGAGAATTGAGAATAAATGATTAAATAGCTTAAAATTAATGCCATTGTCGTTTCTAGGCCACATGACCAATTTTTGTAGATGAGAAACACAAGCAAAGTGCTAAAACCGGTTAAAAACGCTGCATAGTGTGAAATCGACCAAACCTGTCCTTCAAGGTTGCTCGGATATAGACAATTTTGTCTATGGAGGTAGGTATCCGGTACTGTCACTTCTTTATTAGAAGTGTAGTAGTACTAGGTATTTTAAATAGTACTAGATATCCCTGGACATTATTGCACACAGCGCCATCTAGCCTCGAAGTAAGCTTATTAAAGCTTGTGTTATTTGATACTAGACAACGGATAAACCTAATAATCAACTTAAAAAACAAAAAATAAACAGAATGTCATGCAAACTATTTGGAATTGAATTAATTTTGATAATAATAGTCATAGGAATAATCAAAGTTTTTTATTAATTCAATTTATCACATAACAATCTTGACCCAGGGGTGAGGCCGAAACTCGGGTCCCGGCTTCTATTCCGGTCGCAACACTTACTTTGTGTTGTGTTCATTGTACAGTCGGGGAACGAAAGGGTTGACCAGTTTTCAAATAAAATCATTTACGCGTTGCAAGCACATGTTACCTTTTTAAACTGTGTAACAGGCCAGAGTGTTGTGTCGAAAAGTAGGCTTTATTGTTTGACAATAAAATTAAAATTCGATAAGACGTATGTTCCTTCACGATTGACAGTTGAACCAGTACCAACCAGTACTTTTTAGGATATTGCCGTGAGTGAGCGTATGTTTTGTTTCTTTTAGCCACGAATTCACAAACGTCAATCAACGCTAAGCACGCGCTCACGCTCATGCTGTCCCGTAAAATGTCAATACCGCTGAAAGGGACAGCATGAGCGTGTGCGCGTGCTTGGCGTTGATTGTCGTTTGTGAATTCGAGGGTTAGTTCGTCATTAAATATTTTGACATTACTTCCGATCGCCGTTGTAGCACCGAGTCGATAATAAAATCTTCAACATATATTAACACAAAGAAGGTGTTCCGGCCAGATTCGAACTCGGGAAATCAAGGTCTTCGAGACAGATTGCTTAACTACTAAGCCACAACGCTCTCTTATTTAACATAACATACCCTCACGACGATATCCCTAATGGTTAGTCAGAGGCACACGGATTGTTGCCGTCATGGTGAACGAAATATTCAGAAGCCCACATTTCGCCGAAGGAATTTGAACCCAACGTGGTAAGGGGCGAACTTACCGCCGTTATCCGGGTTGCTTGGGCTTTATATCGGTGTTTTCCATCACCGGAGAGTTAGCCGCAAATAGTACAGTGAACACAAAGTAGGTGTGTTCCGGCCAGATTTGATCTCGGGACCATCGGGTTCCGAGCCAGAGGGCTTAACCACTGAGCCACGACGCTCTCGATTAAAGGAAGCTTTTATTTATCGAGTTTTTTTTTGAGAAATTCTATCTATAACATATCCATTCTATCTATACAGACCATTATTCAAAGGCCAAGTCTAGTCAAAATAAACGTATTTCAAACTATGCAAGAATGTTTGCAAATTAGCATTGCCTCTAAAAATAGGTTGTAAGTAGTGTTGTGCCGAACTTTCGGCCGAATGTTCGTCTTCGGTACTTTAATCCGTAACTCTGTAAATTCGGCAGTTTTACTAGTATTTCAACCCACAGCTGCAAACAGCCTAGGAATTGAAATTGGTATAGGGGTTCCCTTTATGACGTCAGGAAACATTTCTTCTTTGCGTGTCGATGGTATTGCTCTAAATCTGATGGGATTGCCAGTTATTCCGCTATTTTTATAGCTTTTTCATTGGCGCTCATCAAGTCATCCCGTGTGCCGCTGGTCGGGCACATCGGGCATGATAGTAGGTGGCTCATGGTTTGGGGGGAGGTACCACATTCGCACACATTACTCGCTTGATCGATGAACCCTCATTTGCTCAAACTATCTCCGCATCTGCCAACCTGGGTCCGCAGTCTGTTAAGGGTTTTCCAGGTCAGTCATGGCAAGTTATAGCCCGGGGTGGGGGGGTACATTACCTAAAGGCGCGAAATGGTATGGTGGGTAGCCTCTCCTGCCACAGATTGAGTCGGGCTTGTGGTGGATTGCCAGATAGGAAGCACTAAAAAGGATTTTTAGAAGGTGTAACAAACCGGGGTGGGAATCCACGCGGGCGAAGTCACGGGCGGCCAGGCAAGTTGAGCATATTTTATCAAGTGTTAATTATAGCTGATTGCTTTAATATTGAAATTGTTATGAACAACTCGTAGCTGTCCCGGCAGACGAGAGAGGCTCGTCGTCCCGGAAGATAGTTCAATAAAACAATATTTGACAGGTACAAAACCCAGGAACATTTTTTGTTTTCTTTATTTTGATTCCTATTTGAGACGGAGAAAAAACGTATCAAATTCAAAACCATGGAAATCGATTCAGTTAGTAGTTCTCGAGTTTTAAATGTAATAAACCCTACTTATACCACGTTAAAAATAATGAAGTTTTTATTTAATAGTAAAGATAATTGTATGTCACTTCTGTTAATAGTTTTTGTAAAAAGAAGTAACACCTTTTTGTGTATCAAATAATTAATGACAATTTTAAGAAGATTTAACGGAAAGTCGAGTCTTCAGTGCGATTGTTTTTTTAACTAAATATGTTTGAACGACTAGTACAGTCAACGGCTCATCAGGCTACCGATTTCCGCTTCTTGTCTTGCAATTATTTGCAATAGAGCAAGGTGTCGTTGACAATTTAGATCGAACCTAATGATTCGGCCAATTTTTTCGGCACTTTTCGGCTTAAATTCTGTTATACCCAATATCGGTGCATCTCTATTTCTAAGTTGTGAATTTGTGGGTTTCTGTGATAGGTATTTTTTGGTTAGCATCAATTTCCGCAATGACTAGACGTAAAACTGTCTTCACACAGGAGGCAACATGTCAAGCAAGCGCAACAGAGCAGGTGGGAATGACCTTCAAGGAATAATGTCTGATTTTTTCCACATAGTGAAGTCTAGCCCAAACTTAGCAGAACTTGTACTATACTATGATGGAGAAAAACCTCATCAAAATCCGTTACGTAGTTTAGCATTTAGGGGATATACAGGCAGACAGACATGGAATGCGACTTTTTCTATATAATATAAATATGTATATAGATTACGTATCTATGTACGTTAAACATGACGTAAAACATCAATTGTTATTCCACAGGGACTGTTATTCATGTGTTAAATAGGTAACAGTCGATCATAGTTTAAAACAGGTCTGTAGGTTGTGGTTACCTTAAACCAATGCAGTAGAAGTGATTTTCCAGCAGCTATGTCATAACTTGATATGTTTCCGACTGTACATTTAGATTACCATCTCAGACATGACCTGCCTTTATTATATAACCAGGAAATGAACAGGAAACATGATGGAATGATTGGAACTTGAAGAATTTGAAAATCAATCTTGACATTAAAGACTGGGGTGGCATTCCGGCTAACATCAACGATATTGTGATAAAAATACGTAGATAAGTTACTTGTGCTAAGAAAGTGGCACCCGAAATCAAGACTTTTGCCCACCTGAGCAAAGCATTGACAGTTTGAGGCAACAGTGCCCAACATGTATTTGTCTCGTTTACGCTCTAGTAAATAATCATGCAATCTTGTACACACGGTCAAATCATAGGTACGTAGGTATGCCAGGGGACAATTTTTGACTCCGCGTCAGTACTGACATAACGTATAGTATAGACCTCTTTTAAATATCATTGGCTAACATCATTTCACACCTCGGTGCTCACGCACGCGCTTACTTCAATCATCAGTACGACCGAAGTGAGTTTTGGCGCCAGTCGGAACAGTTTTTTTAATCTGGTGCTTGGGGGAGGGCAACGGAGGAGTGTCGGTTTCGCCCACACCAAAAGGAGGTGGTAATACCCACTAAAACACCGGGCGACCTTCTTCTGGGCATGACTAGGGTTTACCGAGGGCTCTCCCGAGGACCTCCTTGGGACACAGCCCCGCCGTGTACACTCCTAGCGACCCCGGAACCCCCAGGGGACCTTGGCTGTATTCTTATGCCCCAAATCATAGGGCGAAACCGGGATATCATAGCTGAAGTGAAACCAACGGTTCTGTTGTGTGCTCGTCACTTTTAGGACGCGTCCCGAATGGGCGAACAACGAGCGGTTGACTGTTCCATCCAGTTTGCTTCCCTGTACTTTTTATATGGAGTGTCCATACAGTGCGTAATGTACGCAGTTTGCGACGTTTCGCTTGCCGACTCATTCTGTGAGCGACTGATTCGCAGCGAATAATGCGCGCGGTCGGCGGCGCGTAGTTTGTTCACTATGTCAATGTCAAGTAAGCGAACGTGTAATATTGTGGTGAAAACATAAAAACATAAACGGCCTATATACGTCCCACTGCTGGGCACAGGCCTCACCTCAACTATAAGGTGGAAAAAGCCATACTCCAACGGGCGGGCTGAGTGCGGATTGTTGTCGGAAAATTGGTTTATTTCATTAAACAAGTAAAGTAAAATAGGGTGTTCAGATTCGATTGAACATATTTGATTAAGAAGATTTTTGCAAGATACAGCTTAAGTGGTGGGTAGGTTTTTTAGCCCATTCTTCTCAGTACAGAAAAAATATTATTATTTACTGTAAATTATTTTCTTTAAACTTTTTTAAACATAATATGATTCTACTTAATTGATGACCGAATTGTTGAGAAGTTGGCTAGGTACTACACCAAAGGTCGCGGGTCCGATCCCCGCACAGTATAAACATTTGTGCGCATGAATATGTCTGTTTGTATTGGTCTGGGTGTTTCCTATGTATATTAAGTATGTATTTACGAAAGGAAAAAGTATTTAATTAAAGTCTGTTGTCTAGTATCCCATAAAAACGGGCTTTCATTAGCTCATCTTGGGGCTAGATGGCGCTGTGTGGAATAATGTCCAGGGATATTTATTTCATTTATTTTTATTTACTCAAAGGCATTTGATGATGAGGCATAAAATAAATGCAACATTATGAATGTGTTCATTCCATCCATGTCATAAAATGGCAATTTTAGTTTCTTTGGTTAATTTGACACTGTGATTCAACATGTCTATCTGATGGCATTACATATCTTTGATTTTGGGCGAAAGATTGTAACTATTGCATTAAATTCAGTTATATTATTTAGTTCACCAATCTTTTTATTCTAGCCAGGTTTTGCGAAATGAAATAAACTATGAGAGCATCACTCCCTTTTAAACTATTTTAACATAATATTTGGTTATAACTTGTAACTGGAATAATAATTTGCAGACTTTTGTTCATATTCATCATAATCATCATCATAATCGGCCTATATACGTCCCACTGCTGGGCACAGGCCTCACCTCAACTATGAGGTGGAACAAGCCATACTCCAACACGCGGGCTCAGTGCGGGTTGTTGGAGGGGTGTAAGGTTAGTGAGCAACCTTATTGTCAGATGTTATCAAGCCGCCCTAAGGCCTCTGACTAGGCTTAACGACTGACATCTAGCGACGTCAACCGGGACCAACTGCTTAACGTGCCTTCCGAAGCACGGAGATGCCCGAAATACACATCACTAAATTTCGGTCGGATGGTCACCCATCCCTTTTCCGACCCGGCGTGTGTTGCTTTACAACAACGATCGTCGCCGATCACTGTCACAACTGCGCCACGGGCACCTCCCGCCACGGGCACCTCTTCTTAAGTCTCGGGAGACTTTTGTTACAGAAAACAAATCATTTTTATTTTTATTTATTTATTAGTTTGTACACAAAAAGACAATTACAATATACAATATTTAGGACAGTAAAAGTACAGGTGAGCTTATCTCTAAAAAGAGATTTCTTCCAGTAGACCAAGGTGGCTGGATATGTGACTAATTGAGACTCTAAGACAGCTGAGTACAAAACCAAAAGCTAATTATCTGTATTTTTCTATACATTTATAGCAATTCGGTGGAATAAAAACCCAGTGATCACCACCAGTAAAAACAACTCATTACTCATTCAGTTGAAAATACTTGACAAGATTGTTTTCTTATTCGAACTTTTAAGAAAAAAGTGTGTACAATAATCTTAAACTTGTATTAGCATTTCTAAAACATAGAAATGGTGTTAGTAGATTTGTCAACAAACTGTTAGCGAAACCAAAACATATCTGTCAGTGATGAGTGAATTAGAAAGTTTTCAAGAAGGTCAAATACTAGTTAGTCAGTGGGTCAAGCTATAAACACAACTCAGTGTTTTATGAATGAGTTAAATTACAATTCCGTGATTCAAATTGATGCTACACGCATACTACAACCGCATTAGACACCGCTTCCTTTAGTTTACAGCTCCGGTAAGCGAAAACCCGCAGTCAAAAATCACGCAATCTTAAATAGAACCATGACCTAAACAAGGATTCTCGACACATAAAACATTATTTCAAACCATATCAACGCACCGAGATAGACCGATAACATATTCTAAACACACTGGATACATATCTTTCTTTACTATTCAAATTTTAATGAACTAAGTCCAGGAAAACTGTTATGCATGCGAAATTGGCAATTTCCCTTTTTCTTTTTCGTGAAAAATAACACCTTGCTGTACTCACCAGTAGAAAAAATATATGCAGATATGTAGAGCGAGATTCCCTTCACAGTTTTATATCCGATTAAAACACTGTCGATGAGTGGAGGACGCTAATTTTGTGAAAATGTGAAATGAAATCAGTACGCCTGACATGACACACCTCTCGCCATTTTCGGGTGAACTGATCAAAAAAGAAAATTCTACTATTGAGCAAACGTCAGATGTCAGTGATACCATGTAAAATTTTAAAACTACCATAGTTAGATTAAACCATTTGAAGTTTTTTTTTTATTAGTTCTATGCTAAATATTCTATGATAAATTCACAATATTAAGGGCTCCAACAGTAGCAGATAGATAAAACCAAAGTAGTGGAAAGATATTGTGTACTCGTCGGTTTGTACTAGTCTAGGTGTTTTCTATCAAAATGTGGGTTTGCCCCTCGTTGCCGAACTTTTGTTAGCATAAATAATATGAAATACATAACATCGGCTGTCAGAAACATTATTTTGGCATGCACTCATTTAGCATACACTCAAAAAGCATTATTTCGTTAGGCAGAATCATCTTAGTATTCATATCCATTATAATCAAAACGCCGGAATTTCATAATAAGTTTACGAAGTTTTAACTGTCGAATAGAGATAGGTATTTTATTTTGCTTTTAATATTATGGATTCAAAAACGTTGGCCTTAAGGCGAACGCTACACGCAGGATAAATATCTTGATCCGTCAATATAATGTATACTGACGGATCAAGATATTTATCGACGTGTAGTGAAGGATCACAATATTTATTGTCATTTTACTAAAGATACATCTAAATATAAAGTCATTTACAACAAGATATTTATCGAACGTGTAGCGTTCGCCAAGATCCATATTGTGATCCGTCAATAGATACTGACCGGTTACGATATTTACTGACGTGTTAGGTAGTATATGGACGGATCACAATATTTATCAGTGGATTTCCGGATATCCTTGATCTGATCCCAGATCTTGGCTTGTAATATTTATCTTGCGTGTAGTGTCACTTATCAATATTAATTGCGATCCGTATTGATGGTGTAGGGTGCGTTCTGTTTCGGTCCAAGATACATCAGTAAATATCATGATTTATTGACGTGTAGCGTTCGTCTAAAACGATTCTGAATATAGACTTTAATAGATGAAATACTTTCGCATTTTACTAGTATGGATAAGAAAAGTATGCCGAGGAAAATTCTCCTAAGTATAATATGCGATTGTAAATTCGGCTTTATAATCACTCGGCCAAGCAATAATAATTATGCTAGGTAACAAGTTTTTATGCGTTTCAAATAAACGCCTAAAATAAAATATGCCAAGTACCTATTATGACAAATAAAATTCGAAGTAGGTATCAAAATTATGCCAGATAAATGAGGACTATAAATAACGCAACGCAACGTGTTCTATTTTTCAAACTAGCTTAGTTGGAAGAACACAATTCATTTGAAAAATAATACGGCCTAAAAACTGTTTAAGCATTAACAATTTAAATGCTGTAGGTACATATTAATACTACGCTAATAACATCTTTTATTTTTATCTAAAGAAAGGTACCTATTTATACTTAGAGCAATTTATATTATCACTTCACAGATTCTTCCGTTCAGACGGCATGGACCACGGTATGTAAGCATGGACAGTGGTAAGACCAGCCACCATGTTTGTGAAAGACGCTGGTTTGGAAATTCTGCCTGATTCCTTGACCATTCCTATCTATAATTTAAATAATATCATTGCTGATCATTACGAAAATAAAAAATAATGCTATTTGGGTTCAATGAAGTTTTAATAAACGGTTTGAACAACAAAAACGTTGACAATTCCGATAAAAAGTGCTGTAAACTTAGGCTGGAGACTAACCGCCAAGTTTTGGGTCTCAAGTGTGTTATCAAATATTTCTCCTTTTCTAAAACAGTATCGTCTAAATGATAGACGAGTTGCATTTGCTTGTGACTCATAAAGACTAGCATCGGTTAGAGCATTATAAAATGAAACAAAGTAAGGTATAACTACAGTCCTTCCGAACCAATGCCAAAGTAGGCCGAACAAAACCGTAAGCAATATCACTTGACAAAACATATAGAAATAATATGGAAATATTATCGCGTTCGGAGTGGTTAATCTTGTTATTTTGCAGACAATCCACTGTATTATCATCCAGTAGACCATACACTGGTTTGTGCCCGCACACAAAGATACACAGCAGTCCCAAAACCTAGCACAGAGAATGTAAGGAAAGCAGAACACTTCCCACCAGTTATATCTGAATACATCGTCAGTTTGAGCGTGGAATCTTTCTCCTTCTACTTGATCACAGCGAAATCTTTCATCCATAGGCGTCTTCTTCCTTTTAGGTGCCATTTTGGAAGGATAATGCTCCTGTTTGAAATCTTGATTAATTTGGAAAAATGCTAGTAAAAGGTAAAAAACGTCATAAAGATGTGACACTTTTTGTCTGTCATAAAGTTTTGACTAGTTCTGTCATAAAGACTGCTTAGGCCTAAGCCCGGCAGCCCGGCTGCTACTGCATCAGCCTGAGGCATCAGCAAAGTAGCCATGGCCAACCTACACGGCCAAGAAACGACATCCACGCGCAAAGAGTTTCAAACAATCGCTGTAATTTTGACGAGTAGTGCTGCCCACGCTTCACCTTTCGATCCTTGTCAGCACTTTAACTGGATGTGTGTGAACTCTTTTGTGGCCGGTTTTCCGGCCGAAACCGAAACCGAAACCGAATGTTCGGCCTGGGCTTCAGTTTCGGCCGAAACCGAAACCGAAACTCACGTGGTCAAGTATAAAATACCTACAATTACTGAATTCTAAAGCTTCTTACCCATCATTCTGATAATGACAACAAAAAAGTTACACTCATTTTTTAAATCAAAAGATCCCACCACTGGGCAAAGGTCTCCCTCAATTGTTTTCCATTGGCCCCTGTCTTTTGCTAAAGTCCACCATTCGCCGGAGTATTGTACCAGGTGGTCACACCATCTTTTTTAGGCCTCGCCCTTAATGATTCAGTCTTTGAGCAGCTACTGGGTTGTGATTCGGGCCGTTTGCATTCTACAGACATGACCTGCCAACTCCTATTTCAGTTAGGCGACATTCTAGCCTACGTCTTGAACGCCAGTTTTAGCACGGATCGTGGTGACCATATTGTCTGTGTGTTTAGTGCCTAACCCACTCCACTCCCTTGCCCTTGAAAAAGATCGAGCTTTGACTAAGGGTGTTCCGTGAGCAACCAGGCTTGGGCACCGTTTATTAGGATGGGCAAAATGCAAACGTCGAGAAGTTCTCGCTTGAAAGATATAGGAAGGTCGCACTTCATAAAAACCTTGACCAGTTAGCTCCTCCAGCCAACAACAGGGTCACGCTGAGCTGGGTCCCGGGTCACTGTAATGTCCCGGGGAACGAAGCAGCGGATGAGCTGGCCAGGGCTGGCGAGGAATTCTCCAACCAGGCCCCAGAGCCGATGGTGGGTATACCTAACTGCGCCCTGCGTCAGCCACAAAAAGCCCGGGCGAAGACCCTTATCAGGCTGGCCTGTACCAACACGAATGGACTGGTGCTCGCCAAGGCTCTGATAAAGGGCTACTCACATAAGTTCACCGCGGAGGCCCTAGGGCTGAGTAGGGGTCAAATCAGAATCCTCACCAGAACCCTAACAGGACACTGCCGGTTGAACAAACATGGTCACAGGATTGGGATCTCAGAGGTCCCAACCTGTAGATTTTGCTAGGACATGGACGAAACTCCGGTCCACGTCCTCTGCGACTGCGATGCATTATCGCAGTGTACCACAATAGATCAGTAATGGTAGCTTCTTCAGGCGATTCGACGTACGATTTCCTTATCTTGCCTGTTTTTATACAACGACGGTGGCAAACAAACATGCGGACCGCCTGATGGTGAGCGGTTACCGCAGCCTATGCACACGTGCTACTCCAGGGGATTACTTGCTCGTTGCCAACCCTGCAGGAACCTTTTCAAACACCTCTTGGAAACTCCATGCTATAGCTCATCAGGAAAACCTCGACAGGGAGTTCGTTCCACAATTTAAGTGTCCTGGGAAGGAAACATCTCAGGAACCGAACTGCACGAGATCATGGCGGCTCCAAAGTATGTGGATGAAAACCCTAACGATGGCGGGCGGCCTGTTCTCGAACTCGCACTACTTTGTGTGCCGTTTGTCATCAGTTTCGTTTTCGTCCGGTTCATCAGCAGTCCAATGCGATAGCACACTACCGTTAGTTCTTTGAGCATTTTCTGCTCTGCGTTTCTGGGTGCGTTGGCGAAAAGTAAGTCTGCAAAAGTTGGTCAATATTTATAATTCGACATCCATTCCTTTATTAGACTAGGTATTGCGAACTGCCTCCAATACGATAGTAAATAATCTGAGTGATTCAATATTGGACTATTTACATCATTCAAGTACAGAAACGAAACGAAAACTTCATCGTCAGCATCAACAACCACACGACGTCCACTGCTGGGTCAGGCCTCCCCCACAGATTTCCAAAGCGTCCGGTTATGGGCGGCCCACATTGACCGAAACCCTGCGGTCTGTATCAGGTCAACCTTTTTCTTCGCTGGTGGGAGTCCCACGCTGCGTTTGGCTTAAAATGGTATCCCACTAGCCATAAGTTTTTCGTTAAATGTGCCCCGCCCACTGCCACTTCAACCTGCCAACCAGCTCAGCCCCACGTCGTGACGGCGTTTTTAGTGCTCAGCCAATGCAGATGCCGGTGCAGTGGATGCGGCGATTTATCGCTTTCTCGAAGGTGGACCTGCCTACTTGGATCATTTGGCCAAGACATACTCGTCGACAACTTCGAGAATCGAGCTGCCAATAGAACAGACCGATAATCAGTTCCGTCAAAACATTACCCCTGAAGAAGTTTTGCGTCTGGTGATAACGCATTGACCAATTTGTGTTGCTACGGAGCCATCCAAATGTCCCACGACAATTCCCGAACATTGTGGAGGCGTGCCATAGCGTTGCCGCGGGAAACGAAGTTAAACGAGCGCGCACATAAACTTTAGAAACGAGTTTCGGTTTCGGCTAAGTTTCGGCCGATTTTTGGCCGAAACCGAAACTGTGGCCGAAACTTGATTTTTTGGCCGAAACTGGCCGAAACCGAAACCGAAACCGAAAGTTCGGTCGGACACTATATAGAACACTGGTTCCATCGACATGGCTCTAATAAAATATCATTTGTATATGGCAGCATTGTTAACTCAAAACCTTGAGTCCACTGCCTGACTCTGCCCTCGAAAGAAAAAGTGTGCGAAAAGAAAAAAAAGAAAGCAGTTTTGTGTTGCTAATGGCGAGGTAGGATGTGCAGTTTCTTCCAAGAAAACTATTTGCGTGTTGGACTACGCAATTATTATGTTACAATCATCGAAAATAGCACACCACCTGCAGGATTTGTTGTAATCGATAATCATCCTATGACCACAGACAGGTAATTGATTTAACCACGTTTATTTGTTGGTGAAAGTAAACTCACGTTTAACAAAGTTTCGCTTGCAAACACTTTTGTCAAGGGAAAAATAAACATCCTAAGTACTAATTATGTGATAATTAAGCTGGTTAATTGAACGGAATGGGTAGTGTAATTTAAATCCAATATTGCATGTACCCAGAACAGGTTTTGTGACCTTCTAAAAAGTTTATTAAAGTTTTTTCACAGTGAATTAGTCATTTGCAGAGATTTGCCTTGAAATCAATGTCTGCTGATTTCTATTTATTTTATGTAGTTTATGAGTAAATAGTTCATAAGGGCCTAAACACTTTGAAGAGTAAGCTTAATCGTTTTTGCCAATTCTGACTTTTTTGTGTTAATTGACTTATAATTTACAAATGAGACAAATTTTACTTTCAAAGAAGTATGAATTGATTGAATAAAAGTATCAGTGCAATAAAAAGTGTTGAAGTCTGCGAGGACTCTGGATCTCAGGTTAAATTCAGCTGTGTATTTTGGATTTTCCATGTCCATGTGTTGTTGTTGTTCTGTTCAGCTGTACTTATCTAGTGTGGTGTGGTGTAGAAGGTAAATTTTTCAGGTTATTTAATGAAAAAAAAATCAGTAAAGAATGTGACAACTTCGTGGGTGTTTGTAACATTAAGAAGGACATATACAATTTTAGGGAAAGAATAAGAATATTATACTCATGTTAGGGTATTTTCAATAATAATAATTTGTAAACTGTATGATGTCCCTGGAGGTGATGTTTATGGTGTCAAGGAGGGCTAGCATGTGCCTCCCCAGTACCTACACAAATCCTGCACTGTGAAAGTGCATCACAGTCACATTAGAGGACCAGAGTTTCGTCTGCATCTTGACCAAATCTGTAGATTTGGTGGCAGTGCCCCGTTAGGATTCAGGATTCTGATTTATCCTCTATCTAACTCCAGGAACTCAAACGTGAACTTGTGGGACTACGTAGATGACTCAGGGGGGACCGGGGCTTGATTGGAGGACTCAAGGGCTCAGTCTGATGAGAGTAGTTCTCTACCCTCATTATGCCTTCACCTCACCTGCTTATAGTTGCTATGACTGATCAATAACTGTTTTAAATAAAGGCATAAATTGTCATAAATAAAGGCAATAAGTTGTTTCAAAAACTTTTTTTTACTAAATCTGATAAAGGTGTCTGAGTTAAAGTCCGAAATTCTTGCTAAGCTGCTCTTCCAATGTTAAGTATATCTCTGGGTGACACAGCCATGAAACAAGATTGATCTACAGGGTGTCCTTAAACTAGTGTCAAGCCAAAGTGCTAAGGTAGAACATCACTGGGGCAACCCGACTCACCACAATACATATTGTGTATTGTTTTGCAATAATCAGAGAGGGATCCCAATATTTCATGTCTCTGACAGTAACACTGTCTCGGAAGTCAAAAATTGTCAAAAAATCACAACTGACTATCAAAAACCACGGAATAAAAGGGTGATTCGGGTAGCCCTAGTGATGTTCTACCTCTGGGCTTTGGCTTCACCCTTTTTTTTGGCCACCACTTATCATAGCATTCAATATAAATCTCATTAATTCTGTTTACATTCTCTTTTTAGTGGGTAACTATCTATCACTGAAAGTTTAATTCAACAAATAATTCCTTATTTTTCAGATCACCCTACCAAAATGGAGATTCTCCTAATATTCGCCATAGCAGCACTGCCCTGTTTGCACTCTGAGTACATTCCCCCCGGCCCAACGTACCCTTGCCCGAAAGAGTCAGACAGACTGCTAATGTATCCATGCGTGTGTGAGAAAGGGACAGATGCAGGGTTGTACATACGGTGCGAGAATACAGGGCTAGCACTTATGAGCGTTGGGGTGGGGAATATAGCAGGGATGGGGTTGCCAGTTGAGAGACTGGAAATCAGAGAGGGGAGGTTTAGTAAGTTCTTTAATTCATTTTCTTATTATTTAAGTGGTGTATGGTTCATCGCATTCTTATGTGTCATTGTTCACTGTCTTATTTATCATTGATATTAATCACTGGTATTTGTCACTGGTATTTGTCACTGATATTTGTCACTGGTATTTAACTATGATATTTGTCACTGATTTATCAGTTATTATAAAATACTCAATAACATCTGGATGATGATGGCTGATAGCTAGTTGTTATACAAATAACAACATTGGCTTGTCTGATAAATTGACAAAGTTGACAATTTCTAGTACAGTCAAAAGCCTGACAGGCTACCCATTTTATGTCATTCCTCCTTGAAATAAAAATATTATCACTATGTAATAGCTAGATAGAAAACTGAAATGGGTAGCTTGATAAGCCGTGAACTGTTGAAAGTTACAACAAAATTATTCTTAAACAATTTGTTTCAGACCCTAGTTCATATAAAAGTTAAGATGTTTTAAAATTTATTTTTTAATAATGTTCCATATAAAAAAACAATTTGATTTTGTAATTCTAGCCCACCTCTTCGGCCCAATGCTGCACCGGTCAACTATTAGAGTACTACACTTCGTAGACACTCCAATACGTACGATTGACGTATACGCGTTCGCAGGCGTGAACCGAACATTACAAGAGCTTAAGTTCACTAATACTGAAATAGTTGAGTTTCCTAAAGATGCATTTAAGGTTAGTGCAAGAAATTACACTTAATAGAAATTAAAAGTTGAATAATAGTTGTTCCCGTATTATAGGCTCTAATCTTTACTGGGACTAATGGATTGAATTAAAGAGTGGACTGTATTAAAAGGTGCTGTATTGAAGTACAGAAATTAGACCCGACAATAATGGACGTGTGCGCAAGCTGAGATCAAAGCGATGTGTGTCGCGAGGAACCCGCGCCTCCTCCCGCGCCCCGCGACCCGCGCCGCGGACGCCCGCGGCTAGTGCTGCATCCACTATACTCCCCGCCTTGAAGAGTCTTCTTCAATAGACATTGGCAGGGGGCATATGGTGTTGAATGCCCGACGTATGATGCCCCTCTTGGTCTTGATGTCGGCGACCCGCGCTATGCCGTCTCTGCCCGGCAAGACGCGGAGGATGCGGCCTAGTGGCCACATCAGTGGTGGAGATCCCTTGTCCTTTATCAGGACTAGAGCTCCTTCCTTCAGCTCTCCCCTTGACCCGTGCCATTTGGTCTTCCCCTGCAGCCATAAAACATATTCGTGGTTAAATCTGGACCAAAAATGTTGTTTCAGCGCTTCAACCCGCTGAAATCTTTGCAGTGACGAGATTCGCTTGTCAAGGAGTTGCGGACAAGGCAAAGAAGTGATCGATCGTCCAATTAGGAAGTGAGCAGGAGTGAGGCAAGAAAGATCGGAAGGATCATTGGAAATAGGAGTGATAGGACGGGAATTTAGAATAGCTTCAATCTGTATCAGAAGCGTAGCCATTTCCTCAAAATCTAAATGGGTCAATTCTAACACTCGACGAAGATGGTGTTTGATAGATTTTACTGCTGATTCCCAGAGGCCGCCAAAATGAGGTGTATAAGCAGGAATAAATGAAAAATTTATACCTTCGTCTACGAGACTGGAAGAAAATGAGGGTTCCCTGAGGAGTCTCGACAACTCATTGAATGTACCTACGAAGGTGGTCCCGTTGTCAGAGAACACGTTCTGCGGCTTCCCTCGGCGTGCTATAAATCTATTAAGAGCAGCAATGAAGGCTTCTTTGGTTAGGTTTGAGACAAGCTCCAGATGCAACGCCTTCGTGGCTAAACACACAAAGACACAAATATAAGATTTAATCATTTTGCACCCTCCTCCCTTACGGTTTGCTATCAGCACTGGCCCAGCATAATCAACGCCAGTCTCAAGGAAAGGAAATTCTAAATGAAGTCGGTTGCTCGGTAGGTTGCCCATTATGGGTTGGATTGTTTCGCCTTTGAAGCGGCAACACTTAACACATGAGCGTACTGTTCGTTTTGCAAGTCTTGTTCCTCCCATAGGCCAATAATTATGTCGTGCTGTGGCTAAAAGTAGTTGGGGACCTGAGTGAAAGCAAGTTTTATGCAACATGTCAAATATCAACTGGCTAAGGCGATGTTTACTACATAGAAGAATGGGATGCTTAACGTTGTAATCGTAGTGAGAATCACTAAGCCTGCCCCCCACTCTGATGAGTTTGTCAGAGTCCATGAATGGTGACAATGATAAAAGTCGATTTTTAAAAGGTAATTTATCATTGTTTATAAGTAATTGACGCTCTATAGGAAACGACTCTTCTTGTGAAGTAAGAATTAGTTGAGTTTTGGCGGCATTTAACTCGGAGAGTGACAAATGCCCCTTCAGTTTTATATTATTTTTACAATTATGAATAAATCTGAAAATATACGCTAGAATGCGTTTTAATTTATTGAAACTAGATGTGTTTAGAATAAGGTTAGAAATTAAGTTAGGTTCTTTAAGTTGATTATTATCATTATTTATTAGATATACATGTTTGATCATTTCTGGCAAATTATTATTTTGAATTTTGTTTTGATTAGGCTTCTCAGGCCATTCACAAGGGTCTAGTTTTAAAAATGAAGGACCCGACCACCATAATGCACAGTCATTGATTGATTCTGCACGTATTCCACGCGAAACCAAGTCTGCGGGATTTTGCTTAGTGGGTACATATTGCCAATTAAAAGAATTGTCTTGAATTTCAATCACCCGATGGCGAATAAAAGATTGAAGTTGATTAGGAGATGAAGAAAGCCAACCTAACACAATCATCGAGTCAGTCCAGCATGTACACGAGCTGTATTCAAAGGTAACCGACGAAATAACCTTTGCACACAGTCTTGCTCCCATCAGTGCCCCACAAAGTTCCAAACGTGGTATAGTGGCTGGTTTGATGGGTGCTACTTTACTCTTGGATGCTAACAGGCGGACACAGACTGTCCCGTCGCTATTCATGCTTCTTACGTATGCACAGGCACCGTAGGCCTTCTCAGATGCATCCGTGAATATGTGTATCTGTGTATCAGTAGATGGGTACATTTTAATGCATCTGGGAATTTTTAAATTATTTAAACTTAATAGTGAAGTTGCAAATTCTATGAATTGATTTTTGATATCCACAGGTACATCTTCGTCCCACGAGCATTTCAGGATCCACAATTGTTGTATCATAATTTTTGCTTCAACTATGCATGGAGAAATGAGCCCTAGTGGGTCGAACACCTGGGAAATTGTGGATAATATGTGACGCTTATTGACGTTATCCGTGGGGTCAATATGTATGGAAAATGTGAGTGTATCAGATGAGCATGCCCAATGAAGACCTAATGTTTTTGAAGCTTCTTTTGCACTAAGATTTACATTATCTGACATATCATTATGACTAGACATAGCACTTAGAATCTGCTCGCTATTCGAATGCCATTTTCGGAGTCGAAACTTCGCTGACTCTAATGTACCACTGACGTCTTTGCAAAGGTCAATAGCGTCTCCAATTTGGTCCATCCCTGACAAAAAATCGTCGACGTACATGTCATGACAGATGGCTCGCTTTACTTCTGGGTCTGGTGAGTCATAACCCAATTGAGACAAACACCTGATGGCTAAGTATGGAGCTGATGCTGTTCCATACGTCACAGTGTTAAGTGTGTAAGTCTTAAGAGGGTGAGAGGGATCGAACCTCCACAGAATGCATTGGAGCGGCCGTTGTTTTTGCTCGATGTTTATTTGTCGGTACATTTTTTCGACATCTGCTGAGAATGCAAATTGGTGCTGTCGAAAACGTAATAAAATTGCTATTATGTCATCTTGAATTGTGGGACCAATACGCTGGATGTCATTAAGTGACTTACCTGATGACGTTTTGGCAGATGCATCGAATACTACGCGTAATTTAGTGGTAGAGCTATTCTCTCTGTACACTCCATGATGCGGAAGGTAGCATTTTTTGCTTTCTTTACTTGATGCTTCGGTCATGTGACCGAGTTCTAAATACTCTCTCATGAATTGTGTGTATAATTGTTTCATGTGAGTGTCCTTTTCTAAGCGAGTTTCAAGAGAAAGGAACCTACGCCTAGCGATGAAGAAAGAATCGCCTAAAACGTCGGGTGATTCTTTGAAAGGCATGGCAACTATAAAGCGACCATCATCATCCCTCCTAGTGCTTTCTAAAAAAAATTTTTCACAAGCATGCTCATCAGGAGTCAACTTATGCTGAGATGGAATAGAGTCTAGTTCCCAAAACCTAGTTAAGTCAGATTGACTTTGTGAATTGTGGCTAAACATGCACACTTGATTATACGAACGCGGCTGGCATATGGCACCTGAAACTAACCACCCAAGTTTAGTTTCAAATAAGACCGGTTTATTTTTTTCTAACTGGATTCGATTTGTGCCAATCACATTCCAAAAGACGTCCGCACCTACTAAGATGTTAATGGTTGACGGAACGTTGAACTTTGGATCAGCTAAGCAAACTCCAGACGGTATATGTAAGTCGTGTATGTCTATGTATGTGTTGGGTATTAAGGATGTTATTTGTGGTAAAACGAAGCAGTCAATGTCCATCCTATAGCCGCCATTGTAAGACTCCAATGCAAGAGAGCAAGACTGAGAGCTGTTGGATATTTGATTATTTATGCCCGTTACCTTTGAATTTGCTACATGTGTACGCAGGTTTAGCCTGCCACAGAGGTCTTGTGTAATAAAGTTGCCGGTGCTACCGTTGTCCAGCAAGACTCTAGCTGGATGCGGATTCCCATGGCTGTCAATCACCTTGACCATAGCTGTGGACAGTAATATATTGGTTGCATTAGAATTGACCCTTGAATGCTCTGCTGAAAGTACAACACTATCGTATGAAGCAGACTGCTGAGGTGGGTCAACATGCAGAAGAGTGTTGTGTTTTAAGTTGCAATATTTGCAGTGAGTCAATTTGCAAAGAGACTCGGGGTGACCTGACCTGAGACAATTCAGACAAACTTTTAATTCTTTGGCCTTGTGTGCGCGTGTCTCAACTGACAGTTTACGAAATGAATCGCATGAAAACAATTGATGGTCTTTATGACACAGTGGGCACGAATGCATTTTGGGTTTATTCGAAGTTACAATGAAACTCTTAGGCCTTTGTGTAGTATTTGGTTCAATTTTACCTTTGTTGTTTCTCGCCTCTTCCAACGTTTCAAGAAGATCAGCCCTGTTTGTTAAAAATGTCTAATGTAGGTGGTTCACTACGATTATTACGATATTCCTCCCATTCCCTGTTGGTGATGTTGTCCAGCTTAGAGGCCATCATAAAAATTATTAAAGTATCCCAATGCTCTGTGGGTTGGTCTAGAGTTGCCAAAGCTCGTAGATTTTTGTATGTTACATCGACTATGTAACGCAAGGCCCTACTTGACTCTTTTTGTATGGCGTTAATGTTGAAAAGAGATTGCACATGATTATTAACAAGTAAGCGCTTATTATCATATCTTTTACACAACAATTCCCAAGCAGAAGCGTAATTATCAGCCTTAAAGTCCAAGCTCTTAATAACTAAGGCAGCACTACCCTGTAAACAAGCGCGTAGGTAGTGGAATTTGTTGACGTTATCAATGCTATGGTTGGAATGAACAAGAGAAATGAAAGTATCGCGAAATTCAAGCCACTGCTGATAGTCACCACTAAAGGAAGGTAATTCAATTTTAGGCAATCTTACGAAATTGTTGTGTCTCCGTGTATCTGCATCAAGAGAGCTTACCGCACCACCACTATGCGTTGACACGCCGAGAGAAGCCGCAGAAGACGCGTCGCACAGTGCCTTCGCGATGCCAATCGTGACGAAGTACTGGTTCTCGAACGCGTCCCGCTCCTGGTATCTCTCGTCAGGATCATCGGCCAACTCCTCAATCTCTCCCTGAAGCGTATCAAAGGACTCATATAAAGCCTCCATTTTTTCGAAACGCGATTTAAGCTCGTTGAAAATAGCGGGAGTATTAACAGCTGTGCTATCTTTAAGAATATTGATGTAATTGGCAAAGCCAGTAAGTTTACATTTAAGCGTGCCTCTCTTCTTAATCAACTGTGAAAGTTTTCCCTCTGCCATTATATGTGCTTAAAAGTTATACTTAGAAGGATAGAATTTAAAACACTATGATAATATGTATATGCGAAGTAAATAGGTAACAGAATAAGCGTATGGAAAATTATTGTAGGCACGAAGATTGTAGGTACGCTATGAAAAAAAAATGTTAATATTTCTAAAATCGTAATCTAATTAAGAAAGACAGTGAAATAATGAAAAGGTACAACTTTGTTTTGCCCCTGCAGCAGTCGGCACACGAACGCGAACGTTGCGATGTGGTATACCGACCTGCGAAAAAAAAGAAACACTGACTATGATCGATTTAACGAAAAATAAAAAAATATTAGTAGCTAAATACTTTGCAAAGCACTACAGCTAACTATGGTTAGTTATTATGATTGTAACAACGTCTTTATTTGAATTTATATTTTTAACGTTTTATTTTTAAACTCTTAAAAGCACTGTAAATGTTGTAAATATTGTAAATAAACTATTTAATTATAACTTCTGTAAATAAACTACTTTACTATGAAAACTAATCGTTTAAATGCTACTATGCGAAGCGACACAACCGTTACAAAATACCGTTATGATTATGAAATGGTGTAGGTATGATGTATGACGTGAAGATGATGATTTGCTAACTACGACTGACACAGACATATAAGCAATCTAGAAATAATAATGAAAGTGAAATGGGAATGATGATGAAATATGAATGATGATGAAATACGAAGATGATAGGAAATAAATTGGTACGATCTCACGGTTTCGATGCGATGATGCAACTTATCCTTTCTTCTTTCTTCGTATTAGCACTTCACTGAGCTGCACTGATGAGATGATCCATGAATCTTGATCGGAAGACTAATTTCTTGACCACGTAGTGAAAAAACCGTTGACACGACGAACCGTTAGAAAATGTTTCGTTCGAACAGCTGATGTCCCGTTATTTTCTCCGTACAAGCGGCAACGTACTTCTTGAAATCTTGAAGACGGCGATAAAAGGACCATATGTTCCCGTATTATAGGCTCTAATCTTTACTGGGACTAATGGATTGAATTAAAGAGTGGACTGTATTAAAAGGTGCTGTATTGAAGTACAGAAATTAGACCCGACAATAATGGACGTGTGCGCAAGCTGAGATCAAAGCGATGTGTGTCGCGAGGAACCCGCGCCTCCTCCCGCGCCCCGCGACCCGCGCCGCGGACGCCCGCGGCTAGTGCTGCATCCACTAATAGTTGATCCGACCCAAAAGTGCCCGTGTGACAGTGGATTGGCAGTGATCGCTGTTGTAAAGCAACAGGGCCCCAAGTCTGCTAATGTTAGAACGCTTCAATTGAATCGTAATTGCACAGTATAATCATCCAGTAAGATATCTACATACAAACGTGCCGCTCTCGGTTTGAATGTGTGCTTGCGCGTCGCGCGCCGTGTCGCGATATCACGCACACGCGATTTCACGCACACGCTAGCATAAAATAGGGAGGCATAGGGAGGCGGCAGTACGGACGGGCTGTGCAGCGTGTCTGTGTGCACGCTAGGCTAATAACTTGGCGGGCGGCCTTAGATAGCCTACTGTATGGTTTATACTGTGGTAATTGAGTCTCAAGCGGCCAATTTGACACATTTTCTTTAAAAAATATGACAAATTAGACAATTACGTCTCCATTATGATTCAATTGAAGCGTTCTAAAATAAACAGACTTAGGGCCATGGTTAGGAAAGGAATGGGTGAACATGTTGACCGAAATTTAATGATGTATTGTTCGGGCATCTCCATTCTTCAGTAAGCATGCCAAGCAGTTAGAGGCTGACGTCACTAGATGTCAGTTGTTAAGCCTAGTCGTAGGTCCCAGCACGACTTGGTAACTTATCAGTAACCTGACACCCCTACAACAATCCGCACTTGGCCCTAACTAAGTCGTTGACCTAAGGCTCGCGCCACCTCATAGTTGAAGTGAGGCCTGTGCCCAGCTGTGGGACGTATAAAGACTTTTGATATTTTTAAAAGTTAGACCGATATCCCCCAAAAAACTAATTAAGAAAAGATAATTTCTTCTTCATGCCGCATTTATTTTGAGTTCAATGAAATTCCTGATTTCTCTTGGCTTACTATTTTACGATACCTTTCCAACATTAGTGTTTTTCATACGATCATGGTGACAAAGGGCTTCGGTGATCGATCGCTCCCCAACCTTAATTTGTATATTGGTCTCTGTAATTTAATAATAACTAGCTGTCCTGACAGACTTCGTTCTGTTGTCAAACATTTAGTGTCACGTGACAGGTAGGAACGATTGCTCAGAGAAAACTAAATTGTGTTTTTTACTATATTCCTAGCATTTTCTCTTGTTTACTCACCTTTAAAACCTTCCCTTGACCTTCACAAATATTTCAAAACCAAAATTAGCCAAATCGGTCCAGCCGTTCCCGAGTTTCAGCTAGACTAACGAACAGCAGTCTATTGTTGTACATAGAGATGTAATAGTTTTCGTACAAAACATAATATCTACTATTTTCACTTATTTTTCAGATACTAGGAAACCTGTCAGTGCTATCCATAGACGGACATCAAATGACTAAGTTAGATAAAGACATCTTCGCCGGTAGCGAGGCTGTGGGCAAGTTGCAGAAACTTCACTTAGTCAACGGGCTTATATCTGATGTGCCGGTCGAAGCTTTCCAGGTAATGCACCTAGTTTACATCTACTAGTATGTTCGCAAGTATTAATCACTGTTATTTGGAACTAGTATTACGCATCTGGTATCATGTATCGATGTTTTATATTCGCATGTGTAAATCACTGTTATTTGTGACTCATATTACGTACCTACATAAACTATATATACATAAATTTAATTACATGTACAGAGGCGCTCAAATCAACATTTACATACCTTATGCCGCTGCCGCGCTGGTATAAGACCCATTTTGCAACTGTTTTGTATTTAACAAGAATTAAAATAAACAATTTAGATTCATTAGATTATCATGTTTTTTCTCACGTATCATTAATGAGAGAAACTTAATGAATTTTCTGTCAGCCCTGCGGTTGACTGATTGATAATGCCTCGAGCATTATGCCCGCCAATTGAACTTTGTTATTTGTGCAGTTAAAAATAAATACAACTCACCGATGTGTATGTATCAGGTTAGCGTTTTAAAATAACACGGTATACACGTTTTAAAATTAAGTTTTTAAGTACTGAACGCTAGTCAACTCATAATAAGTGTTTTTGTCATTGTTCTCTGTATTCCATTTTAAAATGTTTTATGCAAGGTGTAAATGGTTATTTTCAGAATTTGAAAAAACTAAAGACACTAGATCTTCATGGAAATAAGCTAGCAACGCTGAAGAGGAACCAGTTCAAAGGTCTTCGAGATACAGAGACGCTAGATTTGAGGTTAGTGCTTTATGTACGGAAGCCTTCAGATAGGTCACTTAAGTCTGAAGGCGTCCCTGCATTCATCAATCATTACTTCCAAACATAAACAAACGTTATAACATAATCGGCCTATATACGTCATTCTGCTCGGCACAGGCCTAACCTCAACTATGAGGTGTTGCGAGCCATACTCCAACACGCAGGCTCAGTGCGGATTGTTGGAGGGGTGTAAGGTTAGTGAGCAACCGTAATGTCAGGTGTTTTAAGCCGCCCCAAGCCCTTCGACTATACTTATCGACATCCAGCGACATCAACCGGGCACAACTGCTTAATGTCCCTGACGAAGCACGGAGATGCCTAAAAAATACATTACTAAATTTCGGTCGGGATGGTCACCCATCCCATTCCCGACCTGGCGTGGGTTGTTTTATAGGGTTGCGATCGCTGTCACACCTGCGCCACGGGCACCTCATTTAGGTGATGGGTCACTTAAGTCTAAAG
The DNA here is from genome assembly GCA_950022985.1 of Udea ferrugalis. Classification (NCBI taxonomy): domain Eukaryota; kingdom Metazoa; phylum Arthropoda; class Insecta; order Lepidoptera; family Crambidae; genus Udea; species Udea ferrugalis. Next base: position 7,072,670 of record OX465543.1, read on the forward strand.
GCGTCCTTACCTTCATCAAATATGAAAACCAACTCCAACTGGAGTATAATGTATAATATTTTATTAATTTTGAGAAATAAATGAATCTGAATCTGAATCTGGGTCCAAAACCATCAGCGGTATCACTTGGTCAATGTTGTGTATACTGTAATAGGCGAGCATATGATCTAAGAGAGCGTCGTAGCCCTGTGGTTAAACGCTCTGGCTCGGAATCCGATGATCCCGAGTTCAAGACTGACCGGAATACCTACTTTGTGTTCATTGTACAATTTGCGGCTAACTCTCTGGTGATGGAAAACAATGATGAAAACCCCAAGCAACCCGGATAACGGCGGTAGGCTCGCCATCTACCACTTTGGGTTCAAATTCCTTCGGCGAAATGTGGGCTTCTGAATGTTCCGTTTACCATGACGGCAGCAATCAGTGTGCCTCTGACTACCCCGTTTGGGAAAATAGTCGTGAGGGTATTGTTATATATAATATGTTATATGATCTAAGAAGACCCATGTGTACTTTTATTGTGTTCCCTTAATGTTATGTTAAAATTATTCAACTTATTGAAAACCGTTACCGTAGTTTTACAATGACAATTTTTTTTAATATTTCAGTTACAACATGATACAGAAGTTAGATGGTAGCCATATTGGGGATATGACCAAACTTGGATTTTGCAATTGCAGTCACAATCAGATTTCGGACATACCAAGGTGAGTGTATAAATAGGTGTTTTTAAACCTCAAGTAAATACAGAATTAAAATATTTCTATTTTAGCATTATTATCTTACTAAAGATAGGAAAACCAGAAAAAGACATTCGGTTGCGAAAGACGCAGGTTCTATTCCCGCCTGAAGCCAAGACCGAATGTCTATTTCTGGTTTTCCTATCTTTAGAATAGAAGATGTCGATAGTCTACAGTACTTACTGCTGCAGTCAGAGTCGTCCATCAAATAGAATAACGTCGTTCTGATATTTAAACATAACGGTTCATCAATGCCATAATGTGATATTACGAAAAATTCTTTTTTCAATGGGTTTCAAAGTCTCTTATGCAATATTTTATTTTTTATGTATTGCTAACATTACAGCTCAATATTAGTAGCACTTAGTGTTACAGGGGTAAGTAAACAAACTATAGTCCTTTCGCGTTAAGAATGCAGTAATTTCATACTTGTCCTTTGACCTAGCACGTCCCCTAACCAATCATATCGTTCCTAATTAGAAAGTCAAATCCACGGGGACCAGTTGAACGCATACTTTCGAACGCAAAGGTTGTGTATCTGAGTTTTTTTGTGTGCAACTGGATTAAATTTAAAAATCGCTGCATTTTTAACGCCAAATTATAGTCCATAGTGTATGATTAACTTTAATTGGTATCTCTGAGTGCGGCAAAGTTGAGCAGCCCAAATACGCTTATGATTTTAATTTTGAGGGTACCTGTTTCTTTGTCTTATATTTTATTTGGTACATAACAGAGGTAAAAACAATACAGGTAGAACATCACAAATAAAAATAAAAAAGTTATTGATTGATGTTTGATTTGAATTACCTGTTTTTTCAGGGGTATGTTTGCAAGGAACACCTTATTGAAAGTAATACATTTAGACAATAATAAATTGAAGAAACTGGACACTAATAGTTTGAGAGGCATACGATTTTTGAGGTAAGTTGTTTATTTTACTCTTTCCCAAAAAAATATTTAAAAGACGTCATTTTAAAACTGCCACACTTTCTTAGGAACCTATAATTTTTAAGATTACGTACTGAAACAAAAATAACTGTTGTATAGTGAGCATCAAAATTAGTATTCGTACAGAGTGTTCAAATATTATTATGTCTGGTATATTCAATTCAATTCTTTATTGTATAACAAGTGTTACATTATGTAAGTTAATAAGTATATTTAAGAAAAGCAACACACTACAGAATTAAAACAGTGATCCATTTGTTTTAGATTTTAGTTATGCTTCAAACGATTACAGGTTATGTTTGTACACTGTGTAGTTATATTATTATTATATTATAGTGTTGCCGTCTATTTTTTAGTGCATCCTTTGCTTAGTAAATGTGTTCTAGACGATTTTAAAATTTAAAAATAATTAGTTTTGATTTTGTTTTTTTCATTTTATACTAGCACTTGACCAGTTTTTTTTAACTATTATATTTTTTATATCTTTCAGGCGCCTCTATCTCCAAGATAACATAATATCCGACGTAGGCAGAGGCACGTTCTCGGCTGTGACCCGAATAGGCACTATCGACCTGGCACGGAATAAACTCACTAAGGTCGACTTCCAGATGTTTCAGCAGGTCAAATATGCTGAGGTAAGTGAGCTTGAAAATGAAATTTTTTTTTTCATGTAAACTTTTACAAGTGTTTATGAAAAGTCAGTTAAATAATAAAGTAAAAAAATAATAATATATGTATTTGTCTACCATCGGTTCGGCATTAGATTCTATCGAGAAAAGTCCGGCAAGAAAAAAAAAAAATGAAAAATGCTTGATCTCTGAATCCTCTTAGACTAAACATATACATGGCATTTAAAGAAACTCGAAAGTTACTCTTACATTTATGGTTGAATTCATTTATTTATTAACTAAACAAAATCCACAGCTCTTAATAAACATTATTCAACTAATGTACAGGTCATACAGCCAACAAGGGATTTACATTTTATGAGAAATCATTATCTCTACGGATAACATCATTTACATATTAATTCATTCCAGTACTACCTACTACAATAAACTTACAATTGTAGTAGCAAATGTGATCAAAAAATATAAAAATAGAACAAAACTTATGTGTGTGTGTTTGTGCGTGTGCGTGCGCACGTGGGTGTGTGAGAGACTTAGTTACTAGACTAAACTAATTTTGTGATGGATTTTACTGGCATTCTCGGGCTTTGAAAGGCACTCTGGTCTAAGCAATGTTATAAAACCCGATTTCTGACAAATGACTCCAAATTATAATAAGTATCTGTTTGCCGACGAAATAAAAATCAATTAAAATCCAAATACGGTTTTTTTCATTTTTTTTAAATTCTTTGTCCCACCAAAATTTTATTTTTGTTTTTTTTTCCAGCTAATAAACCTAGCAGAAAACAACATAACTTTAATCCAATCGCAAGCCTTCACCGACTTATATCTCGCTACAGTGAACATATCTCACAACTCCCTCACTACGATCGAATCGGGGGCGTTCCAAAACTGCAATAACATGACTTTGTTAGACTTGAGCTATAACTTGTTGGAGGATATTAATAAAAGTGCGTTTGATGAGAACAGCTACGCTACTGAACTGCAAGTTTCTTATAATAAGTTCACTGATTTTGGACAGGTATGTATTTTTTTAACTATCGTATTATTAATCCTAGTCTTTATTATATTATGTCTTTATATGGTTTATTATTATTATTAATCTTTATAGCATTAATAAAAAAGCATTAGGGGAGGCCTACGTCCAGCAGTGGACCAACATAGGCTGATGATGATGATGATAGCATTATTAATCATCGCCTTAATTTCTCTGTCTTACCATGTGGTTGACTGGTAGAGAATGCCTATTTTTCTATGTGCAATGAAGAATAAATAAATCATCGTGCTATTCTTTCAGTAAAAGGTCCTTGTAAAATTAATTTGTTTGTGTTGGTATGTTTTGGAATGTACACAGCCTTCATCAAAATGATGTGTGCTCACAGAGTAGTCAATATTGTAATTACAATATTGTTACTAATATAAAATTATGGGTGGTGTGTTGAAGCTTTTCTTTAGTACTTCAGACAAATTTGACCTGTGAACTTATTTACGATTTTTACTGTATCCTTTGTTGAGTGATAGTTTTGCCAAAATCGAGTTTGCCATTGTTTGCATTGAAATACTAGTATCCTGTGTGTAGTTGCCTAATTTTATTAAAGCTAAACAGTCTTCTTTGTACAAATTTTGCTATGAAGTTGAAACGGTTTGAAATTCAAAACGACACTAAACAGGTTTCTTTTTTATTTATTTATTATGAATAACAAAATAATTAATTATAAAAACTGTTTGAAAATAATATTATTTTGCGTGATTGAAATTATGTGTTGTACGGTGGACGGCACATCACTCTACCCATTTCTGGTCAGTTCTCCTTGCTCTATTGCAAAGACATGACTTTTTGCAAGAGCGAGAGAAAAAACGGAAATGAGGTAACCTGATGTGCTTTTGACTGTACGTCCACAGAGGACATACTGTTAATTTTTTTTTCACACCATACCGTATTTTAGTCGTAATATTTAATCTTCTAGGTACCAATCCACAACATGACAGGTATAAAAATAGTGAATGCTTCTCACAACAACATACAACGTATTCCAAGGAATGCCTTCCCCAAACTGTATGAGTTGCACACCGTCGACCTCTCATACAACAATCTGACGGAGATATTCAACGCTGTGTTCCAGAATTTATTCAGTTTAAGGTCGGTTTTGGTAATTTTTTTGACGTCGCTAGATGTCGGTCGTTACGCCTAGTAGCCTTCGGGCGGCTTGATAACATCTGACATTGAGGTTGGTCACTAACTTTACACCCCTCTAATAATCCACACTGAGCCCGCGTGTTGGAGTATGGCTCGTTCCACCTCATAGTTGAGGTGAGGCCTGTGCCCAGCAGTGGGACGCATATAGGCTGTTTAAGTAAGGTCAGTATTGTAGTGTACCCCCTTCTTTTGAAAATACAGTGTTGGACAACTGATTTGGGTAATGGTTAGGAAGTTAGCTACCACAACTACTGAAGGTCGGAAGAGATCGCTTTTTGCGATGAGGTCGCCTGAGTTGTGAATACATTTTAAGAGTTCTTGTAATTTATTTGTAACTGTTTTGTACAATAAAATATATCTTATCTTACACCAAAGGCAGCGCCTTCGATCACAGTACAAACATCTGTGTGCATGAACATGTCTGTTTGTATTGGTCTGGGTGTTTTATATGTACATTATGTAAGGTCAAGTTGGGTAACTTTGAATTTCAGTGGATCATTGAATCCACTCTTTTAGATCAGTTACTGTTGACAAGTACTCCAACTAAGAGATGTTGTTAAGTCTATGAGGGGTTTGGATCAAAAACAAACCGTAAACAACAGTATTTAGGTACTTTTACTGTTCTCAAACAGTGGATTTAATGTTACACTCAGATTCAGAGATCTACATATAATGTTACACTGAAATTCAAAGTTACCCAACTTGACTGTATGTTTTTTTACAAAAAAGTTTTTCAGTACTTTCATCTGCTATCTAGTATTCATTGCTGAATTTAAGGCTAGATGGCGCTGTGTGGAATAATGACCAGTGATAATAATGATTACTCTTATCTTTTGTTGTTGACTAAAAAAACTGAAAACAGGCAATAAACTGAAGTCAGTATAATAAAGAAATAATGTATATTTAATTCCAGATTCCTAAACCTCAGCCACAACTCCCTAGAAGTCATAAAGCCGTCCACCTTCGGCACTCTGCCCACAGTTCTAGAGCTGGACTTGTCTCGCAACAAGTTGCGCGACGTCTCCCGAGGCAGTCTCGCTAAACTTGCCAGTTGTCGCGTGTTGGACGTCAGTTTTAATCAGCTGGATAAGATATTTCAGATTCCTATCAGTTTGGGGTAAGACATTATAACAATTTACTTACTATAGTCCGTTTTGAGTTAAGAATGCAGTAATTTCATACTTGTCTTTTGACCAAGCACGTCCCCTAACCAATCAAATCGTTCCTAATTAGAAAGTCAAGTGCACAGTGACCAGCTGAACGCATACTTTTCAACGCAAATGTGGATCTGAGTTTTTATGTGCAACAGTAAATTTTAAAATCACTGCATTCTTAATGCGAACGGACTAAAGTTTAGCTGCTGCCAGGCACGTTATTGTCGGCTTTAAAAATATGTCAAAACCTTTGAACTATGTCACATATACTAGGATTTTTAATTGTAGTCAGTGAAATGTCATTTTCAGTGTGGCAGGTTTTCAGTCCCAAATAAATAGTGATGTGGTAGATCGAGTTTTTACAATTAAAAGTTAGTCGACATTACAGCCTGGCAAAATGGTCGTAGTGAATGACTACGTCTCACTTCCATATGTCATTACTGGCAACACACACTGGTCAGACTTTCGTCTTGAGACATAGAGGTGTTTCGGTAAACTGCATTTAGTAAATTGAAAGTTTCAAAATGTTTTGTTTTGTTTTGTTTTATTTATCAATAGCAACCGTAACGAATAAAAACGTATATAATTACTTGTCCCCTGAACCTCTTTGAATATTTTTTTCCAAGCTATGGTTATAATTTTTTAGTGAGAAGTTTTAATATGGAGGTAGGGGGGTCCATATTTCTTATATCGTATTATTTAATTCGTTGTGTACCTATTAAATATTTACAATTTAAAAAAGGCTTTGATACCTAATAAAATAAAGCATGACTAAATGTCTAAGTCTAGTGATTGCCGAACGTCACTATTGTAGCGGGTCACCCTTTTTTGTATCAGTCACTGTTGAAGTTGTCATTTTGCTGACTACAATTATTAATCGTACTATAGACTTTATTGTTTTTTGACACTGAGAATACTTAGGTTGGGTTGCACCATCTGACTTTAACAATAACAAACATCCAAATTTCAGTTAAAGTACCGGTTAGGCCCAAAAATGACGTCAAATTGTCAAATTTGACAAAAACTTTAACTTTAACTTCTACTATGGTGCAACTTACCCTTAATTTTAAAAATTGGTGTTCGTTTTTTGTGTCACTGTCCAAAACTAAGTTTTCAGTTCAGAATGATCTAACCTTGGTTCGGTCTTTGGTTAGGGTTATAGTTGTCTTAGTAAGATTTGCTCGATAGATCATTTTGAAGATAAAACTGAAATCGCATTTTTTTGCCCTTCGTCAATTTATAGTAACTTGGCCCGCTGGCCTATCTCTGGACCTCTGAGCCCCAAGCCTAATTTAAGAACGCTTCGATCGAATCACTATTAAGTCTCAACAGTCACATTATGTGTCAAACTATGCAATTGAGACTCAGTTACAATTGGGGTCTGCTTGGGGTCCAAGCAGATGAACTTGATATAACTAAAACAAACATTTATTTTTTATGTTTATAGCGAGCTAAACTTCGCCTACAACAATCTCCCTTCAATCAAGTCCAGTACTTGGCCTACAATGAACGCCCTCCTTCGCCTTAACCTCACATCTAACAACTTAGGCGATGCTTTAGTTGGAGACAGCTTTAGCGGGCTCTTAACTCTACAAGTACTGGATTTGTCCAGCAATGGGCTTACCACTCCGCCGTGGGAAGCGCTCAATACGTTGTCGAGTTTGCAGTATTTGTATTTGCAGGTGAGCGGTCATTAATCTATGTGCATTTTGCACATTTTACTATTTATTTATTCTTTATTGCACAACAATGGATTGGTACAAATGGTGGACTTAATAAAGAAAACTTTGAACTTGAATGTTTTTTTTTGCTATACGTTTTCTTATAAAACTGTAACATAACTTATTCATTGTAATACACAGTCAGTTCAGTCTTTCAGTAGTATTTATTAGCTACTATGATTGAAAATATTAAGGTCTAGTATTTCGTCACTAGTATTTTTCTCATCATTGGTAATATCCAACACTACTATAGTTGTGTTGTGTTTCAATTATTAAATAAATACAAATTACATTTAAAATCAAATACATTGAAACACGGACTTAAAAGAAAGACGGACGTCACGTCGTCTAATCATGAGTGAAGCATATTATCAGCTGCTAGTTTAGGTGTGTGCGTGACTAGCACGTGTCGTTGGCGCTGTCACACGGAGTAAAATTTCGTAGTTTGTAGCACCTTGTGAGTCTGTGTGAATGTACCAGGTCTTGTATAACAAACGAAATTGTAGCACCTTGCATGCTCCATATTTTTGATGTTTCGTCCGTCTTTCTTTTACGTCCGTGCATTGAAATATACCTGTTTGTAAATCTACAGGACAACAACATGACAGCCCTCTCAAGATCAGCGTTCGGAAACCTGCCTACCCTCTTCAAGATGGATTTGTCACGTAATATGATAGAAACTATCGCGCAACGATCGTTCAACGGCTTGCAACAGTTGCAAGATCTGTTGCTGAGCGGGAATGTGTTGGAACGGATACCTAATGAGGCTTTTAAAGGACTTGTAGCTTTGAGGTGAGTGATCAATCTGTACGAGGCTATTTTGCAAGGTGTAGCCAATGATATATACAAATAAATATGTACTTATGCTGAAAAGTGGCATCCGAAATCAGCCGTGCTATTCCGGCGGTGCACATCGAACATCACTTCACATCTCGGTGCTTCACGCTTACCTCAATCATCAATACGCTTACTTGAAACTACTTACTTTACTTGAATTACTTTGAATTAGTATTTTCTCTCATTTTGTATGTAAATAATTAAAAAATGTTATTTGGCTTAGTTCTTTTCTCTCAAACGACCACAGTTGCGAAGGAATTGAATTTCAAAGTTACCTCTCACGAGCGAAGTGAGTTTCGACGACCACCGGAATAGCATAGCAGGACTTTTACCCACCTGAGCTAAGCATTGACAGTTTGAGACAACACTGCGCAACATGTATCTGTCTCGTTTACGCTCTAGTAAATAATCATGCTATCTTGTACACACGGTCAAATTATAGTTACGTACGCCAGGGGGGAATTTTTGACTTCGCGTCAGTACTGACATAACGTATCTATACCTCTATTAAATATCATTGGGTGTAGCCAAAATTTATTTAACTAAGTCTTCATTACGTAATTCAGTTAACGTGGTGGGTTTTTTCAATAAATGAGGTTCTCTGTTGTTTCAGAAAATTGGACCTTTCTTACAATTTGTTAGAAAAGATTGATAACAAAACGAATGGATTATTAGATGACTTGTTATCGTTAGAAACGGTGAGTGCTTTAACTGAGATTTTTTTTACCATATTTCGCTATGAGTTAAATATTTATACCTATAATATTGTAACAATAAATTACTCCTATAGAGTTGAATTATTTCAATTCGATTCAATTTCAGAATATTATTCCTTTAATTGTTATAACTTTCTAGTAGTGCTTTTGCTATTTATATTGTTTGATAATGAGTTATAGTTATTTGTAATTTTAAAACCTAGCAGAAAAGCAACAAAAGTTTCTCAAGATAAAAAAAAACCATTTATCGTAAAGGAAAACTTTCTTCATTCTTATGACCTTTTCAGATAAATCTTAGCCACAACCGATTTGGTTTCCTAACCAAAAAGATGTTCCCGGAAAGTCCCTGGATACCCTACAGACTGTTGGAAGTGGATCTGAGCTACAATGAGATACCTGTCGTCACTTTTGACTTGACATTTGGAACTAAGAAAGTCAAGAAAATGAGCTTAGCTGGAAATATTATCAATGATGTTAGAAGCCGTAAGTGTTGAGCTAGTATTTTTGACTATACTTTGTCACTAGTATTTTTAATGGTATTCATAACAAATTCTTTGTAACTGGTATTTATAACAAGTTCTTTGTAACTGGTATTTATAACAAGTTCTTTGTAACTGGTATATTTAATAACAAGATCTTTGTAACTGTTATTTATAACAAGTTCTTTGTAACTGGTATATTTTATAACAAGTTCTTTGTAACTGGTATTTATAACAAGTTCTTTATAACTGGTATTTATGACTAGTATTTGAAATAATTATTTGTAACTAGTATTTTGAAATTGGTATTTAGAACTAGTATTTTCAAATTAGTATTTATATCCAGATTTTTGGGACTGGTATTTATTATGCTACTGTTATTTCATTTCAGTTACTTACTTATAAAACCAATTGATAATACAGAAAGGCAACTGTCTGACTGTGTTTTATTACTTAGTCAAAACTTGAAATGTGTGAGTGTATTTTAACGGTTTTCTGTGATTAAAACCTTTTTTAATTATATTTTCAGACGTTTTAGGCAATCTGACTTCACTGGAAATATTAGATCTTTCCAACAACAACTTGGAAAATTTAATTTCACGAACTTGTAAGTGTATGAGATATTTTTTTTTGAAATAAGATATTTGTTCGCATAATCATTTACCATAAATTAACTTTTCTTCTTCTAAGTTTTTGTCATCTTTGAAGAGATAAAGGTTTATTTCTGGTACGTATGTAATAAAATGAGAGTAAAATTAACATCTTTAACACCTTATTTTATTCATCACATCACAATCAAAATAATTGAAGTAAAAGCTATCATTTTAACCGATTTACCGATCTCTTGGACTCTATCAAAATCTTCCATTTATTTTCCATTAGTTTACCTATTTTCATGTTTTTTCCACAGCGGAAGCTAAATTCAATCTGCCAGGAAACATAACAGAGTTATATCTCCAAAACAACTCTTTATTAACCCTTCCTATAGATAGTATAAGGCGATCGAGTCATTTAAAACTATTGGATGTACGAAACAATCAACTGGACAGTTTTGAACCGCAGTTAGTAAGGGGGTTGAGGAGTGGACTTACTGTGTATTATGAAGGTATTGTGTGTTTTGTATTTATTTATTAGAATAATTGCGCGACATTTCACGGAAAAAGTAATTTATTGTACAGTCGAAGAATAAAAGAGTTAACTACCCTAAGATCTGTTTTTGCTTGCTCAATGAAGACATTGACAGGAACTGTTAATCACATTTTGTAGTTTTAATCATTATAAGCAAAGCGGATGTAATAATTCGATTAATCAAACTTGACACTGCAGCGCAATGGCCAAAAAAAAGTATTGGTTCAAATGTCAATCGTGAAGGAACATACGTCTTATCTAATTTCAATTTTATTGTCAAACAATAAAGCCTACTTCTCGACACAACACTCTAGCCTGTTACACAGTTTAAAAAGGTAACATGTGCTTGCACCGCGTAAATGATTTTATCTAAAATCTGGTCAACCCTTCATTCCGCGACTGTACAACTTAAATGTATTTAGCTGACTTACTATACTTTTAAAAGCCTTCTAGCTTTTGTGAATATCGTCTACTGCATTTATTTATAGGTAACTAATTATTTAAAAAATAAATATTATTAATTATTATTATTAATTAATAATTTCCAGGAAACGGTCTAAAATGCGACTGCTTCATCCGGCCCCTAAAACACTACCTCAACCGACTATCCCCTTCTTCAATCACCACCAACTCCCACTACAACCTCTCGTGTACGGAACCCCAGACCCTAAGCGGAGAACTACTCTTGGGTCTTGAAGAAGAGAGGCTGTTGTGTTCCGGAAGTGTGACCACTGATGACAAACTTGTAGAACATGGCGGTTCTGAAGGAGATACTGTGTACGATTTTAGTTCTGAACCTGATTTGGCGTTTAGGGATATTCAATAGTAAGTATATTCATATTTATTTCGTAGCTCTATCAAAATTATTCGGACATTTTAGTAATTTGTTAGGCTTATTTCACAGCAACTTCAACATTTCTATAACCAAAATGTGACATAATATATAGTTCTGTTGTGACACTGTTTACGTTTTTTCGAAGCTGACTATACCATTTCTGAGAACATTTTAAGCTTGCCCAAAAAACGTTCGTCTAGGCCTTCCCCTTCCAAAATTCTGTAAGCTCTTGCATTAAACATCTGTTTACACAAACGGGCTAAACCCAGGAACATAAAATCTTGAAAAATTTAAATCGATTGCGGAATCAATCGCCTATCATGCATTCTTTGCATAATGACCAAAATATCTCAGCAGTACTTGTGACAGGTACATTGAAATAAATATTTTTTGATTTCATAACATACACTGGCCTAATCTATCATGGAAAAAGAAACATTCAGTCGGAAACCTTATTTATTATAAAAAACTGAATTAATGTTTATTTTCTATTCCAGTTCCCAGCAGGCCATATACGCCCATTGGTACGTCCCTTCAATCCAAGACATAGCCGATTTCTACATCTACATCAGAGACGAGAAAAATAACCTTCTATTCAACCAAGACATCTCTTACAATCTCCGTTCAACGACAATAGCCATAGACAACACATTCAAGCAAACTCTACAAAATGGCGGACGCTTTGACATCTGCATACAGGCTAAAACGTCAAACGGCGCGCCTAGGAAATGGTTTGACAGCCAATGTCAAGTTGTGCCGTCAAATTTTGACAGCTGGGTGAAAAAACTGAACATAGACAAGAGAAGATTGACTAAAAAAAGACACAGATCCGGATGGTTCCAAAGAAATAACGTTTTGGGTTTGGTCAGCGATTCCATTTTGATAACTCTTTGTATATTTTTGGGAGTTTGCTTAAAATTGACTGAATTTGAAATGTAATTTTGTGAATTTTCGTATCATTTATGTGTCCACCAAATAGCACCACTGGGTGAGAACCTGCCAAACTATTAATAAACCTGTCTGCTTTTGGTTATGAATAATAGTAACTATAGGAGCAAATTAACGCTTTAAAATCGGCGTATGACGTCACGGTACTTAATGTAACGTGATAAGTGTACCGCTTCGCTTGATTTGGTACAAAACCAAATCAAATCTTTTTTAATCATGAACACTTGAACAGACTTTATAAAATCCTTTGCCATCAGTTTTTTTTAACTAACTATTGTTATTAATACCCAAATATGGCAAAAAGGCAGACGTCTTAAAACTGCATACCCTATTCCTTTCATTGTTTTAAAAGGAAAGTCTTATGCCCGCACTCAGAGACGTCAATTAACGTTAATGGTTCATTGGAGTCAAAATTCCATTTTTAAAAGGGACTTTATAACAAATTGAATAAAGAACTTTTAAGAATGTAAAATTTTGACTCTCATGAACCATGAACGTTAATTGACATCTCTGAGTGCGGCAGTTAGAGAGCTACATTTTGGTGATCTTTAAGTAAATATCCTATTTTTCGGGGTTGCAGACTTTGTCTTTTGAAACCATACATAAAATACCGTTTTTGTTGAAGAACGCGATCTACTGATAATTGTTTGAACTTATGTTGTATTTGATTAGGAATTCAACGAATATAATACTGCCTCTTTGAATATAGTATTTTTCTTGTTTTTAACCATGACGGCAACAGCCTCATGTATGATTTTATTACTCATGGTGCTGTATAGTGTCATATATGTATATAGTGAATTGGTATCTGATCTGAACGTGACTATCGATTGTGAAGTATTTTAAGTGACCGCCATCTTGTTTGATTATTCAAAATGGCGGGTAGTTTGAAAGAAGTCCTTCTTTGACTAAGTTACCTATTTCTTTGTTGTGATATTGAAACTACATCACAAAATATAGCTTTAATTTTGTACTTAAGGATTGTGAATCTCTGTATTATTGAAGATTTTATATAAGGTGTTTCCCTGCCTAATAAGTAGGTAAATGATTTTTTGAGAACTTTATATACTTGTTAGGTGTTAGTCACCTTTACGACGTTGTGTTCAATATACGAATAAGTATTATCTTTCTCATTTTTGCTTTAGCATTCCATAGTTTTATAAATATGAAATATATTTTTGAGACTTATTTTTTGTAAGATATATTGTAATAAAATAATCCGTCCATTTTTATATAATGTTTATTCAAAATTGTTATAAATTATACATTTTTTAATTGCATTAAATGCATTTTTATACGTACAAGTGTTTTTTTATAAATATCTTACCTTAAAGATTTTCTCTCTTCAAACAAAAGAGATAATAAGTTAGCTTAAATAAAATAAATAACGTTCAAGGTTTTTAATAACACTTAACTTAAATCTCTAAATCGAATATAACTAGGAATCAAGAAAAGAAAAATTATCTCTACTGAAAAGTCCTTCGACCGCAAACAAAGTAAAATTGACCTTACATCTAATAAATGCATTAAATAGTCTATATCATTTTACAAGCCTATTTAAGACACCAAATAACTAAAATAAATAAATAATAAACTTAGTGACTTTGTGTACACACATTTGTACTTAAAAGAAAAATAATTTAAAATAAACAACGTTCTTTAATCTACTAAATCAGTGATGGAATAAGAGAAACTATTATGCACCGTTATTTGGAAATTGTATGTTATCGCGTTCGTAAAATAAATAATGGAAGTAATTCTAAACCTTTCGCCCTGTACTGAGACTGTTCATGTGCAAATTGATTTCTCACTGTTAATTACGAATTCTATGTAAATCGAGTATTAAGTATTTATGTAAAATTGTATGTCTTGGTGTCTTCAAGGCAAGAGTGAATAGGCATTTTCTGGGTAAGCGTGTTACACCTTCGACCTCGTCATCGCTTACCATCAGGCGAGACTGAGGTCAAACGCAAACCCATTTTTTAAAAAAAACCTTTTTTTTGTCTTGAAAAGAGTGATTAGTCCCACCGATAAAACCATAATTATTTTTTTTATATAATTTGTTTAATTTACCTGTTAATTTGTTTTTATTCCATTATTTTTGAATTTTTTAATACAAATTTGATTAGGGTTTTTTATTTCTGTTTTTTTTGTTCGGGTGCACAGACGTGTTTTCATCATTAATTATCTTTTTGACATAATTATTGTATTAATGAATTGTTTTTTCATATGAGAATGTTGACCTGCTGGTGTATTGGTAATAATGCCTGTCAACTTGCATGTGAATTGAAATGAAATAAATAAATTATAATCAATAGTTTCTCATATCACAAAAATGCCTTTATCTATCCGTAATTCTTCTCGACTTTTTTGCTCTCTGCCGCATATTCTGTATAGGGATCAGCGGCCTCCTTGTAGGTCGCTGTGGGCTCGTAGTGGGGTTCCTTAGCCGACCATTCGGCTGGAGGGGTGTATGAGTTCCACCCGTCGTGGGAGGGGGCGTGTGAGGGCGAATGCTCTAGGTACGTGGGATGTTCTGGAAAAATAAAATGAGACAACATTACATACATTACTCTGGTTTCAAGGTAAGGTTCTACCACAAACACCCAGACCCTGTACAAATATCTTTTTCAATTACATACATTTCATTAGAGGTGTTGGTCCCGGTTGACGTCGCTAGATGTCAGTCGTTAAATCTTGTCAGACGCCTTAGGGCGGCTTGATAACATATGACATTAAGGTTGCTCACTAACCTTACACCCCTCCAACAATCCGCACTGAGCCTGAGTGTTGGAGTATGGATTGTTCCACCTCATAGTTATGTTTATGTTATGTTACATACATTTGTGCTGGTGCGGGAATCGAACCCGCGACCCTTTGAGTCTGTACCGGCTTCGTGCCACTGCGCTAATATCAATGGAAATCGCACTCGCGTTTCCTTATTTTTACTATCCCAAAAGTTCCGTAGTAAGTAAGTAGGGCTCCTGCAGTGCCACAATCACAACAGTGCATTAGGTAACATAATAATATAAGTGTTAACAACGGACTACATAGTGCACAAACTAACCTTCAACTACCCGCAAAAAATCTACGAAAAAGTCTATGTTTCTAAACTTATTTACACCTTGACCAGTGTTTCCCAAACTTTGTTCTACCATGGCTTATATTTTGACGGCCCGATACCGGGTGGCGACTCACCAAATGGGAAACGCTGATCTAGAGTAAACTAACAAAATCTTATTCAAATCTAAATTCTTACCTAAAAACTCTAAGCTTCTTTTATGACCTGTGAACAAAAACAGATCGTTATTGCTACAATTATTTACATTAAAACAAGATTTTGTTAGCTGTCATTTACTTCTCTGCAAGCGTTTTTTAAGTAATTTAAGCCACATAAATTATACAGGGTAGCTAAATTTTTCAACAGGGTGTGGTAGGTCAATTGTAAAGTAGCTAAAAAGACTTCTGGCCAATTTTGCCACACACCAAAAGCTGCTTAGGTTATCTACCTAGAATCAACAAAATGCATATTCAATGAAAACGATAAAAACTAAGTGGGTATGCAGGTTTAGTTTTCTCTTAAGAATTTGGCCTACCACTACCACTATCACACTCAGTTGAAAAATTACCCTGTTTATGCCTTTTGAAAACTTTGTAGGTAACAGAGAAAAGAAACTTAAAGATCTTTGTAATTCGTTTTCGGATAAGACTTTCGATTTAATTTTAAAGTCAAAAGACGTAAATGACAACAGTTTAAAAGCAGATCTACATTTTACAGCAAGAAGCACAAAAATAACCATTTTAATCAACTCTCGAGTCTAGGAAAACCACAGCCACCGCCACCTTCCGTGATACCAAAACGTATCACGGAAGGAAGGCAAATAGGGGGGGAGGAAGAGTTAGTGCACATCAGGGATGACATAACCACCACCAGGGATAATTTTGAAAAAGATGAAACAAAAAAAACAAGACAGGTACTTGAATAAATAAATAAACTTTTTAGCACTGAAGTAGGCTTTTAGCCTAGGATACCACAAACACCCAGACCCAACACCGCTATTCTGATTCATCAACAAGCATGTGCTCAAGCCCATCAAACCCTTTAAATCATAACCACTGCGCTAAACAACTAATGTTAAAAAAATAAAATATATTTTTATAAATTGTAGCCTATGTTTTATTTAGATGTATAAGCTATATTGTTGTAAAGTTGTTACGTGAAAGAGCAACACGGCACGGAATTTAACTCGGTTGAATACCAAAGTACTTTCTACAAAAAACATTGACAAAACCAACAAAAAAGACGTTAAGCCTACAATTCGTTTTTTAAACTTTTCCATTGTCATCGCCATCTCATTATATTCCAAACTTTAAAAACCCTTTATGAAAGCACAATTACCTTTAATAGTAAATCTATAACAAAACTTCTCTCACAATAACTTATTTTTGTCAATAACAATTGACAAAAACTTTAAAGAGTTCTAATGGGAATTCTATTACCTCGTAACGATTTATTAACGACTAGTTTTGAAGTAGTCATCATGCCTATAGGCCGTTCGCGTTAAGAATGCAGTGATTTCATACTTGTCCTTCGACCTAGAACGCCCCTTTACCAATCAAATCGTTACTAATTAGGAAGCCAAGTCCACAGTGGCCAGCTGAAAGCATACTTTCGAACGCAAAGGTTGTGGATCTCGAGTTTTTTTGTGTGCGACAGAATGAAATTTAAAAATCACTGAATTCCTAACGCGTACGAACTATAGTTTTGAAGTCTTGTAGTCATCATGCCTAGATGCCTACGATTCCCTCCCAAGATAAAAAATTAGGGCGACCGATATGGTTTAATGGTTAAGAAGTCGGCTATTACACCAAAGGCCGTGGGTTCGATCCCCGCACATTACAAACATTTGTGTGCATGAACATGTATGTTTGTATTAGTCCGGGTGTTTCCTATGTACCTATGTTATACATATATGTGCATAAAAATAATGTATCTATCCTTTGCATACTCATAAAACAAGCATTTCGTAGTTTGGCTAGATGGCACTGTGTGTCATGAAATTGATTGATGCCAAACAGTGATAATAACGTGCGCTGCTACTAACTTACTTGTGATTCAAGAACCGATTTTTTTGAATCCTACAACCGAATAGGTTCAAGGAGCTTTTTTTTTTTATAGTTACCTGTTCTAATGCTGAAAAATACATTTCAGTTCAGAAACTAACAAATGTATAAATTAAATTAAATTAAAATTAATTTATTTCAGATAATTCAATAAATAGTTATTGGATAATGGTTGGTTTTCCCGTTAAAGCAATTTGATGCAAACCTAGATCGGAACTTATACTTTTGTGGGTATTGTCCATATTTCCACCACCAGAAGCAATGTGTAGGATTAATTTGCCATGTAGAGCCTGTTCACACCTAGCGTTTTTTGATCGATTTTACGGAGAAGCGATCTCGCCGCGAGTTCGCCGTGATTACTCCGCGAATTGACTGACGATGAGGCGTTCACCCGCCGCTATACCGCCCGCGAATGGGCGTACTCGCAGCGTTTATTTTATCGCGGAACGGTAGTGTGAACAGACTTATAATATTAATTTAGAGCCAATAATAAAATGTCACTCACCATGGTGTTCATAATGAGGCGTGTACTCATGGTGATGAGACAGGAGGTGCTTCGTCTTCAGGAGTGTGAAGAATGATGCCACCTGGAATAAATATATAAATAAATTAGAGACAGCCAAAATAAAATATCATTAGACATCATTCCACACAGCGCCATCTATCCCCCAAACTATGCAAAGTTTGCAGTATGGGATACTAGACAACGGTTGAGCATACTTTACGAAACAAAGAAAATGTATTTTGTAAATAAATCACTGGACATTATTCTACACAGGGCCACCTAGCCCCAAACTAAGCAACTAAATGCTTGTGCTGTGAGATAATATACAGCGGAAAAACGTACATAAACGGCCTATATACGTCCCACTGCTGGGCACAGGCCTCACCTCAACTATGAGGTGGAACAAGCCATACTCCAACACGCGGGCTAAGTGCGGATTGTTGGAGGGGTTTTAAGGTTAGTGAGCAAACTTAATGAAGAAGTTATCAAGCCGCCCTAAGGCCTCTGACTAGGCGTCTACCCACTGACATCTAGCGCCGTCAGCCGGGACCAACTGCTTAACGTGCCTTCCGAAGCACGGAGATGCCCGATAAATACATCACTAAATTTCGGTCGGGGTGGTCACCCATCCCATTTCCGACCCGGCGTGTGTTGCTTTACAACAGCGATCGTCGCCGATCACTGTCACACTGCGCCACGGGCGCAGCACGGGCGCATCAGTTTTTTGTAACACTCAGACCAGTACAAACAGACATGTTCATGCACACACAAATGTTTGTTTAGTGCAGGGATCGATCTTGCAGCAGAGTATTTGTTTTTTCTTTGTTTCTCAGTTGTTTTAACTATAGTACTACATATACTTTAGTATAGTACTACTATAGTACTATAGTAGTTGGAGTGCTAGCGGCCGCCCGCGACTTTATCCGCGTGGACTTAAAGTAAGAAAATAAAAGTGATTTATTTTTTGAATTGTAGCCTATGTTGATGCTACAATTTAAAAAATATGTCCTATTCAGATGCATAAGCTATGGTAGTTTCATTAAAATCCATCCAGTAATTTTTACGTGAAAGACCAATACGGCACATCCACACATACAAACTTTCGCATTTATAATATTAGTAGGATATTATTTGTTTCCTCTACCTCCGGTTGTTAATAGCTTTTTAACGAATAGCGGATGCTAAGTTGTAGAAACTTGTGGGCGTTTGTAAGTGTTTCACCAAATTACACCTTGCTTAATACCCATAATCTATTGGCTTATCAATTATTTAAAATAACACGTCATTATAGAAACAAGAAAGTAGTACAGACAATCCAACAAGCCTTAGCTCGATTTTTTGTAGCCGGGGAGACCAAAGGTATTTGCGACAAGGTGGCAGAAAGAGTTCTGTTTCTTTTTATTGATTCTATTTGTTCATTTATTTCTAGCATGCCTGCTGATTATTTTATGAAAGAGGTATGGTGAGTCACGAAATATATGAGCAGAACACGTACCTACCTACCTACATAACTGTCATTTCGGTACAAAATATTTTAAAATAAATTGATGAGTTTTATTTAGAAAAACATTTGTAAATTAAATCATATTTTTCAATACTTCTCTTAAAATTCTATGTTCCAAGTCTTCTTTTCGTAAATACCTAATACGTTACTTCAAGCACATAGGTACGTGCTTGAAGTAGGTACAGTCAGTGCCCTAAGAAATGTATGGTTTGTGACCTAGTAGAACTTTGAATTAGCGAATGTGCCTGGATACATTTCTTAGGGCACTGACTGTACTTGGCGTAAATATGAAAAAAAAATGTCAAACTACATCAACTCACCTCGGTCTCCCCTATGAAAGCAAACACCTATAGAAATTACACTTAGACATGTAATTGGCAGCCACTCTCAAGCATTTCTATCTTATTAGCATTACTCTTAAAATAATTATTAATAACGACTTCCTTTTGAAATAGAATAGAGTCCAAAAAAGGTTAAGACTCATCTTCGTAATTATTAGTAAGTAGGTACAGTCAGGCATAAATAAAAAGTGAGAAGCCGTCAAAGGTGATGTTCTTGTAGTAAACTGGTATATACTTTATGAATTGAGTATTAGCTATAATTAGTTCTAACTTTCACAGCTTTACCGGGCATGGGGTGAAAGAATGAATGAATGCATCACAACCACCAAATTTCTTTCATTAAATGTTTTTAATTTTTTTAACTTGCAATGAGGTTGCTATCTGATATAAGTCTGAGGTGTTAAAAATACTAGAGGTCTTCGGCTTTTCCATGTAAGAAAGAAAATTTAACGCTTTCGCTGAACAAACGATTTACTAAAACATTTATTCAATTATTCTTTAGGAAAGAAAAACATACTCTATAGCCACCATGTCTCGTTCAGTTTGGCTCCTGAGTTTTGTTTTTAATTTGTTCTGAGGAAGATGTTTCCTTCCTTAGCGGTACCACCATGAAGCGTTCAATCTCGCACCAAAAACATACGAAAACACACCAAAGTCATGGTGTCATGCATACATAACATAAACGGCCTATATACGTCCCACTGGTGGGCACAGGCTTCTCCTCAACTATGATTTGGAACGAGCCATACTCCAACCCGCGGGCTCAGTGCGGATTGTTGAAGGGGTGTAAGGTTAGTGAGCAACCTTAATGTCAGATGTTATCAAGCCTCCCTAAGGCCAAATAGGGACCAACTGCTTGACGTGCCTTCCGAGGCACGGAGATAGTGCCGAGGTTTTCCTGGTGAGCATGGTTGCATGGGCATTTTTTTTTCTGGGAAATAAATGAATCTTATTTCTATAAATTTAGACAAATTAGTGTGGGTATGTGTGAGCAATATGCTTATTACTTTTTACGATCCTCTTTTCAAAATTGTTACTTAAGTACACTTTTTTAGGCATTTTTTGTAATATTTGTGAAGTTGCTGTATGATCAAAAAAAAGTTAATTAGATAATACAATTTACTTTCAAAGTATGCGTGCGTGTCTTAGACAACGATGTTTTTGTACTAAAACACTTATTATATACCTACCTAGTTAGTTTTTTGTTAAGTGTAATTTGGCAGTAGCACTTATCATATTTCTTACAAGTTTTTTTGCAAGAGCCTCTTTTTTGAGTTTTTTACCACTGTCTAGCAGAGTTTTTAGGTTTAAAGAAGAAATTTATTCTCATAAGAAATATTACATTTCACTTAAAATGAGATACAGTTAAAATAATTAATATTTGTAGTTAAATCATAAGCCGGTGCTCGCTGCCATGTGCAACTTAAGCTTTTTCTTAAAGGACGATATACTGTCACAACTTTTAACATCATTGGGTAGGCCATTAAACAGCTGTGCTCCCTCAAACTGTATTGTCTTGGTTCCATAATTCGTTCTGGGCACAGTAAGTTTAAGTTTATGTTTGTTTCGGAGATTGTGTGTGTTTGATTTTATGTGTAGTTGTATGTTAGATTTTACGTTGTTACTTAGAATATTTTTCATCAAAACGCATGTGTTGTATTGAAATAATTTGGAAAGGTTAAACATTTTAGTTTTTGCATATAATTCCTTGGTTGGCGTTTTAAACGGGTAATGAAACAAGACCTTTATAATTTTATTCTGCGTTCTCTGTAACGGATTTATATGAGTTAGTGCGGCAGATCCCCAGATTTCAATCAGATACTCCAGATGCGACTTCACTAACGAGTTATAGATGATAGTTCTAACTCTTCCCGGAATGCAATGTGCTATTTTACGAAGTGCTCCTTTTTTACTGTGCAATTCAAGTTGACGACACTCCACCTGCTGGCCGTGAGGTCCTTGTGGTATGGGGCATTAGAATACTGCCAAGGTTCCCCCCCGCCTGTCGTAAAAGGCGACTAAAGGGGGGCCCCGGGGTTGCTAGGAGTGCACACGGTGGGGACCGTGCGCCTCCATTGCACAGGCGACTCCGTGGAGGGCGGCGGTGCGGGGGCCGGGGCCTCGCACTGCCGTTAACACCGGTGGGTGTAAGAGGGGAGATATAACTCCTCTCGAGTTGAGCCGGGAAGCAGGCATAGCGCGCCAGGGGTCCGCCGGTAGAGTCCCTCACGGTGGTACTCGGGGACCTTCGGTAACGCGCGGAAGATGGCCTCCGCGGAGTTTAGTGGGTAGTCCCTTCCCCATTGGGGTGGGCGAGTCCCACACTCCCCCGCTCTCCTACCCAGGGAGCGGGATAGTGCGTAAATGCATTCTCCGCGTCAAAAAAAAAAAAGGCTATCAGTTTTGAGAACTCAATCGATCTAGAATTCGAATTCATCTGTCAGATAGCTGGTTATCTGATTGCGTTATTTTATGCGTTTAACGTTAAATTTGAATAATTCAATGAAAAAAACTCAGCTTTTTCCGTTATTTGAGATTTCTAGGATCACTTTGCATATCTAAAAATGAATTCACGTTCGGCATGGAAGTATACATTGAGAATGACCGAGAATAATATGAGGTTCACGAAGTTAGCGATTTTAACGGCCTTACCCCCGAATTCACAAACGTCAATCAACGCTAAGGGCGCCTTCAAGGTACGCGTCGGTACCGCGATCGCTCGACAGCAGGACGGTTGCCACACCGTGCTCTTCGTATGAAAACAAACCGTCCGTGCGCCGCACGACAAACGCACCACTTCAGCATTGCAGCTATACGAAACGACCTAAGTTTTAAGCGTAAAATTTCAATAGAACTGAGGACAGCTATACTTCTGAGGGATGCTTAACGTTGATTTGCGTTTGTGAATTCGGGGGTTAGTGTATCGATTTAGCGTCAATGCGGCACAACAGTTTATATGTATTATCTAATCTAGTTATTTATTCTATACAAGTTTTAAAAAAGATCTGTTAACCAGAAAAATACATTCGGTTTTCTTGGCATCAGGCCCGAATCTTTCGCGAGCCGGGCGACTGCACTAACCACTGTGCTACCGAGACCATTCACAGACCGGCCGAATCTTTCTGGTATAAAAAAAATACAGATATAGTTAGTAAAGATACTGCAACGAAAATGCTAAAAATGATAATGATACAACTTTAAAGTTATACGTACCTTAGCAGAGCTGACAGCAATCTTGAAGATCAGCAGCAGCATCCCAATGGCGACGGACTTGGCTGCGAGGAACATGGTGAGGAGCAGCCAGGTGGAGGTGGCTCCCACGTGGAAGATCAGGGGTATCATTGCCATTGACATCTTCTTCATACTGCGAGCTTCTGTTAGGAGAAACTCTCATTGAAAATACAAAAATAACTTTAATTAAAAGGAACTGCTACAGGATTTATGAGGCGAGGGTGAATGGAACTGCTGGAAGGGAAGGCCTAGACGAATGTTTCTTGGACAAGTTCAAGATGTTCTCAGAAAGGGTCAGGTCAGGAGTACCTTTACCCGCGAGCATGTATGAAAGGAATCATGAAAGTAGAGGAGGCGCAAGGTGTGTGTCAGGATCGTAGCAAGTGGAAAGTGGCGTCTGCCTGCCCCGTTGGGAAAGAGGCGTGATGGTATGTATGCATTTAATGAAACTGCTACAGAATACTTTACAATTATGACTTAGGAAGCTTCATATAAAAAAAAATAGTTAAAAACGTCTAAGCTGAAAAGATGCGGCCCTCTAAAGAAACAAAAATGTTTCGGTAATGTTGTTTGTGTCGGTAGCACAGTGGTTAGTGCAGTTGCCCGGTTTGCGAAAGATGCGGGTTCGATTCCCACCTGATGCCAAGACGACCAAATGTCTTTTTCTGGTTTTCAGATCTTCATTAAGTCTTTCACCGCCGCCGGTCACTTTAACAATTGAATTCCTATTTTTTGTGACCGGCGTGGCGTTCAACGTGTTAAAAATATTTTCTGTAAACTATCAATAACATACAAATCGTTAGCTAAATCGCTTTTTACTGCCTGTTGAAATAAAAATTTACTTTTGCTATGTCTTCAAAAGAACTGCAATAAAAAGCCATGGCGAAATTAAAACGTACCATTTTGTTCATTATCTAAAATAATACAATACCCTTCACATTTTTGAGAATATGTATGTCTTCTATTGAAATTTGATATCCGTCTCTGTGAAGAGTTAGACTGACGTTATAAGCTTTCTCTCTGCTTTGTTTTTTGCCCTGTCTGAACACCAGTTTTAGGTTACCATCAATGGGTTTAGAAATCGGACACTGCAGACGAATAGATTTCATTCTACCAAAATAGAGTTATGAATGTCCTTCGCAAAATGTCCCTTTCTATTTCTAATTTACTATGATCATAATTCATTCTGCAAATTGGCAATTGTTTTGTTGCAAAAGAGACGTTCTGAGGAAAGGACATTCTGCGAAAGGGGCATTCTGCGAAATGGACCTTTAGCGACCAGAGGACATTTTGTGAAAAGGACATTCTGCGTCTGAACCAGCGGTGGGTGGCATCGGTCAGCCAGCCGGCTACACGTATGACAACAAACTCCCAATTTGGTTGGTCCCAACACTGATATGGTGGGCTTTTGGTTGAGAAGTCGGCTACAACTTCAAAAGACGCGGGATCGATCCACGCTAAGTACAAACATTTGTGTACATGAATGATGATGTCTGTTTGTGTTGGCCTGGGAGTTTGCTACGTATATTATGTACATACATACACATACATACCCTCACGCCCATATCCCTGATGGGTTAGTCAGAGGCACACTAATTGTTGCCGTAATGGTGAACGGAACATTCAGAAGCCCGCATTTTGCCGAGGGAAGTCGAACGTGGTAAGGGGCGAGTCTATAGCCTAACGCTCCTTATCCGGGTGGCTTGGGTTTCAATCTGTGCTTTCCATCACCGGAGTGTTGGCCACAAATTGTACAAACATTTGTGTGCATGAACATATCTGTTTGTATTGGTCTAGGTGTTTCCTATGTATATAGTATAGTATATGTATATCTATGTATTTACAAAAGATAAAGTATATAAGTATGTTTATCCGTTGTCTAGTATCCCATAAAAACGCACTATGATTAGCTCACTTGGGGCCAGGTGGCGCTGTGTGGAATAATGTACAGGGATATTTATTCTATTTATTTAATGAACACTAGAAGTTTCGGCCAGTCTCGAACTTAGGACCATTCGGGTTTCGAGCCAAAGTATTTCACTACTGGGCCACGACTCTCTCACTTTTTGCAACATTTGAAAAAACTAATTATTTTTACAAATCTCTAGATTTCCAGTCTACTTGCCAAATCTTCATGCTTGAAGTACTTACATACTCGAAACAGACAATTATAAACGCGTTACTTTAATGTTTTTTCTAGACGTTTAATCACCTTCGTTATTAAGTTTATTAAGATTAATTTACAGTAATTTATGAGCTGTGGCGTTCATACAGTTAATAAATGTGCTAATTCAAAAACTTATTTGCAAAATCATTTAGCAAAAATATTTTTTTTTCAATCATCAAGGGACCATTTTATTTTGGAGAGGCCCTGTCTCTCCCGAGCCTCATACATGCAAGGCACGGCAGCCAACATGCATGGGAGGCAATAGTCTCCTTCTGTGAAGATGTGATGTCGCAGAGGGAGACCACGGAGAGGGCCCGAGAGGATGATCTCAGGCGGCCCCTCTCTGAACGCAGGCGGCGGGGGGTGAGAAGGCGGCGGTTCGACCGTCTCATTCTCGTTCCCTAAAAGTGACATCAGTGGTGAGGGTTGGGAAGCCCACATCCCCTCCAGTATACCGAAATGCCCCCATAGCGTGAGGAGGCCCGGCGCTAAGGCTGGGCCGACCGCGGGGGCAATGTGGTAATCTTCTGCGCTATGTCGTGCCGTTTCACGTCGAGTGTATACCGGAGTATGTTTTAGTGCGGTAGACTCCTCGATCAGGGGTGAGGAGTCCCACACTCTCCCACCGCTTCTCCGAGTGGTGTGATAGTCCTTGTAGGATTTTTAACCCCGAGAACAAAAAAAAGGACCATTTTACTTAGCCTATAGCTAGCAGTTCCCAGGAGGCATTTGAGAAAGAAGAAACTAAAAAATTTACAAACAACATTAAACCAAAATCATTTATTGAAATAGGAGAGAGATATAGGGAGCGTTATAGTCCGGCCCAGGAGCCCCAACAAAAAAAGATTGGGAAGCCCTGGCCTATACTGTTAATCTGTTGGGCAAGAGCCCCCTATTTTTTTTTTCAGCGATTTCTATCTTGTGTTACGATACGTAAATCAAAGCGAATAGCAAATGGGTACAACCTATTTTTTTATTTACTTTCATACAGCCGATATAATAGACTCACATTGCAAAAACCTCCGAAATGAAACTGCATTCAATACTTCCTACAATCTCTTTCTTTTATCTTCACAGATTGTAATCACGGAGTGTTATACAAATAAACAAATGCCAATAACAATTTGATCATCAAAATTACTAACGCAAGAAACAAACCAATACTGAATGCTCAAAGTTTTTTTTTTCGTTTTCATTTAGGCTCGCACTAGATCCCAATCCATTCAAATGTTAAGTAGAAATTAATCTAAAGTAATTACAACTTGATATATAACTAATTGGACTGTGTGATTGAGAAAGGAGACTGGGAAAAAGTGGTCTTCGAAGCAATACCGATACTATTTTGTGTTTTTATGAGAGGTGTCTTCTCATAAAAACTACAATAAAAGTAACTACACCCACGTGCGATTTCAATACTAAGTAGGTAGGTACTAATTAATATTATAAATGCGAAAGTTTGTATGTGTGGATGGATGTGCCGTGTTGCTCTTTCACGTAAAAACTACTGAATGAAACTATACTAAAATATGTCTTTTTTTTAAAATCAAGTCCACGCGGGCGAAGTCGCGGGCGGCCACTAGTACATATCTCATACTTTTACGGAAAATAAAATACCTAATTTCTTAAAAATGACACTTTTCCTCTAGTTTGCCATATGGATGGGCATTTTTCTGAAATCCTGAAAAAAAACTTTTTTCAAGCACTTCGCACGTGGGTGTAGGTGAGGTGTATAGTCAACGGCATGTCAGGCTACCTCTATTGCCAAATGTAATTTCTTTGCAATAGAGTAAGAAGGACTGACCGGAAATGGGTAGCGTTTTGTGCCGGCCACCGTACATAAATATCACGACGGTATCGGTATTAGGTTCATAAACCACTTCCCATACAAATGTGCCCAGTCTCCTTTTGCTCATTTAATAGTATTGAAACAAGCTGTCATTCGTCAAGTTCATGACAAATGATAATGGCCGGTGTGAAACAGCTTGTAATCAGCTGGTACTTAATTTTAGAAATTTCGGTCTTAATTCGATCTCTATTTGAGGTTTTTTTGTTGTATCTATCTATGTAGAGAGCTATGCTTGTAGTTTCGAAAGGAGGCTATTCGACAGAGAACCAAGGTCATCGAAATAGCTGTCAGAATAAGTAAGCTGAACTTTGAAGTAGCAGTAGAGGACATCCATCAAATTGCTTCATTCATTTCATTCCTTTGAAATGTTGGCAGTGATGCGAATAGGAATAAGAGGCGCCTGGTTACGATTTTTACGTTTACAAAAGTCCATCACTTTCAACACCATCATTCTCTCACCACTTTTACACGTTTTCGGCATGATTTCTCAAGAACATACTGTATAGTTAATATTGCTTACAGACAGGGGAGCCAACATAACGGCATAGGAACTATTTGATGAAACGCACTCTGGCTAGACAAGGCTAGGTCTAGGCTCTGGCCACTTCTGCCATAGTAGGGACAACCGCTGTGGTAAGCGCGTTCTTGACTGGAGACCTCCCTAGGCAAGCGTCAAGGGCGTACCCAGGTAGGAGCAGGGGGGGGGGGGGGGGGCAGCTGCCCCCCCCTAGAAGTCAATTTTCCTTACAAGTGGGAATTAAAAACGTATTTCTCTCTCTACGAAAAACGAAACAGGTATGAGCTGCCCCCCCCTAGCTGAAATCCTTGTCACGCCCTTGGCAAGCGTAGTGTGGGAAGCCCTTTAGCCAGATAGGCTGCTGGCAGGAGGTGGAAGCGTCTAGCTGAGGAAAGCTGAGGAGCTCTCCGTCCTGCAGTAGAACAGTATGGGCTTATGATGATGATGAGTCAGTTTCAAGTCAGGTAAAAGATAATAATATGACAGATAAACATGGATAAAAAAAGTGTGAGGTTTTATGTGCCCGTAAAGAAAAAGTATGCAACCTCTTTTCAGTTTTGGCGCGAATTAGAATTTATGAAAAAGTTAACTGTCGAACTGTCAATGTTTTGTAGACTTTTTTGAAACATTTATCAGGATTTTAACCAACGTATGTTTGTTGAAATAATAGTAAATACATCCAGAAGCAAATTCAAGGGAAATCAAGCAAAATTGGGAAGATTCTTATAACTATTAATTTATTATTTCAAGCGGTGTTTCATTTTGTCAAATTGAAGATAATCGGAAATCTTAGAACATGTATAACTGTCTAAGCAGTCTAAGTGTAACTATTGTACCTGCTAAGGCTGTCAGAATAAGTTAAGATAAGATAAATAATCTTTATTGCCCAGAAACACATCTATCAAGTCAACTTTATACAAATTTTAAAAGGCAATAGTTATAATTAAGAAACTGTAAGTTACAGCTAAACAGGTACTTTATTTTAATTAAAAGAAAGATTAGGTAAGTTACTTTCAATTTAAATTCATTTTTCGCTTCTTATGACGTCAGCCGTACATAACTGCATAACGTGCCTTACGTAGCACAAGAATCCCAGGCGAGGCAGTCAGAGGCACACCGATTGCTCCCGCATTCAAATTTGATCTCGGAACCACCGGTCTGGGTGTGAACCATAAATCGTTGCGGATACTGAACACCACACGCAATAAAACATATATCAGGATAAATACCAGGATCTGGGATCGGTCAAGAATGTCCGGAAATCCAGAGATACATATTGTGATCCGTCAATACACTATCCTGCACGTCAATAATTATCGTGATCCGTCAGTATATTGACGGATCACAATACGGATCTTGCGTGTAGCGTTCGCCTTACAGCAGCGGAAAAAAGAAGTAGATATAGGTTACTTGTGCTAAAAAAGTGGCACCCGAAATATGAACTTTAGTGCACCTAAGCAAAGCCACGGTAATTTTATATTCCTTTACCGTGGCAAAGCATGTACAGTGTTGACAGTTTGAGACGACACTGCGCAACATGTATCTGTCTCGTTTACGCTCTAGTAAATAATCATCCTGTCTTGTTCACACGTTATAACACGGTCAAATTAACAACTTCGTATAGTTACCGGCAAACATCTTGAGCAAATGATCTTGACTGCGCAGAACCGAATTTTAGGTGTCATGAGTGGTGAAGGCGGGGCGCGACGGCGGGGGGCATCGTATCGAGCGCGTTATTGGTAGATCAGTGTCTACGTCACGCTGTCTTCCCAAATACACTTGCGTGCAGTGAAAAGTACCTTCGTTGTTGTTGTTGACGTTTTATTTGTTATAATTTTTTGTTGACTTTGTTGTTATTCTTATTGTTACTATTGTTGCGATTCTGAGGGTTGTTTTAAAATGAATAATTAATGATTAAACGAACTTACCCTACGTGAAGTTCTATCATAATTATACGAAGCGCTTCGTCCGAAGAGATTAGTATGTTAGTAACAATTTTAACTTGTAGTAACGCATATTCAGACCCACATCATCACTATTTTGAGAGATTCCAAAGATTTTTTCACAGTGGTATCCCATTCCGGCCCAATCTGTCAACGCCGGAACCAGTCGGTACTTGTCATTAAGTTTAGAGCTTTAAGCAGAGTACCTCTACAACATTATAATTGTTTTGTGAATATTGACATATTTCCCCGTAGAGTTAGGGGTGCAGACAGTTAGCTGGGTGGGGAGGGACTGCATACTAATCTCTTCGGACGAAGCGCTTCGTATAATTATGATAGAACTTCACGTAGGGTAAGTTCGTTTAATCATTAATTATACTTCGCGCTTCGTCCTCGAGATTAGTATGTTAGTAACAATTTTAACTTGTAGATATTTAGAGACATACGGTGGAAATTTGTCAATGAAATTTTACAATTAATAATGTTGATTATTGATTATTATTTTTGTCAATACTTAAGTACCTTATACTATTTTGTCAGGAGACTAAAATAATAATTAAGTACAAACTGTGTTCTCAATATACATATATATGCATATATTTTACAACCATTTATAAATAATTCATTTAAATTATGGTTGATTTACAGCTAAGCCCCTATATTTAACCGAATCACGTCAAGTCCTGGTTAAATTATAATTATATACACAAAAAAAAGTAATAGCAGTGTAATGCTACGTTTTGTTTGATTTATCTAATCCTAATGATTCAATAGAGTTAAAACTTTATAAAACCAATATGGTTAACACCTTCAGGCAACAGTGCTTTCTCAAATAAGTTATAATAATCATATGTTGATGCCCATGTTAAAACGTCACACATGACGTGTTCATATGTGTACGTGATATGTACATGTGACAGGCAAATGTAGCACTGGCCCATAAGAATTACGTTTTTTCATTCAATTAAAAATAAAGTTTGGACTCACAATCTTACACGTTTTTAAGAAGTGTGCTTTTAATGGAATAGCTTCCGAATGCTTTACTGAAATTCAAGGCAAGAGTCTGATTTCTACAATAGGTAATTACAGCAGGCAGATACTCAACTGGGTGGTGTCATAATAATAATGAGCAATCGAAAAACTGTTTTCTATCTTAAAACTTCACAGTCAAAAAGGCGACCTCTAGGTCATACAACTAAGTAATAAAATCTATATTTCTATCTATATATCTAATAAGTCTATACTTATACTCTTGGAGTTGCAATTTTAACAAAAACAGTATCAAAATGTAAATCAACATCAGAGGCAGACTGGCGAACGGGACATTCAGAAGCCCACAATTTCCAAGGGAATCTGAACCGAAAATAGATTAAGACCTCAGTACACGGTCTAAACTATGTGCTAGTTTTTATGGCCCAGTTCGTTTTTCAAGAGAAAATACCATTTTTCAAAAGAAAATTAAATTCTAAGTTTTGATTTTAAGTGCCTTTCTGATGTTCACCAACAAAATCCTATATTATCATAGGACCAAAAAAAAAACAGAGTCGATATTATATAGACAATCCTCGTAACTTGTCAGGAAATAGGCAATAAGAAATTTAAGAACAGTTTTGGGAGTCACCTAACTGGTCTGAAGTAGGTATTAAAATGCACGTAGGAAAGCAGCTAATGTGCAGGTATATAATATGTTGAATCTTCATGTTGAATGTCTAACTCGAACGATTAAGCCTTTGCGAAAATCTCTGTTGCACCAATAAGGTGAGGTCACCGGTACCGGTAAGGTCCTGTAACTAAATACAGCTCCAAAAAGATAATATTACAGTAATTATTACATGATTAGTAGACCCATGCAACTTTACACAATATGACCACACATGGTGGTTCAAGACCATGCGGAATTGCAGACGCTGCACTAAGGGTATATAATAATCATTGTGATTAATATGTTTCAGTTAATATCTGATGTTAACTGGAGCAATTATGTCTGTAAAGAGCAGTTATACTATTTATATTATTTTGTCACATTAAATGTCCGTCCCGAGGGGGGCAAACCCACGCACGACCCTTAGAAAAGCTTGGTGACTAATCGATATCGAAAGATTCTCTTCGACACCGATTAGAGTATTAATGTGTGCATATACCTGTAAGGGTAGAAATAAGTGAAACTTAAATTAATTACCAATGTAATGTACCTAATTAGCTATAAGGCCAGCCAGACTGTACTTTAACACAGATAGGTATAAACATTCTGAAGATAGATTTACAAGAGTATATTTTCACACACAGGAGGGGTGTGTTTAATCGGAGATACACTTCGACAACGGTTAAAAACAGTGACAGCAGAAATTATGCAAGGTGTGATTATAAAATTAGGTTGTTGGGGTTACCTTGCAAGGATCTCTTTGTTACATTAAGCAATCTACCCATCGCGTTGAGGCGTCAGAGTTAATTTCGGCAACATGTTAAAGTTGTTTTAAAACGACAGTGTGATGTAAAACAGAAAGTTGCTAATGACCTAATAAAATATTTTAGTTCTGGTCTAAATCATATCACTAACAGAAAGTCAGCATAAGAATTCGACTATTTCAAACAACTCTATTAACATTGTTATTTTTTACATTGCTCCCTTGTATTAACAAGTTAGTTAACAATTTGATGGGAACGAGGTAAGCCAAGCATACTGGAAGTTTTATTGCTATGACGTTTATTAAACGTTCACAGGACGGGCCTATGTGACCTAAATAGGAAGCAAAGGATGCAAAGGGTCGTCCTTCACATTATATAATTTAATAATTTTATATTTCATTGAAGTAATACCCTTCAATGACGTCAGACTTCATATATGTATCTTGTTATGTAAATATAAGGTCAGGTCAGGGTCAAGTTAGGTCAGGTGACCTAGATTTAAGGAAATTGAAAATGTGTTCGCTCTTTTGAGCGTACTTTTGTTCTAAGTTTGTAAGCTCAGCTTTTGAGCAGCGTTTCCCTCGCAGAAACATTACATTACATTATATTTTTATTGAAAATTACCATCTGTCATTACAGAACCACGGTAATTATTGTACGAGCTGAAGCACTGAGGCAGACAATTGATGACTCGTTAGGCGAGTTTAATAGAAAAAAATTCTACTTGAATTAATCAATTCATTTTATTTTCCTTTTCTTTAATAACTACTGTTATTGGTGCTTGAAGGCAGCCTTCTAATAAATTAGAACAAAAACACATAGTTCACTTAGGTAAGTAAGAATTATCTACTTAAACCTCTTCAAGCACAGCATTGCAAATAAAAGAATGAGGGTATTTTCATAAACCTTTGGTAATATACACTACAAAGTGTTCCAAATCCATTCTTAACGAAATTCAACTATTTTGAATTCTTGTGCTATCATACGAGTACGTATCTTGTTACCTATGTTAGTTAATAACACATACTTGTAGCATTTATACATAAAAATCCTCGAGTCTAACTTGTTTGAAAGACTTTATTTCTAATTTGTTAAGAGACCATTAATAGTCTCGGTAGCTTAGCGGCCAGAGCAGCCACCTGGCCAGTGGAACACGCGGGTTCAATTCCCGCCCGAAGCCACAACCAAATGTCTTTTTTTTTTTGGCTTTCGGATCTTTAGCAAAGATACTGCATTGAAATGCTAACAATAATATAAACATGTATGACTGTAGGTATTGTTCCATACTTAATTTTGAACATGTAAATGGGATTCTCCCAAACTCATTTTTGAACTCGTAACTCGAGGGTATGTGAAACCAGGAACTAAGTACATCCTTGAAGATTTGTTGAACAAATATGCGGCTGTGCTATTGAGTGACATGTCGTCAGTAACTGTTGTTGCCATTTGAATAATTGCAAGTAGGTGTGGTGATGAATACCACCACCACCAGAATAGTTTGCTGTGAGATCTCATGACTGTCCAAACAGCTTAATATTCCATGAGTTTGACATACGCACGCAATATTAGTCATAAGATTGGGTTATAAGTTATCTGATTTGTCTTGTTTTTATAAAAAACGGACAAATAACTGAAAATTTGATATTTTCACGAAAAAATAAGGTTAAAACTTTGTTTTAAACCGCTTTCAGCAACAAGTCAAGTTGTTCATTACTTTTCAGCGTCGCGGTGTCGCAATGACGTGCGACTCATGCTGAGTTTTTGCCATATCAGTGGCATTTTTTAGTATAATATTTTCACTTTAAGTAACACAGATCCGTGCTTAAACGTGCGGGAATAATGCTCATGGTTGTACCAAGAACATTGATTAAAAATGACATTATGGTTATGCAATGAAAAATTGGTAATTGAATGGCAAAATTTATCCTCCTTGAGGCTCCTCCTCCTTCAGCAGGCGGTAAGCGTCGGCGGCTGCCTACAGGCGGCGGCAACAAGCGCAGCTAAAAGCTTATATGCGCATATGCTTGAAGGATTATGTCAGCAAGAAAATATCCCAAAGAATATTTCGCAAGCACCTCCATTTTAGACGACAAATACAGCAAGGTGTATTGCAAGATATTTGAAGCACTTACCCCAATGTGGATTTAGCAAGCATTGTGACGTCTTACTCACGATTGTTTCTTCCACAGTCCCCACGCATGGCATTTGTCGGAGTAAGCAAGAAAATTCCCAAAGGACATTTCGCAAGCTTCTCTTACTGGCCAGAAGTACACCAAAGTGTATTTCGCAAGCCTTGACAGCACGGCAGCGGCAGCTGTAGCGGCGGCGGCGGCAGCTTGCAGACGGTCTTCCTTCCAGTGGTTCACATGCGTTGTATTTGTCTGAGTGAGCAAGAAAATTCCCAAAGGATATTTCGCAAGCTTCTCTTACTGGCCAGAAGTACACCATAGTGTATTTCGCAAGCCTAGACAGCGCGGCGGCGGCGTTGGGGGCGGCAGCAGCGGGGCTGATGGCAGCAGCGGGGGCTTGCAGACGGTTAGAAGTTCACCAAAGTGTTTTTCTCTAACCTTGACAGCGCCACAGCGACAGTCGTTTATTCAGTGGTTAATGCATAGCATTTAACTAAGAAAACAGGAAAATTCCCATTGGATATTTTGCAAGCCTTGATTGTTTTTCAACATTTTGTATTTTAACGGCGCCGGCGGCGCGCAGTTCAGTGTGCATGCATATTTTTTCAAGTGTTTTTCATATCTATGCACTGCGTATGCACGAATAGGAAGGTAAGAATATAACGACAAACGTTATTTTACGATGACCTTCATTGCAAGCAAAAAAAAATACGTATATCACCAACATGTATTTTTCAGAACACTTTTTGTTGTTCTCTGGAACAAATTTCACTTTTTATTAACTTATTTCACAGGATCACAGTTTGTTGTTTCTTCTTTTTTAGTATTTTAGATGCAATAGCGAGAACACAGAAATAAAACAGTGCGAGCGGCGGGCACTAAAATGCGAATGACAAGTACCGACTGGTTCCGGCGTTGACAGATTGGGCCGGAATGGGATACCACTGTGAAAAAATCTTTGGAATCTCTCAAAATAGTGATGATGTGGGTCTGAATATGCGTTACTACAAGTTAAAATTGTTACTAACATACTAATCTCGAGGACGAAGCGCGAAGTATAATATGCCGCGACAACCTAATGTGGTATTAAACGACAAGTCAGGAAATTAGACACGATTCGTCACACAAACATTTTGTCCGTACCGGAATTCGAACCCAGGACCTTTGGGCTAGTATACCTTGCCAACGGGCCACGCAGGTTGTCAATATATAAACCCGAATAAATACGAGCATTTCACAGTTAAAAAAGAGTATCTATTTTTTTGCACGTAAGTGTACAATGCGCGAACTTTCCCCCACTACGACTACAAATGCTCAAAATCAAAATCAAAATCAAAAATAGCTTTATTTAAATAGACCTGTTACAGAGTACTTTTAAATCGTCAAATCTAATTAACAAACAAAACATACTTAATAATAGACATGAATACCATAATATTAAATGTAAACAATAAATATACTGTACTTAAATAAATGTGATGCTACCACCGGATCGGAAAGTTGTTTCTGTACTGAGAAGCTGCTCAAGATGTTTGCCGGGTACTGTACCCCGTGGACCATTTTTGACTCCGCGTCAGTACTGACATTACCTATCTACCTCCTTTTTATTATAATATCATTAGCTACGGACGCCTAAGTAAACATCTAAATTGCTTCCGTCTCATCAAGTGTCCGTCTGTTTGATTAGGAACAAAAAAGATAATCCTAGTATGTGAAAGTAGGTACTTTCACGACTCAATTCGCGTATCTTCATGAACATTTAAATGTCTTAATAATAACATAAGTGCTGCACATTTCACTGTGTTAGTTAAATAGGAAAAGATAGAATACTAATAACAACCTATGCCCGACGAGGTGCCCGTGGCGCAGTTGTGACAGTTGATCGGCAACGATCGCTGTTGTAAAGCAACACACGCCGGGTCGGGAATGGGATGGGTGACCATTCCAACCGAAAAGTGATGTGTTTTTCGGGCATCTCCGTGCTTCGGAAGGCACTTTTAAGCAGTTGGTCCCGGTTGACGTCGTTAAGTCTAGTCAGAGGCCTTAGGGCGGCTTGATAACATCTGACATTTAGGTTGCTCACTAACCTTACACCCCTCCAACAATCCGCACTGAGTTCGCGTGTTGGAGTATGGCTCGTTACACCTCATAGTTGAAGTGAGGCCTGTGCCCAGCAGTGGGACGGATACCTATAGGCCGTTTATGTTATGGTATGTTACAACAACCTACAAGTCGAATTACCAAAAAGTTCGTTCGAAAATAATAGACACCATTTAGGATTAAGTTATGAGTGGTACCTACCCACAATATATTTTCCAATAATAATATGAGAAAGCCGAACGCGAGCTTTCAGCGCGCTCGCCACTATACCACTCAACTCGCAGCTCGCGTCCTTACAACTTAAGGTTCAAATTTGAATGGCAAGATAATGATATTGCTGGGTCGGAGCCGTGCAGTTACCGTTCTGGCAAAGTGTGCTACGAGCTTTAGACCTCACGACGTCGCGTCGCATCTTTCTACGACGCCGCATCGCATCGAATCGCATAAGCAATTGCTTGTTGTAAATTCGCTGGACGAGTTTCAGTTGATCAATGTGGTGTCAATATATTTATTAAAGTTCGTCCATATTGTTAATTACTTAAATATTATCTACTACAACTACTTTTCCTGGTCTCCTTCCTGAAGAGAAACAGGAAACTCTTCCAGACAGAAGAGAACGTCTTCAGCATAAAGCCGCCTAAATTGTATGTCCTAAATCTCTGTTAATCTCTGTTTAATTTTTGTGGCACCGCCTACTGTACTTCTCTGCTACCTTACTTCTCTCTACCTTAAGGTTGACTGGTAGTGAGTGCCTCATTGGCATTAAGTCCGCCTTTTGTACCATTCATTGTTGTGCAATAAAGAATAAATAAATAAATAACATTATTGTGTAATCGTTTTCTTTGTGCAATAAAGTATATCTTATCTTATCTTGAATTCATAAATCGTCTTAACATGACATCTTTTCACGTGTTTTGTCCACGGAAAAATCCTCATGTCCATTCACATGGCAGGAACTCGCAGTGACACTAAAAACTTGAATTTTCTACATACCACTTATCAATAAACACTTGACATATTGACAGAATTATTCATGGTTGACAAAGAGTACTGGCTGTCAAAAAAAAAACTCAAGCAGCGAAAGTAGTTTCGTTCGTGTGTGTACACGTATAACAGAAAAAAAACAAAAAGTGAAATACAAATTGGAATTAGTGCAATGCTTTCTATTCAAGGTCGTTTTAAAGTAAGTGTCTAATGTCAATGATGGCATATTTCGATAAGATTTCGATTTCCGTAGGCTGTGCTCAACTTCCGGGTGATTTAAAAAAAGTTACCATATACAAAACTACATTCAGAGTGACATGGAAACGCCGCCATTTTTTTTTGTCAATTTTTCTGGCTCTACATTAGCGTCGTGGTAGAAACTTAAACTTCGGCAGATATGGTAAGTAGATACAATAGAAAGCAGTTACCGCAGATTATAAGCATTTTTTTACATCAAATATATCCACCTGTTGCCTTCCCTGTAACCTTGAAATTTAAAGCTTTTTCTAAAGGAATTCATAGATTCCTATCATTGAAAATTGAATGTTTATAACTGTGCTTCCCTTTTCCAGAAATTAATTTTGCAGCTTTAAAAATACTTTTAAGGTGAGTATAAACTTCAAGCATTTCTTCGAGCGTTTCGGTGTAATGTACCGTCGTTACGAGTTTTACAATACAGGCTAAAGCTCGGATAGCCTAAGCATTTTCATATAATGTAACGTTAAACGAATATTTATTCATTTTATTTGGTATATACTACAGTTGGCAATCATGTATTAGTAAGACTTTGTCTATGGTTACAACTTAGAGCTAGATTGACAACCTAATTGTATACACCCTACATGACTTAAGTGTCCAGAGCCAAAAATACATTACTGGTAGGTATTAAACAAATCTAAGTACCTAATGAGAAATAAGATAATTTAAAATCTCAAACACTACCAACTTGGTTGACTAATGCTAGGTGACGATCTGACGACAATATGCTGGGTAATTAAGTTATTTGATTAAGTTAATAGCAAGAAATTTTGTTCAATATTTACATTTTTTTGGAATTTATTGAGTGTGATAGAAACTATGTAATAAGAGAGCGATCTTGAGTGGCAGAAGACGTTGTTACCAAAAATTTTGATGGGAATGCAGCCCCTCAGCAGCCAGAAGCAATCAGAAGGATTGGAATATAGGCGAGTAACGAAATTGATTTATAAGGCAAGTGTAAATGAAACTAGACCAATTCAAAATTTTCTCAGAAAAGGCCAGGTCAGGAGTTTCTATAAAGGAATCATGAGAGTAGAATATGAGCAAGCGTAAAGAAGTGGTCTCTTCCTACCCATCCCATGAAATCATTCGTTCGTATCTTTGGAAGACCGTTAACATACAGTGGCGCACACATCAACCTTTACAAAACCATTGCATAATGGGTCTTATGCCAGCCGCATAAGGTGCCCCTATGTAAAGGTTGATGTGTGCGCCTCTGTACATTTAAAAACAGTTTTTCTTAAATTCAAATTCTCATCATCCATATAAGATACCTACTCGTAGCTTCAGTTTATTGATGAAAACGTAACTTTTTCTAAAAACGTAGCAGTAAGTATATAAAAAAAAATAACTTCGTATTCTTAAGGTGAGTTTAAACTTGTGCATTACGTTGAGCTTTTGGTGTAATAATTTACGAATGGTACAATACGGGCAATAATCAAAAGGCTGTAACAAAACATGGAATCTCTAGCCTATACTCATCTCTTAACAAATAATTTAAGTTCGTCCCAAAGGCCCGAAAACACCTTTTGCCAACCTCCTTATAATTGGAATTTTCAGAAATTAGCTAAGTATCCGTTTTAAAAAGCAAATAGTTTTTACTTACGTCTACCGGCGGCTTCTATTTTAGGCTTCATTTCTTCATAATGCAAAAACTTCCCCAACTCACTCTTCCCTAAACGCTCATCGTTGAATTGGGCCAACGATTCCGTAACATAATTTGCGTATTCTCCAATTTTTAACTCTAATTTGTCAACAATAAGCGTTAAAATTCCAGACTCAGCTTTCTTCTCTGCCTTGTCTATGGCAGTAACAGTTGAAAAAAATAAAAATAGAAGTGTCAGATTTCCCGCGCGCGGCAACATGTTTTTTAAAAAAGTAATTTCGTATGCGTTCGAAGAGTACCGTTTCAAAAATATGACTGTCGAATTTGTGTAGCCAGTGCTTTGAAAGTATAGTCTGTTTGGCAAAATTGTATCACATGTGGTGAAGTTTGGAACTAACAATTTGCATCTATATTTTCTATAACCGCAAAGACACTAGCGCCAAAGATATCAGCAAGTAAGTTTGTAATATTGTTGGTACTGGCTATACGTAACAGTGAGGCTGTTTGTCCAAATTGTCTTGAGCTTTAGATTTTCACATTAGACACGCACTTTGTTTGATTAATTTGAACGAAAGAATGGCAGGGTGGCTCTTTATATGTTGGTCGCATTAATGTATCTAGTTCAAAATTTTGAGTTTTTTCACTTTAAATATGTGGGCAGTCTACTTTTTTTGAAATTACATTCACTAATGCGTTTCTTAATATGCGTTGACGGGCGTAGGCATCACATTAGCGATGATGTTAATTAAAAAAAGTTAAACTACTTAAGTCGGAAAGTATTCAATTTTTTTTCGATCATTTCTGTGTAAGTAATTGAAATGTAATACACAGTTTGACGTTTGATAGATCGTTTTGATTGCACCTTTTTTAATAAGTAACTAGATAATTGAACGGAAATTAGATTGCTAATGCTTAAGGAAACTGTTTTAGCATTTTGCCTGAATGACAGATCCCATAGAGTTTGACTGCGTCATTTCAGGCTTGAGTAAACTTGCTAAATATGACAACTGCCTAATTTTGTTACTTGATTCAATTTTCATCTAAGACGTCGGCGTCCTTCGGCTGATATAACGAAGACAGGCGATCAAATGTGCAGTTTATTTTAAAGTGCTATAAAACTCGTGTTCTGACATCTGTCATAGAGAGTTTAAATGTTTGGACAGACTGCATAAAAATCACCCTATAGACATGCATGTGACTTAACAATACTTAGGCTACTGGCCACCCTGTGACTGATTCACAGTGGTTTGAGGACCATGTTGTCATAATAAAAAAGACGGAGATAGGTTACTTGTGCCAAAAAGTGGCACCCGGAATCAGAACTTTGAACACCTGAGCAAAGCACTGACAGTTTGAGCCGACACTATGCAACATGTATTTGTCTCTTTTACGTTCTAGTAATCATCATACCGCTAACGATGATTATGATCCTGAACGAGCAGCGAACCCACGGCCGTGGCTTAGGACCAAGATCGCTGTTAACCTAACCACCGAGTCATTAACTTACTTTTTCTGATTTTGGGAATTGAACCAATCCTTTCTAGCCAAGAATCTAACCACCCGCCATTGAAGAATTTACTACCAAAACTATTTCATTATTCAAATTCTTTGATATGTTTTAAACAAGATAGTCTAAGAGCTATGGTATTAACTGTTTATCTAATGTGATTGATTAAATATTTTGTATGTTCCGTTTTTAGATTTGTATGGATTTTGAAATAAAATATAATAAGACCAACGAAAGTACTTTGTGTGTATTATTATTGAAGTAAAATGTTTCAGCTTAGAATTACTACACAGGATATGTAACAGAAATTACGATATATTAACAGACATTATACTAACATATAAATCAGATAAATTTATTTATTTATTTATTAAAGGCTCACAAAACACGTTATAGTCATTAAGGCACAACATAAAAAAAACAACATTTTGAGAGCTAGACCATAACTCTTAGCATGTGGGCACAGCAAAAAAAAAAAGTACTAGATACGGTTATTATTTATTTAATCCTCATAAAGACTTTAAAAAAACACTTACATGAGAAACAGTTTTAAAATAAGGTTAAAGTTTAAGTTAGTGAGCCTACTTAAAATTATAGTTAGTGTGACAAAGGTGCAGAAATATACAATTTTTAGGAGGCAGTTTAAGTTTAAACTTCGGATATCGTTGCGGCCGGTTATGTCGCATGCCGCGGTTAAACCACCGTTACTTATTGACCAGTCGTTCGTTACCCCGGTAGGGTATAGGACATAACGACGACAGGCGGGGATATAACTGAGAAAAACACATGAATCCTTTTTTTTTAATAATTACACTAAATACAAAATAACTACCTAGACCAAAACAAACGAACATGTTCATGCCCCAAAGTATGTATGTAATGTATTAAACACTTATACAGGTACACGTTACACTTGAAACATATTTTATGTAAGTATTTAGTTTATAGGTACATATAATTAGTAGGTATGCAACCGCTTAGTGAAGCAATTTGACAGCCGCTGCGAATGTCCGTGCGTCCACTCAGCTGGCCCCAAAATTAGCGTCTGAGCCTATCAGGTCCAGACATTAGCTGAGTGGGGTCCACTTAATTTTGGACACCGTGACACTGCTGTCTGGTGGAAATTTTTGTTTGTTTTTCTTTTGCTATTTTTATTTTTCTCTAACCATTTTGTTTTGTCTGTATGTGTACGATGTCCATAGTCAATAAACGTTTTTTCTTTCTTTCTTTCTTTCTTTCTTTCATGCAGACACCCGTTTGTACTGTGCGGGGATCAAACCCGCGACTTTCTTGTAGTAGCCATTTTCATAACAATTAGACCAAATCAGCCGTCAAATAAAGGTACCTAGTAGTATTTTAACTCTTTCCAACGTGTTCTTTTCATGTTGTTGCGAAATGTAGGGACTTATTAATCAATATTTTGTTCTATTCTACAATCAATATTCAAATCCCTAAACACTCTGTTGAGCCTTGCTTCTCTACCAGTCACCCGGTAGAGAATGCCTCTTGGCATTTAGTCCGCCAATTGTACTTTTTTTGGAATTTTGTGCAATAAGTAAAGCATAAATAAATAGATAGATAAATATTTTTGTAAGTTCATTTACCATGGCTCCTAGTCTAAGCCCGTTTAAAACCCCATTATCGATACAATTTAAATCAATTACTGGTTTTAAACTAGAATGATAGCAAAAAAAGTTAGAAATCTAGTGCGCACTTAAAATTCGCAAGTAATTAAATTTTCACGGATACTTTAACAAGATCGTATATATTAGACTAGCTTTTGCCCGCAACTTTACTTGGGCTTAAATAAAAATACTCATTACATAAACGGCCTATTTACATCCCACTGCTGGGCACAGGCCTCTCCTCCACTATGAGGTGGAATGAGCCATACTCCAACACGCGGGCTTAGTGCGGATTGTTGGAGGGGTGTAAGGTTAGTGAGCAACCCTAATGTCAGATGTTATCAAGCCGCCCTAAGGCCTCTGACTAGGCTTAACGACTGACATCTTGCAATGTCAACCGGGACCAACTGCTTAACGTGCCTTCCGAAGCACGGAGATGCCCGAAATACACATAACTAAATTTCGGTCGGGATGGTCACCCATTCCATTTCCGACCCGGCGCGTGTTGCTTTACAACAGCGATCGTCGCCGATCACTGTCACAACTGCGCCACGGGCACCGACTAAAATACTTATTTAAATAACTTTTTCATTACTCATACTCTGAAAGTAGGTCATTACTGCCCTGAGAAGCGGGCTGAAAGTAATACTTTTCATCCCTAGGGAGAATCACTTTCAACTCACAGCTGTCATATTATTTTAAAAAAAATAGTTCTTTTTCACTTAACTATTGAACCATGTTCCAACTTTCTATACAGCCACAATGTAAAATTGAAATAATTTAAAGTTAAGTATTGATTAAAGAATATATATTTTTTAAATATCTTTATTATAATTAAGTTTCAACAATTTCTTTAAAATAACTTAGCTTTGAGCAAAATATTTACCATTTTTCCAATGGTAGCAATAAAAAATAATGGCTGAATAGCGGGCCGGCCACAGAAAAAAAACAAACAAAATAGGCGGGAAAGCGGCAATTCGATCTTCATGAATTAATTCATGTTTTTATTTTTACTTTCCTCGTATTTGTAATGAAAAGCACAGTGTTTACCTCGGGTTAAAGACTTATTTAGTCCCTCGAACTATTGGCGCCCTCACTTCGTTCCGGGCGCCAAACCCCGTCTCGGGACTAAATAAGTTACTTTCACCCCTAGGATAACAATGTACTATTTCATTACTCATACCCTGAAAGTAGGTCATTACTGACCTGAGAAGCGGGCTGAAAGTAACACTTTTCATCCCTAGGGAGAATCACTTTCAACTGACAGCTGTCAAATTATTTTTTCTAAAAACTAGTTATTTTTCACATATTTATTGAACCATGTTACAACTTTCTATACAGCCACGATGTAAAATTGAAATAACTTAAAGTTAAGTAATGATCAGATAATATATGTGTTTTAAATAACTTTATTATATTTTAGTTTCAACAATTTCTTTAAAATAACTTAGCTTTGAGCAAAATATTCACCATTTTTCCAATGATGAAAATAAAAAATAATGGCTGAATAGCGGGCCGGCCACAGAAAAAAAAAACAAACAAAATAGGCGGGAAGGCCGCAATTCGATCTTCATTTATTTTTCTATTTTTTTTCTTTAGCTAATTCATGTTTTTATTTGTACTTTCCTCGTATTTGTAATGAAAAGCACAGTGTTTACCTCGGGTGAAAGACTTATTTAGTCCCTCGAACTATTGGCGCCCTCACTTCGTTCCGGGCGCCAAACCCCGTCTCGGGACTAAATAAGTTACTTTCACCCCTAAGGTAACAATGTACCATTAATATCCGCTTACGACTTATCCTTAATGGAGTACCTATTCAAGTAATGTATAAAAGTAATCTTTTAATGTGATGGTTAAGAAGTGGGCTGTTACATGGTCGCGGGTTCGATCCCCGCACAGTACCAACATTTGTTTGCATGAACATGTCTGTTTGTACGGGTCTGGTTTTTTCCTATGTATTGAGTATGTATTTACAAAAAAAAAAATTCAAGTA
Source organism: Udea ferrugalis (assembly GCA_950022985.1). Lineage (NCBI taxonomy): Eukaryota > Metazoa > Arthropoda > Insecta > Lepidoptera > Crambidae > Udea > Udea ferrugalis. Next base: position 7,116,788 of record OX465543.1, read on the forward strand.
TGCTTATCCGCTTGTGCTTACTCAATGCTTACCAAAAAAATGGATGAAGAATATGATTTGTTTGTTAATGAATGGAAATATATTATATTGTCGGTGTGTTTGATGTTCTGTGAGAGATATGCACGACTCTGTGTCCCAAATAAATTGTAATCTTTAATTATTGTAAACTTTTTAATCCTACTAACATTATAAATGTGAAAGTTTGTAAGTTAGGATGTGCCGTATTTTTCTTTCACGTGAAAACTACTGAATGGATTTGAATGAAACTTTACAATAATATTATAGCTTATACATCTGAATAGCACATTGGATTTTTTTTTTCAATATCTTTATTTTTCATACTTAAGTCCACGCGGACGAAGTCGCGGGCGGTCGCTAGTTGGAGTATAAAATAAATTAATAAATTCCCAATATGAACCTAAGACCCCTCGATTTCGATGCAAGCTTTCTTACCACTCGGATGATGCGTTAAGTATTTTTTAATTATAATCAACTAGATTTTAATTTCACTTTTTCAAAATTGCAATTTGGATACTAAAACACGCTCATTATTAAAACTGGCTTTCGAAAGTAGTTATAAAGTAATCTAGTTTAGTTAAAGTGTCACTTCTAGTTAATTAAGTATTCAAGTCATAATTGGCACTTTGATATATGTACTATGGGTGTCTAAAGACGATTGGCTTCAATTAGTAAAGAGTGCCTCCTGTATTTTGCCATTTTAAGTTTGTCCAATGAGTATGACATTCCTTACAACGCACATCACACACTCTTAAAATGGAAGTAAAACAAAACATTGAAAAATTACGCAAAACATTTATTATTTATTGATTCGTACTTACACAAGCAGATATTTACAGTGGTACAACATTTGGGACAGAACAAGTACAGGTAAGCTTATCTCTAAAAGAGATTTCTTCCAGCAGGCCATGATGACAGAGATCAGGATGGATCCTGTTGTTTCTTTGCTAATCTATTAAATTTACGTAGTTATAGATACTGTAATTCTGTTGTTACAATTCGTCTATTGGTTACCCAAGATAAAGGCTGTGCCTAGTTTGCGATCCCCTGTTCGAAGTGGTAGAGTCACTTTATTCATTTAGATTTTTTGTTTTTCTGTCTTGACGTGTCATAAATGCTTGTTAAAAGCTTACATGAATAAATGTTTTTTTTACGTCACTTTACTTTCTACAAGTCTCGGACTAATCGACGAATTAGACAAAGGTTTTGAAATGCCATGTATATGTTCAGTCTAAGTGAATTCAGAGACTAAAGCAATCTCTTTCGGACAGCCTCAAGGTAACGAGTCAAGCGTGGTCGATCTTTTTTACATTTTTTTATAGTGGATATGAATGAATATTAATATTAATGGGATATAATGAACATCCCGTTCATTATATCCCATTAATATTAATATTATAAATGCGAAAGTTTGTATTTGTGGATGGATGTGCCGTGTTGATCTTTCACGTAAAGACTACTGGATGGATTTAAATGAAACTTTACAATAATAAAGCTTATGCATCTGAATAGGACAAACCTAGGCTACAATTTATAAAGATTCATCACAATTTTTTTCAACCTAAGTCCTCGCAGACGAAGTATCAGTGTAGGTATAATAATTTAGAGTACGCCCTGCTGATTTCTTTAATAGAACTTACTTTCTAGGTAACAATAATAAAAAAACTTGATGTCTGCATTTGGTTAAAAAAACGATACAAATTTAATGACTTTTGTAATTATTCGCACAGTTTCATTTTAATTTGTTTAATGTGTTTCTCTATAACATTCCATTAAATAGATCGTTAAAATAGATAAAAGTAATGGTTTTTCGAATCAATAGGAGATTACAGATCGAACTGTTAGTCTATTTTAAATTATCTTTACTTTACATGCAAAACTGTTTTAGGGTTCAATGAGGCGTTCTTTTTGTGAAATAAACATAAAACTACTTCAACTCCTTCACTTTTCTAGTTCGTAATTATTTTTTGTTTTTATTGATAATAAAACAAATTGCATTCAAGGTCTTTACAGATTTCACTCGGATCCCATCATCAGACCCTGACCTGGTGCAAAGTGACCTCCTGGGAAATATACCCTTACACCACATATTTTTTAATTGGTACATGCGCCCTTTAATCATAAAAACTCAAACATTCCTCCTACATCATCGCTTTAATATTGTTAAGTTTTTGTTTTCTTCATAACAATAGAAAACCCAGAAAAAAACATTCGGTCTTGGGCTCAGGCGGGACTCGAAACAGCGTCTTCCGGTTTCCAGGCAGCTGCACTAACCACTTTGCTACCGAGACCATTAACAGACCAGGCGAAACTTTCTGGTATATCTTACCTGGTAGCTAGGTTTGTTCCATCAATGTAATTAGGCATACTCGTATTACTCGTATATCACCTTCAACAATCAAAAGAAATATTATTGCAAATATTTGACTATCGAAAAAGAAGAAACTAGCTTTTATTTACTTGGTCATTTTTATTTTAGCTTTAGATCTTCTCAGTAAAGATAGGAAACCCAGTAAAAAAAACGCTTATTCCTGTCAACATTTGCCAGTTTGCCCTAACTAATACACAACATAGGTACAATGTCCATAATGTGACTCTACCACACCACCGGCGTCGCAACCTGTTACTACTGAGAAGACCCGGCAAGAAACTCAGCAGTTTTTACGTACGTAAATCAAATAAAACTAATCAGTATTTTTTTAAAAGTAGAGGAGTGTGTAACTGTCAAATGTTTGTGGGTGACAGCTATCCAGTGTTGCCATTTAAGGAGTAAAATTAAACTTTAGTAGAATATGGATGAGTGATGAAAAATAACGTCCGCTCTTCTAAAGCCTGGCTCTCACATGCACACTCTCGCCTACGGAACCCACTTAATATTTTTACGTCTTAACTCGTACTTTTCAGACAAACTTTCATTTTGGTTTCAAAAATGAAAGTAAATGCTCTCATTTAAATACTTCTTATTACGTATCAAAGCCAAAATGGTTGAAGTACAAAAAGAGCGATAAATATTAATGACGAGATTGAAATCAGAATTTTCTAATGGCTCCCATTCAAATTGCTTGAATTTTTGAAGTTGCGTTTTGCTAAATATTTTGCTTTCGCTATGGGGTTCACGTAAGGCTGTCTTGTTTTTTGACAACCCAAACTCCCTAAACTCATTGTTGAGCCTTGCCGTTGGCTGGTAGAAAATGCCACTTGGCGTTAAGTCCGCCAATTGTACACTCTTTTCGTAATTTTGTGCAATAAAGAATAAATAAATCCAATGCATCAACTCTTGATAGCTACAACCTAAACTCAACGGCATTAATTTATGTAGATATCTTTTACAGGTTTATGAAAAATCACTTAATAATAAACTGTAAAAAATTTGGTCAAAAATATATAATGTAACTCTTCTTTTCAGACGTTGTTTCTATCGAGAAAAAACCTACAAGAAACTCTTAGGTTACTCTTTTAACAATCGCCATTATCAACAGTCTTACGGACGTCCACTGCTGAACACAGGCCTCCCCAATGATATTATAATAAAAAGAGGTAGATTGGCTAAGTCAGTACTGATGCGAAGTCGAACATTGTCCCCTAGCGAATGTACGAATTTGACCGTGTCAGCAAGATAGTAGGTATGATTATTTACTAGACCGTAAACGAGACATCTGTCTGTGCAGTGTCGTCACAATCTGTCAACACTGTCAATGCTTTGCACAGGTGCATGATCGTTCTGATTTCGGCTGCCTCTTTTTTTAGCACAACTAACCTAAGTATATACCTCTTTTTTATTATTATATCATTGGACCTCCCCAATAGATTTACAGAGCACTTGCATCCACCGAACCGACTATTTTAGTAATAGAAATTTATTTGCAAAACCATGTGACACGTGTGACACGTTCTTTTGCATACAGGACAGGGCTGTTACTAATTTTATATTACTTCAGTTGGAGTGTCAAACAGTTGGAATCTCGTCATAATGGGAACTTCCAAAAATGGCCAATAGTTTTAATGAGAACGCATCTTTGAATCTCAAAAAGTGGTCGAATTTCCGAAAGGAGTGAAAGTTGCGGTTTTTTGTTATGTGTTGGACACTTTCGACTGAGGTTGCTATTATGGAGATGATAGACTTAATGGAGGTATGTGTGTTCGTAAAGATAGGAAAACCTGCGGGAGTCGAACCCGCGTCTTCCGCAAACTGCACTAACTGCTGTGCTACCGAGACCATTAAGTATATGCCTAAACAGTGGTGAAACAAACCTGGCGGCCAGGTAAATATTCCGGAAATATTCGGCTGGTCTGTTAATTGTCTCGGTGGTTACTGCAGTCGCCCGGTTTGCGAAAGAAGCGGGTTCGAATCCCGCCTGACGCCAACAGACCAAATGTCTTTTTCTAGTTTTCCTATCTTTGGTAAGATGATAATGCATTATCCCTAATGCTAAAAAAATAACCTAAACAAAAGTGTGTCTTTGTAATTTATTAGAAATGTAATGTTCTTGGTTCTTGTACAATCCTACTAATATTATAAAGGCGAAAGTTTGTATGTCTGGATGTGCCGTGTTGCTCTTTCACGTAAAAACTACTGAATGGATTTTAATGAAACTTTACAAAAATATGGCTTATACATCTGAATAACACATAGGCTACAATTTATAAAGATATTGTGTAAATTGTTGAAAATATCAAGTATAATATGAAAATGTACGCGGCATCACGTGGTATGGCATGACAGTTGATCACAGAGACAGACGGCTGCTGTCATTAGCGTAACTATGGGTGCGTTCCGAATTAAGACAAACTCGAAAATAGCGAGTATTTAGAAAGATATTGCTTTTAGTTTCTCAAGTTAAGTCCACGCGGACGAAGTCGCGGGCGGCCGCTAGTAAATATTATGTATCTATATCATCTTGGAAATGTTCTCGCGTAGGTTTGACTGTCTGTACGTGAATCACTGTTCTATGGTCCATGTACTGACTAATAAACAGATTATTAGAATGAGGTTGCGGTGAATTTGGTTTGACATTTAAATTGACATCTTTTAACTTAGAATCTGATTTAATTTATTCATGAATTGATTATTTTATTATTATTATATTATTTAAGTCAATTTTGTGTGAAATTTGATTTAATTTGCAATTTCATTTGATTGTCATGTATTGAATTTAGTTGTATAGTTTATAGAATTTAAAATTTTTATGTGTATTTTTATGACTCTTGTTGGTTGAAATAAATAAATAAATTCAAATTCATAAACAAAAAGAAGAAAATACCTTACGTTCATACTTCGCGAATTCGACAACTCATCATCATCATCAGCAGCCACATGATGTCCACTGCTGAACATAGGCCTCCCCCATAGATTTCCAGAGCTGCCGGTTGGAGGCGGCCTGCATCCACCGAGACCCTGCGACCTTTATGAGGTCATCCGTCCACCTTGCGGGCGGGCGTCCCACGCTGCGCTTGGCCTCGAATGGTCTCCACTCGAGGACTTTCCGGCCCCAACGGCCATCAGTCCTTCGAGCTATGTGCCCCGCCCACTGCCACTTCAACCTGCTAACACGCTGGGCTACGTCGGCGACCTTTGTTCTCCTACGGATCTCCTCATTTCTGATTCGATCTCGTAGGGAAACACCAAGCATAGCCCTCTCCATAGCCCGTTGGGTGACCTTGAGCCTTCTTATGAGGCCCATAGTGAGTGACCATGTCTCAGATCCATATGTCATCACTGGCAACACACACTGGTTGTAGACCTTTGTCTTGAGGCACTGAGGTATGTCGGAAGAGAAGACGTTACGCAGTTTCCCGAACGCTGCCCAGCCGAGTTGGATTCGACGATTTACCTCTTTCTCGAAGTTGGACCTACCTACTTGGACCACTTGTCCTAAGTACACATACTCGTCGACAACTTCGAGAATCGAGCCTCCAACAGATACTGGAGTGGGTGTAACACGGGCGTTAGACATGACCTTCGTCTTGTCCATGTTCATTTTTAGGCCCACTTGTTGAGAGACTCGATTGAGGTCCTCGAGCATGCTGCCGAGCTCTTCCAGCGATTCTGCCATGACCACTATGTCGTCGGCAAACCGAAGGTGAGTCATATACTCGCCATTTATGTTGATGCCAAGTCCTTGCCATTCCAGGAGCTTGAAGGCGTCTTCCAATGCGGCCGTAAACAGTTTCGGAGAAATGACGTCTCCCTGTCTTACGCCCCTTTGCAAAGGAATAGCCCTCGTGCTCTGCTCCTGTACTCGGACTGACATGGTGGCGTTCGCATATAAGCACTTCAGCACTTCGATGTACCGATAGTCAATGTGGCATCGCTGGAGAGACTGCAGCGATTCAGCATTCGACAACTGGCACATGACATTGACGTATGAATGAAGTGTACGCAAACCAGTCTCTGTCATATTGGCTAGCAAACAGGTCCATCGGACCTGTTTTAGGTTGGTTACTTTTGGTACGAGAATGCCCTATCTTCCTGTTATTGTTTATATCAATGACATCGATCTAACATCACTGTTAGAAATGATTTCGAGCGACTCCAAAATAGCCCGCCATTTTGTTTCTAAGCATAATTATTATTTAACGAGATTCCAGACCGCTTGAACGTAGACGTCTAGATGTGGTCGCATTTGCTAATAATTGTATTTAGAGAGAGTCATTGCTATCGAGGCACTCTCTCACTAAGACACTCTTTTTCTTATTCTTAGTTTTAAAAGCGCGAGAGCATTGTAGCCCGGTGGTTGTAGAACTGGTCTTTAACAACATCAAAACCCTGGTGGTCCCAACTAGGTACCCAGGTTCCCAGTCCTTGGGAGTCCCAAGTTCAAGACTGGCCTGGGAAACACTCAGCACGTCGTTTTTGTTTATAAAATTGGCGGCTAACCCGGCTTAAAACCGAAGCTCCCGGTTAATGGTTTTTTATTGACAACACCTCTGTACAATGAATATTAAGCCACAGGGCTTCGAGCCAGAGCGCTTAACCACTGGACCACGAAGCCACGAGTCTCACGTGGACTAGCGATTCAAACACGTCAAGCTGTGTGTGATTAAACAACATATTGTACCGCAGAAACTCTCCCTTTAAAATAGATTGACAATGATTAATAACATTGTTTCTATGATTTGTAACGTAGAACGCTGAGGAGAAGTCATACCATAAAAACATTCAGTACTAACAGCCGCCGGCGACTTTGTCAAAGGAATTTCAAAGGAATCTCGGTGAAGAATGTACTCTCTGTAATATTTTGATTTTTGACAGATGAGTTTAATAATATTCTCTAACTGTAGCATTTGACAACTGAAAGTGAAACTTTAAAAAAGTGCTACAATTAGTAAAACAAGAAGGACTCAGCTCAGCTTTGCAGTGACACTATACTTAAACTCAGAGTGAACGGAGTATAATAACAGCTAATTCATGTTTTTATCTTTACTTTCCTTGTATTCGTAATGAAAAGCACAGTGTTTACCTCGGGTTAAAGACTTATTTAGTCCCTCGAACTATTGGCGCCCTCACTTCGTTCCGGGCGCCAAACCCCGTCTCGGGACTAAATAAGTTACTTTCACCCCTAGGGTAACAATGTACTATTGTTTCATTTTTGTCGCGGCGGGCGCCTTAGCACGGTAATGGATATAATAGTATTTCCGTGGTCTTAGTACCCGTGATCCACCACTGCTGCACTGCTCGGAGGCCAAGAGAATTTAGGCATGTTGTGAACTTGATACCATCCATCCGCTACCGTCCCGGTGGCCGAGGTTAGGTTATGGGCCGAGTAAGGCCTGAGAGCGCCCTATAGCGTGTGGTGGGCCATCATCATCATCATTAGCCTTTTGTAGTCCACTCCTGGACATAGGTCTCTCCTATTACACGCCACTGAACTCGATCTTCATCTGCTCGCATCCAGCTCCTGCCAGCCATCCCGCGCAAATCATCACTCCACCTTGCCTGAGGATGTCCTACACTACGCAAGGGGGCCGCGGTTCACAAACGGTTGGTGGTAGCCAGTGATCCGTCATCCGTAGCCAGAGTCCAGTAACGATGGATGTGGCAGCAGAGCCGTCCATTTGGTCGTTGCGGGCTCATTGAGAGGTGCCCGTGGCGCAGTTGTGACAGTGGTCAGCGACGATCGCTGTTATAAAGTAACACACGCCGGGTAGGAAATGGTATGGGTGACCACCCCACCGAAATTAAGTGATGTATTTTTCGGGCATCTCCGTGCTTCAGAAGGCACGTTAAGCAGTTGGTCCTGGTTGACTTCGCTAGATGTCAGTCGTTAAGCCTAGTCAGAGGCCTCAGTTCAGCTTGATAACATCTGACTTTAAGGTTGCTGACTAACCTTACACCCCTTCAATAATCTGCACTGAGCCCGCGTGTAAGAGTATGGCTCGTTCCACCTCATGGTTGAGGTGAGGCCTGTCCCAGCAGTGGGACGTATATCTTCGTTGCTAGGTTAGTTGGAAGGGAGAATATTAATTAGATTCAAGGATATTTATTTATTAAGAATGAAAACAGTACTGGCCGAAAAAAAACGCTAGCAAAAAAATAAAAAACAAACTTTATTACAAATTCGAAAAAGGAATAACGATCACAATTGACATTAACGCGAGTGACAGGCGCTTCTCATTGGCTGAACCGCGCTGCGGGGCGAAGAGGGCAACGTCGTGGTAGTTGGAGCTCCAGCCAATCAGCGCCTCGTCTCTGTTCTGCACTCGTAGCCATAGTTCTAGTGGTCTGAAGTACCTGTATCAGAAAATGACAGTTGTTTCGTAAACTGCTTATACAGGGTGAGTTTTTCAAGTGGGCGTGGTAGGCCAAACCCTAAACTATGAGAAACTTCGAAAAATGCTAAAAGGAAGACTCCTGTCGGCATTTATCGAGGCCGTTTTTGGCCAAAACCAAAACTAAAAACAGACTAAAAAAAGAATTCTTAGCCGGGAATCGAACCTGTTGGTTCTGGAAAAAAAAACATCCTGTAATTTAATGCCATTTCGTAGTGTCACTTACAAGAACCAATTTCTGGGTAGTAATTATAAATGGTAAACTAAAGAAAAGGTCTGGTTTCCCTATCTTTTATGTATTACATTGTTGCTTTCACTCACTTGACCAGCGATTCGGGTGATACCCTGTTGGTTTTTCCTTTTGTCATTGTTCTTATTATGTCAGATGCTTGTTTTGAAGATCCTGGCTGCATGATTTCACTGAAAATACAATGATGCTGTTATTCAACTGATAAAAAAGTCTGACAAGTTGAGTGAGCACTGTGACCAACGTTGACAAAGACAAAACTGTCGTTAGTTAGAACAGTTGCCTGGTGTCTTCTTCACGTGATGATGGCTTTCCTCGCCCACGGATGAATTGTATGAAGGTGCCATACTTGTTAGACTGTGCAAGACTGATGCAAGAGCGATGTTGTGACCATGTCACAACATCGCTCTTGCATCGCGACAGTAGGTACTGCGACTAAATCTGAACGCCTCGTGGGTGAGGGCCCGAAAAAAAATGTAACAGCCTAGCTTTGCTTCTTTGCTGAACATAGGTTTCTCGCGTAGATTTCAAACACGGCTAGTTATAGGCAGAGGGTCCTGCTAGATATAGGTAGGTAAAGGATTTGATTTCTTAGGATCCATTGAGGTTGAAACGATGTAGGAATGTTGAACTTAAACTTTCAATCGAACTTAAGGTCCCATTGCAGTGCCGCCCAAAACTTTTGCTTATGTTTTTGTTGAATGAGTGAGTTGTCGTTAGATTTGACTGTCCTACCTCAAAACCCGTCCGGCGTCCCGACTCCTATAGATGTCACACTCGTGCAAGTGTCCCGCATGTCCCGACACTGAGCACAGCTGCTCGAAGATCTGGAACTCCAGGATCGTGGCTAGGAAGTACTTTATGTACTCCTGGAAATCATATACAGGGTGAATTTTTCAAGTTGGTTTGTTAAGTTCGAAACTTTACATAACATAAACGGCCTATATACGTCCCACTGCTGGGCACAGGCCTCACCTCAACTATGAGGTGGAACGAGTCATACTCCAACACGCGGGCTCAGTGCGGATTGTTGGAAGGGTGTAAGGTTAGCAAGCAACCTTAATGTCAGATGTTATCAAACCGCCCTAAGGCCTCTGACTAGGCTTAACGACTGACATCTAGCGACGTCCCGGTTGACGTCACTAGATGGCAGTCGTTAAGCCTGGTACCAACTTCTTAACGTGCCTTCCGAAGCACGGAGATGCCCGAAATACATTTCGGGCATCCATCCCATTTCCGACCCGGCGTGCGTTGCTTTACAACAGCGATCGTCACCGATCACTGTCACAACTGCGCCACAGGCACCTTCAGGTGCAGGCAGGTTCGAAACTTTAGTTAGGGAAAAATGCTGTCTTGAGACCGATTTTGATGAAATCTAAAACTGCATACTTATGTTGGTTAGGGAAAAAAAATCTGCCCTGTATTCTTGAATCATCTCGTGAAGGCACTTATGAGAATTAAGTCTAGAGAGTTACATCAAATGTTGAATTTTCAAAAAAAAAAACCTCCCACGATGTGCTTGTTTGCCATGTCTGTAAAGAAACCTGGATACTTTCATAGGTCTTACCTGATCAGAAACGATGTGATATTTCGACCCAGGGTCAAAATCATTTTCAGTCCGAGGCATTGGAGGAATCACACCCTGAAAAATAATAGGATTTCAAGTTTTCTAAAGTGATATTTACAGCCATCCATAAAATCCGTTAAGCGGCCAAAATCTCCTATTTCACTCATCCCACCTAACCATCCCACCTGGAAGGAAAAAGTGGGGCCTTTTTTTCCCACCCAGGTGTACGATAAGCGTTTTGGACTAAATGTTTGAATGGAAATAGGGTTATTTATATGGAAATTCATTAGAAAGTACAAACCGAGCATGAAGTACCAGGGTAGCAGAAATAGCACCTATTTGATCTAGTAGAAAGAGTAGAGTTTTAAAGTTTCATCTGGGTGAGAAGGGAAGAAAAGGGCCCCACTATTTCCTCCCAGGTTGGATAGCCAGGTGAGATAAGAAGAATAGGGGCATAAATTTGTGTTACATTTATCCCACCTGGGTGGGAAAAAATCCAATCTTCCCACACAGGTGGGATAAGTGGGATAGGCGGCCGAAACTACTATGAATTAAAATTATTATTATGAATTACTCTTGTGTATTTTCTTAGAGTCTGTACTGTCTGAACGAAGAAAGGACAAAAGATATAGAGACTCACTTGGTATCTCAGTTTCATTTGCCACCAACGGTTGTTCATGTTTTGTACTCCATCTTCGAATACTGACCATCGCCACTGAAAAAATAAACAAAAAGTGTTTTACTTATTTATTAAGTAAAGTCAATTTAACTCTACATTTGGTTTTTTAAGTGGGCAAGCAAAGTCAGTACTATTTGTAAAGATTCATTTTTGCTTGATGTTTCTTAATTAAATTATTTTTTTGTCTTTGATGGTTTGCCCCTCATAATTATATATCTATGCTCACGACTATATCCGAAATGGGGTAGAAAGCCACAATTTTACAATAATCACGAAGTAGGTGTATTCGTTTTCTCCCTCGTTTGTATGGAAATAATTCCAAAACATTATATGGCTTAGTTGACTATCACATTCGCGTAAGTTTTTGCGTATTACAGAACGCCTAAACAAAATCTCACTGCAAATTCGCTCGTGCAGAATGCAATAAATGATTGAGTGTTAGATGCCCCAAGTTACGTTCTAAATACTCAAAATTATACTTATTTACAGAACATAAATGGCCTATATACGTCCCACTGCTGGGCACAGGCCTCACCTCAAGTATGAGGTGGAAACAAGCCATACTCCAACACGTGGTCTCAGTGCGGATGTTGGAGGGGTGTAAGGTCAGTGAGCAACCTGAATGTCAGATGTTATCAAGCCGCCCTAAGGCCTCTGACTAGGCTTAACGATTGACATCTATCGACGCCAACCGGGACCAACTGCTTAACGTGCCTTCCGAAGCACGGAGATGCCCAAAATACGGATCACTAAATTTAGTGATTTAGTATACTTACTTGATCAACCATAAACGCAAACGGCAGATATGCCACCTTCTCCAAAGCCATGGTCATCAGGAAATTCATGCTCACTTCATAAGGATCGTGGCTCCTGAAAATTGTTTACAAAAATAAGTGAAAGACTTCACTTTTTCCAAAAGTGCTTCGTGTATATCGACGTAGACAATACTTCCTTAATAATATTGGAAATGCTAAAGTAACTAAAATTTTAATGAATGTTGGTACACAGTTAGATAAAACCGAGGAGAAGGATATAATTATAGTTATTGATTTTTGCAAAAAATAGACCTTAAGAGGTTGAAGAGCAATAACAACAGAATTCCAGGCGAAGCCGCTGGCAGAAGCCAGTATAACGGTAAACAACCAATATTAAACTTACTTATTCTGGTAAAGCCCAACTCTCTGAAGATGTGGCAAGTTGTAGACCGACAAGGAAGCCGCGTTGGCTACTGCTTCGTGGAAAGCTGGAACGGAGAAGAATTAAAATGTTGGTTAATTTGGTGCGCGCTTATAATGTCTGCCTGATATTTTAAACTGTAAGAAAGGAAGAGAAGGAAAAGGAAGAGAAACGGAGAGAAAGGGATAGAAGAGAACGAGGGAAAAAGAGGGGAACGGTGAGCAAGGAAGCGAAAGTAAAAAAGGGGGAAAAGGAAAGACGAGAGATGAGAACTCAAGAGAAGAGATAAAGGAAGATAAGGGACAAGTTAGGAAGAGAACTTAAGAAAAACTGAGGTAGAAAGGACGATGAAGGAAGATAGGTACAGGAAGAGACGAGGAGATCAAGGAAATGAAAGGGAGAAAAGTAAGACGAAGGAAGAAAAAGGAAAAGAAAAGGAGAGATATGAAGACATAGAAAAGAAACTATTTTTACCCGGGTTCGCTCCATCCCTGAAGAGTTGCGGCTGATCGGCATATTGTAGATAATATTGGATGTGCGCCATCTCGTGGTGGGTAGAGATAAGATCTTGCATCGTCACCTCTGTGCACTGCTTTATTCTGAAACAATATACCAATAAAAAAATATAAATACTGTTTCCGTCGTCGTTTTCTCGACTGATGAAAACCTTTCGCACGGAGGGTTAAAATTCGTTTGGCGAGGAACGCTGAACCATTACGTTCAAGATATAGGAAGAAAAAAAGAAAGGAAAAAGCGTATTAATTTAGGACAGCGCCATTCACAAAATAAACTCAAACGAAACAAAATTACTTACAAATAAAGAAAAATACAAGAACTCCACCAGACAGCGGTGTTACATATCCAAAATAAAGAGCACCACACTCAGTGCCTGGACCTGATAGACTCAGGTTTTCAGTGAGCCCAGCTTCAGGAGCGCGGATATTTGCAGCGGTCATCATAATATTTTTACTGCCGTGAGTGTATTGATATACCCCCTTATTCATAAAAACCTAAACAGCTTCAACAACACTTTCACATTTGTATCGCTTTGTCTCTTCAATTTTTGTTGCTGACGCCGTTTGCGAGTAAGTGACAAAAACACGTCAATTGCTTAAACTATGCTTTACCGTTGGGAATAAAGGGGATAGTGTGTAAAATGATGATGTCTACCTATAATCAATCCTGTTGCAGAAGTCCCAAGCGCTGGCCGTGCACTGCACACTTCTCTGAGGAGGCCTCACCAGCATGGAACTTCTCCAGAATTCCGGGGGAGCAGGCTTCAGGCCCAGGGATGTGTAGAACTCTTCTGCCATTTGGAACATTCTGGAAGACAAGATTTTAGGGGAAATTGGTCATTTAGAATATGTAGGTACCTACTTGGTCTTTATTATTATTGTTTATAGAATTTTCCATGCAGTATTTTTACTAAAGATCAGAAAACCAGAAAAAGACATTTGGTCAGCTTGGCATCAGGCAGGAATCGAACCCGCGTCTTTCGCAAACCGGGCGACTGCACCAACCACTGTGCTACCTAGACCATTATTGTCCGGCCACAACAGACCGGCCGAATCGTTCTGGTATATTTTACCCTATAAGCTAGGGTGATTTCATCAATGTTGAGGGCATCCACCTTCAACACTCGGAAGAAATATTATTATGATTCCGATTAAGATGAAAAAAAGCTATGACTATGGCGAATGTGACGTGTGAACAAGATAGTATGATTACTTACTAGAGCGTAAACGAGACGGATACATGTTAAGCAGTGTCGTCTCAAACCGTCGACATTGTCAATGCTTTCGCGAGGTGTTCTAATAGTTCAGATTTCGGCTGCCCCTTTTTATATAATATCATTGGATTCTACTAGAAAATTACAGGTTTTTTTAAGAAATTACTGTAATCTGCCTGTATTCTAGAGCAACTTACCTGAGAGGTGTGAATCCCTGTCGCAGCATTTCTGAGGTGACGTCCACGTTTGGGGACTGGGGGAACGGCATCACCAAGTCCATTATTGACTTCCAGTTCTGAGCCCACATGTTACCTGAAGGAATTGTAGAGGTGATTGAAGCAGGTATTGGTATGATACAGTGAACCAGGAAATACCAGGTAATTCTTACTCTACAGAAAGCCACCTATTGACCTATTGATTTGGGCCAATACTTATAGTGAAGACTGTATGCCTCCATTGCACAGGTACTCGATCACCAGCCGCTCTGGAAATTAATGAGGAAGGCCTATGTTCAGCGGTGGACTCCTTGCTGCTGCTAATGATGATATGAGGCAAATGTTGTCAGTAAAAATGTCATTCGTCGTAAATAAGAGCGCCGTGGTTCATTGGTTAAAGCGCTCTGGCTCGGAACCCGGTAGTCCCGAGATCAAATCTGACCGTAACACACATATTTTGCGTTCACACTACAATTTGCGGCTAACTGGTGATGAAATATACCGATATAAAACCCATGCAACCCGGGATAACGGCATAAAGCTCGCCCCTTAACACGCTGGGTTCAAATTCTATCGGTGTAATGCGGGCTTCTGAATGTTCCGTTCACCATGACGGCAACAATCAGTGTGCCTCTGACTAACCCATTACGGATATGGCCATACGGGTATGTTATGTCATGTTAAAAATGTAATTGCAACGTGGGATGTGATGAAAAACGTAATTTTACATAATGCTCATAAGGAATTAGATTTACCTAACAAATGCGCCGGTATAGGCCCATCAGACCTTACAGTAGTCTCCCCATATCTCTGCACAAGTCGCCTGCGCACATACGTGAACAGCTGCTTGTAAAGTGGCGCCACCTGGTTGTACATCTCCTCGACACTCGCCCTGAAGGAGGGGTCGTCGTATGCTGCACGCATTTGGTCACCAGCGTCTCTGTATCCTGGAAATAAAGCATTCAACGGTAACTACATTGGAAAGTTTATTTTTGTGGGTAGTTTTCTGAATAAATGTGGCGTCCGTGTCACATTTTTTGCCACGGATCTCAACTTAGGGCGTTAGTCGGAGAGAGCAATGTGACATTAGGATTAGGGAACAGGGCACATGCCAGTAGTGGTATCGGGACGAAAAGGTTGAAGGCGAGACGTGTGACACTGTGATTTCTGCGCCAGTTGTTGGGTGAATATCAGGACTGTGGATGATTCTAAGCTGCCTAACGGATTGAAACCACAAAGTTTGAGACCACACAACCCTTCTCTTTACGTTTTCTACAGCTTATACAACGGGTTTTGTTGTAAAAAACTGTGTTTAAGATCCTAACTACTAAGTTTGAGAAGGACACCCCTCTCTTCACGTTAACTACAGCTTATACAACGGGTTTTGTTGTAAATAACTGTGTATATGATGCTAACTACTAAGTTTGAGAAGAGACATCTCTTCACTTTGTTCGTTCTGAAGAACTGGTATGATGCTACCTTGTACTAACGCACCGCTCTCCATCGTCAGGGATTTCATCCTCATACTGTAGAGCCATCGGTCTCATTAAATTAGGATCGTGAGATGCTTGGTTCCTAGGACACTAACATTGTAGAGAGGAGTTTGTCAAGAGGGGTTTGAGGAGGTTTTTAAAGGGTTGGTGACGCGTGAGGGCTTGTTTGTCATCGAAGTATCGTCGTTAGTTTTTACACTACGGCTGTGGCAAACTAGCATGCGGACTGCCTGATGGTGAGCAGTTACTGCAGCCTGTGGACACGTGCAACACCAGGGCCATTACTCGCGCGTTGGCGACTCTGCAAGGACCTTTTCGAACCTAAGTTTCAAGTCAAGTCAAAGTTTCAAGTTTTTTCAAGTTTGTGGACAAAAGATGTGCCCTTACCTTTTGTCAAAGGTAAGTATTGCCTTTTGCTCTATTTGCAAACTCACCTGTCTCCACTGCAGCTTGGTTTGCCAACTGAACGTATCTCATGAACCGGTTCTTCAGCTTAGGTCCTGTCTGATCTCGGTAACTCTTCCATACGTAGAGCAGCTCACTTTCTATTCTGGAATGTGCTGAAAAGTGTTTCAGAAATTAGACAGATTACCACTAATATTTGTTGCAGATAGAAATAGTTATATATTCGATGCTCCCCCTTTTTTCAACCAATAATTTAACACCCGGCGGGGGCTCCATTACAAGTGGAAGGGCAGGGGAAGGGCGGCGGTGTGCGATGACCCCACATCACCGTGCACACCGAAGGGGGTTTTAGCGCAGGTGAGATAAAACTACCCTCGAGATGGGCTGAGACCTCTTCAAAGCGCGCCAGGATTCTTCAGGTTGAGTTCCTGTTGGAGTCCTCAGGAACCGTGGTCACCTGGTCAGTAGAGGGTTACCGGGGGGCTTACTTCGCGGCAGACGAGTCCGAGACACCCCTAAGCTGTACTTTGTCCGGAGGGCAAGATGTGAAACGCATTCTACCTAAACAAGGGAGCATCACGTGAATACATAGCCGAGTAGATACATTAACCCATACCTAGAATCCTAGAAATCTCCGGATCCAGTTGCATATCACAGTAATTTGGAAACTCAGTATTTTCCTGATGTGTCTGGTAATGCTGGTACGGCTGGCTGGCCAGCTGGTACTGGGGCTGGTAGGGTGGCTGGTACTCCTGGGAGAAGCTCGGCATCCTGGGAATGTGGGGGTCGTAAGGTTTCTGGCCGTAGGGACATATCTTGGCTGAGTTGTAGATTTCTTTCATTTCTGTTATTAGTTGCTGTATCTGAAAATGGAAGGTAAAGTCTATATTCTATTGTTTTTTTCACAGATGATAATAGATGACAAGCAGCCTTGAAACGTATTGCTGAGCACAGGTTTCTGCACAACTATGAGGTGAAGCTGCCCATACTCGAACATGCGGTCCCAGTGTGTATTGTTGATTGTGTAAGGTTTGGTGATAAACCTTGACGTAGAAGTTATTCACTACTGAGAACAGAACGTCAACACGTAATCCCTATCAGTCAAACCTATTATCACCACCATCACTGCAGTTCCATGCTGGCAGATGCAAAGACACTTTAAGCAGTTTGGAGTATTGGTGAATTTCGGCTTGAGCGAGTAATGTGTGCGAATGGGTGCCTCCTCCAAACTGTGAGCTACTTACTATCTTGCACGATATCCAAGCAGCTGCGCACGGGATGCCCTGTTGCCGTCAAGGTGTCAGAATACTGGTCTCATCAAACATAAGAATCCCATCAAAGAAAAAAAGAAGAAGACCACCACCACAGGTAACAAACCTCAGAAAACTTCTCGTCCGGCAAAGCTGCCCTGCTGGACTGGACAATCTTCATCAGCTGACGTCTGCCCTGGGCATCCGGTAGCCTCGAGGAGTCGTAAGCAGCTGCCTTCCTCCAGGAAAGCCTCTCAAACTTGGAGCTGAGGGTCAGTTCCTCCAGCATTCTTCGCCGGTTGTATTCTGTGATGTTGGTCACGAACCGCCATTGTGATATGGTTACTCTGAAATTGGGAACACCAAGCTATTTCTTAAAATAGAAAAACCAGAAAAATACATTTGGTTTTGGGTGGTAGGCAGGTTCCGGTTAGCCGAAGACACTGGTTCGAATCTCGCCTAAAGTCAAGACAAAATGTCTTTTTCTAGTAAAGATTATTTGCATTTAGTAATGCCAAAAAGAACTGAAAAAAGTTGTTGTTAGGGAAATTTTGGCTTCCATAGCTTGATTGGGAGGTAGCAATGGCACCTCACGCCATAAGCCCTGTCTCAACCATTCCATTCCCACCAGACGTGTGACCCAGTTAGTTGCCGATCAACTGTCACGACTAAGCCTTACGCTCAACCTCAACCTCACCCTCACTCTCAAACTCAACCTCACCCTCACCCCCACTCTCAACCTCACCCTCACTCTCAAACTCAACCTCAACCTCACCCTCACTCTCAAACTCAACCTCACCCTCACCCTCACTCTCAACCTCACCCTCACTCTCAAACTCAACCTCACCTTCACCCTCACTCTCAACCTCACTCTCACTCTCAAACTCAACCTCACCCTCACCCTCACTCTCAACCTCACTCTCACTCTCAAACTCAACCTCACCCTCACCCTCACTCTCACTCTCACTCTCAAACTCAACCTCACCCTCACCCTCACTCTCAACCTCACTCTCAAACTCAACCTCACCCTCACCCTCACTCTCAACCTCACCCTCACTCTCAAACTCAACCTCACCCTAACTCTCAAGGTTGGTTGGGGGTAAGGACCCACCCTCAACCTCATATTATTCATACACACAGACTAAAAATGGTCACCTGTAGCACATTCCAGAAGCTTCTCGGTCATACTCTCGCAGGAACTGCATTGCTTCTGCTGAATTTGTGTTAACACCCTGTAACAAAGAAATTAGCAACTGCAGTTCATTTATACCTATACGATGATAGTTTTTTAGGCACCAGCGAATGGTTTCCTAATGTGAACTTCACTCTAGGGAAAGTCTTTGACTCATCGGGCTACCTTTTTAGACTTTTTATCCCGCTCCTGTCAAATAATGACCAATGCAATACTCTATTGAAGCAAGAAAAGAAGAGGAGAAATGGGTAGTTTGTCATGCCGTTGACCGTGCTGTGAAAACATCGACCTCACATACTCTAGACTCCTAACAACAGGCGACAATCTGAAAATGGACAGATTTAAATACCACTTATGTTACATAATTAGTGAACAGAATTGACCACCCAATCAGTTTCGATTTCAGCCATTTCCGTCCACCAAAGGTTGTCTGGAAGAGATCTTTTTGTAGCGATAAGACCGCCAGAATGGTACAAATAATTTCCACTTAGTGATGATTGTGTTTTTGTGCAATAATAGTAGATTATTAACCAAGGTGATAAAGCAGTGTCTTCTGTCGGGGGGGGACGATTGAAATCGGGAGCGTAACAAAGGACTCGAGGTTAAAAACTTAAATCACGAGCGAAGCGAGGGATTTAATACGAGTCCTGAGTGTAGCGAGGGATTTAAGTTCACCCAAGACTAAGACAGCTTTATCACCGAGGAAAATACTCTACTTTTCGTACCATTTGAGAGAAAAATATTCATTATTAAACTTTTTCTATTTTATCACATGTAATACTGGCAGGTCATAAATAAAGAATTAAAACTTCATATTCAAATTAGCGCTTGAAAACCTCGGTAAGTATTCCAAATTTAAATCACATTCTCGCCCTAGGGGATGAATGAAATTCAGTACAATTTTCTTTCCCTGTTTCTAACAGATTAAAAATGACTATTGTTATGTCCTCTTTTTGCGGGTTAGAATGTCACTTTTTTTTAGCAAGTGGTACGAAATAGTAGATTATTAACCAAGGGGATAAAGCAGTGTCTTCTGTCGCGGGTGACGATTGAAATCGCGAGCGTAACGAAGGATCGAGTCCTTCGTTACGCTCGCGATTTCAATCGTCACTCCCGAGCGCAGCGAGGGTGTTAATAACTTAAATCACGAGCGAAGCGAGGGATTTAATACGAGTCCTGAGTGTAGCGAGGGATTTAAGTTCACCCAAGACTAAGACAGCTTTATCACCGAGGAAAATACTCTACTTTTCGTACCATTTGCGAAAAAATATTTGTTATTAAACTTTTTCTATTTATCTCTTCGGCTGCCCCCGCTTCGCACGGTAGGATGTTATTATACATAAAAACCTTCCTTTTGAATCACTCTATCTATTGAAAAAACCGCATCGAAATCCGTTGCGTAGTTTCAAAGATTTAAGCATTCAAAGGGACATAGGGACAGAGAAAGCGACTTTGTTTTATTTTATACTATGTCACATATAATACTGGCAGGTCATAAAGAAAGAATTAAAACCTCTTATTCAAATGAGCGCTCGAAAACCTCGGTCAGTATTCCAAATTTGAATCACATTCTCTCCCTAGGGGATGAATGAAATTCAGTACAATTTTCTTTCCCTGTTTTCAACAGATTAAAAATGACTATTGTTATGTTCTCTTTTTGCGGGCTAGAATGTCACTTTTTTGAGCAAGTGATACGAAAAAATTATTCATCTTATTTTCCTAATCTGTTAGCCTCAAGAATATAGTCGTTTAAGTTCTAACACCACGTATGTAATTATTTGGCGGTTTTGACATTTTGATGCCATTCGCTAAAGCATCTAAAGACGCGTCGTTTAGTCCAATAAGAATCTAGGTACGACCAATAGAATCCCTTAAAATAACGAAAAGGTAACAGCATGATAGCCACTATCGTATGGAAACAGTACGTAAGTCAATTCGGTTTTTTGGCTCGCCTAAAAAGTTGCTAAAAATGACATACGTGGTGTTAGAACATAAACGACGATATCGCATTGAGAGCTGAACTTTATATAAAACTAGCTGTCCCAACAGACTTCGTTCTGTTGTCAAACGTTTAGTGTCACGTGACAGGTAGTAACATTTACTAAGAGGAAACTAAAATTGAAATGTTCACTATATTCCAAGCATTTTCTCATGATTCCTCACCTTTTAAACCTTCCCTCGACCATTACAAATATTTCAAAACCAAAATTAGCCAAATCGGTCCAGCCATTCCCGAGTTTTAGCGAGACTAACGAACAGCAATCCATTTTTATCGGTATATAGAGATTGGTTAGATTCGGGACATCTTTCAAAACACAGTTATAAAAGTTGACGAGTATGTCACCAAAATAACGGAAGTCGCAGCCCTTCACTTACTAGAAGTAATTACTCATATCGGCCTAGTTGTTGAACAAACAAAGATGACCTACTGAGGTTGGTAACTTATGCCATATTACTAGGTAATTTAATGGTAGTGGGCTTGGGGCCTGTGGTTTGAACCTTCGGAGATTCTACAAGAGAGAAGGTAAAAAAAACAAAATAAACCTGACACCTGCCCAGCAGTGGGACGTATATAGGCCGTTTATGTATGTACTAGCAGCCTCCCGCGACTTTGTCCGTGTGAACTTAAGTTGAAAAACAAAATATACTTAGGTAATATTTCTTTATAAATTGTAGCCTATGTGTGATTCAGATGTAAATGCTGCATTATTGTAGAGTTTCAATAAAATCCATTCAGTAGTTTTGCACAGGCCTCACCTCAACTATGAAGTGGAACGAGCCATACTCCAACACTCGGACTCAGTGCGGATTGTGGGAGGGGTGTGAGTTTAGTGAGCAACCTTAATGTCAGATGTTATCAAGCCGCCCTAAAGCCTCAGACATGGCTTAACGACCGACAGGTCAGTCAGCAGGGCTAACGTGCCTTCCGAAGCACGGAGATGCACGAAAAATGCATCATTTCGGTAGGGGTGATCACCCATCACATTTCCACGGCCCATGTTGTTTTTCAACGGAGATCGTTGCCGATACACTGTCACAACTAATGAAATTAATAAATCAAGCCAACTCAACTTACCACTCAAAGTATCATACCACTATACTCAAAGACTCCGTGACCCAGTTTTAACCACTCTAGCTGGGGTGGAATATTGACTTAGACACTTTTTGTGTTTATTGTACAATTTGCTAACTCTCCCCAAGTTAAAAATGGTTGGAAATAGAAAAGGTTCATAACACGGATAAAAACCCCAAGCAACCCGGATAACGTCGATAGGCTCGCCCCTTACTGTGTTGATTCTCTCGGTGAAATGTGAGCTTCTGAACGTTCCGTTCACCTTGACGGCAACAATCAGTGTGCCTCTGACTACCTACCCCATTTGGGATATGGCTGTGAGGATATAATATATGTAGTCGCTCGATTTATGTTATTTTTAGCAACTGGCTTACATTTTGGTGACCACAAACGTCGAATCGAATTGTTTTCGCGCTTCATACTCAGTACTCAGTTATGTAAGTGCCAGACCGAAGACAATGTCTATTATGTTTTCTCTTTCATTATGTTCATTAGTGCGTGCCGTATGATCGGCTTTAGCTGGTAAACGAGGGGCCAAGCTCAAAGTCTTGCCCCCTTATTCATAAAAACGAACGCAACGCTATAGCATAGTTTAAGCAATTGACGTGTTGTGTCACTAATTCGCAAATGGCGGCAGCAACAAAAATGACAGTGACAAAGCGATACAAAAGTTAAAGTGTTGTTGAAGAGCTGTTTAAGTTTTTATGAATAAGGGGTTGGACCATAAAGACCGTTTTTCTTTACATAAACGGCCTATATTCGTCCCACTACTGGGCACAGACCTCACCTCAACTATGAGGTGGCGCAAGCCATACTCAACAGGCGGGCTCAGTGTGGATTGTTGGAGGGCCCGAGAGGTGTAAGGTCAATGAGAAAACTTAATGTCAGATGTTATCAAGCCATCTGACTAGGCTTAACAACTGACTTCTAGCGACGTCAACCGAAACCGACTGCTTAAAGTGCCTTCCGAAGCACGGAGGTGCCCGAAAAACATCACTTAATTTCGGTCATAATGGTCACCCATCCCATTTTCGCAAAACGCGTGTTGCTTTAGAGCTGCGATCGTTGTCGCTCCACTGTCACAACTGCGCCACGGGCACTCTCATTCGACGTTTTTCTTTACTCGTAGTTTTTTCTGTCTCTTAATTCTGTATTTTTTTAAAAAGTATCATGCTGGTATGTTTTGCCAACTGATTTGGTGCTTAGGTAGACTCCTTGCTAACAGCCTTTCGAAAATCGTCGCCATACCTAGCCGGAGGGCGAGACGTGACGTGGTCTCCACTCAAGAACACCAACCTTTATCGGTTTTAACCTCTAAAGTTCTAACCGTCTCCCCGCACATGCCACAAAAAGCCGCTACTGGCATAACTCCTGAGTTTTCATACATTTTAAGTGGACTTGCCGCTAACGGTGAAGCCGGTGGCCGCCACACGCTACAAACTTTAGGAATACACCGGTGGCGGCGTTTTATGGCCCGTGAGCTGGTACGCTTAGCGTTTAGGGTGGCAAATGTGGCCATCCAATGGCTACTTCAGCTTACTTATTCTGAGCGCTATGTCGACAATCTTAGTTCTCTTTTTGTCTCACAAACCTGACATAAAGTGTGTATGTAGCAACATCTTCCTCGCCACATAGGAACTAAAATCCTGAATCACGCTACCAACATTATTCAAGCGACTGAAAATAGATACAAGAACCCGATCATAAGCAGTAGCCCACCAGTCAGAACACTCGTCTGGTCGGAGAATCCTTCCTTTTCTTTGGTGAATGAGGAACTTATCTCTCTGTTCCTGATTTGCCAAAATATGTATAACTCACTTATGTCAGATTTGTAGTACAAAAAGAGACAGGTAGTAGTTGCCTTATCAATAAATTGACTAATTTCAAAGCCCTCTTCTGCCCAACTGACGAGATGTAATGTTTACCAGTAAGAACCTATTTGATTCGCCAATTCTTTTGCAGGTAATATCTACTCAACATTATCCCGTTCGCAACTAAGTTAGTCACTTATTTTGTGGAAACAATGATATTGTAATAAGAAAAGGTATCCAGATAGGCTATATTAGCACTGATGCGAAGATGAAAATTTACCCCTGGCGTAGGTATTTAAATAATTTGACCATGTGATTACTTACTAGAGCCTAAACGAGACAGATAGATACATGTTCTGCAGTGTCGTCTCAAACTGTCAACATTGTCAATGCTTTGCTCAGGTGCACGATGGTTCTGATTTCAGGTGACACTTTTTTAGCAAGTATCTAACCTATCTGCCTTTTATTCATCATAATATCATCATGTAGAAATACCACCATCACCTACATCGCAGTGCGTCTTGGCGTAAACAATTATTGTTAGAAATCGTGACAGAAGCAATATTGTCACGCCAATTAGACGATATTTTATAAAATGACAGGATGTCCTCCATAACTGGCTCAAGATGCTCAACCTGTCTTGGACATGGTGACCTTCGTGTTTCATCTCAAGCAAGACCGCAAGACACAGGATGGAAGTAATTGCGTCTTTGTGTTGATCAAAACAGCTTAAATCATTGTAATAGATTTTTTCATTGTGGTCTTCAAGATGATTTCACTGCACCTGATGGGAAGCAGTCGTGAGGTCCAGATATGGGGTTGAAAAGTACAAAAATAACAACAAGAACAAGACAAGTAGAATTGTTGTTTTCTACAGAATTCCAGACAGTTTGTGGGGAAGGGCAACAACAGAGCAGGGCAGGGCAGCAGCACCGGTGACTAGGCACCACAACACAGGTGGTGCAACGAATTGGAGGTCTTTGCAAAGGACTGGTCTGAAAAGACCCAAGACAAAGAGACATGGAAGGGCGGAAGGCAGGTCTTTTAGATCCTATCAGGGGTTTAACTCCAGGGATCTGCTAACCACTCTTACAACACAACAATGAACTAGCATGTTGGAGCAGCCTACGTTACTTACATTTGAGGAGTTGAGAGCACACCCGCTGTTGGAAAAGCTGTAAAGCCACAAAGTGGACTCACAGGTACCTAATGGAATAAAAAAACGTGTGTTAGGGGATGGCTCGCAATACCTCGTTGATTTCTGCCGATAACCAGCAAACTTGGCTTTTTCTCCAGTTAAAATCTTCATGAAACTTTTGTAAGTTTATAACAACAAGGCTATTTAAGATTGTAAATCTCTGATGCCTTGAATATTGTCATGCAACCGTTCCACGCTGTAGTCACTAAACATTATAATATGCGACATTTTGAAAAGGTAACCTTCACGGTGTGAGATTACTTAGAATTTTCCGTGCAATCACGACCCTCGCTTAAAATCGTGACGACGTTATTACAAGACAGATCTGGTTTATTTATTGTCTTAAAATACTCTAAATAGGATGAAACAGCGCTAACAACAGAAAGATTGACGCACAGGTTTCTCTCACAAATTCAAAGGAAGCTTCCAGTTTTGGCATCCTGCAGTGAGTTGACGCACAGTTTCAACGTCCCATAAATTCGAAGGAAGATGTCAGTTTTGGCATTCTGCAGTGAGATTCTTCAACACAAAAAAAGTTTATAACTTTGCGATTGTTATCGTTTGATTAAAAATAACGGCGAGTATTATTTTCGAACAAATAAGGGAGACTCATTATACAAATTTAAGTGAGCGTGCAAGAATTGCTACTATCGCTAGGCTGACGAGCCAAGCTGTAGTAGCAAACCATAAATTAGCTACCGAGCAATGGGTAATAAAATACTTACAACTTTTTTTATAGTGATCTTCAAGAAGACCTCACTCCACCTGATGGGAAGCAGCTGTGAGCTCCAGATATGGGGTTGACAAGCACAGTAATGGAGAACTACTTTACTTTACAGTAATCGCTATATTCGGCAAATGTCTAGTTACAAGTTATAACCATTTTTTTAGCTAGCTTGTACAGTAAACGGCTTATCAGGCTACCTATTTCCAATTTTATCTTGCTTTTGGCAGTTTATTACATCTAGGTGGCCATACAGAAAGAATTAATTTTACAATATTATAATTTTATAACCCAACTTTACAATATTTTTCAGCAGCTTTCAGCCACGCAACAATTTCAGCTTGAAGAGAACATTTTAGTCTAGTAGGTGAAGAGTCTTTCAGAAAAAGGACGAGACTCAGTCCCACATCTCAAAGAAATCGCATACTGTGGAGGCATATACTTTCCCCACGAATGCCATGAACATCACTCCCAGGAAAATTATAAAGCCTGGTTAATGACCTCTATTGGGATGACAGCCACCATGGATCAGCAATGGTCGCAGTGGTCTATAATAATAAAGTCTCCTGGTCAATTACCACCACAGTGGCTAATCTCAACGAGATCAACCAGGTACGCTGAAGATAGCAATACACAGGTGCACTCTCTTTCCCATCACTTTTTTATGACCCGATGGGACGACAGGAGAAAGGTAAGGCGCAGGACCGACTTTTTGAATGGCGACAGCATGTGATCTTGCTTTGTGGACACCAGGTGATCAGCCTCCTTCATCTCTTTCTATTTGTGTTGTCGAAACAACAACAAAAGTAGAACATGTTGTTGGTTCGAGCGGGATTCGAACTCACGACCTCTGGGTTGAGTGTCCAACTCTCTAACCGCTTAACCACAGAGGCAGTCCAAGTGGTATATCTGGCAGATGACTTGATAACATAAATAAAGAGCAGATCGTTGGTCCACCTTGTGGAGGGCCTGCCCACGGAACATCGTCCGGTACGCGGTCATCATTCCAGAACCTTTCTGCCCCAACCAATGATGTTATAATAAAAATACGGAGATAGGTTACTTGTGCCAAAAAAGTGGCACCCGAAATCAGGACTTACGACCACCTGAGCAAAGCATTGACAGTTTGCAACAACACTGAGCAACATGTATCTGTCTTGTTTACGCTCTAGTAATCTTGCTATCTTGTACACACGGTCAAATCATAGGTAAGTACGCCAGGGGACAATTTTTGAGTTCTCGTCAGTACTGTCATAACGTATCTAAGCCTTTTTTATGCTGCGGTTCTCTATGCTGTGTCCCGCCCACTGCACTTCAACTACTTTCAACTTCTGGTCAAGCGGGAAGCCGCTGGATGCGGACAGCGTAGGACCGATCGTTGTGGAGATCCTTGGGGGAGGCCTATGCCCAGCAGTGGGCGTCGTTCGGCTGATATGATGATGATGATATAAATAAAGAAACATAGGTAATAAATAGCTCTACATTCTGCACAAATATACATAATTTTCTCGATCGTTATCATGAGCGTGTCCACCCATGCAAAGCTGACTGTATCTTAATGTTTAAGCAGGAACGCTTTCATAGAGAATTAGTAGTTGTGCCGGCCAGATTCGAACTCCAGGCCATCCGGGTTTGAACACTGTTTACCCACCGGGCCATATCCCTTGTCCAGAAAAAAGTAGAGCGCAAAACTTTGTGTGATCTTAGGGATACCAACATAAAGAAAAAAATAAAATTTCTGGGGTGAGGGTCGGGTGACAATTACTTAAAAAAACTTAAAATATGATTAGTGATGACGGAGCCTGAGCGTCTGATTCGCTAGAATGTTTCGTGTTGTGTCAATTTTTAACCGATTTCATTAGAAACGTCTTACCTACTAGGAGAAAAACATCTTATCCACCATCGCGAAAAGTCGTTATAATAAAAATCATACCTACATAATTGGCATAGATAAACATAATTGCTGTTATTTAAGAAAGACTTACCATTCTGAAATAGTCTTGCGAGATCACATACCGTGTGCAGAAAGCAAAGAATAGTATCTGCACCGCTGCAGCCCATCTTCCGGCGTCCATTTTAAAAAAAACAACTGTCAATACATCAAACTCAACACTTAATCCATTTGATTTCAAACTAACTTTCCACTCACTGTACGAGTAACAGCTGTTAACCCATTATAAAATTTACACATTGAACTGCTTTACTTTAATTTATTCATCCAATTTGAATTTTAATGCATTAAAGTTACGCAATTGATTACGCGCTGTGATTTCGGCAGGAATTTTGGCTGCTCTAACTTTTTAATTGTCCACAAAGGAGTTTGAGTTCTGCAATGATTAAAAGAGTTTGGTTGAGAGCAGTTTTAGCATGTTTTTGGTAGTTTTTAGTAGGAATGGGCTAGATAACTGAACGCGGGGCTTTCTTGTCGCCGACTGGGGCAAATTTCCGTAGCATTGTTTTCTGCATGGTTTGATGAGCACGAGTGCGTTGCAAGGGTGGGGCTCGTGCCAAGACCAGATCTGTCTTGAGATATATCCTGTTTATGAGTAATCATACAGCGCCAGAGATGGCGCCACTGCCATGTAAACATTAGCTCCGCAATTAAAGTCTTTTAAAAATAGATAATGCTAATATTTCGATAATTGATCACCTGAATTAGTATCAGGGCAGTGCAAATTACAAGAGATAACGTTTGTGTAGTGAAAGGTGTAGGTTTCGCTGAGTTATGTGAAAAATAAACATCGAGTGCAACTAAAGTTATTGCTTAATAAAAAAGGACTAAAATTGTGTAATAAACAATACTAACAATTTGCGTGACCCTACCCAATCAACATTAACATTATTCCAGTAAAAACAGTGATTCAAAGTGTTAAAATAAGTGTTTGTGTTGAAAATTCAAGTTGGCGTCCCCATTGTTTCGAATTTTAAAACTCTAAACGATTTCCCGCAACGACTTTAAACAAGGAACATGTCAAAGACTATTTCGTAGCTCTGTTTAAGTAGCGCACGGCCTGGACGGTATGACACCGTTATCGATTTTTTATGAATCAGAAGTCGCTGGTTCAAATCTGAGAATTGATTATTCTTTTAGTTTTCCCTTTTTGTCATTTTATTCTATCTTATTTGTGAAGAATAAGGGCCGGCGCCCACTATCGGCATCGGCACGCTTCAGGCTTTTAAGGTGGCAAATAGTAATATACTCTAATTTAATGGCAATAAAGTAGAAAATGCCGAAACAGAAACAGAACAAATGCATTTTGTTTTTACGAGAACACATCACGGAAATTTCTACTTTATTGCTCTAACGTTAAAGTATATTGCTATTTGCCACCTTAAAATCCTGAAGCGTGCCGATGCCGATAGTGGGCGCCGGCCCTAATTGATTTTATGAACAGTATCACGATGTTTTGTATGAAAAACTGAAAAGAACAATTTTTTAAGAAGCGTCTTGAAGATTACTCAAGTGACGTCGAAGCCACATTACGTTCGCCGTAGCTACGCGTGCAGGCGAATCTCACGGTTAAGCGGTGCGTATAGGCACCAAAATCACGAGCACTTACTGTCGCGTCGTCGCTCGCGACACTACGCATGCGCGGTGTGAAATTGCCACAGAGCAAAAACATTGCAGGTGTTTAGAACTCTTTTGAATTTGAATCTGAGAGATTAGAAAAGTTGGACTTAATAATAATATAACTTATTTACGAAGAAACAATGAACAAAAATAACACAAGTGGTGTTATTTGTGCTCAATGCAAACAAAAAATTAAAAGTAAACATTTTCTTAGATGTTCTCGATGTTGTCTGACATATGACCTCGCATGTGCAAATAAGGAAAAATTGTATGATCTAATGGACAAAGACAGAAAAGCTAAGTGGGTATGCGCCAAATGCAGTCGAAATTTGGTTAGACCTATTCAAAAGAAAACGTGTACTCCGTTAGCTCAAAAAATGGAATCGACTACAAAAAAGGTCACAACATCATTTAAGAAACCAGATAAAAGTCCTAAGATAGCACATAGCGCAAACTGTTCCTGTTGCACTCCAGTATCAACTATTCAAGCCGATTTACTGAGTTCCCCTTCGCATCACAACGTCACTCAGCGAAGGAAGCAAACAACAATAAACATTTGCACCAGTAACTCATTCGACTCCCTACAAACAGATTTTGAAGATTGTGATGTTGAAGACATTTTTAGCGACACACCTAATAAATTAAATAGAAGTTGTCCAGAAATTGTAGTTAGAAGTCATTTAGACTATGAAACGTTGCAGGTGAAGCTGGATAATCTGGAAGAAAAATATGTCTCTGCTGAGAACCAAATAGAACTCCTGCAATCCGAGAATTTTAGCCTGAAGAAAAAGATTGAGGAATACAAATTAAAAATATGCAACCTATCCTCCAAATATCAAAATATAGAACATTCATCAGTCTCAAAAAATAAATCAGAATCTACAACGGTACCAGCACAAACAAATAAAAAGAAGAGGTCGACTCCGTTAAAAATTCAACAAAATATTGATGTAGACGTGGCGAACGCGTACGCCTTCTCGTCATCGAACAAGACACAAGATATGATGGAAACAAATCCTGAAGATACTATGGCTACTCCAGCAGAAATATCTCAAGACGAAAATATAAATAGTTCTCGACAAGCGAAGAGACTTACTATCCTAAGTACAAATACTAAAAACGCAATACTAAAATCAGCTCTTGACACATTTGAAGATGAATATCAACTCTACCATCATATTACGCCCCACTACGGTGTTATGAACGTGTTGAATAATTTGAGTGAAAAAACAAAGACATTTACAAAAAATGACTATTGTGTGATAATGATAGGTGAAAGAGATTTTGAGACTTCACAAAATTATAATGATTTAGTTAAAAACATTAGAGAAATGCTTGTAAATGTAAAACATACTAATATAATAATATGTGTCCCCACATATAAATGTGGAAGATTTTCGCAGCTCTTTAACCAAAGAATAGAAACATTCAACAGGTTTTTCTATTACGATGTACAGAAACACGAACATGCATTTGTGCTTGATTCAAATCTAAATCTCACTTATGACTACAAAATGTTTGGTGGTCTACATGGTACCATTAACAACAAAGGCATGAAAAATGTATTATTCAACCTCAAAAACCTGACTAAGGAAATAGATCTGTATAACCGCGTTAATAGCTATATTGAACCTAGTTTCACTGCTGCAGAAAGTAATTTTTTTCGTCCCTAAAGTAGAAAAGAGAATGTTCAGAATATTACATCAAAATATAGCTAGTGTTATGTCAAAGAAGGATATAATAGAATTAATGTTAGCAGATCTCAAAGATTTAAATAATACACCTGATGTGATATGTCTCACTGAAACTTTCTTAAAGGCTGGTAATGAAAATAGTTTCAAACTGCTTGATTATGATCTGGCCGCCTATTTTAGTAGGGAAAATAAAAGAGGAGGTGTCTGTATACTTGCTAAAAAAGGTATTGTATTTAAAAAGAACGCATCAGTAGCTAAACATGCGATAATTAAGAACTTTGAGTGTTGTGCTATAGAGATACCAACTAACAATCTTATAATTATGTGTCTGTATCGAACTCCTACATCTAATGTCATTGCTTTTTTGAACACACTCGATACCGTACTTCATGAACTAAACAAATGTAGGAAAAAGAAAGTAGTTATTGTAGGTGATTTTAATGTTAATATCCTCAAGTCCGATAAAACATCTAGTGCTTTGAGAGATTTAGCTAAAAACTATAATTTGCAATTTCACATAAATGAGCCAACTCGTAGGCTTTCTTGCATAGATCTAATATTAAGTAATATTGAGGATGCCCTTGGGTCAGTTTTACCTTTGGGACTGTCAGACCACGAGACAGCTCAAATGCTAAAAATCCATGTAGAAGATAAAGACGACAACCCTAAACTTATTTTTGAGCATAGAAGAGACTATAGCGAGGATAACATAAAACTGTTTCGTGATCACATTAGTAGATTATCTTTTGATGAAGTCTACAAAGAGGATGACCTCGAAAAGTCTTATGATGTATTCCATAATCTATTACTAATGTTTTACAACTTGTGCTTCCCAAAGCTAAAAAGAAAAGTACGAAATAACAGCTCCGGAAATAGTTGGATTACAGTTGGTCTCAAAAAAAGCTGTAAAACCAAACGATCTCTAAGAATTGGATATTATAGATATAAAACTACAACCTCAAAAGTGAACTATTTAAAATATTCCAAAATTCTCAAGAAATGTATTTACCAAGCGCAAAAAAATAAAAACAGTAAATTTATTAAAAATAGTAGCAACAAATGCAGGGCCTCATGGCAAGTTATTAAAAACCAAGAATGCAACAGAAATAACAAAGGGATAGAACAAATTAAAGTTAACAAAGAGACAATACATGACCCGGAACAAATAGCTAGTATATTTAATACATATTTTATTGATTCGTCACATAAAGCAGTACAAGGTGAATCTTCAAGTAAATATAATAGACGAACAGAAGCAAATAAATCAGGTTGTTCAATGTATCTTAATCCGTTTTCTGAGGATGAAATTAAGAAAATAATTATTTCTTTAAAAAACACGAACTCTGAAGGCCATGATGAAATATGCACTAAGGTAATCAAAAGTTGCGTCAATGAATTATCGCCTATATTAACTCACCTTATAAATTTATCTTTTCAAAATGGAAAATATCCCCAACGATTGAAACTTTCAGTTGTTAAACCGCTACACAAAAAAGGCAGCAAAACTGACATTTGTAATTACAGGCCTATAACTCTTATACCAATAATAGCGAAGATTTTTGAGAAATGTATGTTTACTAGACTCATGCACTTTTGTACGTCTCTCAACTTGATTAATAATGATCAATATGGGTTTCAGAAGCAAAAATCAACTAATCTTGCCATATTTGCACTATTTCAAGAGGTTTTGATTAACGTTGACATGAAAAAGATGACTACAGTTTTGTTTCTAGATATGGCAAAGGCGTTTGATCGCGTTGATCATGACATCTTGTTACGTAAATTAGAGTTTTTGGGAATAAGAGGTCTCCCTCTCCAATGGCTAGAGTCATACTTGCGTGACAGACAGCAATATGTGTCAATATCCATGACAAACGAGAAAAACACTATTAAAAAATATACATCTAAATATTTGTATAATAAATTTGGAGTTCCGCAAGGTAGTGTGCTTGGGCCACTCCTTTTCTTGCTATACATCAATGACATTATGAATATTACGCCGCATAGAACTATATTATTTGCTGATGATGTATCGATAGTAGTAACAACTAATTTGAATGAAGGGATAACCCAACATGAAACTGAAATTAATAAAACGTTAAATTGCTTTATTGAATGGCTTGAAATGCATAACTTAAAAATTAATTTAGTAAAAACGAACTTTTTGCAATTCAACAAGCTCAAAAATAATAATTTAAATATATCATACAAAGGTACACATATTGAATCAGCAGATAATATAAAATTTTTAGGATTACAGATTGATAAGGATATAAATTGGAAACCACAAGTTGAACAAGCATGTGACAAAGTGAATCGCTTTGTCTATGTTATAAGTAGACTCCGTCATGTAACGGACCGTAGTACAGTCCTTGCCGCCTATCACGCATATGTCGTCTCTGTATTACGGTATGGATTATTATTCTGGGGAAATAGTGTTAATGTTCAGAAAGCGTTTGTAGCCCAGAAAAAATGCGTGCGTGCAATCATTGGCATACCACCCTACCAGACATGTAAACCACTTTTTAGAGAACTGAAACTTTTAACATTGCCAAGCCTTTACATTTTTGAAATAGCAAAATTTGTCAAAATGAATCAAAGACTGTTTGATAGGGCTGGTGACATTAATCCTCGTAATAAAAGAAATCCAGATAGATTAGTCCTAAAATTTGCACCCAGAACCACTTTATATATGAAGAATTGCTTAAATATGTGTATAAAAATCTATAACAAAATTCCAGACACCTTAAAATCACTGAACCCTCCCTTATTTTATAAAAAATTACATTTATGGCTTCTAGATAAGAATTTTTATAGCGTTGGAGAGCTTATTAAATAAGTTATTAAAATTATTAAACATTTTACATGCCATATATTTGGCGAAACATGTGAAACTACCATATTTTATGTAACTGTTACCATCATTTTATGTACCGTGTTTCCTGTAAATAAAGATTATTATTATTATTATTATTATTTTATAATTTAATTGGAAACGGGAGTTTTTGAAGAGGGGTCCCGCTTTAAATTGGACGGCAATCATCAGGCAAGTGTAGAGGGACTACAAACAGTGTGTAGATTTGTTTTCTATTTTCCGTAGAATCTTGTACAAATATTATTCTGGGGAATAAAATCGAAGACGGAAATGTTCAATATAAATCTGACATTGTCCTTCACTGCTGAGACAAAAAATAACTTGCACATGTTTAGAGGTGTGATGCTCGTAGCTATAGTATGTTCCCGTTAAGAATGCAGTCATTTTTTAAATTTAATTCCGTTACACACAGGAAACTCAAGTACAAGACGTTGCGTTTGAAAGAATGAGTTCATGTGGGCACTGTGAACTTTTCTTTCTAATTATTAGGAACGATTTGATTGGTGAGGAGGCGTGCTAGGTCGAAGGACTAGAATGAAATCACTGTATTCTTATCGTGAACGGACTATAGTTTAGTTTGAAGTTTTTCAGTTTGATGTCTTTGTGTTTTGTCATAAAAGTCCTAATTTTTTCATCTAATTCAAAAGAGACCACATTCATCTCATGTGTGACCGGCTCTTCGCGTCGCGGAGTCGCGTGCGCATCTACGACAATTTGACCACAGATTATACGAACAGAATGGACATTTCTTAGTTCGAACAATTAAGTATACTTCTTAGTGGTGCCCGGGGCCAAGTTGTGACAGTTGATAGGCATTAGCATTTCAGATATTTGGCATTTTTATCAAAAAAATAATAATACTGAAATTAATGTTTTCTGATATTTACGCGAACACTATACCTACATCGAAATAAAACAACTTTACGGATTCTACTCGCGGTCTTATATTTTCCTTCATTTTCTAACCCGACGTTTCGACTACTTTACAGCAGCCGTGATCACGGGATGACAAAGATGTGAACATGGGCAAGATGTTCACACAACCCTTTCTCTAGTCTAAATTCACCTTTAGTGTCGCGACACACATGCTATCCCACTCTTCCGTATACGCCTGTCTCCCAGACCGTAAACATATTCAACAATGGCTGCTTTTTGGAGCGTGACTTCGTCTTACGTTACACATTATCCTTTTGCTACCCTGGAAAAAAGATGGCGCCGCAACTACTTTGGTTGCCTGGAGAATGCAACGATGGTGGACAGGTTATAGAGTAACATAACATAAACTGCCTACATAAACATAAACGGCCTATATACGTCCCACTGATGGGCACAGGCCCCACCTCAACTATGAGGTGGAATGAGCCATACTCCAACACGCGGGCTCAGTGCGGATTGTTGGAGGGGTATAAGGTTAGTAAGCAACCTTAATGTCAGATGTTATCAAGCCGCCCTAGGGCCTCTGACTAGGCTTAACGACTGACATCTAGCGACGTCAACCGGGACTAAGACGTCACTAAGACGCCCGGAAAAATACTTCCCTCAATTTCGGTAGGGGTGGTAACCCATCCCATTTCCGACCGACCGAATACACGCTACAAGTCCATTGGACCTGTTTTTGGGTGGCCACTTATGGCGACGCATGCCTGTGTATAGAAATCTGTTTATTTG
Organism: Udea ferrugalis; assembly: GCA_950022985.1. Classification (NCBI taxonomy): domain Eukaryota; kingdom Metazoa; phylum Arthropoda; class Insecta; order Lepidoptera; family Crambidae; genus Udea; species Udea ferrugalis. Next base: position 7,152,142 of record OX465543.1, read on the forward strand.
TTTATCGGGAGTCGCTTTAGTTAGGCTATCTCGCGTATCGAAGATTTGCGTAGGATTGTGTACAAAGCGGCTACATTTAAGTGTTCCAAAACTAGTTTATTGCTAAAGATCTGAAAACCAGAAAAAAACAATTGGTCGTCTTGGCATCAGGCAGGAATCGAACCAGCATCTTTCGCAAACCGGGCGACTGCACTAACCACTGTGCTACCGAGACCATAAACAGACCGGGCGAATCTGTCTGGTAATTTTTACCCTATGAGCTAGGGTGATCTCATCAATGTTAAAGGCATCCACCAGCAACAAAAGAAAAAGAATGCGGGTTCGATTCCTGCCTGATGCCAAGACGATCAAATGTCTTTTTCTGGTTTTCAGATCTTAAATAATAACCATAGTTTATTGCTCTCAATGTTTAATTCTCTTTATATTTAACATATACAATTTATTTAGCAACTTTTACACAACTTTGGAATGCATCTTACAAAAAAAAGATTTAAAATACTAATTTCAGTACATAGGTAAAATATAAGGTCTTAAACTAATATCTAAGCATACATGCTTTAATCATAGTTTCTTGGAATAGAATAATCTGAAATTATAGCTATTTTAAATTATACATAGATAAATATTGTTATTAAATTATATTTTAAACATTTTTAGGGAAGCTGGTACATACAATAAACTCATTTCACTGTATATTCATGTCTTGAGCCCCAGGCTCGTTTCAAATACCATTTGGACAGGAGATAGCCAAAATCTAGATTAAAAACAGTATATTGCTAGTTTGAAATGTCTATATTTGTTTTAAAACTGGAATTTTGTTGAGAGCTGTCTTCTACTTTGTCTTTATCATTAACAATGTTATTATATTTCTTCCTTGAAGTATCAATGTTGTGTCTCCTTTTCATATGTTTTTTAAAGTTAGAGCCATTAGTAAACTCTCTTTGACAGTAAATACAGTTGTATGGTTTTGCACCAGTGTGTTGTCTTAAATGCAAGTTCAATCTTGTTTTAAATCTAAAAGTTTTGTTACAATATTCACAAATGTAAGGCATTAAGTCCGTGTGGACGATGGAATGAGATTTCAAATGACGTTTTACCCGGAAACTTTTGCCGCATTGTTCACAGACAAACGGTTTAGCTCCAGAGTGAAGACTTATATGGGATTGGAGATTGCCCCTGGCTCTGAAAGTCATTGGACAATATTCACATTTATAGGGTTTTGTTGCTTCATGGGTAGTCATGTGTGTACTCAAAGTACCTTTTGTAAAGAACATTTTACCACAGATATGACACGAAAAGTCTCTACTGCGTTCGCTGTGAACTAATCTATGTTGCATAAGGTTACTTCGTGATTTGAACTCTTTATTGCAATCGTGACACTTCAAATCAGTTTCAAAATTCTCTTTCTTTACTATACGCTTCTTCAAACCTTTAGAATATATTACAATGTGGTCTTCCAATTGTTCATGGCTTTCAAAAGCTGCTCCACAGGTTCCGCACATCAACAGTAATGCATCTCGGTGAACAAGGCTGCTATGTTTCTTTGCATATGCTGACCTGTTGAACCGTTTGTTACAAAACTCACAGCAGTATTTCAATTGTTTCTTATGCAGACGTACATGGTTTACAAAACTTCGAAAACTAGTGATAACTTTGCTACAGTCGGAACACTTGAAAGAACAGCAGCAAGTGTGTATTTGTAACGCATGGAGTCGTAACGATGCTATATTCTTGCACTGGGCATCGCATATTGCACAGCGACACATGTAATCATCCCACGTTAGTGATTTTGCATCAGATGTATTCGTTTCAGAGATAGAATGGCGTTTCTTTTTCTTTTTTTTCCTCACTGCTAAGCCTAGAGGTAAATCACTATCCGTAGAATCAAAAGCGTCGCCATGTAATTCTATATCATGTAATTCGACATCAGTGTCACCAGTTTCAGTCTTCACTAAAGAGTAATCTACATCAATGATTGTATTTGGGTCTACAGTGATAATATGCGCAATTTCAGTAGGATTTTCGTCTTTGACCTCTAGCTTCGGGTCTTGGAAGTCTTCCCAGTCTTCATCAACAGGTTTTCCAGGGCTTTCGAGCTTAATTTCATCAGAGGAAGGCGCTTCTGTTTTCTTCGAAAATATCTTTAACAATGTACTCTGTGCTGTTCTAACGTTGTGCAAAAACGACCAAGTTCGTTCTAGAAGGTCGAAACAAGAGAAGCAGATGGTCGTAGGCAGTATATTAGAGGAAATATCTACATTGATCCACTGCATTTTTTGGGTGATCTTCGAGTTGACACCAGCATCATCATCAGCTGTTATTAGCTGTTCTGTCGGCGTGGGCTCCGCACAGAGACGGCAGTAACCATCGTCTTGGTCAGACATTGTATTTTAACTCACTTTTAGCGTATTTGTTTCATTAATAAGAAGTTAGAACGTAAAAAACGCAACTGGAAAATGCATTCGCCTGATAAACAAATTTTGACGTTTGGACGCTTTAGTTAGTGTTGCCATAAAACACCTTTTCAATTACTACTACTAGAAAATTAAGCGACAAAATAATCGTTCATAATAAATAAATCAATTGAATTATCAAGCTTTTGAAATTAATTTAATGACAGAATATGCAATAGATCATTTTCATTAAACTGAGCGTGAATAACTAACAGACAAGAAGCGCCACCTCTGTGTTGAAGATTGAAACATAAAATATAGTCATAGCACTGCAGAATACCACATGCAATGACCTTGAGTCCTAACTTCAGCCTTTGATAACAAAATTGGCAAAGATTAATAAATTAATGGCAGGTTACAAAAAAAACTTCTAAATGAAAATGCCTGAAATAATGAAAATACTGACAAACAAACAAACAAACAAACAAATCATTTATTCGCAAAGAATACAATAGAGTGAAAAGATGGTAACATAAAACTGGACTTCGTATTCGGCCTGCTGGCAGGCGTGCAAATATTAATTTTAAAGTAAGTACTTAGGTACAAAATAATTAAAAAAGTATTAAATTCTAAATAAAATAGGACAATTAAAAACTTCAACATAACTAAACATACAAACAAAAACAACAAAGGAAACTAACTTATATAACAAAAAATATTTTCGCAAACTCAAAAAACTTAGCTAGTAAAACACTTTCTTAAATTAAGACTTAATTACATGTTACCTAACAATATACAATCACGAAGTGCCTTAATAGATATTATACTATACAAAATTTACAATTAAATTATTCGACTTATATGTAATAGGTATTTCTATTCTAAAATTAAATTAATCTATGTAATCTAGGTCATGAAATAGATATTCTTTTAAATTATAGAAACATTTATCTAAAAGCCATTTTGTCAAACTATTTTTAAAAATATTGCCTTCTAGATTTTTTAACGGTAGTGGTAGTTTATTATATAAGAGCAGGCACATGTTATATGCGTTTTCTTTATAAATGTAACACTGGCTTGGAGGTTTATGCAATAAGTGTAAGTACTGAGTCCTGGGTCGTCTGCTAGATATGTCGATATGTTTATGAAAATAATGAGGATGCGTTTTCACAAGGCAGCAGATATTTCTTATATACAGGCTGGACAACGGAAGGATGTTGCATTTTTTAAACAAAGACTTACAGCTATCTAAATAACCTGCGTCGCAGATGGCCCTTATGCATTTTTTTTGCAATCTAAACGCAAAAAAAATAATCTGAATAATGAAAAAAAGGAAATAATGCCTTTGTAACTTACTTTTTTGTTTGTTTGTTTCTACGAGAACGAAGGCGCGGGCGGCCGCTAGTTTATCATAGATGTGATTCTCTACAGGTTACCTGAATATTATACTGCCGAAAAATAAATAAATTAACTTTAACTAACGCCCAGATCCCACAGCTAAGTAATAACAGTAGCTGAAAATATTTAATAGTAACTAAGAAATCTTAATAATACTCATTGATCAATTAATGTAAAGTGCAAATTAATTTTAAATACGTAGGTTAAGCAGGCGGTCAGATAATAGTGTTAATAGGCTAATATCCTTCTGTATTTTATTAATCTACGCAACAAAAAAAAACAGTGAATTGATTTTGCAGTCTGTGGTTTTTTGTTTGAGCTGTGGTCGATTTAATTAGTCAGTGCACTTCGAGACTTGTCTAGACTTGTTAGTCTAGAATTTCTACATTTCTAGCTAAAAGTCTAAGTCTAGCTCGTAAAAGCAGGTATTTGTTCAAGTTCCTTCAGTAAAAGTTAAGTGGTTTTTCACCGAAGGAGCCGGACTGCAGACACAAACAAGACAAGGTGTGTACATTTTTGTTTACTTTAGATTTCATTGAAAACCCATACAGATCTTACCTCAATTGCAAAATCGAATCTTGGTAACCGACTATAACGTGTATAACGTAGCTCTGCTAAAACTACAATAATATAATCATTCGATGCTGTTATGTTTAGTTGGACGTAAGTAGTTACTCGGCAAACTTCGCAGTTTTATAGGTTATACATATGGCGGGAAATCACTTCATTCTTGTCAATTCTTCTCGTGTCATGCGGAATCTGCGCATGCGATGCAAATAAATTGTTGAAACATAAACGTACAATGACCGCTTGCAGCTTTTTACTTTTGTTCGTTTTCGAAAAGTGTTACCTTATTTCTGGTTCATAGCGCCATCTATCAGGATATCTGTTCACTTCATAATATCAGCTGGCTCGCAAGCTAAGTGACTTTATTCTAACATTGTAAATAGATGGCGCTAACAAAAAAATATTGAAAAGGTAACAAAAGTCAGAAGCAATTTTGTACAATCCCAATCGGTAGGTATGTCATTATTTCACATTTATATTTTAAATACCTTGCACTTTGTTTGAATACAGTGAAGTTTTTTTAGCAAAGCATACATCATGCTTTGAACGAACAAACAAAACATTTATTTGCATAAACAAATGTGAGTCAATAGGTCTTAAAACTTTTGGATAGTACTTTTTGCCTGCTAGCAGGCGTGTAAATTAAAAGTAGGAATTTACGAGTCTATATTTATCAATGCTTTCTTTAAATTCCTAATCTATCTACTTATTATAACTGCCACATGTTGCATATTCACACGCTTTAATAAACACCGAGGAAATGCACCAAAACAAAGTTGGGCAAAGGCATCCCTTCATAAACCACTGCTGGGCACAGGCCTCAACTCAACTATGAGGTGTAACAAGCCATACCAACACGCGGGCTCAGTGTAGATTGTTGGAGGGGTGTAAGGTTAGTGAGCAACCTTAATGTCAGCTGTTATCAAGCCGCCCTAAGGCCTCTGACTAGGATTAGCGACTGACATCTAGCGACGTCAACCTGGACCAGCTGCTTAACGTGCCTTCCGAAGCACGGAGATGCCCGAAAAAACACAAAATTTCACAAAATTTTGGTCGTGGTATTCACCCATTTCCGACACGGCGTGTGTTGCTTCACAACAGCGATCGTCGCCGATCTCTGTCACAACTGCGCCACAGGTACCGCTTGGGAACGGGCAAGGCATCCCTTACCCTGCTCCAAACACGTTTATTTGAGCCCTTACAGCCCAGTCCGGTTCAAAGGCTATCTTGCTTGCTGCGCTATCCACTTCATGGTCAATCCTGTAAGGGGTTGTGTGCTTCCCGCTCACCCCATTGCCCGGTAAAGCTGTGAAAGTCGCAACTTGGACTAACAACTAGTCAAATCAACAAAAAAAACGTGGTCTATCAGGTCATAGGTACTTCATTGCGACCCCATAGTTGACTGGTAGAGAATGCCTTATCGGCATTAAGTCCGCCATTTGTACCAATTCATTGTTGTGCAATAAAAAATAAGTAAATAAATACCGCTTTGGTTGTTTTTGCCCACAAACTATCCGGCACTCTGCAGGTCCAGCCAAGTCTCATTTTGGTTCCAGCCGTAATGGTCCAAGTTCGGTTTGGTATGGTGTAAGGCAGGGGTGGCCAACAGGTCGATCGCGACTGTTGGTCCAGTCGATCGTGGCAAGGCAAAAAACATAAATACGTAGACCAGACTGCCCAACGTAATCACTCATACATTGGATTCTTTAAGGTTGGCAATCTCCAACTACAAACCTGATTATGCTAAACTAGTGGAAGATACCTACTCAGACGCAATGCTCACACTAATATACGTAAATAAGTAGTTAGTACATATAATTTTCACGTTTATGTTTTTTCTCTTAATTATGTGTACTGAATTATGCTGTTTCATTTAAGATTTCTAGACCCTGTGCGATCGACCAATTACATACGGTAGATCGCACAGGGTCTCGTTAGTGACCAAGAGATCTTGGATCCAATCAAGTTGGCCACCCCTGGTGTAAGGGGTGTAATTAATTGTCCGTTGAAAAATTCGCTTTCCTTGAGTTAGTTAGTTCGTCATTGAGAGATTCAAGCACAAGATGGCTTTTTCTTCAAATTCATTAGGTCGTGAATCTTAGTAGTTCAAGCTTGGGTAAATAAATAATAATATGAAAACCTCATCTTTGCAGAATTTGAAAAAATTAAAATGGCTGATCCAGCTCCGAAGGCCAGTGGTAAGAAACGAAAATTTGACAGTTCAACTGTCAGAAAGGAATTCAAAAAAAGTGTCAAAGATTGTGAAAAATATAATAGTAAAGACAAACTTCTCTCGGATGATCATGAGAGTGAATCAGAAAGTGAAAACGAAGATATTCATTTGCCTTCTCCTGAATATGAAGATTATGGTTTACCTTCTCCACCAACAGCTGAACATGAGTATGATGAAGAATCAGAATATGAAAGTCACCATCAGAGTGAGTTTGATGGTGAAGATGCAGATATATATGTACCGTCTCCTGATACGTTTATACCTTTCCCTCCTTCTGAATATGGAGCTGATGATATACCTTCTCCACCAACACCTGAACATGAGTATGATGAAGAACCAGAATATGAAAGTCATCATGAGGGTGAATTTGACAGTGAAGATGCAGATATATATGTACCGTCTCCTGATACGTTTATACCTTCCCCTGCCTCTGAATATGGAGCTGATGATGTACTATCTCCACCAACACCTGAAGATGAGTTCAATGATGTCTCTGAATATGAAGATTCGTTTGTACCCTCTCCTGATACGTGTTTATCTCCACCAACACCTGAAAATGAGTGTGACGATGTACCTGATTATGTACCTGACGATGAAGTGGATGAAGATTTGTTCATGCCATCTCCTGAGGTTGAAGCAAATAATACATTTACACCACTATCACCTGAAGATATGAGTGGCGATGAAAACGACAGTGAAAATGAAGATATCAAAATTGAAAACAATATCAACAACTTAACCGTAAAAGTGGATGTTAAGTCAGCGTTCAAAAAAGATACTAAAACATATAGAATTTATGTCAAATCACTTCAAAACGATGAAATTGACGCTGAGACTTATTTGAACCGTGCTCAGGTCGTAATACAAAAGATTTTGATCAAGGCTTTAGAAAAAATTGGTGAACATAAAGCGGTGTTCACTCTTCATGGCACTTTCCTTGAAAACTCTTACGAAGAATTTAATATAAATGATTCCGTACTTGTAACTCAAGAAAATCAGGACACACGTTTCGAATTGTTACGTGATAATATCGTGCTTGACTTCAACAAGGATGACGAGGGACCTAAAATTATTTCGTATCTTGATGTAAATATTCATCGTGGGATTTCAGTAACTGAATCATATTTGAGATTACCAAATTATATAAGTTATCGCCATGTAGTAAATGTCAACAGTCGTGACAATGAGAGCTTTAAGTGGGCAGTGCTAGCTGCTTTACATCCAGAAATTTATAATCCAGGAGATCACACTCTTGGTAATTATTCAGGAGAACTTATACTCAATGATATTGAACACCCAGTGAAATTAAGGGACATACCTAAAATAGAAGTGATGAATGAAAATATGAGTTTTAATGTTTACGTTTTAAAGTATAACTATCTCAGCAAACTAGAAGAAATAGAAGGACCAGTTTACCATACCAAAAACCATCAAGAATCTCATTTCAATTTGCTATTACTACACGATGGACCAAAGAGCCATTATTGTTACATAAAAGATTTAGGTGGGTTAGTGAACGCAAATGGAACAGGGTATATTTGCGATGGTTGCCTATGTTTCTTTGGTAGCGAAAAAAAATTAAAAACCCATCAAAAAAGCGACTGTATGTTGGTTAAAACTGTTTTGCCCAACGAAGAGAGTAAAAAAATAAAATTTAATGATAAAGAACAAGGGAAAAAGATGCCTTTGGTAGTTTATGCTGATTTTGAAGCATATATGGAACCTGTTGAAGACATTCCTGAAACACAGCAAAATACGACTGATTCGAAAACATACTCCAGAAACGTCAGTAAACATGTCCCATTCAGTTTTGCGTATTACATAAAATGTTCAACAAATGATAGACTATCCCATTTAGAAACGTATCATGGAGAAGATTGCGAAAAGGAGTTTATTAAAATGTTAAAATCAGATTTAGAAAGAATTTGTAAGAAAGTTGATGGGGTTGAAACAGTTCCCATATTTTTTCACAATTTCTCTAACTATGACGCTCATTTTGTTGTTAGGGGCATTGACTCTATACCTGGAGCAGTAAACGTTCTCGGAGGTAAACATTATTTTATCGCAATCCACAAAACACTGATGCTCAGTGGTAATAAGGTGGAGTTGCGATTTCTTGACTCCATTAAGTTTGTAAAGGGATCGTTGGAAAGTTTGGCAAATACCTTAGAACCAGAAGAATTTATCGAACTTCGGAAATTCTGTAGAGATGACGATGCGTTCAACTTGCTATCTAAAAAAGGCGCGTTTCCTTACGAATACATCACTTGTCTCCAAGACTTGGATCGAAAATCACTTCCTGAGAAAAGACTGTTTTACAGTAGCGTCAAAGCATCTCACATTTCCGATGAAGAGTACGAACGAGCCGTCAACGTATGGGACCTATTTAAGTGTAAAGACATCTATGATTATTCACAACTATATTTGAAAACAGACGTTCTGCTGCTGGCTGACGTATTCGAAAACCTAAGACGCTTGAGCTTGAAAACATACAATATAGATCCAGCTAAATTCTATTCCATGTCTGCTGTAACTTGGGAGGCAATGTTAAAAATAACTGAAGTAGAATTAGAACTACTGACAGATGTAAGCATGTTGATGTTTTTCAAAAAAGCAATGAGAGGGGGCATAGCGCACTGCTGCCGAAGACACGCTGTTGCAAATAATAAATACCTGCCTGGAACTTACGATGAAGACAAAGAAGACAATTATTTAATGTATTACGATGCCAGCAACCTATACGGCTGGGCTATGTCACAGTCACTTCCTTACGGAGGCTTTAAATGGGTCGGTAACGACGTGGACTATAACGTTCCAGCTGAATCTGAAGTAGGTTTTTTACTGGAAGTCGATCTTGAATATCCTGATGACGAGGAATTGCACGACCGGCATGCAGACTTTCCCTTCTGCCCAGAAAAGAAGGTAGTTCCAACAGTCAAAGAAGAGCGGCTGATCACCGATTTGACGTCAAAAAAGAAGTACGTACTGCACCATTCATATTTAATCCAGTGCCTAAACCATGGTTTAGTATTGAAGAAGGTTCACCGTGTACTGCAATTCAAACAAAGACCCTGGTTAAAACCATACATTGATTACAATACCAGGCTAAGAGCAAAAGCTAGACCAGATTCGCAGAAGGATTTTTACAAACAAATGAATAACAGTTTATACGGGAAAACTATACAAAATATAGAGAAGTACGTGGATGTTAAAACGTTCGATCATTGGTTCGACCAAGGGTACAAAAGAGGTGGATATAACATTACCGGAAGACCAGAATATCATAGCCACGATATTATTTCAGATAATCTAATTATGGTGCAACTAAATAAGACAAAATTCAATTTTAAAGAGCCTGTTTACGTTGGTATAAGCATTCTAGACTTGTCCAAATGCCGTATGTATGACTTTCATTACGGTTTTATGCAGCGTAAATATGGTGAAAAATTGAAACTTCTATATACTGATACCGATTCATTTATCTATCAAATATTTACTAAAGACCACTATGCTGATATGAAGAAATTTTTAAAAGACCGCTTCAACACGGCAGACTATCCAGAGGATAATCAGTTCGGATATGACCGTCTGAATAAAATGAAGGTCGGCTATTTCAAAGACGAATTCAAAGGCGAAGTAGCTGAAGAGTACGTAGCTCTTCGACCTAAAGTCTATGCAATGAAGGCAGGAAAATCCTTCATTAGTAAAGCTGCAGGTGCGCCCAAGATCATCAGCGAACATTTTACCATTGACGATTATAAACAATGTTTGTTTAACCAAGAGAAATTGTTCAAAGAGTGTCATATCATTAAGGCAATCGGCCATGATATATACACACAAAAGGTTCGTAAAGCTGTGTTACAGCCTATAGATCCGAAACGGCATGTACTGGAGAACAATATTGACTCTCTGCCATTTGGACATTATAAACTGAAGGAGAGCAATTAAGGGACTGTATTAAGATTGTAGTTTGTTAAATTAGTCACAAAACTACAATTTTTCAGTTAATTTATTTTTTATGAGTTTAAATAATCAGTCACAAAATTTCCTAGAGAACGAGAGTCTGAATGAAAATTACCAAATTTTATAAATAATAAACTAAATATCAAAACGTTTATATTTTAAGATATATTTTATATCAAAGATTTTTGACAACTATTAAGAATGTATCCAATTTCAATTTATTTTTATCGAGTGTTTATAAAAAATATAACAATTATTATGGATGTATAGCTTATTTACAAAAAATATTATTTTATTGGTTTTTTATTTCCATTGACTGTTTCATTTATGGAACTATTTGTAAGTGTAATGTCAATTAAATGTACTTCTTTAATTTAATGTAATGTTATTTTAAAATGTATCAAGCAAATGTACTAAGGTAATTTTACTTTATCACTTGGAATTATTACTACGAGTAGTTATTTGTATTTTTATTAAATAAAAACTATTTAATCATAGGGTTTGTTTTATTTTCAACCTGTTTAGTTTTTTATTGAAAGCTTTATTTTCTTTATAAGTGGGTAATTAAAACTGTTAATTGCGTGAAACGTCAGGGAGGTATACCTACTTAGTAGTTACGCATCAGACTTTTTTTATTTTTTTCAATAAAAACCTGTTCTTTAGAACAGAAAAGATGTTGACATAGTTTTATATTCAACGGCGGGTCATCAGAACTTACGATAATTACGAAGCTCGATTGCTCATCCATTCCAGTGAAATTCCTCTTGAATTTCTCTCAAATAATAATGCAGGCGTGAGACCAATGTGGATTTATTTCATTCGATGCTGAATTACATGAAAAAACTCTGGAGTGGCGTAGTGTCTTCTGATGTCTCCATGACACGTCTTGGTTTTTTACGTCTACGTTTTTAAAACAAACAGCCTTCGAAGACGTAAAATTAGGTTTTCTCCGTCATATTGTTTTGTTGAGCATAATTAAAAGAATTTGGATGGTGATTTAAATGCCACCCCATGAGTATGTTGGCCTCATTTTTAGCATACGAAACCTGCACGGGTTTCTGCCCTGTGCCAAGCACAAGCTGTGACCCTGCGCAGCCACTTGTGCCGAGTCGTGGGTTCGCCACGCGCGCTTCCATAACCCACACTTACCACACCTCTACACCAGGCATAGCATTCGCAGAATACCTCCCGCCATCCCACGCTGCCGAAACAGCCACTGAATGCACTGGCCCGCGCCCAGGATGCAGAGCGCCAATAATGGAGAGCGGATCATCCACCAGGATTGTTGCATTGCCTGTGACCACGCGCGTTAGATGTATCCCACCCTTACCACACATCTACACCAGGTACAGCATTCGCGGAGTACCTCCCGTCAGCCCATGCCACCTCACAGGCAGCAACTGACCCCACCTGACTGAGGCAGCCTCCTCGCATTTTTTTCTGCCATCCCACTTCGCCTCACTAAATGAGATGACTGACCAAACAGGAGCGATCCCCACCTTTGCCGAATGTTTGGCCAACAAGGAACAAGAGCCGTTTCCAGAAGTTGTTCCGAGGGTGCACCGGACACAGAGACTTACCCTTCTCTGGGGAAACAAATTATTTCAACAGGGACTGGCAAGCCTCTGGCCGCACGTGAAGGTTACTCGGCGTGGCACCCCAAGATTCCCTTTGGCTACCCCAGATCTTAGAAGACTATCGAAATGAAACTGAGCGACCATTTAAAAGAGCTTATTGTTAAGATATATTTTTCTTTTATCATTCCTTTTTTAAAATTCTGAATTGAATCCAATTTTTTTGTTTTCCTTGTATGTCTTGTGGGGCAAAAAACAGTTTTTCTTTCTTTCAATTCACTTACTTAGTCTGAATCACACTATCCAAAAGAAACGGACAGAATCATTTCACCCTAAATAAATCAGTCTGTGTCACGTTCGCACATAATTTAAAAGAGTATGGTAGTAAATTTCTCAGAAAGAGCTTATTTTTGAAATGCTCGCGACCAGATGTTTTTCTAAAGCTCCTTGTTCGTGACTAGGATTTGAATCGGTTAGTGTCCATTGTGATAAAATGAAGTATTTCATTTAGATAACTGCATCAGCCTAGCAATTCGGGGAACTTAAACCGACCTTGAATTCGAATTCACCTGTCAAATATTGAGGTGCGTCATTTTCATTAATTTTTGGCTTTGGTTCTTTCCTCTCAAACGACTTGCAAAGAGATTGAGTTTTAAAGTTAACTCACCACGAGCGAAGTGAGTTTTGGCGCCAACCGGAATACTGCTGAATTAAAACTTCAGTTTTCTTTGAAGTTATTTTATGAAATTATGGCACCTGTCATAAGCAAGGTACCGCAGAATATCAGCGTCGTGCCTGGGATGCATGGTCCATATCACGACATTATCTAGGCGGAAACCTTTTTAGAGAACCTTAGACTCTTGATGTTGTCACCCAATTTGTTTACTGTATCAAATAAACGTACCTATTGAATTTTTTTAATGTCGAAATTTTAAGTGGAAGGAATCCGTAAAAAAACTACAAGCTTACTGATGTTGGCTAGATAAAGAAAATAATGACGTCGAAACACAAAAAATCTGTCACATTGCCTGCCATTTTAATGCACTTAATACAAAGTAATAATTTATGCGCAAGTATTCAATTCCTGTCGAACATAATAATGGGTAGGTATGTTCCAAAAAGTTAACTTATAACATTTTGTTCAACAATTTTGAGTGTTACCATAATTAGAAAAAAACTACTATTTTCGTAGCAAGCACCTAGTTTATCGTTCCGGCATTTCTATCTACAATGGACACCAATATTTAAAACTACAACATTATGTAAAATCTCGTTTAGCCTAGGTCATTGCCTTTGCGTAGTACATTTAGGTATTCTAGACGCATACATTTGTAATTCTTGCGACTCAACACGGAATCTAAATAGACATTTCGATACTAAGTTGAGATAGACTCATCTTTGCATCATGGTAGTATAGTTACTTGGTAGTTATAGTTTTACTTATTTGCTTATCGTAATCCAATACCTTATCAATATTATCTCTTCTCCTCAAACTGGGTTCTTCAATAACTTAAGATATATGTAAATAAGTATCACTCAACTCTGTATTCACAAACGTCAATCAACGCTAAGCACGCGCTCACGCTCATGCTGTCCCGTCAAATGTCAATAAGGCAAACGTCCCAGTATCCGCCACTTTTTGCACTTTCCTGACTTTGCAATGCTGCTGTGCAGAATCTACTAGACTGAAAATACATATTTTTACGTCGGAAGGTAGATAATTTAGTTGTTTTGCTTGGTGACTAAACAATTTAAAGCTACGCAGCTGCATAAAATAGCAAAACGGTCCAAAGCAAAAAATGGCAGTATGTCCCAATATGCGCCACTTTTGTCCCAATAACCGTTTAATCGTCCCAGAAGCCGCCACCTGATGGCCAATTTGAACTTTAATTCGAGAGCATAAGGTTCAACATTGAAGCCATTCGGCTAGGGTTCGCTAATTTATGTGATATTGCTGCGTTTGTGTTCTTGCTCAACTACCAGCAGATGAGACCAGTCCTTCACCACGTGAATTGACTGTAACTTGTGCTATTATAGGAAAAAGGTGGTTTGGTTTCGAGTTACCTAAGTTAATCTGTTTTATTTAGAATAGTTTGACAAAGTAGATAAGGGCCTCCTAAGTTCAACACCTATATGAGTCCTCGCCTTGTCGTAGCGTCGCCGCTAAGGCTCGGCTTAGGGGACTGGAACCACCTCTGTTGGTCCAGGCGTGCGAGGCTAGATATAGGCGGCGCAAGAGCTTTCTAATCGGATCATACCGCCTGTGGTCTATGGTATATAGCCGTAAAGAAAACCAGTGGCCATGACAGTATACCAGCAAAAGTTCAAAAAACTTGTTAGCCGACTTGACTACGGTTTTTATCCCTTCCTCCTGCAGAATGGCAAGTGCTGAACTGGGTAGGTGAGTTGGTATTAGCTGTACCTTAACTTGTTTGCAAGAGGAAGAACAGAACCTAACAAACTCGATGTCAACTTATTTTTTAATTTAAACTTTGTTTTCAAATGCCTTCTTACTTCTTCTCAGCGATTCTCGACCCTACGAGGACCCTACAGCCTATGCCATTTTTTCCGGTCCTGTGCTGTATCCATCTAATTCACTCCGGCGGTTTTCTTGATGTCATCGTGCCAACGCGTTTATGGTCTCACTCACGGTCGTCTTTCTCCCACAGTCTCCTCTCAACGGTTTTCTCTCCACTTAACCAGTGCCTTGCACCATGAGTCGTGTTTCCTCGCAACGTGGCCCGCCCATTGATATTTTACGATGACGTCTGTGACTTTACTTTGTTCTCTGAGCCACTCGTTTCTTTTACAGTCCTGAAGCCTTGCACCTACCATCTTTCTCTCAATTGCTCTCTGGGCGACCCCGAACAAACGCCTATAGCTATGTTTGTTGAGGATCTTCTTGGTGAAAACCCAGGACTCCGCTCTGTAAGTGAGCACCGGCAGAATGCATTGGTCGTGTATGCGAGGTTTTTGTTCCTGAGTTATTTCATTGTGAACACATACCGCCGCACTCAGAGACGTCAATTAACGTTTATGGTTCATTAGGGTCAAAATTTTACATTCTGAAAAGTTATTTATTCTATCTGTTATAAAGTCTCTTATGTAAACTGGGATTTTGGCTCTAATGAATCATTAACGTCAATTGACGTCTCTGAGTGCGGCAGAGAGTTTCTTTTTAAATAGGCGGCCCATGCGCTAATCGTATGCGTCAGGTTATTGCGTTAGCCCGATTTGCCTTATCCATCTGGTGATGGGTCAAGAGAACCATTCTCGTGACCTAGATACACATATCATTCCACCCTTTCTATGTCAAAATTTTCCACTTTGACGTTGAAAGTGGAATCGGAGCAGTTGGTCATTACCTTGGTCTCATTCAGATTCATCTCTAGTCCGCACAGTCGCAAGGCGAGTCTACTTAATGGCAAAAGCTATTTCGCCAAGTGATCGAATCAGGAGCAAGGCAATCTGTAGAAAAAGTAAGGACGCCGACGTGGCCCAGCAAGTCAGCAGGTTGTGGTGGCAGTGGGCAGAGCACATAGCGCGAAGAAATGATACTCGTTAGGACTATTTGAAGGCAAACGCAGGTTGTGACAAGGTAAACGGATAACCAAAAGCAGCAGATTTCGGTGGATGCAGGCCGTTTACCACCGGCTGCTCTGGAAATTTACGCCATGCGGCTGACGATCATCGCTTGATGACGATGAATTACTAAACTTGTATCAAGCTCAAGTACATAAATTTATGGAATACAGCTCTTATATCTGAGATCTTTAGCCAAATACCTGCTTGAGGCTATACAGTCTATAGAAGATTGAGCTGAAATATCCTTTGTCAGCGACAAATTAGTGGATGCGATTGGATCGATTAACGATGAGTGGATCGATTAGCGGCTTTACTTTTGGAAAGTTTCATGTTTGTCAGCATTTTACCTATTGCTGTTTGGATAGCGTGCGCGTGTATTGTACTCATACAATTCGATGAAGTTGGCAGATAACCATTAAGTTGATTGGTTGGACGAAGGCGAAGATGTCCTGTCGCAAGGGCTTCCAGATACGTCTATTGAACAGTTGGCGGTTTATAGCATCATCGGTAGTCTGCAGTGCCAGAGACCGACACTCAGCCATGAGGTCAAGGTTGGTGGCCACAAGTTTGGACCTGCATCCAACCGCATGGACAGTCTCTATAAATCCGTTACTACTTATTCCGCCCGCTGTAACGCAACTGTCCAGACAGACAAAGCAATTCGAGTTGAGAGCACTTTTGGATTTTGTTATGGACGTGAGTATGTCGGAGCGTAGACTTCATGCGTCGAGTTAGACCCAGTGTGACGTCCAAATAAAATATGCCAAAATTGATGTAAATTTGAGTAACAGTACAAACTTGATACCTTTTTTTTTACGCGGAGAATGTCTTTACGCACTATCCCGCTCCCTGAGAACAAGAGCGGGGAAGTGTGGGGCTCACCCACCCCAGTGGGCGTGGCAACACCCACTAGACTCCGCGGAGGCCATCTTCTGCGCGGTACCAGGAATCCCCGAGGACGCCCGTGAGGGACTCTATCAGTGGACACCTGGCGCGCTGTGCCGGGAACCCAGCTCCTCACGAGGGGAGTTATGCCTCCCCTCATACACCCGCGGGCGTTCACGACAGTGCGAGGCCCCCCCACACCGCCGCCCTCCACAGAGTCGCTTGTGCAATGGAAGCACACAGTCTCCACCATGTGCACTCCTGGCGACCCCGTGGCCCCCCTTTAGTCGCCTTTTACGACAGGCGGGAACCTTGCCCGAATTCTACTTCTTTGTTTTAACTAAAATGCTAAGCATTTTCAACATTTCTTCCATAAAAAACACGGTGGCGGATTTAGATACACCTAATTCAGAAGTGTCCCAATTACCGCCAAAAGAGTCTGAAATTGTGGCGAGTACTGGGCCAAGCACGAGTTTGAAAGACCCAATACACGCCACACGCAAAAAACCTAACAAAAATGAGAAAAATGTTTGATGTGATAGTTTATATGGATAGGAGAAAGTCTTACCTTTTACACTATACATTTTCTTTACTGTACGGCTTACCAAAACTGCTAGACTTGATAAACATCATCAGCTGGTAAGTCCCAAGTTAACTCACTGAATTGTCAAAAGTTGGGAAATATTTGGTTTGCATACTTTTGAAGGCTGATTCCTTCAATAGTATAGCCTATTTAACTTAAAAGTGTTATTGTTACTGTTTCAAATATGACCGAGAATGTAAATCCACAAGAAGTTAACCTTAGAATGTTAGTAAAGTAGCTAAAAATTGAGTTTTTATAAAATGTGGCGCGTACTGGGACAGTGGCGGGTACACCAGCGTTTACCTTAGAACTGAAAGGGACAGCTATAGTTCGGAGGGATGCTTAACGTTGATTTGCGTTTGTGAATTCGGGGGCTTTTTTGCGTTCATTTGCAAACTAAGTCGCAGTAATTTGATCAGATGGGGGTTAGGTGGTATCAGGTCATGAAGGGGGGTATCAGGACATGAAGTTCCTGCGCACATTCTCCTAAAAACAGCTTATAAAAACCGATAGACAGGCAACTAACTCTACGCCGATTCTCCAAACTCCAGAGTTTGGTTTGAAGAAAAGCGTAAGAAGGCTGGTCTTCAATATAAGATTTATCAGGTCAGTATTAACTGGACCTCACAGCTTCTTCCAATCAGGTCGAGACCACCGGTCGAGACTTAATAATATATTTACAAAAAAATGAAGGTAAGATATATTATTTGACAAATAGCTCAAACGAGCTACACATTTTATTATTCAGAAGAAGTTGTCAACTAAATAGGCAATATAATTAAAATTCCCTAAACACTAAGCCTAGATAAATGACCTTGTTTTAGGTCAAGAGTTTGGGCACGTTGAGTCGCGAAATAGTTCGAATATTTTGCTATGATTACAGTCAAAGCACGTCCTAAGCACAGTATAAATCATACAGTAGGCTATCTAAGGCCGCCCGCCGAGTTATTAGCCTAGCGTGCACACAGACACGCGGCACAGCCCGTCCGTACTGCCGCCTCCTATGCCTCCCTATTTTATGCTAGCGTGTGCGTGAAATCGCGTGTGCGTGATATCCCGACACGGCGCACGACGCTCACGCACACACATTCAAACCGAGAGTGGCACGTTTGTATGTAGATAGCTTACTGTATGATTATACTGTGTCAAGATTCGATACAATATGTTTTTTCGCACGCGGGCACTCAACCACGGTAAAGAAATATAACAGTATTGTGACTTCGAACAAGCGGACGGAACGCAAGTTATACCTAGGCGACCCGGCGATGTCGTTCATAGATCGGCTCTCAGTCGCGAATGCGCCGCGCGCCGTGCAGTGTCGGACGGACAGTTTTGTGTGTTTTGTACCATTTTGTGAACATAATATTGTAAATGTACTGTGGCAGAGCAAGGTAATTTTTTATTGTGCTGTTTGGTTGTTTAAATTAATCAAGGACGCACCCAGAGTTATCATATCACAAACTCCGAAACGTAATTTTAAAATTTCTGTTTCGTACCTACATAATAGCACGTAATTTGTTACAATATGTTTAAAGACAGGTATTTCGCTTTATCCTCCGAGTAATACTCCTAGATTATTGAATAAATGAGTTGACAGGGTGAAGGATAGTGACAGACAAGTGAAATAGGTGGTTCATCGGTAGGTTGGATAAGTAAGTAATTCGTAAAGTACGCTTGCATTGAAATTTGCGGGTTTACGGTTTAATTTCACCACACCGGGTGAATGACCTTAGGTCGGAAATCCTTTGCGCGCATGATACGTGCTTCTCAAGTAAAGGATTTGCTAACGCAATAGTTTTATAGCTAGTCCGCCGCAAAATTTGGTTCATTGTAAGTATTAGGAAAGAAGGTCTTTCAAAAAAATTTACGCTCTAAGTAATCTTACTTCCTACTAATATTGTAAATGCGAAAGTTTGTGAGGATGTATGTATGATTTTTTTTTCACATCAACACATCCTTTTTCATTCACATAGAAATTTCATTAATTTAAATAGAAATACAATATTTACCATCACAAAAAACAATTTCAAAACAAGAAAGAAACAATCCGGATCCGGATGTTTTAAAATACTAAAGGCGGCAGCCCTATCGCGTGGCGACGAACCGCGCGGCTGTAGGCACTTAACTCAAGGACGGGGCCGAGTCATATTACTGTTATATTTCTTTACCGTGACTCAACTATCGCATATCAACTTAATATTCGACGACCGCATCGGTGTAATAGTTAGGAAGTTGGCTACAACACCAAACCGGGTTCGATCCCCGCAAATATTTTCATTCACATTTTTACCAAAAAGTGAATGAAAATAGTATTAGTACTAGTTTAGTATTTTCTAAATCTAAATCAGTCACGAAATCGAGAAGGTAAAAAAAAACCTATGTTTTTGTGATTTTATACGAATTATTGTCGTAAAATGCGGTTGTAATGAGCATTTATAAAATACCTATGATATTTTAGAGGTAACTTCAGGATTTTTTTCAATCGAGCAAAGTTTTTCCAATCATGTTTTGGAAACAGTCATCCCATCACAAATACGTTCTGCAATACATATTAGACATTTCAGTGCGAAAAACATTCAATATTTTCAATTATAGCTCATAGATAACAGTCCATTTTGCCGTTTTCACCTACTAAGGCCCCTTAACAAGGCTATTTGAACTGGTCTGCGAGTTTCCTATGCATATTAATTACATTTTTTTTTCAATACGAACCAGTAATTCCCCAGTTTCTTTAAATTTAATCCTATTTTAGATATTCTTCTGTAGTCTTCTTGTGTGGAGTGTAAACTTGGACAATCCTGGCCCCAGAATGGCGAAGGATCGACGCATTCGAGATGTGGTGCTGGAGACGCATGTTAAGAATACCGTGGACTGCAAAACCACAGTATAAACCATACACTAGAACATCTACATACAAACGTGCCAATCTCGGTTTGAATGTGTGCGTGCGCGTCGCGCGCCGTGTCGCGATATCACGCACACGCGGTTTCACGCACACGCTAGCATAAAATAGGGAGGCATAGGGAGGCGGCAGTACGGACGGACTGTGCCGCGTGTCTGTATGCACGCTAGGCTGATAACTCGGCTGGCGGCCTTAGGTAGCCTACTGTATGGTTTATACTGTGTATTTTCCGAATGCGTCGATCCTGAACCAGCTCCACATAAAAACCCGCTCGTCTACCACGACCACGTGTCAGCGACGCATCCTCTCCTATTTCGGCCACACAATGCGTGGAGGCACCCAAACTTGGAAAAAATATAGTGGTGGGGAACACTGATGGCAAAAGTTCGAGAGGTCTTTCGCCAACAACATACATAAACGGCCTATATACGTCCCACTGCTGGGCACCTCCTCACCTCAACTATGAGGTGGAACGAGCCATACTCCAACACGCGGACTCAGTGCGGATTGTTGGAGGGGTGTAAGGTTAGAGAGCAACCTTAATGTCAGATGTTATCAAGCCGCCCTAGGCTCCGACTGCTTAACGTGCCTTCCGAAGCACGGAGATGCCCGAAATACATACCACTAAATTTCGACCTGGCGTGTGTTGCTTTACAACAGCGATCGTCGTCGATCACTGACACAACTGCGCCACAAGCACCCCATTTTACAAGGTGGTAAAAGACACTCTGGACAGAAACCGGTGGAGGCAAATCATCAGCTCCAGATGCAACCCCGAAGCTGACGATGAGGGAGGCCTATCTTCAGCAGTGGACGTCATGATGATGATGATGATACTACACATTGAACATTCGAGTGTCGGGCACTGACCAATGTACAATTCTGGCGATATTCCACAGCCTTCAGGTAGATAATCGTGAAAACAAAAAAAAAGCAAATGTATCTGAAAACCAGAACAAGACATTTGGTCGTCTTGGCATCTAACCACTGTGCTACCGAGACCATTAATAGACCGGCCGAATCTTTCTGGTACATTTTACCCTATGAGCTAGGGTGATTTCATCAATGTTAAAGGCCTTCAACACTCGGAAGAAATATTATTTCAAACAGGTATTTACCTTCCGATTAAGATGAAAAAGCCATGACTACGGTTATTTTTTTAAGCATTTTCCATGCAGTATCTTAAACTAAAGATCTGAAAAACAGAGAAGATCTTTAGTAAAGGAAATGTATCCTTAAAAAGTAAGTTTTCACAGCTAACTTCGTTTCTTCCGCGGATTTCCGCAGGCCTACATTGATCATGACATGATTATTTCGCCAAAAACGGTAAATCCCTTCTTAAACATAAATCAATCTAACTGTACCAGAATGTTGTACACTGTACCGAATTGTGACCCAAAAATATTGGCGTGGACTGTACACGAGTTGAATAAATGAATTAAATTTGCGATGGAGTTTTATTTTTTATCTAAACAAGAGATGTTCTGATGCATACAAATTGTTTTAGAATGAAAAAGATGTAATCTTTATTTTCATCGATTAGTCATTTACCAAGAATCTGTGTGAAGAAGGCAATGGAAACCATTAAAGGAAGAAACATAACATAACATAAACGGCCTATACACGTCCCACTGCTGGGCGCAGGCCTCACCTCAACTATGAGGTGGTTTGCCATACTCCAACACGCGGGCTTAGTGCGGATTGTTGGAGGGGTGTAAGGTCAGTGAGAAACCGTAATGTCAGATGTAAACAAGCAGCCCTAGGTTAACGACTGACATCTAGAAACGTCAACCGGGACCAACTGCTTGACGTGCCTTCCGAAGCACGGAGATGCCCGAAAAAAACATCACAAAATTTCGGTTGAAATGGTCACTCATCCCATTTCCAACCCAGCGTATGTTGCTCTACAACAGCGATCGTCACCGATCCACTGTCACAACTACGCCATAGGCACCACAGGAAATTGAAGAATAAAACATTCATTGAACAGTGGACAATCTGAACCCAACACTTGTCTTTTTGAATTAAAATCGAACAAAACCGAAAATATGTGGAGCCGTATTTCAAAACGTTGCGAATCGTTAGAGGGGTGTATGGTAAGTGATAAACCTTACTGTCAAATGTTGTCTAGCCGCCCTAATGCCTTAGATCAGGCTTTACGAATGACAAGCGATCTAGCTCAGCTGGAACTATCATGGACGTTCTTTTGTTTATACTATTAACGAAACCTTGTAAACCTGTGATAACGATTAAATGAATTATGAATTATGAACTATTTGCTTAGCCTACAAGATTTTAGTTAATGTCTCGTTCGGCAGAAGTTTTAAAAAGTCGTTTCAAAATCACATACCTGACTATAAAATCTAATACCAATTTGAATTTTTAAGGAGACATACATAACAAATGTATAAACTTACTACAAATATTGGTACACATACAATCTTCCCATACACACTTTACCCAAAAACCAGACAGATATGTCTCGTAGATATCAAAATTGGTGAAGATCAAGATGTGATAGAACCCAAGCCTCATTTCTGTTTCTAGGCACATCGCAGCCGGGCCAGCCAAAGCGCCTGGGAGTGTAGCGTCAGCAGAAAAGTCGCTAAAAAACTCTATTTTAATTTTGTTCATTCAATTTCATTACTTTAGGAGGAGTAGCCTCATTCATAGATTTATTGTGATAAATGTCATAGACGCCCGAGGTGTGTTGCTTAACAACAGTGATGGTGACGATCACTGTTGTTAAGCACCGACCCGGCGTCACTGTTGTTGA